>OY728141.1:896355092-897605092 GCA_963277665.1 Viscum album
ACTACAACCCATACAAGGCCCTAAAACTATAAAAAACCACTTAGGGACATAAATTATCATAAAAACCCCTAAAGGACCCTAAGAACACCAAAAACACTAAAAGATCATAAAACCCTAACACCTAAAATTTCTTAATCCCCTAAAAATCATAAAACGCCCAAAAAAATTAAATTGTCACAAACCTCTAAAAGAGCATAAAACCCATAAAAACCCATAATTGACATTAAAAACACTAAATACATAAAACAATACTACAAAAACGGGGTTATCTAGTGCTAGGGATTTAACAACTCTAGCTAAAAGCACTATTAAAGACCCCATTTGATAGCACTAGAAGAAGCACTATTAGTGGGGGGTCTTTAAAAACACCTTTTTTCCCTATTAAATGGGGTCTTTAACAGCGTTATAAAACATTGTTAAAGGGGTCCCTGTTTTAGTTCTTTTAAAAACATTCATAAAGTCCCCCCTTTATCAACATTAGTAGAAAATTGTGGATAAAGTGATCCATTTATCAGCGCTAGTAAAAAAGAGTTGATAAAGGGGGCCTTTATCAGTGCTTGTAAAAGATAATTGATTAAGCGGGGGTTGTTAATAGTGTTTTTTTAGAAGCGCTGAAAAGGTTCGACCTTTATCAGCACTTTATTACTGGCACAAATAAAGGTTATATTTCAAATAAAGTAATATTTAATTAAAAATAATATTTAATTATATAACAATATTTATATTGTTGTAAATATTAAGTATATTTTTAAATATGTTTCACATAAGGATAAATGGACCTTTAAACTAAATATATAATATATTTAGTGAAAATGACGCGTAACTTATTTAAACAAATATTGTAATTATTAGTTTCCAAATTAATATCAAGTAATTTTCATTTAAAAATATTTTTTTAGATAAAAAAAACATGATAAAAGATGTAAAATAATTTAAAAACACAACATGAACTTCTAACGGCCATAACTATTGACCTGGGTGTCCTTTTAGGTTATACCACATATCAAATCAAAGCTTGTGATGAGTACTACGCCATAGTGATCCCAGGATACCCGATCACATTTTTCGAAGCCCATAAAGGCCCAAAATTACTCCAAACCATGTTTTTAGTTAGGTTACCGCAATTTTTTAACATTCGATGGAATTTTAGCCTCATTTAAGAGGGTATTTTTCCAATTTTTTATATGTAATGAATATATTCTGAGGGATTAAATTCATATAGGTTTTATGGTTTCGATTTTTTTTAATTTTCCACAATGTATTTTTATTTATAATTAATTATATACATATTTTCTTATATTTACTTATAATAAATCACTTGTATAAATACATATAACCACATATATATACATAAATGTATTTTAAAATATATAAAATAAATATTTACTATTCATTTTATTTAAAGTAAAAAATGTCCATTTTATTTACCCTATAAAAATGCATTAATATATATATATACCTTTACAATTACTTTTTATATATAAATAAGGGTGTGTTAATAATTAAAAAATTCATGTATAAGTATATTCTAAAATATGAAAATAAATGCATTTTTTAAAAATGTATTAAGAATAATGGCTAACTATTTTTTATGTCATATAAATATATATATATATATATACTGTTTTTATATACATATATGTGTATTAGTAAATGGATATATATTTAAATTCTATTCTATTATGTGTAAATGAATATAATATATAATATATTTATATTGGCATTTCAAAATAATAATATAAATATATGAATAATATATATATATATATATATTGAAATAGCATAATACAGACAAAAAATGAACATAGCGCAGTGGTAAAGGTGTTCCATCTTCAATGAAGAGGCAAATTGTTCGAATCCAGGCGGGCACATGAGGCTGCTGAATTCACAAAATTCTAATAAAGGCTTGGTGGGTCGAAAGCACTGGTTTAGTGGGGGGGGGTGGATCTATTTTAAATGAGTCATGGAGTCATGGATGAGGTCAACCTCCGAGGGTTCTAACTAAATAAAATTTTATCCCCTTTAATAGTTCTTCTTTTGAGCAGATAAGGGAACTTTTATCAACACTCAAAAAAAGCAATGTTAAAGCCTTCACTTTAACAACACCTATGTAAACATTGATTTATAAGTGCATATAAAGGCCTTTTAATATCACTAGTACAACCTAGTTATATAGAACTGAAAAGACCGTAAATTGAACTATAGAAACCCTAAAAATCCATATAAACCTCAAACACCAAAAAATACCAAAAAGACCATAAAAACCCAAAGTACCCTAAAATTCCTAAAAACATAAAGACACTAAAGACCCTAAAAACCATAAAACCCATAAAACTTTTGAAACAAATTTAAATCACTAAAACAATAAATTTCCCTAAAACCCTAACAACCCTAAAACCCTTAAAATCCTTAAACAATCTAAATACCCCTAAAACCCATAAATATCCTAAACTCCCTTAAAAACCCTGAAAACCATAAAAATATCTTGAATCCAAAAACCCCCCAAAAATATTAAAACATATTAATCCTAGAAAACCAAAAAACCACCAAACCCCTAAATCCCTAAAACCCTAAAACCCTAAAGATTCTTAAATCCCTATAAACCCTAAAAACCATAAAGCCACAAAAACACTGAAATACCCTAGAAAACCCTAAATCCCTAAAAGCCCATAAAACCCTAAAATCCTAAAATCCATAAAAAATTCAACACCATAAAACCCATAAATTCCATAAAAATCTTAAGGCCGTAAAACCAATAAAAACAATAAAATCACTACAACATCCTAAAAACTGTAAAATCATTAAACACCCTAAAACCCAATAAAATCCTAAAATCCCTAAAATTCCAAAAATTCCAAAAATTTTCTTAAAAGACACTAAAAGACCCTAAAACCCCTAAAAGACACTAAATACTCAAAATAATAAAAAAAGACACCAAAAAAACTAAAATATCATAAAAACCCCTATAAAAACACATAGACATCATAAATACTCTAAAAATCACAAAACCCCAAAAAACCTAAAAACCCATAAAATACAATAAAAAAACAATGACACCCTAAAACCCAAAAAAATCCTTACACCCCTAAAAACAATTAAAATACTAAAACCCCATAAAACACTTAAGGACCCTAAAACCCTAAAACACTCAACAACCTTGAAAAGTCCTTAAAACTATAAAAAAAATAAAAATAAAAAATTCCATAAAATAAATAAAAACCCCTAAAACTCAAAAAACCTATAAACCTATATAAACCCATAGATTATCCTTCAAACCCATAAAACCCTTAAAAACCACAAGAAAACAATAAAAACCCTAAAATCTAATAAAATAGTAAAACATCCCTTAAAGACCTAAATGATTTAAAAAAGTCAAAAAAAACCTAAAAAACCCTAATACCCCCCAAAAATATAAAACCCATAAAAACCCTTTAAACTCAAAAACCCCTAAAAATACTAGGAACCCTAAAAAATAAAAAATTACTAAAATCCATAAAAACCATAAAAAACATAAAAAAATAAAAAACACCATTAAATTGCTAAAACCCCTTTAAAACCTTAACAACATCTAAAACCACTTCAAACCATAAAATACCAAAAAAATACCTAAAACCCCAAAAAATCATTAATAACATAAAGACAAAAAAACTATATAAAAAAAATAAAAAACCTAATAAATTCCCAAAAAACCCTTAAAATCCATTGAAAACCATAAAAACTATAAAAATCATAAATACCCATAAAAATCATGAAAACCATAAAGAAGACTGAAATACCCCAAAGGACTTTAAAAAAATAAAAATCCTAAAACCAAATAAATACCCTGAAAACCATAAAACCACTAAAATACAAAGAACCCTAAAAAATCTGAAAACTCATGAACCCCTAAAAAACCTCACACCCTAAAAATAATAAACATTCATAAACCCCCTAAAATACCTTAAAATTCCTTAAAACCAATAAAAGATCCTAAAACCCTAAAACCTATTAAAAGGCACTAAAAACCCTAAGAACACTAAAATATCCTAAAATACCCTAAACCCCCTAAATAATTCTAAAAACCATAAAAACCAATAATGTACCCTCAGAAGATAAAAGAACCATAAAGACACCAATCTTCCTAAAATAACTAAAACAACTTAAAACTTAAAAACCCATAATTTCCCTATAAGATCCTACAACCCATAAAATACAAAAACACTGTAAACCCGTAAAAGATTATAAAAACCCATAAAATACCTGTAAAACATACAAAACGTGAATCCTGTAAAATCTCTAAAAAGAATAAAATGCCCAAAAACCCTGAAAAAACTGAAATTGCTAAAAAAACTAAACATCCTAATGAATTAAATATACCTTAAAACCCTAAATAACTAATCCCCCTAAAATAATAAAAACCTATAACCCTAAAAAAACCCACAAAGTTACCCTAAAAGTCCCCAAAATACCCTAAAACACCGAAAAGCCCCAAAAAACCCTGAAAAACTTGAAAACCTAAAAACCTATAAATCCTTAAATCCCTAAAAAACCAATAAACAAAAAAATCATAAAAAATACTAAAACTCCTAAAAACCCAAAAACCCCAAAAACCGTGGAACCCCTAAAAACCATAAAACCAACAAATAACATTAAAAACAAATTAAAAACCTCACAAACCTCACTAAAAACAGCAAATCTCTAACCCATCCCCAAAACAAGAAACCCTTAAAACTTCCAATATAATAGACACATCTTAAAACATAAAACCCCCTAACCCCCCCCCCCCATGACCTTAAAATCTCCACAACATATAACCCCAAAATGTTCTAAAACCCATAAAACCCTATAAATCTCTAAAAATCCTACATGTGCTAAAACACTAAACAACCCTAAAACCCCTAAAAACCTAAAAAACCTAAACACCTAAAAACCCCTAAAACACTAAAACCATAAAAACCCTAAAATACTTTTAAACCCGAATCCTTATATCCTACACCCTAAAAATTAAAACTGACACTCTAAACCCCACAACTTAATCCCTATATCCTATACCATAAACAACAAACCCTGTAACTGAAACCCGAAAAGGCCTTAAAATCGTAAATGACCTTAAAACCCTAAAAATCTAAACGAAATTAAAACAAACAATACCCTAAAACCCTTAAAATAACTAAAAGAACACAATATCAAAAAATAACCATAATGACCAAAAAACACCAAAAAAATAAAATACCCTTAAACCCATAAAACCCTCTAAAAATACTAAAAACCCAAAAAACCATTAAAACCATAAAAACCCTAAGATCCTTAAATACCCTTAAACCCTAAAAATTCCTAAACAAAAAAAAACATAGAAAACCAAAAACCACTAAAAACCCTAAAAATACCTAACACCCTTAAAACCATTAAAAACCATAAAGACCCAAAAATAAACCCTAAAACACCAAACAAACCCTAAAACCCTAACAAGAACACAGTAACACCCTTAAAGACCCTAAAATCCTAAATAACACAGAAGACACCATGGAATCCCTAAAAATCGTAAAAACCCTTACAACCCTAAAAACCCTAAAAACAAATAAATGCCTAAAAGAACCTTAAAACCCTAAAAACAATAAAATATACTAAAAATATCTTAAAAACAATAAAACCTGAAAACCCCTTAAAACTATAGAAATATAAAAACCAATAAAATCCGAAATAACAAAAATAATAATAAAAAAACTAAAACACCCCCCCCACAAATCCATAAAAACCTAAAAACATCAAAACCCTAAGAAACCTAAAAATCATAAAAACCTATAAACCCTAGAACCCCCAAATACCCCGAAAGACCACAAAACACACAAATAATTAAAACCCCCCAACACCAAAAAAACCTTAAAAACTATATAAACCCTAAAATAATCCAAAAAGCACATAAAATTCATTTAAAACCTAAAAACCTTTAAAAAATTCATAAAAACCAAAATCCCCATAAAAACCTAAAATCGCCTAACACGGTAAAATACACATAAAATCCATAAAACCAAAAAAATACCTAAAAAGAATAAAAATCCATAAAATGCATAAATACTCTAAAAACCCCCAAATAAACTGAAAACCCTAAAAACCTGTTTAAACACATTGCAAACTATAAAAGTAACCTAAAGACCCTAAAAGATCCAAAACCTAAAAAACCCAAAAAATTACCTTAAAACCCCTACAGACCCTAAAAATATTAAAGACCCTAAAAAACCCTAAAACCCAAAAAATCCATAAAACGTTAAACAAAACCAAATACACTCGAAAACTCCAAAAAGACCCTAAAAACATACACACCGCCAAAACCCCTATATAATCCCTAACAACCCATTAAAACCCCTAAACGACACTAAAAACCCTAAAGAACTAAAAGTACTTAAAAAGGAAAAAAATCCAAAAAAGGAAATAAAAACACTAATAACCCATAAAAGACACTAAAATTTCATAGAACCCTAATCGAAAAAAAATCACTAAAAAGCCTCTCATGGAATCTAAAAACACATCAAATCCCATATAAGACCCTGAAAAACCCATGATATCCTAAATGTCCTTAAAAACACCAATATAAAACACTAAAAACTTTGAAGAACCTAAAAACTATAAAAACCCAAAAAATATGAAAAGACACTGAAACCCCTAAAAAATATAGAATCCTAAAAACACTAAAACCATAAATAACCCCTAAAAATCTAAAAAACCCTTTAAACATACTAAAACACCCTAAAATCCCATAAAACCCCTAAACAAACCCCCCCCCCAAAACACCAAAAATATATAAACCCTTAAAATGCCATAAAACCCAAAAAATATATAAAACACCCAAAATCTAGAAAAATCCATTAAATAAACATAACAACCCATAAACCCTATATACCCTAAAAGGAATATAAACCATAAAATCCTTCAAAAAAAACCTAAAGACCCTTAAAAATTTTAAAAACACTAAAAAATTTAGAAATCCAAAATACTAGAGGAACCCAAAAAATCTGAAGAACCACGAAAAACCCAAAAATAAATAAAAACATAAAAAACCCTTAAAACCATAAAAATACCCTTCAAACCCCTAATCCCCCTAAAAACCTTAAAAACATAAAACCCCTTAAGACCCTAATCCCTGTTCTAGAAACACTAATCCTTAAACCCTACACCTTAAACCCTATACCATACATCTTAAACATTAAACCCTGCACCTAAAGCCCTATACCGCACTTCATAAACCCAAATCCCTACACCATGAACCTTATACTATTCAACGTACACCCTAAAACCTAAAATTTAAATAGTATACCCCACACAGTAGACCTTAAATCAAATAAAATAAACCATAAACCACAAACCCTACTATGTAAACCCTCAACCAAAAACAATAAACACTAAAATGCCCTACAAATATTAAAAAATACAAAATTAATAGGAAACCATTAAGAGAACCTAAAATCCACCCAATACACTAAGTCATTAAAAAACAAAAAATTACCTAAATGACCATAAAAACACTAAAAACCACTAAAACACTCTAAAAACCCAAAATAAGTTCTTAAAACCCATAAAACCCATAAAACCCCTAAAACTCCATAAATACCATAGAAACACTAAACCCTGTAAATGTTTTTTAAAAAACTAAAATCCTTAAACCCCTTAAAAAATAAAAAGAAACATACAAACCCTAAAAATATTAAAAAATCCAAAACCCCTAAAACCATAAAAACCATAAATAAAAACTAAAAACATAAATACCCATAAAAACCCCAAAAATGCCATGCGATACCAAAAAAATCTACAACATCAAAACCCTAAATATACTCTAAAACCCCCAAAACCCCTAATAAGACACTAAAAACCCAAAGAACCCAAAAAACCCAAAAAAAATTTAAATACCCTAAAAACTTATAAAACTCCAAAACCCATAAAACCGTTAAAACCCCTAAAAAACCCCCTAAAAAACCTAAAAACCCTTAAGACCCCAAAAACCTCTAAAATCCCTAAGAAACCAAAAAAACATAGAAACCAAAAACTCCTCAAAATCTATAAAACAACTACAAATATTCTATAACCAATACTAAGACCATAAGGACCCCAAAAAATACACCAGAACACCCCTGAAACCCATTAAACAACTTAATAAAACCCTAAAACACAACAAAAACAGTAAAAACACTAAAACCCCAAAAATCATTAAAAAATACACAATGCCCTAAAATCCCCTTTAAACTATAAAAAAATAAAATAATAACCTAAAATATCTAAACACCCCCAAAAACCCCTAAAACACGTTAAATGACCCAAAACCCTTTAAACCCTAAAATCCCCTAAGTAAACATTAAAACCCTTAAATGCCTTAATAAATTCAAAAAAGACCCTTAAAAATCTAACAACCCTAAACACCTGGAAAACCCCTAAAACCTAAAAACCACTAAAACCAACAATAATAAATAAAAACCCTGAAACCCATAAAAAATCCAAAAAGACCCTAAAATCACCAAACCCATTAAAAACACTAAAAACAGTAAAACAATAAAAATACTGAAACACCCCTCAAGAAACCCTAATAAGACCACAATACCACATTAATCACATAAAAGACCATAAAAATATTATAAATCCTTGAAAACCAAAAAAACCAAAAAACCCATCAAAACACTACAAAATACTAAAATATCTAAACCCCCTAAAAACATTATAATCTCTAAAAACGAAATGAACCCTAAAAACTAAAAAAACAAATACAACTGAAAACCCCTAAAAGTAAAAAAAGACCCTAAACCCCAAAATAGACAATAAACACTAATAATACACTAAAAATCCTAAAAACCAAAGAATCCTTAATAAAACCCTAAACCACTGTCATACCCATAAACCCTTTAAAAACACTATAATCAAAAAAAAATCTCTAAACCCCCCCCCCCCAAACCCCTAAAAAACGTAAAACCCATAAAATCACTTAAAACCTCAATAAACCATAAAACCATATAAAAACACATACTAAAAAATCCTACACTCCAAACACTAAAAAGCAATAAAACACTCAAAAAACCATAAAAACATGTAAAACCACAATAATCCCCTAAAACCTGAAGAAACCCCTAAAACCATTTTAACCCCCAAACTCTAAAAACTATAAAAACCAATATCCCATTAAAAACATTAAAATCCTAAAACTCCCTAAAGAAACCATAACCCCTAATCCATAGAAACCCTAAAACATTAAAAAAATCCTTCAAAACCTTTAAAACCCATAAAAAACTAAAACCCTTTAAACTCCTAAAAAGTATCTAAATCTAAAAAACCTAAAAACCCTAGAAAAAAAAATCCCCCTAAAACCCCAAAAAAGCCAAATAAACCAAAAACCCCAAAAACCCACTAAATGACCATTACAATCCCAAAAAGAACTAAAAGAAACTAAAAATCAAAGAACCCAAAAAGCCTCTATAAAAACCCTAAAACCCCGGAAAATTGACAAATATGCGAAAACTCATAAAAACCCAAATAACTAAAAAACCAGTAAAACCCTAAAAAACCCCTTAAACCCCCTAAAAATTCTAAAAAAACCTTAAAAACTCTAAAACAACATTAAGAACACTAAAAACAAAAAAAAATAGAAAATGTGAAAAAACATATAAAATCAATAAAACCTCATAAAACACACAAAGACCAATAAAACCTGGAAAAGGTGATAAAAAGAGAAAAACCCTAAAATCGATACAATCCCTACAACCCCTAAAAAACATAAAAATAAAAAACCCATAAATTCCCTACAAATTCATAAAACAACCCTAAAACCCCTAAAATCGCAAAAAACCTATAACATTCTTAAAAACCATAAACCCCCTAAGAACCCGAAAAACCCCTAAGAAACTAAAGACAATTAAAACCCATAGAAAACCATAAAACCCCTAAAATAACTATGAAAACCCTAACCCCCCCCCCCCCCCACCTCCATAAAATACCTTAAAACCATAAAAACCCCTCAACCCATAAAATCCTAAAACCCTGAAAACTAAGAAAAACATAGTAAACCATAAAAACCAATAAAAATCCTTATACACAAAAATCCCTAAAAATCTAAATACTCCTAAACACCCCTAAATTCCCCAAAAATCATAAACCCAAAATCATAAACCCAAAACCATACACCTGAAACCCTAAACTCTTAAACCTAAACCATGTACCTTACACCGTAAACCATAAATAATACCCCCTAAACCATAAACCATACTACCTAAACTCGTTGTCCTACACTGTAAACCATAAACCAACACCCAACACGATAAACCATATCCCCTACATCAAAATCATATACCCTAAACCAAAACCACATACATAACACAAAAATCCCAAAAACCAAAACCCATGATAGTAATCCTAATACCCCACACCGTAAACCTTAAATCCTACACCCTAATGCCTAACCCCAACAATCTAAACCCTATTCCATTTACTCAAGACACATTACTCTACACTCTAAACACTATACCCTATACCCTAGACCCTAAACCCTACACCTCAAACCTTAATCCCTAGACCATATACCCAATAAACTAAACCCTAAACCTTAAACCCAATCCATAATCCCAGGACAAAGCACCATAAACTATATACCTTAGAAAAATAAACCTATACCCTATACGGTAAACCCGAAACCCAACACCCTAAAACTTATACCCTACACCATATAATATAAACCCTAATCCCTATACCATACACTCTGAACCGTAAAATCTAAAACCTAAAAGCTATAATCTACACTATAATCCATATACCCCAGACCATAAACCCTATACCCTACACCCTAACCCATGTACCATACACCCTAAACCTGAAACCCAACACCCTACACCCTAAACCCTAAACCCCACACCCTAAACATTAAACCATACTCCCTAAACCCTATACTCAAAACATAAATTCCTAAACCCCATACCATAAAACCAATATCTCATGCCATAGACTCTAAAACCTAACAACTAAACCCTAAACCCTATACCCTACACCTGAAACCCTAAACCCCACACCTGAAACCCTATACACACTTCATACCCTAAACCCAACACCCATAATATTATACCATACAACCTAAACCATAAAACCTACACCCCAAAACATATAACCTACACCGAAAACCGTAATCCAAACATTGTAAACCGTAAACCTTATAGCCTAAACACTATACCATGAATCATAAACCGTAAAACCTATACTCTAAACCCCATAACATGTACCATAAACCCTAAACACCGCCCCTTAAACCTTATAACCTTCACCTTAAACCCTAAACACTATATCCTTAACCCTATACCCTACACCCTAAACCCTAAACCCTAAACACTAAATGCTATATTATACACTGTAAACCCAAAACACTACACCTTAAACACTATACTCTACAATGTACAACCCAAACCCTACACCCTATGCCCTATACACCCTTAACCATTAACCATATCCCCTAAACCATAAACCCAGTACCCTTCACCCTAAAACCAATATCATACACCCTAAACCCTATACCTACAACCCAAACCACCTACCTTACACAATAAACACTAAACACTAAATAAACAAAAATACTACTAAAACCTTGAAAAACATAAATAATATTAAACAACACTAAAATCCAAAAAAATCCAAAAAAACTAAAAAACCCCTAAAAACCATAAAATGAATAAAAACTCCTATAGATCCTAAAAAATCCTCACAAATCCAAAAATCCCTAAAAATACATGAAAAGTATAAAAAAACTTAAAACTCTTAAACCCAATAAAACCATTAACCCCTTCTAAAAACCCCCAAAACACTAAAATACTATTAACCCTTAACAACCAAAAACATGAAAATCCAAAAACCCTAAAAAATCCTATAAACCTTAAAAAATACAGTAAAAAAATAAATTTCCCTAAAATTTCTACAAAACATTATACATCCTAAAAACCCTAAAAACCCTAAATACCATAAAAAACACTAAAATATTACAAAAACCCAATGAACCCAAAAATGACAGAAAAAATCCTACAAACCCATATAAACCACAACAATCTTGAAAACCATAAAAACAATAAAAACCATGAAATCCCAATAAACCCCCCCACCCAAAACACTAAATACTATTAAAACACTAAAAAACCATAAAACAGTTAAAACATTAAAAGATTCTAAAACCTCTAAAAGCGATGAAAAACCAAAAACCTTTAAAATCTTGAAAACCATAAAAAACCCTAAGAACCCTAAAAAACTAGAGACTCTAAATAACCATAAAAATATAAAACATCTAAATCCCATAAAAAACAAAAAACCCAAACCCCTAAAAACTATAAAAACACCCCTAAAACACACTAAAATCCTCAAAAACACTAAATCACCCTAAAATCCTAAAAACATTATATCCCTATAAACCCCAAACACTAAAAAAAGCCCAAAAAAACCAAAAAACATTAATCTAATAAAAAAATATTAATAAAATTTTAAAAAACTAGGACTCTATAAAACTCTAAGGCCCCTCAAAACCATTAAACCCCTAAAAGGATATAAAAACCCTAAAAAACTAAAGACCATAAATACCATAAAAGCTTAATAAAACAAAATAAAATTCCATAAACATCCAAAAAAACCCCAAATCCCCCAAATCCCTAAAAAACCATAAAACCCTAAAAAACCATAAATCCCTAAAAATAATAAAAATGAAAAAAAACTAAAAGATACTAGAAAACCCTAAAAGAACCATTAAAAACAAAAAACCTTTAAAACTACAAAAAAACTCTCAGAACACTTAAAACCCAGAGAAACCCTAAAATCCCTAAAAACACATAAACCCCATTTAATCCATTAAACCACCAAAAAAACAAAAAAAAACCCAAAAATCCCGTGAAACCAAAAAAAACCAAAAACCATAAAGACCACTAAAACCCCTAAAAGGCCCTAAAACACCCCGAACCCCATAAAAACCCCTAAAAATATAAAAATAACAAAAAATAGCTTAAAACCTAAAAACTATCAATACCCCCTAAAACACCTAACACACCCTTGAAAATAATAAAGACCCTGAAAACCCAAAAAAATACAAAAAAACCCCTAAATCCCCTTAAATACACTAAAAATAATAAAACCGCTTAATGTCTATAAAAACCTAAAAATACATTAATATTCTAAAGATCCTAATAAATTATAAAACCACTAAAAACAAGAAAACTCTTAAAAGGAAGAAAAAAATATTTAAAACCCTAAAAACTATGAAAACCCAAAGTACCCTAAAAACTCTTAAAAAGAATTAAAACACTAAAAAATCCAATGAAACCCCACAGAACCTTAAAGAGAACCAAAAATACCTTTCAATATCCAAAAATCCATAAAAAAAACTAGAAGGCCTTAAAAACCATTAAAACCCCAAATAACCTTAAAATACCCAAAAAACCACTAGTAGAAAAATACCCTATACCAATGGTTTAAAACCATTGGTATAGGCCTCCAAACTGTTGGTATATCATACTCTAACAGTTTGGAGAACCATGGCAAAGTATGTTGTGGGGATAGGTCTATACCAATGTTTTTCCCAAAACCGTTGGTATTGACCTATACCAACGGTTGTAAAAACCGTTGGTATAAGTAATATGAAAAATCTATACCAACGATTCCCAAAACCGTTGGTATATGTATTTCAAAAAAGAAGCATTCGGTGGGTTTTGATCCCAGTACCTACAGTTTATGATTGAACGACCTATCCACTAACCTAACTTGACTTTTGTGAACATATTTCATAAATATATATATGTACTATCATAAATATTTTAAATTTTGATTTATTTAATGTTCTTTGTAAGAAGATTAAAAAAAAATACATGTAACTATACCAACGGTTCTCAGAATCGTTGGTATAGATTCATCGATTTTGGGACCTGTAGTAATGGTTTTGGACAAAACGTTGGTATAGGGGGGACCTATACCAACGGTTTGGGGGAAAGCGTTGGTATAGGGACTCTATTATGGACCTATACCAACGGTTTGGCCAAAACTGTTGGCATAGGTCCATATAAGTGACCTATACCAACAGTTTTCCCCAAACCGTTGGTATAGGTCCCCCTATACAAACAGCTTATCCAAAACCATTTGTATAGGTCCACATTTGTGACCTTTACCAACAGGTTTGGTCAAACCATTGGTATAAGTCCATATATGTGAAATATACCAACTGTTTCCCCAAAACCGTTGGTATAGCTCTTATTTGCAGTATTGAACCCACAAAAACTCTAAATGGATTAAAAACCCCAAAATGGCCATAAAAACACTGTAACCCAAAATACCTTACAAACATTAAGAGACCCTAAAATAAATAAAAACTACTAAAACTTCTAAAATACCCTAAAAAACTTAAAAGAATCATAAAAGACAAGAAAATTGAAAGGTCCCTACAAACCCTAAACCCCCAAAGGAACATATAAACCCTAAAGACCCAAAAACCTTAAAGACCCAAAAGATCCCTAAAAACACTAAAACCCCTAGAAAACAAAAAAAACCTAGCAAACCTGTAATCCCTCAAAAAACTAAAAACTATAAAACCCCTAAAATCTATAAAATTAAATTAAAATCCCTAAAAATTATAAAAACACTACAAAACTAAAATTCCTTAAAAATTGCTAAAAACCCAAAAAACTAAAAAAAACCTAAAAATGTTAAGCACCCCAAAACCCCTAAAAGCATGAAAACCCTAAAGCTCTAAAAATATAAAAAAACCACTAAAACCCACTAAACCACCAAAAAACCAAAAAAACTCCCCAATATATCCTATAAACTCTAAACACATCTAAAAACCCTAAAACTCCTAAAACAACTAAAACACAAAAAATCCACTAAAACCAAAAAACCCATAAAAATATTGTAAAACCTCCTAAAAAATGAAACCCACTAAAACAAAATAAAACCCATAAAACACAAAAAAAGATAAAGAAACCACAAAATACCCTAAGAACTCAAAACCCCCCAAAAAAACTTAAAACCCCAAAACAACCTAAAAACCTATAAAAATTTTAACTCCAAAAACCCAAAAAAAAATCACTAAACCATGTACACTACACAATAATACATAATCCATACAACCTAAACTATATGAACTACCCCCTAAACCCAAAACCCAACACCTGAAACCCTATACCCTACACTATAAACTCAAAACCCTACACCCAAAACATTATAATATATACCCTAATCCATAAACCATAAACCATATGCCATATCCTCTTCACCATAAAACATAAACCTTAAAATCTAAACTATAAAACCTACACCTTAACCACTCAACCTTATATATTAAAACCTATACCCTAAACTCTAAACGCTAAACCATAATCCCTAAATGTCCCTAAACACTCTAAAAACCACTAAAAGAACCTAAAACCCCAAAAATACCTTAAACATGTAAATATCCATAAAACCCTAAATCCCTAAAAACCAGTAAGACCCTAAAAGACACTAGAATCCATATATTACCCTAAATGACCCTAAAACTAGTAAAAGACCCAACAAACATAAATGACCATAAAACCCAAAAGAAATCCTAAAAGCCAAAAAACAACCTAACAACACTAAATATCTTAAAAACCATTAAACCCTAACATACACTAAAAACCAAAACCCCTAATAAAACCATACAACCCAAAACCATATACCCTTAACCATAAACCATAAACCCTAAACCCCCAAAAATGAAAAAAAACCATAAAACCCCTAAAAACAAGGATAACCCAAAACAAATATTCAAATAAAAAAAACTAAAACCCCTAAAAACTATAAAATCCTTATAAACCCTTATATCCATAGATAAAGAAGAAGGATGTCGTAGCTCTCGTATGGGTTCCTCCCGACATTGCAATTTCCAGCATCTTCTCACGGCAGATTCATCTCTCGGCCTGTTCGTGATGAGGATTGGCTTGCCAGTTGGGGCTTGTTTTGGCGTGCAATGTTGATCCTTGACGGCGGAGGATTTTGGAGGTTTGAAGCGGCATTGGGATTTGGCGGTTTTCACGGAATCAAAGTAAAAGTCTACCTTGGGATACCTCTTCTCAGATCTACGTGGTTGATGGGATCTGGCAAGGGAGGCATTGACTTGGCTTGGATTTGGCGTCGAATTTCCTTTGTTTCAGCGGATCTGAAATCTTCTCTTCATAAGAAGATCCAGGGTTTTTTGGCTTCGTCATTCTTGTGGATCAGTGAAGGATGGTGGGCCGCGTCGAAGGGATGTTACGAGGTGGTCAGATAATGGTTGATCAGGCCCTTTAGGCTTTCTTTTCACGGTGTGGTGAGGATCTGAGGCGGTTTACGCTAGATACAGCCTCTCTTCTAGCCCGATCTGTGATGGTTTATGGAAAAGGTGGAGGTCCACAATGCAACATGGTGGTGTTTTCACAGTAGATCCGATAGGGGTGGATTGGTCTAGAATTCAAACACGGTGAAGATGTTTTCAGCTTGTGCAGCCGATACAGGTTTGTTCTCATGTTCTGCGATGGGTGTCCTGGATTTTTCCATGCTGTATTGGTGGTTCTGTGCTCTACCATTCTTTGAAGGATTGAAAATATGGTTTTCATCAGACTTCTTTGCTGGTATTTATCCTTTTCTATGGTTCATGTTTGTCTTTGGTTTGTTCAATTGCTAGTGCTCTTATCATAGCGGTTGTGGATGTGAGTTGCTGATGGTGCTAGATGTTAGTTTGGAGGTGAGGGGCTACTTGGTTTCGGTTCTGAACATGGTGGTTTGGGTGATACAACATGGTTTGAGGTACAAAAGCTGGTGGTCCTGTTTTGCTACTGCTAGGTGCTGGTCAAGCACTGCTTACTGTCTGACTGGTCGGATGTGTGCTGACCTTTGGGATCTGAGATGCTGGATGGATGATTGGATGGATTGTGAGGCTACTGATGTTTATGCTTGGTTAGGTGATGTTGGTTGCTGGATTATGAGATACGAATTGTTTTAAGATCTCTTCTTTGGTATTAATTGATGTTTCTGGATGTCTTCCTTGGTCATATTTTATGTGTTTTTTTGGTACTGGTGCTGGATGCTGGTGTTTGCTGGTCTGGTTGTGTGGATGCTGCTGGATGCTGGTGTTGGCTGGTCTGGTTGTGTGGATGCTGATGTGATGTTTGGTATTTGTGTTGGATGCATGTGTTGGCTGGACAAGATGTGTGGAAGCTACTGTTGTGTTTTTTGTGTCTTTTTCTCTGTCTTTGTTTTCTTTTTTGATTTTCTTTTTTTGGGACTTTTACTATGAAGGGTTTTTGGGTGTGGGTCGTTTGACCCCTCCCCTCCCTTGTCTGCTGTTTCTTTTTTATTCTTAATAAATTTGGGGGGGCTGGGAATAGCCCGACCCTCACATCTTCCTTTCCTTAAATCCATAGAAACAAAAAATACATCATAAATTGATAAAAGTCCTAAAAAACCATAAGAAAACATAAAGGAAACTAAAAACACTTAACCCTTAAGAGATCCTAAAATCCCCAAAAAATTCCAAAAAGTATCTAAAAACCATAAAAACCCTAAAGGACTATATAAATGCTGAAAACCCCAATGGTCCCTACAAAAAATTAAAGAACACTAAAACCCATAGCCCAAAACCCTAAAAACCACAAAGGACCCTGAAAACCCAAAAACCCAAAAGGATTCTAAAAACCCAGAATGATGCTAAAAACCCCTAAAATCCCAAAATAACCTAAAACTCCTAAAAACCCTAATACCCCAAACGACTCTGAAAACCATAAAACCCCCATATAAGACCCTAGTACCCCTAAAAGGCCCAAACCCCCCCAAAATAAAAATACCCTTAAACCAAAAAATAATAAAACCACTAAAAATTATGAAAAACTCTAATGACCATAAAACCACTAAACACCATAAAACACTAAAAAACATATAAAACCCCCTAACACTGTAAAGATCATAAAAACCACCCATAACTCAAAAAACCCGCAAAACCATGAAAAATCTCAAAATAATAAAACACTACAAACTCTAAAGACCCTAAAAACTTAAAAAAATCTAATATCCTTTAAACCATAGAAAACCCTGAAAACCCAACAAAACCAAAAACCCTGAAAAAACACTAAAACCTTATACCCTATACCCACATGCTATACCCTAAACCATACACCTAAAAACCAAGACACTAAAACCCTAAAACAAAACTCTACACCTGAATCCCTATATCCTGCAACCTAAACCCAGAATCCACAACACTAAGACATAAATCTTACACCATAAGCCCAAAACCATAAACTGAAACACCTATACCCTCCACCCTACAACATAAACTCTACACCCTAAACCATAAACCCTACACCTTAAACTGTAAAACTTAGACCTTAAACACTATAGCATACACCCTAAACCCTAAAAGACACTAAAACAACGAAAATAACATAAAAATTCAAAACCCCTAAAATATAAAAATCTCTAAAAATCCTTTAAATCTCAAAAAACCATTATAAAACCAAAAAGACCCTAAAAACCAAAAAACTCTACCAACCCAAAAAAAACCTAAAACCCGTAAAACATACTAAAAGTTTGTAAAGAACTTAAAATACCCTACAAATTCTAAAACCCCATAAAACCCTAAAATTCTTTTAAACCCCTAAAAACTATAAAAATCTATAAAACAACCCTAAAAACCTCTAAAACAAAAACCCCCCTGAAAACTTCTAAAAACACCAAAATGAACCTGAAACCAAAAAAATCATAAAGTCCCTAAAAACCTATAGAACCCTAAAAACCCCTAAAACCCCTAAAAACAATAAATTACAAACAACCCTAAAACCACTAAAAATCCTAAAATCCAAAAACCACAAAAACACAATAAACCCAAAAGACCCTAAAACTTTAACAAACCCTATGACACAAAAAAATACCAAATAAAATCCTAAAAACCAAAAGAACCCTTAAACTCTAAATTCCCTAAAAATCATTAAAACACTAAAAACTATATAAAACACTAAAAACCCAAAAAAACTATAAAAACCCCAAAACCCATAAATCCATAAAAAAAACCTTAAAACCCCTTAATGTCCTAAAATCCTAAAAACCCCAAAGGCCCTAAAAACCATAAAATATCATATAAACTCCTAAAAGATCCTAATATACCCTCAAAAACCCTACAACCCTTATGCATCCATAAAACACAAAAAAAAACTAAGAACGTAAAAACCCTAGACACCCGCATAAAATCCATAAAATCTCTAAAAATTGTGATAACCTAAACACAATTTTAAAGAACTCAAAAAAATAAAAATCCCAAAATACCAAAAAACAGTTAATGACTTTAAAAACCATAAAAACTCATAAACACCCCTAAAAACCCATGAAATCCCTAAAAAACAAATAAAAACCCCAAAATATTTAAAAACCCCTAAAACCCTAAAATGACGTCAAAATCCCTAAAACACCATAAAATCTTACAACCCTTAAAAACCATATAAAAATTTCACAATTCTAAAACCATAAAAAATATTAAAAATATCTCAAAACTCAAAACCCAAAAACAACCTAAAGAAACTATAAAAAACCAAGAAACCCCTAAAGAATCTAAGAAAAACATTGAAATCCTAAAAACCATATAACTCCTAAAACCCATAAAATCCCATAAAATCTCTAAAACCCATAAAACTGTAAAATATGAAAATAAATCTAATAAACCATGAAACCCTAAAAACATAATAACCCTAAAAAACTCTCAAAACGATAAACCACTAAAAATCCTAAAAAACGTAACCCCTCAATCGTTAAAACCATAAAACCCCTAAAAACCCCCAAACAAAGAAAAAAACCTTAAAATAACAAAAACCTCTAAAAACCGTAAAAACTCTAAAAACCCCTAAATACAAAAAAACCCTGAAACAATAAAACCACTAAAAAATACCATAAAACAGTAAAAAAATAAAGCCACTAAAAATACCTTAAAACCTCTAAAACAACCTTAAAACCATTAAACCCCTAAAAACCCTAGAAACCGTATGAAAACCCAAAACCCCCTTAAAAACCCTAAATACCCTAAAACCCCTAACACCATAAAAACACTAAAAACCCAAAAAACCTTAATAACACTAAAAATGATAAAAAAAATATAAAATCACTCAAATACAATAATATATTTTCAAAACACTAAAAAAAATAAAATAATCCTTGAAACCTAAAAAACAATTAAACCCCCAAAACATCGCTAAAATTTATTAAACCTCTAAAAACCTAGAAAACCATTAAACTCAATAAATCCCCTAAAACCCTAAACTGCCAAAAAATCCCCGAATAACCTAACAATTATGAAGAAAACCCCGAAATATCCCTTGAAATCCCTAAAGACCCCTAAAAACCCCTAAACCCCCCAAAATCCCTAAAAACCCTAAAATACTATAAAACCCTAGAACCCTATATAAACTCTTACAAATCATAAAAAATATAAAAAACATGTTAATCCGCATAAAAAATACTTAAGACCCTAAAAAAACCTAAAACCCCTAAAAATCCCTAAAAATCCCAAAAAAATGATAAAAACCCTAACACCATTCAAAACACTAAACCCACAAAAACCCTGAAAAAACCCTTCAAACCCTTAAAACCCCTTAAAAACCCAAATACCATAGAACCAATAAAACCATAAATAACATAAAAACACTAAAACAATCAAAACCATAATGACCGTAAACAACCTGAAAATCCTAATAACCTAGAAAACCCAAAAAAACCACTAAATTCCATAAAAACACATAAAACCTTCTAAAAGAACATAAATCCCCACAAAACCCAAAACATATTTACAAACCAACAAAAAAAAATTACCAAGAAGTCATTAAAATTATAAATAATATAAAATACCCAAAACCCCAAATAACACTAAAAGTCTCTAAAAACCCTAAAAGACCCTAAAATCCTTAACAAATCCTAAAATAAACTAAAAATAAGGAAACCACCTATGAGACCCTTAAATTCATGAAAACCCAAGTCGAATGTAAAAACCATAAAATTCCCCAATGTACTATAAAACCCCCAAAAGACCCAAAAATCCAAAAAACTTCTAAAGGACCATAAAACCTCTTAAAACTCTAAAGGACCCTAAAACCCTAAAAATGTTAAAGAATAATAAAAAATACTAAATCACTAATGACCCTAAAACCCCTTAAAATATCATAAAAGACACCAAAAAACCCTACAAACACAAAAATCCTCGAAAAAATATAAATTCCCTAAACCCCCTAAATCCTTAAATGTCCATAATACCCAAAAAAGACCCTAAAACCCCCTAAAACCCCTGAAACCCCCTAAAAGACCCTAAAAAATTAGAATTCACTTAAAATCATAAAATACCCTTAAAACCATAAAATCATTAAAAGAACCAGATAACCCAAAAAATTAATACACGTATAAAATTCCTACATAATATCTAAAAACCACTAAGAACCCTAAAAAATCCCCAAAAATCCTAAAAAACCAAAAAGTCTCTAAAATTTTTAGATTCCCAAAATACCTAGAAACAATAAAACACTTAAAAAACCCAACCATCCTAAAAGATACTAAAAACCCAAAAATACACTAAAAACACTTATAAAGCCTAAAATACCAAAAAATCCCAAAACCCATGAAACCCATCAAAACACTTTAAACCCTAAACAATACTCAAAAACTTTTCAAATCATGAAAATCCTTAAAACTCATAAAAACCCTAAACCATCAGAACCCTAAATATAATAGAAACCCCAAAACCATATAAACGTCCCTACACCCTTAAAAATACTTAAACGCCTAAAAACCTAAAACCTCATGAAACCCCTAAAAACACAAAAAACCTAGAAAAAAACCATAAAAACCATAAATCCTGAAGGACACTAAAGACCCCTAAAAAACTAAACAACCATAAACCCTCCCCAAAATACTAAAAATTCATAAAAACCCTAAAAAACCCTAAAAACTCCAAAAACCATAAAACACTCAAAAAATGAAAAAAAAATTATATAAACACTAAAACCCTTTAAAACCCTAAAACCCTATAATCCCCAAAAATTCATAAAAACACCTTAAAACCAATAAAACCATTAAACACATAAAATGTCAAAAAAGGCCTAAAAACATGAAAATATATTAAAAACCCTAAAACCACTAAAAAATGCTAAAGAATATAAAACCCCAAAACACAAAAAAACCTTTTATTTAATCCTTAAAACCCCTAATATAATATTTAAAACCCATAAAATTCCCTAATAAACACTACGAAAAACTAATAAACCCCTAAGAAACCCCTATGAAAATACTAAAAATCCTAAAAGAGCATAAGACCTAACAAACAGTAAAAACCCCTAAAAAATTTACAAACCCATAAGACGGTAAAATCCCTAAAAACCTAATACTCTACAAAACTATAAAAAACTATAAAAGAAACCTAAATGTACTCCAAACCCCTAAAAACTCTAAAACCCCCTTAAAAACAGTAAAAATGTCAAACAACCTTAAAAACCCAAAAAACATTATAATTCCAAAAAACACACTGAAAATTATAAAAACCCCTAAAACTATAAAATCTCTTGAAACCCTAAAACAGCCTAAATCCTCTAAAAGGCCATAGAAACAAAAAAACCCACATAAAAGAACAAAATAACCCCTATATCCCATGAAACAAACTATTAATACCCTAAAATCCTTAAAAACACTAAGACCTAAAAAACCCTCAAAACCTTAAATACCCTTAATAACATTATAAAAACTAAAACCACAAAATTCCCTTAAAAAATCTAAACACCCTTGAACCCATACTACAAATATGATTAAATTTTTATTACCATAGGTAATATTGATGAAAAGTGGGAAACCATACATTTTCCAGGATGAAAGCTTTAGACATAGTAAGAAATGACAAAGTAATTTAATACTAGACTAAATATATTAGAATTGTTTACCAGATATTGGCCATAATGAAGGTCTTGGACCTTTGTATCCATGTTATATTTGAAAAGGTCTTAAAAGTAACTAGAAATCATTTCCCATGTTTTGATTTACACCACCATGTTAATATTTCTTTCGTTGAAGAAACATAAGCACATTTAAGACCATAAAACCCCAAAAATCCAAAAAAAATTAAAAAACCCCTAAAACCACATAATCAATAAAAACCATTAAACCCCCAAACACCCAAAAAACCATTAAAATCCTTGAAAAACCTAAAACCCAACAAACACTAAATAATACCAAAAAAGCCCTAAAACCCCAACAAAATCCTAAAACCTCTTAATATCCTTGAACAAATTGAAACCCCATAGGGACCCCAAAACCCAAAAAGGATCATAAAACACCCTCAAAACACCCTAAATATCCTAAAATACCATAAAACCATGAAAACCCACTAAAATATAATAACCCATAAAAAGAACCCTACTGACCATAAAAACAATAAGAACCCTAAAAACATTAAAAACACTAAAACAACATAAAATCCCTAAAAATCCTAAAAACCTTAAAATGCTAAATTAAATAAAAACCCTAAAAGACCCTAAAAACTATAAAATACCCTCAAGTACCTAAACACTCTAAAAGACCCAAAAATTCCCATAAAAACCAGAGAAACCCAATAAAATCTAAAAACCATGAAACCCTAAAACCCAAAAAACCATAAACATCCCCTAAAAACCTCTAAAACCCCTAAAACCATTAAATTCCCAAAAAAAATAAAACCCTAAACCAAATATAAAAGCTAATAACCATAAAAACACATTAATACCCTTGAAAATATTCAAATACCCTAAAACCCATAAATATCTATAGCAACCCTAAATATACATATAAATCTTCAAACAACCATACAGTCCCTAAAACACTAAAAAACCTATGAAAACCCATAAATCTATAAAAAATATACTGAAAGACTCTAAAACTCGTAAAAAGTACCTAAAAACACTAAAAATAATAAAACCCCTAAAACCCTAAAAAGGAAAAAAATCCTTAAAACCATAAAGGACCCCAAAATCCGTAAAAACCCAAAAAGATCTTAATATGCCTAAAAAACCTTGAAAGACCATAAAAAACCCTAAAAGGCCCTAAAAACACTTAAAGAAACAATGAAAACAATTATATCCCTAAACAACCCTAAAACACCTAACAAACCCCTAATACCCTACAAAACACTAAAAACGATTAAAAAACCCTTCAAATCCCTATAACAACTAAATTTTTTTAAAACATATTAAAATCATAAAAACCATAAAAAACCCTAGAAACCATACCAACCGTAAAACTAAGAAAATCCTTAGAAACACCCTATAAATCCTTAAAAAACTCAAAAAATCCCTACAAAACCCAAAATAACATTAAAACCCCTAAAAACCTAAAAACTATTAAACTACCCTATTAGAAACGTAAAAACCCCAAAACCCATAAATAAATCTTAAAAATACCTAAAATCCAAAAAACCCTTTAAACAATAAAAACTACAAAACCCGGAAAACTACAAAAACACCGAAAAATCACAAAACACCTAAAACCCCAAAACCATAAGAAACTCAAAAAAACCTATATAAAACCCCTAAAAATCCAAAAAAATCCCTAAAGGACCGTAAAAGCCACTAAAATCCAAAATCCCCATAAATACCTAAAACCCTAAAACCCCCTAAAAACAAAAAAAACCCTAACACCCTCAAAATAATAAAAACGCAAAAGAACACTAAAACCCTTAAAAATCCTATATACCCATAAAACCCCTAAAAACATAAAAAACCTAAACCATAAGAAACCATAAAAACCATACAAATTCCTAAAAACCCTAAAAACCTAAAAACCCTAAACCCACTAAAAACATTAAAAACCCAAAAATACAAAAATCCTAAACCACATAAAATTCATTGAAACGATGAAAACCCATAGAAACCTGAAATGCTATAAAAAGTAAAAAAAACTGTAGAGTCCCTTAAGGCACCTAAAACCCTAAAAACCCTAAATACTCTAAAAACCCTATAAACCATAAAAACCATTAAAACCCCTAAAATATTGTAAATTTTATTAATCCAAAAAAACCTGAAAACTCTAAATCCCTAAAACCCCAAAAAATATAGAAAACCCTAAAAACAAAAAAAAACCCTAAAAACTCCAAAAATCCCAAATAATACTAAAAACCCTAAAATACCAAAAACATGTAAAATACCAAAAAACTCTAACCCCCCTAAAAGGCCATAAAACCCCCAAAATAACAAAATACCCTAAAAACCATAAAAAACCCTAAATATTATTAACAACCCAAATTACCCTTAAAAATATGAAAACCTCAAAACCCCCAAAAAAATTCTACAAACCAAAAAAACCTAAAACAAAAAAACCTATAAAACAATTATAGAAACCATAAAAACCAATAAAATAATACAAAAAACATTAAAAACATGAAAATATTAAAAAATCATAAAAACCCTTTTAAACCCTAAAATCGTAAAGCCCATAAAACCCCACAAAATCACTAAATGTAACATCATAGCCCGAGCGGCCCTCAACTGATTCTTCTATCCAATTTTCCACATGACCTCAGACACACCTCCCTAGAAACTAAAGGATGAAGACTAGTAATGAGGGCAAAAATATGAAGATGGGGAGACTATAACATCTTTTCAATAGTAGGAAAAATCGAAAATCTAGAAAATAATAATAAATTAAAAAGTAATCAATAACCATAAGGTAAAAATATATCACATAACCGAATACCAAACTGGCTAAATTCCCACAAACCATTAAATTTACTATTCCTTGTCATAATAGTATCGTATGTCAAAAGAAACCTAAAATATGGTCACATTGAAAATTTCCCAAAATGGGTCTTAACGTCATGTTTGGATCCCTCAGTAAATGATCTATCCTAAGTCCCAAATCATCCATCTATCAAATGAATTTTTTTCTTATCCCAATCTATAACCATGAAACATGATTTTGTTCTAATAAGAACTAGAGAAGGGTGTGAGTAAAACATAGCATCCCACCACCAATGGTGTCTAATGAAATATACAGTCTAATATAATATTGCATGAAAATGTACATGAAAGTATTAGACAAGTAAATAGTTATAAAATGGGTTTCATAGATAAATATTATTCAATTAACCACAATGGCCCTCGGGTTCCAAGTGAAACCTAAGTCCATCAACCCTAATTTGGCCAAATTCGTTCATTAGAACAATATATTTAGGTGTTACATATTTTAAATCAAGGATCATCACTCTATGAATATAATAGAGGATATGGAATTCCATTTCTGATAATCCCAATAAACAAAGTGGACAACCATTAACTACATCCTAAACCACAAGTGTGAAAATCATGTATAGTAACCTAATAAATGATGTTTACAACCACGACCAACATCCATTCCATTTTGTGTAGAATACCATGGAAATCATCTTTAACCATTTCATCAACAAAAAATTTCCAAGGACCAATATACTTGACAATTTTGAAAAGATAAAGTAACAAGGGTGCAAAAGTTTAATAATTTACTCTCCATGATCTATACACCCAATACCTTTTAACCTATTTCACATTTTATTCATGAAATACCATCGCTGTATGTTCTTTAAATCCATTTAACAACATGAACATTACTCGTTAACCATTTACCACTTCTAACCATTATCATTCCATACCATGATAAATTTTCCTCATTAGTCCAATAGCCCCTTAGCCATGAAAACATTCCAAACAATGATTATCACTGCTTTAGTTTCAAAAACCCTCTATTCCAACTTTTAAACCCCATTGATACCATTTTAAAGGGACTGGAGCACCCTATGGGTGGCCATAGGTATTGTCTCATAGTCCTTAACGAACCAAACCTGATCCATGAATGTTCTAAAATATCCATTTAAATTAAAATTTCTTTTCATAAATGATAAATGAAATGAGCAGTAGTTGAAACCATTTCACATAAGGAATACACATGAAGACTAACATGGATATGGGAAATATCACTTAAACCACCAACCTTATACTGGTACATGACTACTCATCCAACCACAAGCATTGATTAAATATAAAATGGTTGCAACCACCAAAGTGAATAACTCTTAGGAAATAGTGTTTATAGAAGATAGAAAATTGGGGAAACCAAGTAGTTCCACTAATAGAACGTAGAATCCAACTGACTCGTTGAAATTCCATGGTCTTCAAATCATATCAAACAGGACCTCAAGAACCTTCTAATCATTGGAGAACCACTATTGGAAGAGGAGGCTGCTTTTGGTTTCAACCCTAGGCAACTGAGAGATAAATAAGGAATAAAATTAAGTGAATTCGTATAAGGATCACGAGAAAAAATCATCAAATTTCCACATTTAATGAGGTGCATGATTTGAACGCGTGGTTTTCAAAAACATGCACCAGCCGTGTAGTCTGCTATATAGATGAAGAAATAGATTCGAAAATTTTTCTCAGCGACTCATATGGTTTGGAAAACCATGTGGAAGCCATGGGAATGGATCTCTCTAAACTCACATTGTTTCTAGGACACTCCTTGCATGGTTTGTAAAATGTGATCCTCCATAACTCGGGTTGTACGGTTAGCCCTAACCATGCACTATGCATTCTAATCTATGTTGTCCACCATTACCAAGTCCCAAACCCCCATGACACTCCCAAAACCTTCTCTTCTCCCAAGAAGCGTTCACTGATCCATTAAATGAGACATTAATGAAAACATAAAAAAATCACCCCATCAAAGGGTTTGGATCTAATACTAAAAACACATAAAACCACCTAAAAACACTAAAACCCAAATCCCTAAAATTCCTAAAACCCATAACAAATCTAAAACCCCTTAAACAAACTAAAATACTTTAAAACCCTAAAAGACTAAAGACCCTAAAAACCACTAAATTCGCCTAAAACCCATAAAAACCCACAAACCCCCTAAAATAACATAAAAATATTGAAAACCCCTATGAACCCCTAGAAACAAGGAAACACTCTAAAAGTACCTAAAACACCTAAAACAAACTAAAAGACCATAAAAACACAATAAAAAAATTAAAATACCCAAGAACCATAATTAACCTAAAAACCCTAAAACCCCTTAAAGCCTTAAAAAACATAAAACCACTTAAAACCATTAAAACCATAAAACCCTAAAACTATAAGGGCACCAAAAAACATAAAAAACATTAAAATCCCCCAAAAAAGTAAAACCATTTAAGAAAACTAAAAAGACACAAAACCTGAAATAACCCATAATACCCCAAAAACCCATAAAATCATAAAAACCCTAAAACCCCATAAGACCTCTAAAAACCTAAAAAATCCACAAAAACCCTAAAAACCGTAAAACCCATAAAACCCCAAAACCCAAAAAATCATAGAAAAACCATAAAACTCTAAAAAACCATAAAACCCCTAAAAACCTAAAGGCCCAAATATCCTTAGAAAACCCTATACCCCTAACAAACCCTAAAAACAATAATGATGCTACAAAACCCTAAACCCCATAAAACTCTAAAAACACTAAAGGAGCCCTGAAAACACTAAACCCCCATAAAATCCTAAAAACCCTAAAAACACTAAAAGCATTAATAAGACTAAAAACACATAAATAAAAATAAAACCCCGTATACCCCTAAAACCCTAAAAATCCTAAAACCCTTGAATACCCTAGAACCCTTAAAAACACTAAAAATCCTAAAAAATACCAAAAACCATTAAAACCCAAAAAAACTATTAATGCTTAAAAAACCCTAAACACCTTATAGGAACATAAAAAACCCTACCCCCCCCCCCCACAAAAAAAAGAAGCCCAAATAAACGAAAAACCCCTAATATTCCTTGAAAACCATAAAAGCTCCAAAACCTCTAAAACCCTTAAAACATTAAAACCCCCAAAACCCATTAATTCCATTACAAAACCCTAAAAAACTAATAAAACATTAAAAACTCCTAACTTTTCTAAAAACACAAAAATACCCTTAAAGAGCCTAAAAAAATAAAAACCGTAAAAGACACTAAAACCCCCAAAACCTTAAAATACCTAAAAATACCCTGAAAACACTAATTGTCGATAAATACCCAAAAATTCCATAAAATTCAAAAAACAATGATGGACCATAAAAAAATAAAAACCCTAAAAACCCTAAATTCCCTAAAACCCCAAATAATCCAAAAAACACCAAAATAAACAAAAGAAACCTCAAAATCCTATAAAAAATAAAGGACATGAAAAAACCTTAAAACCCACATTACTTAAAAAGACCATAGAAACCCGTAAGACCCCCTAAACGACCTGGAAAACTCTAAAACCTATAAAACACCCTTAAAACACGAAAAAACCTAGAAAACACTAAAAAACTTGAAAAATATACAAATACCCTAAAACATTAAATAAAATAAAAATGCCCTAAAACTATAAAAGAATCCCATAAAAGACAAAGAAATCATTAAAATCACTAAATCCCCTAAAGAACCTAAAAACTCATAAAACCAGTAAAACCATAGAAAATATACAAAAACCTAAAAACCTAAAGAAACCTAAAAACCAAAAAACCATTAAAACCATAATAACCAAAAAACAATAAAAACCAGTAAACAATCATATAACCATTTAAACCTTAAAAAAACAAAAAAAACATTAAACACTAGAAAACCATAAAAACTGCATAAACTGAAAAAAAACCCCAAAAATCCTTAATGGACCCTAAAAACTCTAATTCAACCTAAATTACCCCAAAACCCAAAAGTCCAAAAAACCCGTGAAACCCCCCTAAAAGACCATAAAGCCAATAAATGACTATTAAAGAACTATAATTCCTCAAAATGATAATGGAAAAACCTAAATATACTAAAAACCAAAAAAAAATACAAAAATACCCTTAAAAATTAAAAATCATTAAAAAAAACCTAGAAACCCCTAAAACCCTAAAAACCCTAAAAGAGACAGAAGACCCTAAAACCCCAAATAAATATTAGAACCCTAAAATTTATAAAATAACTTTAATCCCAAAAAAATCATATAATCCTAAAACACTACAAGCACTAAAAAACCATAAGACCCTAAAAAAATACTAAACCCCCTAAAAACCATAAGAACAATAAAAACCATAAAAATCATTAAAATCATTAAGAACAGTAAGAGCCACTAAATTCTGTAAAAACACCGTAAAACCAATATAAACACGATGAACCCTAAAAACCCTAAAAACCAAAAAAACCAAAAAACCTGTAAACACCCTAAAAACCCTAGAAACCACAATAAAAACCTAAAACAACAAAAAAAACCTAAAAAACCTAAAAAATCTTAAAAAACGAAAATATAAAAACCTTAAAACCCCTATTACATATAAAAACACAAAAAACACAATATACTAAAACCTAAAAAAAACATAAAACCCAAAAAATTAAATAATACCCCTAAAAACCTAATAACCACAAGAAAAACACCAATACACAAAAACCCGTAAATCCCTCAAAACCATAAAAACCTAGGAACCCTAACAACCCATAAAAAAATAAAAGAAAAAAACACCCCAAAATGACCGTAAAAAACCTAAAAACCCCAAAAGAACCAAAAATCCATTAAAACCCCGAGAATACCCATAAAATCTTTTAAGCACCATAAAACCCAATAAACTAAATAATACATATAAACCTAAAAAAACCCAAAAAAAACATAAAATATAATAAAAAAGAAAAAATCCTAACAAACCTCAAAAAATGATAAAATCTTAAAATATCCATAAAACTCTTAAAACCCTACAAATCTTGAAAATATTCAAAAAAAATTAAACCCCATAAAGTCCCTAAAATCATAAAAAACCCTAAAAATGAGGGAAACCCTCAAAACCCAAATAATCACTACAAAACCTAAACTACCTTTAAAACCATGAAACCCCGAAAACCCCTAAAAACCAAAACAAACCCCTAAAATATCTAAAACCCTAAGAAAACACTAAAAACCAAACAAACCCTAAAAACCTAAAAACCCTAAATAACCCTAAAAACCCATATAACCGTAAAATAAATTGAAAACCCCATAATCTCATAAAAATCATAATAAACATAAACCCACTAAACACACTAAAATCCATATTAAAACTAAAAACACCAAAACCTATAAAACTATTTAAAATTCATAAATTCCCTAGAAACCATAAAATACATAAAAAATCTATAAAAACATAAAGCAATACTAAAACCATAAAAACCTCTAAAAATGATAAAAGAAAATATAAACCCATAAACCATGAAAAAACCCCTAAAACCATGAAACCCCAATAAATCCAAACGAAATCAGAAAAAACATGAAAATCCATAAAAACACTAAAAATATCTTGAAACCCCTAAAAGCGTTTAAAACCTCATAAGACCACTAAAACATATTAAAACTATAAAGCTACTATAAACTATAAAAAACCTAAAACCCCCTAAAATATTTAAAAATTCAAAATACCATAAAACCCTAAAAATAATCAAACCCCTTAAAACATAAATCTCCTAAAACACCATAAAACCCATAAAACCCAAAAACCATAAAAACTATAAAAGCTTCAAAGCCCCTTAAAACACTAAAAATTTAAATACACTAGAAAAAATGAAACCCTAGATCCTTAAAACCCATAAAAACCCTAAAATCATTAAAACCATGAAAACACCTAATGGATCCTAAAACCATAAAAACCCCAAGTGACTCTAAAACCCAGAACCCCCTAAAAAACACAACATCCTTAAAACCCCTAAAATACTGAGAATCCCCTAGAGCCCTAAAAACCCTAAAAACCAAAATTACATGAAACTCTAAGAAACCCTAAAAACCAATAAAATCTTAAATTCCCTAAAAACCATATGAAAACACTAAAACACTTATGAAAACCCTAAATACCCTTAAAAAAAATAAAATATGAAGCAATTTATGAAACACTAAAAATGATAAAACCCCTAAAATACCTTGAAACCTGCAAAAACCATAATACCTAAAACACACTAACACCCATAAAAACCCTAAAAATCCTATAATTATAAAAAACATTTAAAACCCTAAAAACCATCAAAACAAAAAATTCCCTAAAAATTATAACCCCTCTAAAACACCTAAAAATAAAAAAACACCATAAAATCCTAACCCCCCAAACAAACCTAAATCAGTAAAGAAATTAAAACCCATTAAAGCAGTAAAAAACACTAAAAAATATATGAAACTCGAAAAAACCCAAAAGGCCTCAAAACACTAAACCACCAAAAAACTGTAAAAACCTCAAAAGAAAACTAAAATCCCCTAGAATCTATAAAAATAATAAAAAATCATTGAAAACACTAAAAACACTAAACACCCCTTACTAGACTTGAACATCCATAAAAACTATAAAACCATAAAACTCCTAAATCCATAAAAATCAGAAAAAAAAAATCATCTGAAAACAATAAAAGCCTAAAAACTCTAAAAATAAATATCGACTAAAAAACTAAAAAACCATAAAAAATAATAAAAACACCAAAAATGGAAATACCCTATAAAACAAACGAAAACACCAAAATTCCCTAAAATCCTAAAGCCCCGAAAAACATATAAAACTCCCGAAACACCCGAAAACACTGAAAACCCAAAAGAACCTAATTAACCATCTAAAATAGCTAAAAGTCCATAAAACACCTTAAAACCATAAAATGGACCAAAAACTCTAAAAACCCAAAAAAACTCAAAAAACCACAAAAATCCATAAATCCCCCAAAAATCCCTAAAAACCCAAAAATATCCCTATATACACTAAAACTAAATAAAACACCTAAATGCCTGAAACCCATAAAAATTTGAAGTACCGTAAAAATACCTTATAAATATATGAAAACCCTAAAAAATCCAAAACCCCTGAAAAACCCTTACCCACCCTCAAAAATATAAAAAATACCTATAAAACTAAAAAACCCAAAACCACAAAAAAATTCCTTAAAAATTTAAAACTCTTTAAAACACTAAAACCCACAAGTTAACTAAAACCCAAAACACACTAAAAATCCTAAAAGTCACAACACCGTAAAATTTCCTTAAACTCCTAAAAAATGATCAAACCCATAAAATGCAAGAATCTCTATGAAATACAAATACCCCTATACCCCTAAACCCCCTAAAAACCATTAAACCACAAGAAAACACTAATAACAATTAATATCCCTAAGTCCCTAAAAATGCCGATGCTCTCTCTTGGGATCTCCCTCCAGACGCGGCGATCTCCAGGGCGTCCTCATTGAATCCTTCTCGGACAATTCAGCTATCTCCTCCGGTTGGGTGTTGCGGATGGTTTTTGGTTCCTGCAGACTTCTTCCACGTTGCGATTGCATGAGACATGGCAGTTACTGGATGGAAATAGAATCTGGAATTTATTCTCAGGGAAAGGCGGAGACAACCTGCCTTGGGTCGTGTGGTAATTCTGTTTGTCATATCGTTTTGATTTGGATTGTGGTGATGCTTTCAATTACTTGGAATCCAGGATCCCTTCTGGATTTCATCCTTTCTGGGTTGTTCTATTAGATCTGATGTGTCTACGGGTGGGCCAACGGGGTCAAGGACTTCATCGGTAGTGTTGGAAGTCCAAGGATCTCTTCCAGTCTGATGTTGCGGTTGGAGTTTTGTCCGAGAGGTCTTCTTCAATGGTGATCTCGCGGGAGATGAAGTAGGCGCTTGATGGATTCAGGATTCAGCTATCTAGTTTGGGCACAGATAGCATCGAGTTGGCCAAGATCTTATGGAGATTTGGATCATCCTTGGAATATGTGAATTCTAATCTTCATCTCAGCATCCATGTTCAACGCTCTAGGAGTCGTTTCTGGTGGAGTCATTGCGCGTCAAGCTTTTTCCGTAGTGTTTTGGTTTTGCAAGCGCGTATTTCGGGGCTTCTGGTTCTATTTCGTGCTGTTAATGAAGGGACCTATTTCTTGGGTTGTGTTGTGTATTTTATTTTGTTCTGTGTCCTTCTGATTTTGGGTGGTATGGTTCTAAATCACTGAGAGTACTGGATCTTGGAAATGTTTAGTGGTGCTGGAAGTTGCCTCTCCTTTGGTTGTTGTGGATGGGCTCTAGGTAGGGGAATTGGATTCCCTATTCTCTGGTATGTTTGAATTTTATGTAGCCAGTGTGGCATTTGGCATGTTCCGATAAGAGATATGTGTGGTGTGTTGCTGCTTGTATACAAGGCATGATTGGAGCTAGTGTTCTTCGGGAATATTGGGGCTGGTTTCTGCTTGCTGGTGAGCTGGACTGTGATGAAGCTGGTGATCCTCAGCACAGGTGCTGGAAGTCCAATGTTGTTGATGGTATGCCTAGGTGTGGCATGATGGAAGATTCCAGGATAAGAGGCCTTGAATACTGGATTCTGAGCTGCTGGTTGATGGACACTACTTGGATTGATGCAGTTGAAGAGAGTGGTGGCTGGCCAGGTTGGGCCACTATGTTGGTGTTGGATAATGGTGGTGATGTTGATGCTTATACTTCGGGTGATGGTGATTTTGTGTTCTTTGTGGTGAACCTGCTTGGAGAGAAAGCGTTGGATGATGGAATTTGTGATGCCAGATGCTGGAAATTGTGATGATGGATGATGGTTGCTTCTTGATGAGAGGTGTTGAATTTGTGGTTTTTGTTCTTGCTACTGGTGGATGTGGATTACATTTTGGTTGGTACTGCTGCAGGGTTCTTTTCTGTCTGTTTTCTTTTCTTGTTTTTGTGTGCTTTTTGGTCCTTTGGGTTTTCTGTTTTTGGGTCTGTTAAGGGTTTTTGGGTGTGGGTCATTTAACCCCCCCTTTTCTACTGTGTCTTTTTTTCATAATAATAAATGGGGGGGGGGGTAGAAATAACCTGACACTCACATATTCCTTTCCCTAAATCCATAAAAAAACCACTCAATCCCCATAATAACACTATGAACACTAAAAAAACATAAAACCCTAGGAAACCCAACATCTATAAAAACCATAATAAACAAAAAAACCATAAGATACCTAAAAACAATTAATGTCCCTAAAAACTCCTAAGACCATAAAACCCCTAAAAATACTAAAACCCTTAAATGTCCAAAAAAACTCCTAAAACCCCAAAAAATCCTAAAAACCATTAAACCCCTTAAAAACCCAAAAAACCCATAAAAACAAAAAAAAATCAAAACTTACCCTAAAGAACACTTAAACCACCAAAAGGACACCAAAACCCATAAAAATACCAAAAAACCACAAAAAAGACTAAATACAATAATATCCAAACAAACCCTAAAACCCATAAAACCGTAAAAAACCCTAAACACCATGAAAATTATAAAAATAATTAAAACCCCTAAAAAAATCTAAAATACCTAAAAACCATAAAATACCTAAACCACCATATAAGAATCTAAAAACCCTAAAAGGACCTAATTCCCCAAAAATCCCTAAAAATATAAAAACCAAAAAGGACCCTAAAACACTAAAATATCTTATAAAATTAGAAAACCTAAAACATGCTAAAACCTCTAAAAACCCTACAAAACCATAGAAAACAAAAAATACTCTAAAAACACTAAATCACATGAATGGCCTTAAAAACAAAAATAAAATCCCTAATGTACCCTAAAATCCATAAAATTACCTTAAACGACAATAAAAACATAATACACTAAAGTAACCTAAAAACACATAAAGAACCTAAAACCCTAAATGACACAAAATACACTAAAATCCCAAAAGAACCCTAAACCCCGTAAGGGACCAAAATTTTTGTTAAAATATCCTAAAATTTCTAAAAACCCCTAAACCTTAAAAATCACTAAAACACTCTAATACCCCAAAAAGAACTTAAAAATCCTAAAAATCCTAAAACCCCACAATGACCATAAAACCACAAAAACGCTTACATGGTGCTATAATCCTTGAAACCCTTAAAACCGTTAAAAATGTTAAAGACCCTAAAAACCCATGACAACATTAAAAGACCCTAAAATCCCATAAAAAACCTAAAACACCCTATATACATTGAAAACTCTAAAAACCCTAATAACACGTAAAAACCCCTAAAAACCATAAAAAATCCTCAAAAACCTAACAAAACTAAAAAAACCCTTGAAAAACCTAAAAACCATAGAAAAACCAAATCTAATTGTAATCCAAAAAAACCCAAAAAACCAAAAAACCCACTAAATGACCTTTAAAAATCCTAAAACCACTAAAAGACACTGGAAATCCAAAAACCCAAAAAGCTTCTATAAAACCACTAAAACCCTAGAAAATTGAAAAACATGATAAAACTCAAAAAAACCCAAAAAACTAAAAAACCATTAAAATCCTAATAAAACCCTTAAAACCCTTAAAATATCTAAAAATAAAAAACCTTAAAAACTCTAAAACAACATAAATAACACTAAAAACACAAAAAATAGAGAATATGGAAAAACACATAAAATCCATACGAACCTCATTAAACACACAAAAAACAATAAAAACCTAAAAAAGTTGCTAAAAAGAGAAAAAAACCTAAAATCCATAAAATCCCTAAAACCCCTAAAAAAACCATAAAAATAAATAAAACCAAAAAATTCCCTACAAATTCCTTACGAAACCCTAAAAACCCTAAAAGCACTAAAACCCTAAAAAATTCTTAAAAACCCTAAAACCCCCAAAGAACCATAAAACCCCCTAAGAAACTAAAGACAATTAAAACCCATAGAAAACCATAAAACCCCTAATGTAACAAAGAAAACCCTAACCCCCCCTAAAAATACCTTAAAACCATAAAAACCCATTAAACCCCTTAAAAAACCAAAAACCCCTAAATACCAAGAAAAACATAGTAAACCATAAAAACCAATAAAAATCCTAAAAACCCTAGAATACCTGAAAAAATAAAAACTCTTAAACCCCCTTAAATTCCCTAAAAACCATAAACTCAAAATCATAAACCCAAAACGTTACACCTGAAACCCTAAACCATAAAACCTAAACACTGTACCATACACTCTGAACCATAAATCATATACCCTAAACCATAAACCATACTCGCTAAACTCATTGTCCTACCCTGTAAACCATAACCCAACACCCTACACGATAAACCCTATCCCCTACACCAATAACCCTATACCATAAACAAAAACCATATACATTACACCAAAAGTCCAAAACCCAAAACAAAAACCCAAGACAATAAGCCTAATACCCCACACCCAAAACATAAATCCTACACCCTAAAGCCTATCCCCAACACTCTAAACCCTAATCCATACACTCTAAACCATAAACCCTAAACCCTACACCCTAAACCCTACACCTCAAACCTTAATCACTACACCCTAAACTCAATACACTACACCCTAAACCTTAAACCTAAACCATAATCCCAAGACAAATCACCATAAACTATATAACTTAGAAAATAAAACCTATACCCTATACGGTAAACCCGAAACCATAAACCCAAAACCGTAAACCTTATACCCTACACCATATAACATAAACCCTAAACCCTAATCCCTATACCATACAACCTAAAACCTAAACTCTAAAACCCAAACCCTATAATCTACACTATAATCCATATACCCTAGACCATAAACCCATACCCTACACCATAAACCATGTACCATACACCCTAAACCTGAAACCCAACACCCTAAACCCTAAACCCCAAACCCCACACCCTAAACATTAAACCATACTCCCTAAACCCTATACTCAACACATAAATTCCTAAACCCCATACCATAAACCCTATATCTCATTCCAAAGACCCTAAAACCTAAACACTAAACCCAACACCCTACACCCTATACCCTATACCCTAAACCTAAAACCCTAAACCCCACACACGAAACCCTATACACACTCCATACCCTAAACCCTACACCCATAACACTATACCCTACACCCTAAACCAAAACCCCTACACCCCAAATCAAATAATCTACACCGAAAACTGTAATCCAAACACTGTAAACCCTAAACCTTATAGCATAAACCCTATACCATGAATCATAAACCGTAAAACCTATACTCTAACCACCATACCATGTACCCTAAACACTACCGCCTTAAACATTATGACCTTCACCTTAAACCCTAAACACTATATCCTTAACCTTAAACCCTACACCCTAAATCTTAAACCCTACACACTAAATACTATATTATACACCTTAAACCCAAAACAGTACACCCTAAACACTATAATCTACATTGTACACCACAAACCCTACACCACAAACCCTATACCATACACCGTAAAAACTAAATCCCACAACCTGTACCCTATACCGTACACCTTAAACCCTATACACTAAACCCTATACCCTAAAAACAAAACATTAAACCCGACACCCGACACAAAAAACCCCATACCCTGCACCTATAATCCTTAACCATAGCCCCTAAACCATAAACCCAATACCCTTCACCCAAAAACCTATATCCTACACCGTGAACTCTATACCTACAACCCAAACCACCTACCCTACACACTAAAACCAAAACCCTAAATAAACATAAATAATTCTAAACCCCCGAAAATATTAAAGAATATTAAATAAAACTAAAATCCAGACAAATCCTAAAAAACCTAAAAACCCCTAAATACCATAAAAAGAATAAAAACTCTTATAAATCCTAAAAAATCCTCACAAATCTAAAAATCCCTAAAAATACATGAAAACTTTAAAAAACCTAAAAAATCTTAAATCCAATAAAACCATTAACCCCTTTTAAAATCCTCAAAACACTAAAATACTATTAACCATTAAAACCCAAAAACATGAATATCCAAAAACCCTAAAAACTCTTAAAAACAATAAAAAATACTGTAAAAAAATAAATATCCCTAAAATTCCAAGAAAACAATAAACATCCAAAAAACCCTACAAATCCCTAAAATCCCTAAAAAACAAAAAACACTAAAAGATTACAAAAACCAAATGAACAAAAAAATGTCCCAAAAAATCCACAAAACCCATATAAACCATAAAAATAATGAAAACCAAAAAAATTAAAAACCATGAAATACTATTAAACCCCCCCCCCCACAAAAAAACACTACAAACCATAAAAACATTAAAAAAACTAGAAAATACTCAAATCCATAAAACCATAAAATCCCTTAAAACCCTAAACAACCATAAAAACCCACTAAATGACACCAGGAAGTCCCTAAAACCCCCTAAAACCCCAAAAGCCACTAAAATTCCACTAGTACACATAAAAATAATACTAATACCTTTAAACCCCCTATGAATTACTTAATACCCATAAAACCCATAAAACTGTAAAAATCCTAAAGAGAATGTAAAAACCAGAAAACCCCTATATCCCATATAATATCATAACCCCCCAAATCCTTAAACCCTCAAAACCCCTAAAACTATTTCAAATCCAATAAAACCAAGAAAATACAAGAACTCATAAAAACCAAAAAAGACCATAAAACATTAAAAACCGAAGAAGAATCTAAAAACCTTAAAAGACCCTGAACACTAAAAAACATAAAAGACCACTAAAAACATGAAATACCCTATAACCCTTATAAAAGTTCAAAGAGACTATAAAACCCCTTAAATAAAATAAATCCCATAAAACCAATAAAACCCTAAAACCTACAAAAATAACCTATGAATAACCTAAAACACCCTTAGAACCCAAAAACCCTAAATCCCCAATAAATCTAGATTCCTTGGAAAAACTTGATAGTGCCTCAAAACACTAAAAAATAATAAAAACCCTAAAAACTCTAGAAACCATAAATACACGTAAACAATCCTAAAAAACCAAAATAATCCTAACATCCAAAAAACCCCTAAAAATGAAAAATAGGTAGGATTTCTAAAAACCCCCCAAAACCCATAAAATGCTCAAAAATTCAATAAAACCCCTAAAAATATTAAAAGAACCTATAAAAACCAAAAACACATTAGAACCATTAAAATTATAAAACTCCCTAAAAACAAAAACAACCATAAAACTTATAAAAACTCTAAACCCAAAAATATCACTAAAAAATGAAAACACGTAAAACCCTTTTAAACCCATAAAAACAATTAGAAAACCTAAAAAACCAAAAACCCTTAAGACCATAAAAATCCTAAAAACCTAAAATACCTTAAATGTCCCATGAATCAACTAAAACACTAAAAATCCAAAAAAAAAACAAATATCTAACAAACCTTAAACACAAAAATGATAAAAACCATAAAAACCCTAATACACCCTAAAAAACCCTAAAACTCATAAAAACCTTAAAATCCCCAAAAAACCTACAACTTCTCTAAAACCATTAAAAGATCCTAAAATACATTAAAAGGCCTAAGGCCCCAAAAAAACTCTTAAACTCCAAAAAAAGTCAATAAAAACACTTCAAACCCTAAAAGATGCTAAAAACCGTAAAGTCACCTAAAAGACACTAAAAATCGTAAAATGCCCTAACACACCATAAAATACCAATTCACCCTATAAGAATCTCAAAACCTATAAAACACCCTAATGAACCCTAAATTCGAAAAAATGCCTAAATACCCTAAAAACACTACATAAATCTAAAAACACTAAAAAATATTAAAACCATAAAACTCCAAAAAAACAAAAAAACTGAAAAACCATAAAAGACGCTAAAACTCCTAAAAACCCAAACTTGCTCTTAAAAACTGTAAAATCCCTAAAAGACTCTAAAACTCCTATCACCCGCTAAAAATTATTATAACCCTAAAAATAATAAAATTCCTAAAGAAACTCTAAAAACATTGAAAAATATAAAAACCCAAAAAACCACCAAAAATCCCCAAAAATTTTAAAAAGTCATAAACACCATAAAATCCCTAAAAACCATGAAAACCATAAAAACACAACAAAAGTCTAAAAAAATTACTAAAAATCATATAATACCGTAAAAATCATAAAAACCATAAACCACTAAATTACTTTAAAAGACCATAACAACCTAAAAAATCCAAAAACCCAAAAACCCAAAAATCCAAAAATCCAAAAATCCCTAAAACACCTAAAACCTCAAAAAACACTAAAAACCATAAGACCCCTAAAAATAAAAAAAACATCCTTTAAAACCACTAAAAATTAATAAAACCCTCAAATCTCAACCCCTCAAAACCGAAAAACAATAAAAACACTAAAAAATGAAAATCCTTTAAACCCCTAAAATCCCAAAAAAAAACCATAAACCCAAAAACCCACAAAAACAATAAAACCCATAAACCCTAAAAAACAATAAAACACAATAAAACCTTAAAAACTCTAAAACACTCTAAACCCTATAAAACCCCCAAAACCACATAAAACCCTAAAAGGCCTAAAAATTCCTATAATCCCTAAAAACCCTTAAAACAACAAAAACATAAAAACCTGAAAAATCACCAAAGACTGAACAACACAAAAAAAAACACAAAAATAACCTTTAAAAAAATAAAACCCATAAAAAACACTAAAAAACATAAAAACTGAAAACACCAAAAAACCAAGAGAACCCTTAAAACCCAACACCATATACCATACACCCTAAACCCTACACCATAAACCATATACCATAAACCATATACTCTACACCATAAACACTATAGCCTAAACTCTAAACCCAAAAACCAACATCGTAAACACTTTACCCTACACCACAAACCATATAACCCACTCCCTAAAACCTTAAAACATATAGGTTAAACCCTACACCTTAAACCCTAAACCCAAATCCTAAACTCTAATCCATATACCCTAAACTCTAAAATACCCTAAGGACCCCTAAAAACACTAAGAGAATCTAAAACACTTAATTTCCTAAAAAACCATTAAAACCCAAAAACCCTAAAAACAACCCCCTCTATACAACCTTAAAAGACACTAAACCCCCTTCAACCCCCTTAAAATACCCTAAAAACCAAAAAAATCAATAAAATACCATAAAACCCAAAAAATTTAAAAAGACACTAAAACCCTTAAAACACTAAAAATCCCTTAAACCCTTAAAAACCCATAAAAACTATATAATCCCTATAAAACATTTAAAAACATATACCCCCCTAAAATCCATAAAATCCATTAAAACTATAAGCACTTCTAAGAACCCTAAATAATCCCTGAAAACCCTAAAAATCCTAAAAACCCTAAAAACTATAAAAATTCAAAAAACCCAAATAATTATACAACACTAAAAGACCATAAAAACAATAAAATTAACTAAAAACTCAGTAAAAGAAAATAAAGAACAAAAAATACCTAAAAATCCCTAAAAATAAATAAAACTCTAAAAACACCATAATGTCCTAAAACCCATAAAAACAAAAAACACATAAAAAGTAAAAAAACCTAAAACCCTAAAAAGACCTTAACACCCCCTAAAATACCCTAAACACCCTAAACACGCTAAAACCAATAAAAACATTAAAATTAGAAAACCTCTTGATCCCAAAACCCTAAATCCCATAAAAAAACAATAAATACCATAAATACCATAAAACCCCAAAATAACATAAAACCCCCACAAAAAAGAAAACACTAAAACCCCTAAAAATCCTTTAAACGCTATAAAACCTAAGAAAAAATAAAACCCATAACACCATAAAAAACCCCAAACGACCTAAAAGTACATAAGAAAACCTAAAAGTCCTAAAATACCCTAAAATACCAAAAATACCTATAAGCCCTAAAAACTATTAAATCCATTAAAACCCTAAATACCTAGAAAACACAAAAACATATAAAAACCATAAAAACAAATATAATCCCTAAAAACATTATTGATCAAAAAAACCCTAATAATCCATCAAAATTCTAAAAATCTATTAAAAACCGTAATACCCTTTTAAAACATAAAAGACCTAAAAACCCAAAAAAGAAATTAAAAACCTAAAAAACCCACAAATGGCCTTAAAATCCAAAAAAATCCCTTAAAAGATTCTGAAAAAACATAAAATAATAAAATCCCCTAAATCACCTAAAAACGCAAAATAACCCTAAAAACACTACAAAACCATGAAGACCATAAAACACGAAAAAAATACTTGAAAATACTAAAAACTTAATACCCGTTTAAAAAACCTAAAATCCCATTAAACCCTAAAAGAAACTAAATATACTAAAAATCCTAAATGACTCTAAAAACCCTGAAACCAACCCAAAATACCCCAAGATACCCAAAAAGATCCTAAACCCCCTAAAAGACTATAGAAAAACTAGAAAAAACTTAATGGATCCCAAGAACTATAAAAAACTAAAAACCCTTAAAAATCTAAAAACATTTAAAAGTCCATAAAAAACTATAAAATGTTATAAAAAACTGAAATCTCAAATATACACATAATCCCATGAAAACCAAAAAAACACTAAAACTAATAAGAACACACAAACCTCTAAAAACCATAATATCCCTAAAACCATAAAAGATCCAAAATAACACTCATAACAAAAAATATCCAAAAATTCCTGTAGAATCCTTAAAACACTAAAAACCATAAAAAATTCAAAAAACCCCCAAAATGGCCTAAAACCCTAAAACATCTAAGCACCATGAAACCCTAAAAACCTTATAAAAAATAAAAACACCATAAACCCATAAAAACCTAGAATCCCTAAAAACACTAAAAACACAAAAACCCTAGAAAGCCTAAAACCCCTAAAAAATATAACCACCCCCCAAACCTATACCATATACCCTAAACCATACACCTAATAATTTATATCCTACTTCCCGAACCAAAAAACCCTTCACCCAAAACACAAAACCCTATACCCTATAACCTAAACCCTACGCCACAAATGCTATGCCCAACACCATTAACCATAAATCTCATACTGTAATCCCCAAACCATATATATCAGACCATACACCTTTCACCCTACACCTTTTACAATAATCCCAAAAAGACCTGAAAAACAATAAAAACGCATTAAATGACATAAAACTCCTAGAAGGCCCTATAAACATTAAAACCCCATAAAAAACCTAAAATACAATAAAACCTCTAAATTTGATAAAAGCCCCTTCAAACCCATAAAACCCATATAATAACATGAAACCACTAAATCCCCTAAAAGTCAGTAAAAATTCTAAAAAACAAAAAATCACACAAAACCCTCTTATTACCCCTAAAAACCTTAAAACACCATAAAAACATGAATAATCCCTAAAAAACTAAAAAATCCTAAAAAAACCTACAAAATATTTAAAAAATCATAAAAACCAAAAAAACATTAAAAACCCCAAAAAACATTAAAATACCTAAACGTCCTTCAAAACCCTAAAAATATAAAAACCTCATGTTAACCCTAGAGCCCCTAAATAAACACTATAACCCAGTAAAATGAAAAAATCAATTAAAAACCATATGTACACCCAAAAAACACAAAAGACCCTACCCCCCCCCAAACTGAAATATACAAAAACCCATACAAAACCCAAAACCAAAAAAACCCATTAAAACACAGAAAAACCTAAAACCCCTAAAACCCCCAAAAATATCCCTAAAACCCAAAAATACTTAAAAAACCTCAAAAGACCTTAAAAAAATACTAAAAATTACCTAAAAGAATATGAAATACAATTAAATCACTAAAAACTATGAAAACCCTTTAAATATCCAAAACCTTCTAAAAACCATAAAAACACAAATCCCCACTAAAAACTATAAAACCCAAAAAAATCACTAAATACCCCTTAAAATCATAAAAATCATAAAACACACTCAAAATCCCGAAATAACTAAAAAAATACGAACCCCCCCTAAAATCCTACAAAAATCAAAAATACCACTAAAAACCATAAAATACACTAATAAACCCCTAAAAGACACTAAAAACCCTAGAACCCCAAAAAATGATAAAATCCATAAAAACTAAAAAAACCTAAAAACTTATAAAAACCATTGAAAACCCAAAACCCCCCAAAACACTAAGGATCACTAAAGAACCTATAACCCATAAAAATCATAAAAATCCCTAAAAATCATGAATCACCAACACTGTTAAAAAGTCTAAAAACTAATAGAAGCCCTAAAATCCTTTAAAACAATAAAAGACCATAGAAGTATGAAAAATGTAAAAATATACCTAAAACCCTAGAAAACCCTAAAAGACCCTAAAATCCCAAAAGACCCCAAAATCCAAAGAATCCAAAAAACCAAAAAAAACCCCAAAAGCCCATCAAAACCTCAAAATCCCTAAAATCCCTTAAAACCCAAAGACACTAAAAACAAGAAATAATAAAAAAACATTAAAAACCATAAAAACAAAAAAACCCATTAAATTTCTAAAATCGTAAAACTCCATAAATTTCCTAAAATACCTAAAACCCTTAAATACTAAAAATCAAAAAACCCCTAAAAACCCAAAATCCAAAAAAAAATTATACAGCCTTAAAAAGAACATACAAATCCTAAAAGATCCTAAAATCCCTAAAAACAATCAGATACCCTAAACCCCCCAAAATATAAAAAATCCATAAAACCCCTAATAGACCCTAAAACCCTAAAAATTCCTTAATTTCCCTAATACCCTAATACCCATAAAACCCCTAAAAACCATTAAAACCATAAAACCATAACTACTCTAAATACCTTATAATCACTATATAACCCTAAAAACTATAAAAACCCTAAATACATAAAAGACCCTCAAAAAAAAAATTAAACACCCATAAAAACCGTAAAAAATCTAAAAATCATAAAACACTACAAAACCCTTCAAACCCATAAAAACCTCTAAAAACCATATAAATTCCTACAAAAACCAAAAAACCATTATAAATCCCAACAATGACTTTAAATACCCTAACATAACTGTAAATAATCATTAAAACACATAAAATAATCCTACAAGAACCTAAAAACCCTAAAACCCTTTAAAACCCCTAATACCATAAGGACCCCAAAAGCCTTGAACCCTATACAAACAAAAAAACACCAAAAATAAAAAAAATATACAAAAAACCCTAAAACCCTCTAAAATCCCTTGAACTTAAAAACCATAAAAAATATAAAACACCTAAAATATAGTAAATCCCTCATGAATCCTAAATGTATTAAAAATCCAAAAAATCCATAAAATAACCCCAAAGACCCAAAAACCCACTAAAGAACATAAAAACAATTAAACACATAAAAGTCTCTGAATCTCTTAAAATTCCCTAAAACCCCTAAATAACCAAAAAACTCCTATAACACCTGAAAATCCTTAAAACCCTATCACACTAAAAATCCCAAAAACTCTATAAAACCATTAAAATCTAAAAACTCCAAAACCCTAAATAGACTTAAAACATTAAATCCCTTAAAACCCTAAAGTCCCTAAAATCCATAAAAACTCTATTAAAATTATAAAAATCCATATAAAAATCCAAAACAATCCCAAAAGGCCTAACAACATTTAAAACTCATGAAACCCTAAACCCCTCAAAAAACTAAAAACAATTAATAACCAAAACACCTAAAAATCCAAAAAAATCCCTGAAAATACCTTAAAACCTCTAATTACACCTTAATACCAGGAAAAACCATATCAAAACCATAAAAACCCTTATAGCCCCTAAAAACCGTAAGAACATTAAAACCCTAATACCTTAAAACCCTTAAAACCCCAAAACCACATAAATAGAATATAATCCTAGAAAACCCTAAAAACCCTAAAAATATAAAAAACCCTTTAAAAATCTATAAAAACATATATCCCTATAAAATCTAAAATCATTAAGAACCCATAAATATTATAAAAAACACTAAAAAATCCAAAAACCACTAAAAATCCAAAAAACCCAAAAAACCTCTAAAAATATTTAAAACTCTCTAAATCCCCTAAATCCAATTAAAACCCTAAAATACCCAGAAACACAAAAAAGAACATACCCCCCCGAAAATATCTAAAAAGACACTAAATCCCCCAAATAAACTAAAATGATCCTAAAACCCCTAACACCCTACACCACCTAAAACTCCTAAAAACATATAAATCCTTAAATCCCAAATAACCTAAAAATCATAAACATTACAAAACAGCCCTCAAAAAACACTACAAACCCTGAAAACCCCTTCAAAACCTTCAAGGCAATAAAAATACTAAAAATCCTTAAAACCTAAAAAAATTATTTGAACCCTAAAAACCATAAAAACACATAAAAATCCCTAATAATAACTAAATACCCTAAAATCCCAAAAAACCCCTAAATACACTAGAAATACATAAAACCCCTAAAAACTATTAAATCACCTAAACTACTTAAAAACATAAAAACTCTAAAAACCTTATAAAAAGCACAAATCCCTAAATAACCTAAAAACCCTAAAAAACCTAAAGGACACTAAAAATTCTAAACACCTAGAAGATCCAAAAAACCTAATGAAAACCTAAAACACCCAAAAGACCAAAATCCCCCTCATAACTCTAAAATCCATACAAACCCTAAAAATACTAGAAAAAACCTAAAACCCCTAAAATCATAAATAATATCTAAAACACATAAAAAATTCTAAGAACCCATAAAATATAATAAAAACATTGAAAACACTTATAGGCCACAAAAATCCAAAAATCCATAAAAGATCCTAAAAACATAAATTCGTTAATATTACCTAGAAACCCGGAGAAGAACATAAATTATTACAAACCCTAAAAGACACTAAAATCACGTAAAACCCCTAAAACATTCATAAATACATAAAATCATTAAAATTACTTTAATAACCCAAAAAACCAAAATGGATCGTAAAAATAATGAAAACCCCTGGAAGAAACTAAGAAAACTAAAATCCCAAAAAGCCCCTAAAAACCCAGAAAAACCAATCGACCAAAAAATACTAAAACCCCTAAAGGACCATAAAAACGTTTAATACCCCTAACTGACATTTTAAAACCCGAAAAGACCCTAAAACCCTAAAACACCAAAAAACCCTAAAATCCCAAAAAACCCATGAAAAATATTGAAACAAAAATCACACACTAAAAACTATAAATGGACCACAAAAACCATGAAACCCATAAAATATTCTAAAACCTTGAAAACCAATAAGATGTTAATACCCTAAAAACCCCAAAACACCCTAAAACTCTAAAAACCAAAAAAATTAAAATATCTAGAAGTCCCAAAAACTCTAAATAAACCCCCTAAAACCCCTTAAAACTATAGAAGGGCAAAAAATACACCTACAACCCTTAAAACAACTAAAATCCCTTAAAACCCATACAAACCCTAAAAACTAGAAAACACCTAAAAACATGAAAACATGTAAAAATAATAATAATAACCCTTGAACTGATAAAAATACAAAAAACATTAAAAAACCCCAAAAATAATAAAATCCCTAAAACCCCTAAAACCGTAAGAGACCCTAAAAGATCCTAAGAACACTAAAACCCCTATAAGATCCAAAAAACCAAAAATAACCAAAAAACACTAACACACCCTAAAAACTCTAAAAACACTAAATCCACTAAAAAACCTAAAAGAACATCTAAAAACCCGAAAGAAACTAAAAAAACCAGAAACCCCCTAAGAACTAAAAGAAAAACCCAAACCCTAAAAAACACTAATAACACTAAAAACCCATAAGAAAACTAAAAACCCAAAAAAAACCCCAAAAAAATATAAGAACCCTCCATAACCATATAATGGTTTTTATCCCCCAAACCCCAAAACCAAAAGAAACTCTAAATCCCCATAAAACCCCTTGAATCCCCAAAAACCCCAAAAACCAATAAAACCCCCTAAAAACACTAAACCACCTAAAATCCCTAAACAAACCCAAAAAACAAAAACACAAAACCCCCAAGCACCCTAAAAATTATAAAAACAATAAAACACTCAAACCCTAAAAAACCATCAATCCCATAAACCCAAAAGGCCCAAAACTATAAAAACAACAAAAACATAAAAAACCCATAAAAAACTCTCAAAACCTTAAAATAATAAAGTGTATAAAAAAGCATAAAATCATTAAAAACCCCTTAAAATCCTAAAAATTCTAGAAAACTCAAAAAACCATACAATCCCATAAAACCTTTAAACTATAAAAATTTTAAAAAACCCAAAAACAATAAAAAACTCTCAAAGACCCTAAAACCATTCAAACACCGAAAAGACTCTAAAACCCCTAAAGACCCTGAAAACCTACAAACCCCTTAAAACATGATTAAATCCCACATAAAACCTACAAATGTCCATAAAAATGATCACCATAAAAAACTCTAAAACATAATTAAATCACTAGAAAAACTAAAAACCCAAAACCACTAAAAACCCTAAATGAGTCTATTTAACCCAAAAAAACTAAAACCCAAAAAAACCATAAAACCATCCAAATACCATAAAACCATATGTACCCAAAAATCCCTATTAAACCCTGAAAATCATGAAAACCCTAAATGAACCTAAAAACACTAAAAAACCTTAAAATCTTGAATACCCTAATAAACATTATAACTCTTAAATCTATAAAAAACCCTAGAAAAACCAAAATAACCTAAAATTTACAAAGTCAGTAGAAACCCTTAAAACCCTCATAAGGCATTAAAAAATTAAAAAATCCTAAAACCCCTAAAATACACCACAAAACCCAAAAATATCCCTCGAAACCCAAAAAGAACTCTAATATCTATAAAAGAACCCCAGAATATAAAAACCCCATAAAACACTAAAAAACCCTAAAAAACCCTAAAATCCCAAATAAAATCATTACAAACATAAAAAACAGAAAAAAATCCTAAACCCCCTAAAACTTTTAAATAAAAATGAACCCCCTAAATGACCATAGTACCCCCCCCCCCAAACACCCTTAAACACCTATAATCCTAGGATCATAAAAAATCCCTAAAATCCCTAAAATTCCTTAAAAACCCAAAAAAAACCCTACAAACCCTATAAACCCCCCTTCAAACACCTAAAATACCCTTATAACGATAAAACCATAAAAATATTTCAAAAAATAAATAAAATTTAAAACCATAAAACCCAAATAAAAACCCTAAGAAATAATTAAAATAGTTACAACTCTAAAAAACCCAAAAAACCCATAAAATGATCAATAAACCATGAATAAACCTGAAAACCCCTAAAATCCAAAAACACATAAAACCCCAAAAAAACCTAAAAACCCGAAAAGTCCTTAAAAACACAAAAATGAAAAAAAAACAAATCGAAGAACATGAAAAAAACTGAAACCCCTAGGAAATCACTATAAAACATAAAAAACATTAAAAACCATAAAAAACTTAAAACCCCCAAATAATCCCAACAAACACAAAAAAACCTAAGAAATCATAAATACTATTAAAATTTCAATAAATCAAAAAACCCAAAAAACCCATAAATATCATATAAAACCCTCAAACCCCCTAAACCCCTACAAACCCACAAAACCTTGAAATGACCAGAAAATCATAAAACCCCCCAAAATATAGAAGACCCTAAAACCCCTAAAAATCTAAATATCCCTAAAACCCATGAGTAACCCTAAAAACTGCTAAAACACCCTAAATACCTTAAATCCCCCAAAATCAAAAAACCTATGAAAACCACTAAAAACCCAAAAAACCCTAAAAAAGTAACAAACTATAAATACAATCGTAGAATTATTAAAAAACATAAAACTCCTAAAAGTCAATAAAACCCCTATAGACCTAAAAACCTTAAGGCCCTTTATAACCCCACAGATACCTAAAAACACATTGAAAATGCTAAAAATCCTAAAAACACCTAAATACTCTAAAAATACATAAAAACACTAAAAATATCCAAGAACATTAAAACCCACTAAAAATCCCAAAAATACCATAAACCCCAGTAAAATAGAAAATAAAAACTGGTCAAAACTATAAAATCCTAAAACCGTAATAAACATTAAAACACTTAAGTACTTTAAAACCCATTAAAACCACAAAACACCTAAAAATCATAAAATCTCTAAAAACCCATACATCCCTAAAAAATCCACATCCCTAAAAAAACCTAAAACATTTAAGAAACCCTTATAAATATTTAAGACAACTAAAATACCCTAAAAGTATAAAATCATTAAAAATCCATTAAAAACCAAAAACGAAAAAAAACACTACAAACCCAAAAGAACCCACCAAAAAGATAAAAAATACCTAAAACTCTAAATTCCCCCAAACTCCTAAAAATCCTAAAAAACACCTAAAATTATAAAACCCAAAAAACTGATAAATCCCAAAAATACACTAAAACTCTAAAACCATAAAACCCCAAAAACACTAATACCCCCTAAAATCATAAAACACATAAAACCCCTAAAACCTTAAAACCCTTAAAACCGCAAAACTTGTAATAATACTAAAAACACAAAAATATAAAAACACATAAGAACACATAAACCACCAAAAATACTCTATAAACCCAAAAGCCCTAAAAATAATAAAAACCCTAAAAGTATAAAAGGCTAAAAACCCCTAAAATAAATAAAAACCCTTAAAACCCTATATATTATAAATCTACATAAAATCCCCTAAAACCCCTAAAAACTCTACAAATCCTTAAAAAGATGAAAATACCAAAAACCCCCGAAAAACCCCTAAAACCTTTAAAAACCAACCCCCCAAAAACCCTAACAAATTATAAAACCTTAATAATCACTAAAAGTACCTAGAACCCATTAAAACCTTAAAAATACCCCAAAAACACTAAAATTTTTCCAGGAACATAGGATCCTTAAAAAAACCTAAAGACCCTAAAAAGCATACAACCCAAGAAGACAAATACACCAACCCCCCCCCCCCCCCAAACCCTAAAAAATACCATATAATACCCTAAAAACTATAAAATAATATCAAAACCATAAAAACCCTACAGGATCCTAAAAACTATAAAAAATAAAAAATACCGTAAAAATACTAAAACCCAAAAGGACCCCAAACAAACCATAATGGGCCCTAAAAATTCTAAATGACTCTAAAAACCATAAAGGACCCTAAAACCCTAAAAACAAAAAATATCCCCAAAACACTAAAACCCCTATAGGTCCCTAGAAACAATAAAACCCCTAAATGAATATAAAAATCCAAAAAAACCCTTTAAAACCCATAAAACACCTTAAAACCCTAATAGATTTTAGAAAACCATAAAACCCCTAAACGACCCTAAAAAATATAAAAAGACATAAATCCACTAAGAAATCTAAAACTCCTAAAAACCCCAAAATACATAAAATTCCCTTAAAACATTAGAAAACCCTAAAAGAGACAAAAACACAAAATCCTGTAAAAACCCTAAAAAATCACTAAAACCGTAAAACCGAAAATCCATTAAAAATGTCTATATATTTAAAAATACTAAAATAGCCAAAAAAACCAAAAAAAACCCAAAACCCCCAAAACCAAAAAACCCAAAAAAAACCCAATATAAAATCTGACAGACCCTAACAAGACCAAAAACCACAAAAAACCCCAAAAAATCCAAAAACCCCGAATGGACCCTAAAAACACTAAAACCCACACAAGGCCCTAAAACTATAAAAACAATATAGGGACCTAAATTGTCATAAAAACCCCTAAAGGACCGCATAAATTCCAAACAAACCTAAAAAATCATAAAACCCCAAACCCTAAAATTGCTTAATCCCCTAAAAATCATAAAACCCCTGAAAAATTAAAATGCCATAAACCACTAAACGGGAATAAGAACCATAAAACCCAATAATTGACATTAAGAACACAAAATACCAAAAACAATACTACAAAAATAGGGTTATCCAGTGCCATGGATTTAACATATCCAGCTAAAAGCACTATTAAAGACCCCATTTTATAGCACTAGAAAAAACAGTGTTAGTGGGGGGTATTTAAAAACACTTTTTTGCCCTATTAAATGGGGTCCTTAACAGCGTTAAAAAACATTGTTAAATGGGTTCATTTTTCAGTGAATTTAAAAGACATTCATAAAGGCCCCCCTTTACCAGCATTAGAAAAAAAAATTGTGGATAAAGGGATCCATTTATTATCACTAGTAAAAAAGAGTTGATAAAGGGGGGATTTATAAGAGCTTGTATAAAATAATTAATTAAGTGGGGGTTGTTAATAGTGTTTTTTAGAAGCACAGAAAATGGTCGACCTTTATCAGCGCATTTTTGCTGGCACTGATAAAGGATAAATTTCAAATAAAATAAAATTTCATTAAAAATAATATTTTATTATATAACAATATTTATATTGATGTGAATATTATCTATTTTTTAAAATATGTTTTACATAAGGATAAATGGACCTTTAAACTAAATATATAATATATTTAGTGAAAATGACTACTAAATTATTTTAAAAAATATTTTATTTTTTAGTTTTCAAATTATTTTCAGGTAATTTTCATTTAATAAAAAAAATTTAGAAAAAAAACAAAAACATGATAAAAGATGTAAAATAATTTGAAAACACAACATGAACTTCAAATGGTGATAACTATTGATCTGGGTGTCCTTTTAGGTTCTACCACATATAAAATCAAAGCTTGCGATGAGTACTACGCCCTAGTGATCCCAGGATACCCGATCACATTTTTTGAATCCCATAAAGGCCCAAAATTACTCAAAACCGAGTTTTTAGTTAGGGTACCACAATATTTTAACATTCAATGGAATTTTAGCCTCATTTAAGAGGGTATTTTTGACCATTTTTATAGGTAATGAATATATTCTGAGGGATTAAATTCATATAGGTATTATTGTTTTGAATTTATTTCATTTTTCAAAATGTACTTTTATTTATAATTAAATATATACATAATTTCTTATATTTACTTATAATAAATCACTTGTATAAATACATATAACAAATTATTTACACAGAAATTTATTTTTAAATATATAAAATAAATATTTACAATTAATTTTATTTAAAGTTAAAAAATTCCATTTTTATTTACCCTATAAAAATGCATTAATATGTATATATATATACCATTACAATTAATTTTTATATATAAATAGGAGTGTTTTAATAATTAAAAAATTTATGTATACATATATTCTAATATAAAAAAATAAATACATATTTTAAAAATTTATTAAGAATAATATCTAACCATTTTTTATGTCATATAAATATATTTATAATGCTTTTATATACATATATGTTTATTAATAAATGGACATATATTTATATTATATTCTAGTATGTGTAAATGAATATAATATATAATATATTTATATATGTATTTCAAATTAATTCTATAAATACATGAATAATATATATATATATATATATATATATATATATATATATGTATATATATATATATAGAAATAGCATAATACAGACAAAAAAGAACATAGCGTAGTGGTAAAGGTGTTCCATCTTCAATGAAGAGGCAAACGGTTTGAATCCAGGCGAGAACATGAGGCTCCTAAATTCACAAAGTTTTAATAAAGGGGTGGTGGGGTGAAAGCACCGGTTTATTGGGGGGAGCACTTTTAAATGGGTCTTGGAGGCATCGATAAGGTCAAACTACGAGGGTTCTAACAAAATAAAATTTTACCCCCTTTAATAGTTCTTCTTTTGACCTGATAAGGGGGTCCTTTATCAGCACTCAAAAAAAGCAATGTTAAAGCCTTCACTTTCACAACACTTGTGTAAACATTTCTTTATAAGTGCATCTAAAGGCCATTTAATATCACTATTAAATCCTAGTTATATAGAACTGAAAAGACCCTAAATATAACTACAGAAACCCTAAAAATACATACAAACCTTAAACACCAAAAAACCCCAAAGTCCATAAAAACCCTAAGTACCATAAAATTCCTAAAAACCTAAAAACTTTAAAGACCCAAAAAACCCTAAAACCCATAAAACCCTTGAAACCAATTTAAATCCCTAAAACAATAAATCACCCTAAAACCCCTAAAACCCTAAAACCCTTAAAATCACTAAACAATCTAAATACCCAAAAAACCCATAAAAATCCTAAACACCCCAAAAACCCTGAAAACCATAAAAATATCGAGAATCCAAAAAACCCCCAAAAAACTCAGAAATCATCTTAATCCCAGAAAACCAAAAAAACCCCCAAACCCCTAAAACCCAAAAACCCTACAAATTCTTAAATCCCTATAAACCCTAAAAACCATAAATCCCCCAAACCCCTAAAATACCCTAGAAAACCCTAAATCCCTAAAAGGCCACAAAACCCTAAAAATGCTAAAATCCATAAAAAAATTCATCACCCTAAAACCCATAAATTCCATAAAAATACTAAGGCTGTAAAACCAATAAAAACCATTAAATCACTAAAAAATCCTAAAAATATAAAAATCATTAAAAACCCCAAAACACCCTAAAATTCTAAAATCCCTAAAAATCCTAAAATTCCTAAAATATCCCTAAAACACACTAAAAGACCCTAAAACCCCTAAATGACAATAAAAACTCCAAATAATCACAAAAGACAACAAAAAACTAAAATATCATAAAACACCCTATAAAAACACAAAAACATAATAAATACTATAAAAACACAAAACCCCCAAAAACAAAAAAATCCTGAAAATACAATAAAAAAACAATTACACCCTAAAACCCTAAAAAATCCTTACAACCCTAAAAACCCTTAAAATACTAAAACCCCTTAAAACCCTTAAAGACCCTAAATCCCTAAAAACACTCAAAAACCATAAATATTCCTTAAAACTATAAAAAAAATAAAAGTTAAAAAATCCATAAAATAAAAAAAACCCCTAAAACCTCAAAAAACCTAAAAACCCATATAAACTCTTAGATTATACTTCAAACCCATAAAACCCTTAGAAACAACCAGAAAACAATAGAAACCATAAAACCTAATAAAATCCTAAAACATTCCTTAAAGCCCTAAAAACATTTAAAACACAAAGAAAATCATAGAGACCCATAAACCCCCTCTAAACCATGAAAAACTTTCCAACACACAAAAAACCTATAAAAACATATAAAAAACTAAAAACACCTTCAAAAGTATAAAGCCCTTAAACCTCTAAAAGAACCCTAAAACCCCTAACACCCCTAAAACCGTAAATAAATATAAAAACCTTATAAGAACACCAGAAGGTAGTAGAAACCCATAACACCCTAAATATACTAAAAACCTATAAAAATCCTAAAAACTGTATGAAAACTCTAAAAGGACTGAAAAGACAAAAACCCTAAAAAACCTTAAATCCCCCAAAAAATATAAAACCCTTAAAAACCCTTAAAACTCAAAACCCCTAAAAATACCAGGAACCCTAAAAAATAAAAAAATACTAAAATCCATAAAAACCATAGAAAACATACAAAAAATAAAAAACACAATTAAATCGCTTAAACCCCTTAAAAAACTTAAAAACATCTAAAACCACAACAAACCATAACATACCAAAAAAAGTACCTAGAACCCCTTAAAACCTGGAAAATTTCCTAAAACTCAAAAAAATACCTTTTGAACCCACTATAACCCTAAATATCAATAAAACTATAAAAACAAAAAAAACCATAAAAATAATAAAAACCCTAAAAAATCCCAAAAACCCCTTAAAACCCATTAAAACCCATAAAAACTATGAAAATCATAAAATCCCATAAAAATCATGAAAACCATAAAGAAGACTAAAATACCATAAAGGGCCCTAAAAACAATAAAAATCCTAAAACCCACTAAATACCATGAAAACCATAAAACCACTAAAATACAAAGAACCCTAAAAAATCATAAAACCCATAAACCCCTAAAAAACCTCACACCCTAAAAATAAAAAAAATACTTAAACCCCCTAAAATACCATGAAATTCGTTAAAGCCACTAAAATATCCTAAAACCCTAAAACTTTTTAAAAGGCACTAAAAACCCTAAAAACACTAAAAATCCTAAAATACCCTAAACCCCCTAAATAATTCTAAAAACCCTAAAAACCAATAAAGGACCCTCATAAGATAAAAGAACCCAAAATACACCAATCTTCCTAAATCAACTAAAACACCTTAAAACCTAAAAACCCTTAAAGTCCCTCTAAGAGCCTATAACCCATAAAATGAAAAAACACTATAAATTCATAAAATATTATAAAAACACATAAAATACCTATAAAACATACAAATCCTAAATCCCATAATAACTCTGAAATGAATAAAACACCCAGAAACCTTGAAAAAAAAAAAATTAATAAAAAAAAGTAAACATCAAATGAATTTAATATACCTTAAAACCCTAAAAAACAAATCCCCCAAAAATACTAAAAACCTTGAACCCTATAAAACCCACAAAGTTACCCTAAAAGTCCTCAAAATACGCTAAAACACCCAAAACCCCTAAAACACTTGAAAACATAAAAACCGATAAATCCTTATATCCCTAAAAAACCTATAAACAAAAAAATCATAAAAAAACACTAAAACCCCAAAAAACTCAAAACCCCAAAAAACTGTGGAACCCATAAAAACCATAAAACCAACAAAGAACATTAAAAACCAATTAAGACCCCATAAACCTCTCTAAAACAATAAAACTCTAACACCCCCCACTAGAAACCCTTAAAAGTCCCAATAAAATCAACACATCTAAAACCTTAAAACCACCTAAAACCCTTAAAATCCCCCCCCAAAGACCATAGAAACTCCATAACACATAACCCAAAAAAGTCCTAAAACCCATAAAACCCTATAAATATATTAAAACCCTACATGTTCTAAAACACTAAACAACCCTGAAACACCTAAAAACCTAAAAAACCAAAACACCTAAAAAACCGTAAAACACTAAAACCATAAAAACCCTAAAAATCATAAATTACTTTCAAACCCTAAACTGTATATCCTACACCCTAAACATTAAACCCTACACTCTAAACCCCACAACATAAGCCCTAAATCCAACACCATAAACAATAAACCCTATAACTGAAACCCGAAAAGGCCTTAATATCCTAAAGGACCTTAAAACCATAAAATTCTAAACGAACCTAAAACACAAAAATAGCCTAAAACCCATAAAATACCTAAAAGACCCCAATATCCAAAAAATAATCCTAAAAGACCAAAAAAACCCTAAAAAATAAAAGACCCTAAAACCCATAAAACCCTCTAAAAATACTAAAAACCAAAAGAACCATTAAAACCATAAAAACCCTAAGATCCTTAAATACCCTTAAACCCTAATAAATCCTAAACAAACCAAAAAACATAAAAAACCAAAAACCACTAAAAACCCTAATAATACCTATTACCCTTAAAAACATTACAAACCATAAAGACCCTAAAATAAACCCTAAAACTCCCAAAAAATCCTAAAACCCTAAAAAGAACTCAATAACACCCTTCAAGACCCTAAAACCCTATAAAACAAAGAAGCCACCATAAAATCCTTAAAAATCTTAAAAACACTTACAACCCTAAAAATCCTAAAAAAAATAAATGCCTAAAAAGAACCTTTAAACCTTAAACAATAAAATATCCTAAAAATATCTTAAAAACAATAAAACCCAAAACCCCCTAAAAAACTATAAAAATAGAAAAAAACCCATAAAATCCTAAAGAACATAAAAGATAATAAAACCCCTAAAACACCCCCCAAAATCCTTAAAATCATAAAAATCATTAAAAACCTAAGAAACCTAAAAATCATAAAAAATCCTATAAACCCTGGAACTCCAAAAACCCAAATGACCAAGAAACACTAAAATAACTTAGACCCCCAAAAACCCAAAAAGTCATAAAAACTATAAAAACCTCAAAACCCTAAAATAATCTAAAAAATACATAAAATTCGTTTAAAACCTAAAAACCCCTAAAAAATTCATAAAAACCAAAATCCCCATAAAAACCTAAAACCGACTAACACACTAAAATACACATAAAATCCATAAGACCAAAAAAATCCATAAAAAGATTAAAATTCCTTAAAATTCATAAGAACTCTAAAAACCCCAAAAAACACTGAAAACCCTAAAAACCTGTTTAAACACATTGCAAACTATAAAAGGAACCTAAATACCCTAAAAGATGCAAAACCAAAAAAAACCCCAAAATTACCTTAAAACCCCTAAAGTTCCTAAAAATATTAAAGACCATAAAAACCCTAAAAACTCAAAAAAACCAAAAAACCTTAATCAAAACCAAATACGCTCGAAAACTCCTAAAAGACCCTAAAAACATACACACCCCTAAAACCCATATATAAAATGTAAAACCCCATTAAAACCCCTAAAAGACACTAAAATCCCAAAAGACCTAAAAGTACTTAAAAATGTTAAAAATCCGAAAAAGGAAATAAAAACACTAAAAACCATAAAAGACACAAAAATTTATTAGAACCCTAATTGACTGAAAGTTACTAAAAATCCTCTCATGGAACCTAAAAACACCTCATATCCCATATAAGACCCTGAAAACACCAAGATATCATAAAGGTCCCTAAAAAACCCAAAAAAAAACACTAACACCCTTTGAATAACCTAAAAACTATAAAAACCCAAAAAACATGAAAAGGCACTAAAACCCCTAATAAATGTAGAATCCTAAAAACACTAAAACCATAAAAACTTCTCAAAATAAAAAAAAAGAACATTGTAAACATACTAAACCACCTAAAACCCCATAAAAACCCCTAAACACGAACCCCCCCCCCACCCAAAAAACACCTAAAAATCTAAACCCTTAAAATCCCATAAAAACCTAAAAAAATATAAAACACCCAAAACAAAGAAAAATATATTAAATAAACCTAACAACCCAAAACCCCTATATACAATAAAAGGCATATAAACCATTAAATCCTTCAAAAAAACCCTAAATACCCCTAAAAATATTAATAACACTAAAAATTTTAAAAAACCAAAATACTAGAGAAACCCAAAAAAAATGAAGAACCACGAAAAACACAAAAATCCCTAAAAACATAAAAACTCCTTCAACCCATAAAATTTCCCTTCAAACCCCTAATCCCCCTAAAAACCCTAAAAACATTAAACCCCTTGAAACCCTAATCCATATTCTTGGAAAACTAATCCATAAACCCTACACCTTAAACCCTACAAAATACATCTTAAACAGTAAACCCTGCACCTAAATCCCTATACCCAACTTCATAAACCCCAATCCCTACAACATGAACCTTATACCATACAATGTACACCCTAAACCCTAAAATGTAAATAATATACCCCACACCATAGACCTTAAATCTAATAAAATTATTCATAAACACCAAACCATAAACCGTAAACCCTAAACCAAAAACAATAAACACTAAAATACCTTACAAATATTAAAGAACACATAATGAACAGGAAACCACAAAGAGAACCTAAAATCCACCCAAAACACTGAGGCATTAAAAAACAAAAAATACCTAAATGACCATAAAAACACTAAAAACCACTAAAACACTCTAAAAACCAAAAATAAAATCCTAAAACCCATAAAACCCCTAAAACCCCTAAAACCCCACAAAGACCATAAAAACACTAAAACTAGTAAAAGTTTTTTTAAAAACTAAAACCCTAAAACCCCATAAAAAATAAAAAGAAACATAAAAACCCAAAAAATCATAACAACTCTAAAACCCCTAAAACCATAAAAATAAAAAATAAAAACTAAAAACCTAAAACCCCATAAATCCCCGAAAAATACCATTGGATAACAAAAAAATATACAACAAGAAAACCTTAAATATACTCTAAAACCCCCATAACATTTAATAAGACCCTAAAAACCCAAAAAAAGTAAAAAAACCCAAAAAATATAAAAGTCCCTAAAAACTTATAAAACCCCAAAACCCATAAAACTGTAAAAACCCCCAATAAACCCCTAAAAATTCTAAAAACCATTAAGATCCCAAAAATGTCTAAAATACCTAAGAAACCAAAAAAACCTAGAAACCAAAAACACCTCAAAATCCATAAGACAACTAAAAATATTCTATAACCCCTACTAAGACCATAAGGAACCCTAAAAATACACCAAAAAACCCCTGAAACCCTTTAAACCACTTAATAAAACCCCAGAACACAACAAAAACCGTAAAAACACTAAAACGACAAAATACTTTAAAAAATACACAATGCCCTATAAGATACTATTAACTCTAAAAAAATAAAATAATAACCTAAAAACTTAAAAACCCCAAAACCCCTAAAACACCTTAAATGACCTAAAACCCGTTAAACCCTAAAACCCCCTAAGAAAACATTAAAACCCTAAATATCCTTAATAAATCCAAAAAAGACCCTTAAAAATCTAACAACCCTAAACACCTGGAAAAACCCTAAAACCCTAAAACCACTAAAACCCACAACAATCAATAAAAACCCTAAAACCCATTAAAAATCCAAAAAGACCCTAAAACCCCTAAACCCCTTAAAAACACAGAAAGCCTAAAAAGACTTAAACACCCACCACCCAAGAAACCCTAATAAGACCCCAATACCACATTAAACACATAAAAGACCCTAAAAATCCTTTAAAACCCTGAAAATCTATAAAACCCTAAAAACCCATCAAAACCCAACAAAATCCTAAAATACCTAAAACCCATAAAAACCCTAAATCACTAAAAATAAAATGAATCCTAAAAACTAAAAAACACAACTGAAACCCCTAAAACTAAACAATAGATCATAAACCCCAAAATAGATAATAAACACTAATAATACACTGAAAACCTTAAAAACAAAATAATCCTTAATAAAACCCTGAAGCATTGTCATACCCATAAACCCTCCAAAAACTCTATAATAAAAATAATTTCTAACCCCCCCAACCCCTAAAAATCTTAAAACGCATAAAAACTCTTAAAACATCAATAAACCATAAAATCCTATAATATCCCAAAACCCCAAAAAAAAAACTAAATTACATAAATGACCTTAATAATACCCTAGAATTTCCTAAAAGACACTAAAACCCCAAAAAGAAATCTAAAAACCCCAAAATCCAAAAACAAAATCCTAAAAGCCCTAAAAAAATCCTACTGAACCTAAAACCCCTAAAATCCTTAATAACCCACCCCCAACCAAAAACCACTAAAACCCTTCAAACCCAAAATCCCTAAAATCCCTAAAATCCCTAAAATCCCTAAAACCCTTAAAAACACTAATACCCTAAAAATCATCACAAACCCATTAAACACAAGAAAAACATAAATACCAAACAAATCCATAAAACAACAAAAACCTAAAAACACTGTAAAAGTCCTTAAAAACCCAAAAATGACCGTAAGAATCATATAAATCCCTAAAATGATTCTAAAACCCCTAAAACCCAAAGAATATCCTATAAGGACTAAAAAACCATAAAATACCCTAAAGGCCCTAAAAACCCAAAAGAAACCAAAAGACATTTAATGCCCTTAAAAAGCCATAAAATCCCTAAAACCTATAAATAACCTAAAAATCAAATGAAACCAATGATACTAAAAAACACCTAAACCCTGGAAAACATCTAAAACACATAAGAATCCCAATAAAAAGTAAAACCTTCTAAACCCCCTAAAATCCTAAAACACCGAAAAACCCTAAATAACTAAAAAACACCACCAAATAATAAAAACCTAAGACAAATGTAAAAACCACAAAACCCAAAAAGTCCCTAAAACCCCTAAAATACCTTAATCCACTAAAAACACTAAAAATACCATAAAACACCCAATAGACTCTATAAAGACCCATACACCCAAAAAACCATAAAATACCGTAAAATATACTTCAAAACTATAAAAATTGAAAAAACCCCTAAAACACCAACAAAAACATAAAAACCCAAAAACCCTTGAAAACATAAAAACCCAAAACACCCTCAGAACAATTCAAAACCCCAAAAACGTGAAAAATTATAAAAACCCTAAAACCTCTAAGGAACTAAAAATCATTAAAAATCCTAAAAACCATAACAAACCCTAAAAACTTGAAAAAACTCTAAAACCCCCTAAAACCCTTAAAAACCATAAAGATACCAATAAAACCCTATGAACCCTAATAATCTCTAAAAACCTATAAATTATAAAAATATTTAAAACCATAAAAATCTAAAAACACTAAAAATCCTACAAAACATAAATGAATCATATAATGCCCTAAAAATCCTTAAAAACATTAAAAAACCCTAATCCCAAAAAACCCTAAAACCCCTCAACCACTAAAAACAAAAAAAAACCTACAAACCATAAAATACAATAAAAATACCTAAACATGATAAACCCCCTAAAAAACTGACAACCTACAACCCAAAATCCTTAAAAACTCTAAATGAACCTAAAATAAAAAAAAACAACATAAAACCCCTAAAACCCCTCAAGACCCTAAAACCCCCTAAAAGACATAAAAGCCCATAAAGACCCTAAAAACCTATAAAATAACCTAATTATTTATAAATACTCTAAAGACCATGAAAATCCTAAAAAATCGATAAAAACACTCAAAATTATTAAACACAAAAAAAACGTAAAAACGTAAAAACCCCCCAAAACCCTAAAACCTACTGAAACTTAAAAAAATAAAATAACACTAAAAACAATAAAAAAATCATAAACCAATAATACCATTAAAACAAAAAAACCCTTAAAAACATATTAAAACCATAAAATCCCAATAAACCATCAAAACCCTAACAAAAAATAAAAAACATATAAACCCAAAAAACCCGAAAACCCATAATATACCCCTAAAACTTCATAAATATCATGAAACCCTAAAATATCATAAAAACCATGAATAGAATAAAGGAAACCATAAAAACACCTAAAACCCCTTAAACACTAAAAACGTAAGAACAAAAAAATACCATAAAAACCCCTAAAACCCCTAAAACCCCTAGAAACATTAAAACCTTTTCAAAACCATAACCCCCTAAAATTCCAAAAACTATGAAAATCCCTAAAACCATGAAACAATAAAAATACCCAACCCCCCCCCCCCCCCCCAATACCTAAAAAAATCCCTAAAACATTAAAAATAATCTAAATCCTAAAGACTCTAAAACCCATAATGCACCCTAAAAACCCTAACAATATATAAAAACATAAAAGACTTTAAAAACCCTTAGACACTCTAAAAGCCAAGGAAACAAAAAACCCTATATACCTGAAACACCATAGAATCCTAGAAATATAAAAACCCCAAAACACTAAAAACTATAAAATACCACATAAAACCCTAAAATAATCCTAGAAAATTCATAAAATTCCAACAATCCATTAAAAACCTTAAAGCCCCTAAAACCAAAAAAGACACAAAAACCATAAAAACCATAAAATTCTAAAAAACCACAAAACCGTAAGACACAATAAAACCCCCCAAACCCCTAAAATCTCTTAAAACACTATTGATTCATAAAAACACTAACCCCCACCCAAAAAACCCCAAGATCCCACTAAAAACCCATTTTACCGAAAAATACCAAAAGCCCCGAAAACACCCTACAACCTGTTAAAACCCCTTAAAAACCCTAAAACCCGAAAAACATTAAAAATTCATAAAAATCCTTAGACCACTTAAAGACCAAATAGACCTAAAAACCACACAAACACTTAAAATCCTTAAAACCCTAGAAACCCTAAAACCTCCTAAACACAAAAAAATACTTAAAAATGAAACAATCCCTCTAAATACCCTAAAAGACCTACAAACCCATAATGGCCCCTACAAACAATAAAAATCCCTAACACACAAAAAGCCAAATATAAACCTAAAAAACAATAAAAAAACCCTTTAAAACCATAAATATCTTTTGAAAAGAATAAAATATTAAATACACTAAAAACCCATAAAAGAACATACCAACTTGAAAACCCCCTAAAATTTCAAAAAAAAACATAAAATCTGTGTAGACTGTAAAAGATTCTAAAAACCCTAAAAGTCTGGAAAACCCCTAAAACCCCTTAATGACCCTAAATCCCCAAAATAACCATATATTCCCTAAAACCTTAAAATCCATAAAATATAAAAAAACATTAAAAACACAAAAGGAACCTAAATACCCAAGAAACTGTAAGGACTCTAAAAACACTACAAAACAGTTTAGGACTCAAAAACACCCTAAACCCCCTAAAGGATCCTAATAACCCTAAAGAAAACTAAGTCCCTGAAGACCCTAATGGATCCTAAAAACCCAAAAAAAATCATTGAGTGTCCTTGAATCCCTAAAAATGCCAAAATATCTCATAAAACCAAAAAACCACATAAAAGACCCTAAACCCCCAAAAAAACAAAACAATGACCTTAAAACCTATATAAAAACACATAGAGCCCCTAATACCCCTAATACGCTTGAAAATACTTAAGAAATCATAATACATTAGAAAGACTCAAAACCCAATAATCCCCCAAAATACCCTAAAAGAAGCTAAAAACCTGAGAAAACCAATATTCCCTAAAAACACTAAAAACATTAAAACACCCTAAAACCCTATAAAACTATAAAATACCATCAAAAATTTTAAAACCCTAAAAACCCTAGAAACCATAAAAACCATAAAAACCCTTAAATCCCTTATAACTCTAAAAGGACATAAAAACAAAAAAACCCATAAAAACCCTAAAAACCCTAAACCCAAAAAAACACAAAAAACCCCCAAAACACTAAAAACTCTTGGAACCCCAAGAAAACCAAGAAAACCCAAAAAAACCCTAAAAACTTGAAAAAACCCAAATAATACACAAAATTTCCAAAAATATCATAAAAAACATAATACCCCTAAAGGACCCTATAAACCCAAAAAAAACCTAAAATCCCTAAAACATATTAAACCAGTAAAGAACATTAAAAACCACAGAATACATAAATACCCTAGAAAAACAAAAATACAAAAAATACTAAAGAGTCTAAAAATCCAAAAATCGTTAGAAAAATCCTAAAAGCCATTAAAACCCCCAAGGAACCCTAAACCCACCAAAAACCTAAAAAATTATCCAAATCCCCTAAAAACCTTAAACCCGTAAAAATACCTAAATCCCCAAAAACCATAAATTCCACTAAAAACCATAAATAACACACATATACCATAAAAACACCAAAACCCCCAAAATCTCTAAAAATATGAAAAACCAAAAAATACCAAAAATACACACACAAAAACAAAAAACTCTTAAAAACCCTAAAAACAGTAACAACCCTAAAACACAAATTCAATAAAAACTCAAAAAAATCTCTAAATCCCTAAAAAATAAAAAACATAAACTACCTAAAAATCCTAAAATCCCTAAAAACACTAAAACCATTAAAAAAATTAGAAACCATCAAAACCAATTAAAACCAGAAAATTCATAAAACCTAAACACCCTAAAACAATAAAAAACGAGAAACCCTAAATAAAACACAGAAATTCTCAAATATCCTAAATACCCTAATAGATCCAAAAAACCCAAAAAAAGTTAACAAAATAAAATCCCTTAAAATTCAAAAAGAGATCAAAAAACCTACAAGAACTTAAGAACACAAAAATACTAACCCCCCCCCCCCAATAAAACCCCCTAAAAACAAACAGATCCTAAAAAACCCCGAAATAACCATGCAAAACTTAAAAGACCCTAAAACCATTAATCCTGCTAAAAACTCTAAAAACGATTAAAACCATACATGAACCTAAAACCCATAAGATATTAAAATACCATATAAAAACATAAAATTATAATAAAATATTAAAACACCCTTAACAGACCTAAAACCCAAAAACCCCTAAAAACAGAAGAACCCTAAAAACTCTAATAAACTGAAGAACCCTAAAACCCCTAAAAACTGAGAAAACCCTAATAACCCAAAAGAATGCTAAAAACACTAGAAAACCCTAAACCCCTTAAAAACTATAAAACAAAATAAAAACATTTAATATAATTGATAAATAAAATATATTTAAAAACTATTAAATACCCTAAGAAACCTAAAATCCATGACAAAACTATAAAAATACTGAAAAATCCAAAATACATAAAAATTGAAAGAAAATACTAAAAAAACCATTTAACCCATAAAAAACCCTAAATACCCCTAAAAATCGAGAAGAAGAAAAATCCATAAAAAATCCCTGAAAACCCAAAAAACCCAAAAAACAACAAAAACCCAAAAAAAATATTAAAAACCCCTAACATTCCTTAAAAACTCCAAAAGAACCCTAGAACCATAACTAACTCTTATACCCATAAAATACAAAAAACCCTAAAAAAACTAACAACCTATAAAACCCCAAGAAACATAAAAATACACAAAAATGCTTATAAATCATCAAAATGCCAAAAAACCATAAAAACCCTAAAAACACATACAACCCTAAAAACTCCAAAAACACTAAAAACTCTAAAAAACACCTCAAATGAAAAAAACCACTAAAACTACTAAAACTGACTAAACAACACTAAAATATCATAAAAAACCATAAATCCCCTAAAATACTAAGACAAACTAAAACACAAAAACCCAAAAACCCCCCCTAAAAATGGTAAAATTCATAAACACCCCTAAGACCCCTAAAAACATAAAAGACACTAAAAACAAATCACCTACTTAAAAAAACCCCAAAAAAACATAAAACATTAAAACCCACTAAAAACCTAAAAACTCCTTTAAACCGATAAAATATTTAAAAACATTAAAAAACCCAAACCCCCCCTAAAAACACAAAAAACCCATAAAAATCCAAAATCCATAGAAATATTAAAAAACATAATAAAAACACAGGAAAACCCATTAAAATTTCTAAAAATAAAAAAACCCAAAATTCTATGAAAAATAGTTAGACACCATGAAAAAAAATTCATAAAAACCATAAATGAATCTAAAAATCCTTAAACCCATGAAAACACTAAAAACACCTAAAAACACTAAACGAACCTAAAATCCCTAAAACACCCCTAAAAGGCCCCCAAAACCCTAAAAGACTCAAAAAATCATATTAAACACCCTAAAAACACTTAGACCTCCTAAAAACCCTAGAACCATGAAAACCCCCTAAAACCCTATAAAAAATAATAAATACTAAAAACCCTAAACAAGTACTAAAAACCCTAAAAATATAATGTCCCTAAAAAATAAAAACATTAAAAACACGAAAACCCAATAAAACCCTAAAATCTCTAAAAAATTACTATAACCACTAAAAACCATAATCAACCTAAAAACTCTAAACACAATAAAACCCCCAAACTCCAAAAATCCCTAAAATCCTAAAAAAAATTAATAACCCAAAAATACTAAAATCCATTAAAACCATAAAAAAATAAAACCTTTAAAACGCTTTAAAAACCTGAAAAAAAATATGAAATCAAAAACCCCATAAAATCCATGAAAAAAACCTAAACCCCTAAAACCCCTAAAATTCTATAAAAACCACAAAAACTCTTAAAAACTCTAAAAACCCTAAATCCACTTAAAACCATAAAACCCATAATATTCGAAAAACCTCTAAAAACAATGAAAAAATATAAACCCCAATCAAAACCCCAACATGAATAAAACCTCTCAAACACGGAAACCCCTACAACTTTAAAAAATCATAAAACATAAAAACCATAAAAAACCAAAAAACACTAAAAAATCTATATACCCTAAATACCCTATAAACTCTAAACCCCTTAAAAATCCTAAAAAACCCAAACACCATAAAAACTATAAATACCTAAAACCCCTAAAACACCTAAAAATATGAAAACCACTAAAAAGGATAAAAAACCTAAAAAACCTAAAAACACAAAAAGACAAAAAACCCATAAAACTCCTCAATACCCCTAAAAACTGAATACCCCTAAAACCTGAATACCACTAAAACCCTTAAAAGTTACTAAATTCATTAAAAGTCCCTAAACCCTAAAAACATGTAAAACATTAGAACCCTATGAAACCTAAAAATACCCTAAAACCCCAAAAAGTATAAATGACCCAAAAAATACCTAAAAGAGATAAAAACCAAAAAAAACTTAAGCTGTTTTAAACCACTAAAACCCTTAAAGGCTATAAATACCCAAAAACCTAAAAGACTATAAAAATTTGTAAAAACCCTAAAGGAACATAAAACCCTCAAAATTTCTAAAAGACCATAGAACACCTAAAATACCCTAAAAGACCATAAACCCCCAAAATACCCTAAATGTCCCTAAAAAGACTAAAAAGTCTTTAATGACCCTAAAACCCACTAAACCCCCTATAGAAACCTAAACCCCTAAAAACTACTAAAGGATCCCCAAACCCCTAAAACCCCTAATATACCTAAAATTGTTTAAAAACATTAAAGACACTTAAACCACCTAACAACCCTATAGACTCTTAAATCCCCTCAAATATCTAAAAAATAATAAAAACCATATTAAATTCTAAACCCTATAAACCCCAAAAAAAACTAAAAAAAACCTAACACCCTAACGACCATAAAATCTTTAAAAAAAATAAAACGCATAAAACCCTTATAATATTAAAAATCCCTAAAGCCTAATAAAAATCCATTAAAACTATAAAAACCCTTAAAAATATAAAAACAATTAAAATCCCACAAATCCGTAAAAATACTCAAACCAAAAAAGAACCCCAAAACCATACAAACCCTAAAAACCATTAAAAAACAAAATCCCTTAAAACCATATAACACTAAAAAAACCATAATACTCTAAGACCCCCTAAAAACAATAAATCACTAAACACACCCTAATACACTAAATCCCCAAAAAATAAAAAAAACCCCAATACTACTAAAAACACTTAAAACAACATAAAAACCCTAAAACCCTAAAACCCTTAAAAACACTAAAAATACTAGAAAAACCCAAAACTCTAAATACCCTTAAAAACCATTAAAATCCTAAATAAATAAAAATACCCTAAAAACACTAGAAAACCATAAATGAAAATAAAAACCCGTCAATAGTATAAATATTTAAATAAAACCTAAAACCATAAAACCCAAAAAACAAAAAAAAACGCTAAAAAACATAAAACATTCGAAAAACCTACAAAAATCCTAAAACACCCAAAGACCCTAAAAACTATAATAATAATATATATCCCTAAAACTCCATAATACCCTAAAAACCATAAGAACCATTAATAATTATTAAATACCATATAAGTCTAAAAACCCTAAAATCTTAAAAACACAAAAAGACCCTAAAACCTTAAATCACCCTATAAAAACTCAAAATTAACCTAAAAACCCTAAAAATCCTAAAATAATTAAAAACAAATAAAAACCCAAAATACCCTAAAACATACTAAACTCCATAATAACCCTAAAAACCTCTACATCCATAACAGTCAATGAAAACTCCTAAAAACCTTAAGAACCAAAACAACCCTAAAAACCCCTAAAACCTAAAGAAATCTGAAATCCCCCTAAAACCTATTAAAAACACTAAAAAACTAAAATGACACTAAAAACCTTTAAAACACCTAAAACCCAAAAATCTCTAAAAACTATAAAAACCCTAAAAACTCTAAAACCCAGAAAAACCCTGGAAACCCATCAAAACCATAAAAAATATACGAAATTCACAAAACCATTAAAAAATCATCGAAACACTAAAAACCATTAAAACCATTGAAGAACACAAAAATCCTAAGGACCCCTAAAATTATAAGATCCCAAAACAAACAAATTACCCCAAAAACCCTATTAAACCGTAAAAAATCCTAAAATCCCTAAAATCACAAAAACAAACCTAAAAACCATAAAACCCGGAATATCCTAACAGCATTAAAATCTAAAAAAAATTAAGTACCCTATAAATAAAGAAAAAAAATTAAATCCCTAAGAGAACATAAAAATTCCTATAAATACTAAAATCCATAAAAAACCCCTAAAACCCATAAAACCCCTAAATAAACCCTAAAACAAAAAATCATTCTTAAATACTATAAACCCCAATAGACCCAAAACCCCCCTATAACTTTTAAAAAACCAATAAAAATCCCAAAAAAATATCTAAAACCCTTAAAACCTAACTAATCCCCAAATCCCTTGAAAACTATGAAAATAAAATAAAAACACTAATACCCCTAAAATCCCTAGAAAAACATTAAAAAACCTAGAAAAAACATTTTAAACCCTAAATAACTCTAGAAAATAATAGGAGAACTGAAACCCCTAAAAACCCAATTAACCATAAAAACATTGAAAACCCCTATGAAACCCCCTAAAATTCCTAAATCCCTAATGACCTAAAAACCCAATTAACCATAAAAACATTGAAAACCCCTATGAAACCCCCTAAAATTCCTAAATCCCTAATGACCTAAAAACCAAATATAACTTTAAAAGTTCACAAAAACCTATTGATAACCCATAAAACAATAAAAATCATATGAATCATGAAAAATATAAAAATCCCCTAAAACCATAATCACCCTAAAAGCCCTAAAACCCCAAGACCCCAGAAAAATAAATATCGAAAAAACTTTGGAACCATAAAACCCACTATAAACTAAAAATACCATAAATCACCCTAAAAGAACATAATAATAATAAAAATCCAAAAAACCCTAAAAATTTCAAAAGACACTAAACACCTAAAAGACCCTAAAAATGATATTAATACCCTGAAAGACTGTAAATTTCCATAATCACTCTAAAAACCCTTAAAATCCTAAAACGTTAAAAATTATAAAAAACATAAAAAGACAAAAAACATTGAAACCCTAAAAACTGTAAAAACCCAAAAAAACCAAAAAATCGTAAAATCCTAAAAACCCAACGAACCTAAAAAACTATATAGAACCTAAAACCCATAAAACCTCCAAAACCTCTGAAAACACGAAATGCTCTTGAAACCCGCTAAAAACATAAACAATCTAAAAACATTAAAAATACAAAAAATGAATAGTCCCTTAAAAATAAAAACAGAAAAAATCCTTAAAAAATATTAGAACCCATGAGAACCCCTAAAAATTAGTAAAAATCCATGAAAACCCTATGATTCATAAAAAATACAACACCGCCACAAAAACATAACAAATATCTAACATCATAAAAACCCTGAAAATCATGAAGCCCGATATAACTCTAAAAGTCTGTACAAACACTAAAAATATTCACAACCCTAAAAATCCTAAAACCCTTTAAACCCCTAAAATACAAAAAATCCCCTATAAGAACCCTAAAACACAAAAAAAAACCTTAAAAACATAAAAAAAACCATAAACCCCTAAAAACCCTTGAAACCATAAGAAACCAAAATAAACCTTAAAACCTAAAATCCAATAAAAACACTACAAATATAAAAAACACTAAAATACTATTAAAAAATTAAAACCCTTAAAACCCCTAAAGTTCACTAAAAATAATAGAAACACTAAAATCCTATGAATTATACTAATACCTCCTAAAAATACTAATAACCCTTAAAACACAATATAACCTAAGAACACTAAACACCCTTAAAAACATAAAATTCCCCAAAAGGCCCAAAACTCCTAATAAAAACAAAAAACCTAAAAGTCCATAAAACATCTAAATAACCCCTAAAGACCCTAAAGACCCTAAAAACCCTAAAAACCATAAAATAACTCGAATTAATAAAACTCCCAAAACCCTTGAAAATCATAGAGAATCCTAAAAAACCCTAAATCCCTAAAACCCAAAAAAAAATCTAAACACTCTGAACCCCTAGAAATCTGAAAATCCATAAGCAACCCTTAATCTCCTTAAAACCCAAAATCCCTAAAACCCCAATAAAACCCAAATTTTTTTAAAAAATCATATGAACTCTAAAAACCATAAAAACCCAAAAACACAAAAAAAAACATAAAAAACACAAAAAATACCTAAAACCCAAAAACACAAACCCCCCTGAATACCCCATAAAACACTAATGATACACTAAAACCTCTAAAATCGTAAAAACCATTATAAACTCTAAAAACCATAAAACCCCAAAAAATACAGAACCCTGTAAAAGTCCCTAAAACCTAAAAATTCCTTAAGCACCCTAACAACCAATAAATAAAATTAAGAGACCCAAACAACCACAAAACCCCTAAATATAATAGAAATAATAAAGTCCATTGAAATCATAAAAAACACAGATAGAGTCTAAAAAAATTAAAATCACTAAAAGAAACTAAAAACCCAAAAAACATTAAAAGTCACAAAAAACCATAAAGAACCCTGAAACCCTAATAATATTGAAAGTTCGTAAAATAACTGAAATTTTTTAAAACCCCTAAAAACCTTTGAAACCATAAAAACAAAAATTACCTTGAAAAATCCTGATAAACTCAAAAAAGTATAAAAACCAAAAAACACATAAACACTAAAAACTGTAAATACCCTAAAACCCCTGAAACCCAAAAAAACCAATAAACCCCCAAAACCCAAAATATTTCCTAAAACCCTTAAACCCATACAGTTTTTTTAAAATCTATAAAAACTCTAAAAACCCATTAAAACCCATGAAAACCTAAAAACATTGTAAAATAGATAAAAACATTAAAACCCCTAGAATTAATAAAATCCCAGAAAAACCTAAATACCCTAACAAAACATAATGACTCCAAAAAACCATATAACCACTAAAAACACCTTAAAATCATGAAATAACTATAAACCATAACAAAACTATAAACCTAAAAAACCTTCAAAATCCAAAAAACCATCAAAACCCTAAAAATCCTAAAGAACTAAAAAACAATGAAATGCTAAAAAAATAGAAAACACTATAAAACATTACAATACCATAAAAACCCTAAATCCATAAAAAATCCAAAGACCCAAAACCCCCAAAAACCCTGAAAACCCATAAACACTAAAAAACTTTAAAACTCTAAAAATCAATAAAATCCCAAAAATCTTTATAAACCCTAAAACAACAAAAATTACTAAATAACCAAAAATTCCAAAAAAAAACAAACTAAAAGACCCTTAAAAACTAATAAACCCATAAAAGAACAATGAAAAACCTAAAAAAACATAAAACCATAATCCCCTACAAACTCTAAATACCCAAAGACCCCCAAAAATCCAAAAAACCTTAAAGGCCCTAAAACACCCTAAAACCCAAAATAAACTAAAAGCCATTAAAATGATAAAAACATTAGAATAACCCTAAATACCATAATTTTTTTAAAACCCCTAAAAACACTAAAAACTCTAAAAACATTTAAAACATTTAAAATCCATCTAAACCCTAAAAATCCAAAAAACACAAAAAATTCAAAAGACCGTAAAAACGCATAAATCCCCTAAATACCTTGAAAATAGTAAAAAATCCCTAAACCCCCAAAACCTTAAAACCCCCAAACCCCCAAACCTAAAAACCATAAAAATCATAAAAATATCTTAAAATCCAAAAGCCAAAAGAACATATAAAATTATTCAAAACCCCAAAACCCCTAAAACATAAATAAAAACCTAAAACCCCTAAATATCCAAATAATATATAACCTGAAAACCCTAACCCACCCAAATACTATAAAAATATAAAATTACTATATATAGTAAAGAATCATGAAAACCGAAAAACTATAAAATAAAAAAAATCCTTAAACAACTAAAATTAATAAAAATCCCAGAAAAAACACAAAACACTAAAAACCATAAAACTCTTAAAAACCCATAAATGATAAAAAAAATACTATATACCAACAAAACCATAAAAAACTAAAATACATGAAAATCCTAAAATAACCTGAAAAACCTAAAAACCATAGAAACCCTTAAAATTCCACAAACCCTAAAACAACCCATCAACCACTAATAACCCATAAAAATACAAAAATAAAAAATGTAAAATACCTATAAAAACCTAAAAATCCTAAATATACAAAAAATAATAAAATATTTAAAACCCCTAAAAAACATAAAAGACCTTGAAAACCATAAATACCCTAACACACGGAAACCCCTAATAAATCACTCAATATTCTAAAGGCACCTATGAAAAACCTAAAAACACCTTAAAATCCTAAATACACAAAAACCCAAAAAGAAAATTTAAACAATAAAAAACCCTGGAAAAAACTGTAAAACCCCCAAAAATGAAAAAACATGAAACCATGCTAGATAACAAAAAAAAACCATTTAAACTCAGAGATTCCCTAAAAATCTGAAATAACTAAAAATCTTTAAAACCCCCAAAAAACAAAAAAACATAAATCCTTAAAACCCATTAAAAACCATAAGAACCCTAAAAGACACTAAAATCCATTAAAACCCCTAAAATACCTAGAAACACTAAAAAACATTAAAAACCCAAAACCCCTAATAAACCTAAAAATAACAATAAAACAATAAATAAACCTAAATTTTTTCAAAACCATTATACCAAAAAAAACAAAAAAAACCAAAAGAACTCAAAAAACCATTATAACCATTAAAACCCTATAGGAAACTTTAAAACTCCAAAACATAATAAACCATAAAAAGACTAACACACATTAAACCCCTTCAAAAAAATAATACCCTTAAAACACTAAATAACTTTTAAAAATACTGAAACCCAAAAAAACCTACCCCCCCCCCCAACCCCTTAAAAACCCTTAAACCACATAAACCTTTAAAAACCTAAATATTCTAAAAAACCCTAAAAATCCTAAACGGCCAAAACCCCCTAAAAGACCTTAAAAACCATTAAATACACTAAAAAGACCAAAAACCCATAAAAACCCTAAAAGATACTAAAAATAGAATAAACCCAAAAAGATCAAAAAAAAACATTAAAACCCCTAAAACCCTGAAAATCATAAAAACCATAAAAACCTAAAATCGAAAAAACCATAAAATCCCAAACAACTATAAAAACCCCTTAAACCCCAAAAAAATGAAAACTGCAAAATTACCTAAAAACCCCTAGAACCCCAAAAAAATCCTAAAAACCCTAATAAACCACTATAAAAACCATAAAACACTCAAGAAAACATATAAAACCCATAAAACCCCTAAAACTCCTAAAAACAGTAAAACTGTGAAAACCCATAAAACCCCCCAAAACCTAAAAAATAATAAAAATCCTAAAAATCCTGAAAACCCATTAAAATCCTAAATAATCCTAAAACCATTAAAACACCTAAAACCCTAAAAACCCCAACAAAACAAAAAACCTAAAAATCATTAAAACCCTAAAACATAAAAAACATGAAACCCCTAAAAGACCCTAAAAGCATTAAAAACACAAGAATACCCTAAAACCCCTTAAAACAACTAAAAACCCTTTAAAACCCCTTAAAACAGTAAAACCCTAAATGAACATTAAAATTTATAAAAATATCAAGAAATACGTAAAACCCTAAAAAACCCTAAACCCCATAAAACCCATAAAATCATTGAAAACCCCCAAAACCCCACAAAAGCCACAAAAACCCTATACACCTTATGAAATCATCAATTACCATAAAAACCCAAAAATATAGTAAAATCCCTAAAACCCTAAAAATACCTACAAATGCTAAAAAACTAAAAACCATTAGGAAAAAAAGAAAAGATGGCGGCTCGGGCGCTCCTGGAGATTTTGCTCCCCTGCGATGGTGGTTTCCCCTCGAGTTGAAGGCGATGGCAATCGAAGCTCCTCCCCATGTCTATACGGTGGAGGATCCTCTCCCTGATGATTTCTCGTCGCTCTCTTCTTCTGATCTGTCACCCGCCTTCCCACGAACGATGCTTGGCCCGAAGGTTCCGGAGTTCATCGATGGCTGCCCTCAGCTTCCTCTCTCAATTCGGGAGTTCACTGAGGCAGCGGATCTCCACCGATTGACTCTGGTTGCAATCTTTCCGAGGCGGCGACCCCTGGTGGTCACCTTCAACAGGTTCGTTATGGCTTCCTGGAATCTTAGGGCTCACGCGACTGTGGGCCTGCTCGACAGCTGTCATATCATGGTTCTGTTTGTAACGTAGGATGATCTCATCCTTGCCTGGTCAGCGGATCCTCGGTCATGCAATGTCTCTTGAGTCTCCCTCTTTCGATGGAGCTTTGATTTTCATATAAAGCGAAGCTCCCCGATTGCTGCTACCTGGGTGCATTTTCCGCAATTGCCACTCCCCTTTCAGAATTTCTCAATTATTTCGATGCTTGGAAACCTGGTGGGGCAATTCCTCTGTGTGGATAGTAGGACAAGGGCCCTCTGTCATCTTGTTGCTCCAAGGGCTTTTGTCGAAATTGATGCGTCGAAACCCCCTATGGACTCTGTCTGGATTGCTATGGGAGTAGAGCTCAGATGGAGACAATCTGTTGTCTTCAAGCAATGGCCAGTCTTCTGCTCTTCGTTCTGGAGCTTTGGGCACAGTGACCGTTCTGGAATTTGTTCTGGCTCTTCTAGGGGAGGTGAATCTATGTCTGCTGGTGGGAGCGGCCTCCCTCGGGTGGAGGTGAAGGGGACGATTGGGGAGGTTTCCCACTCTGTGGCTACCGATGTGCCCTGCTCGTCTTCTCTGTTGGCTGGTAATGGGTTAGAAATTTCTCTGATGGATTTGGGTGGCTTCATGGTGAGTCTGGAAGCAAGCGCCAGTGTCTCAGGGAATGCTGTTGAGGATGAAGTCATGCTCGCTGAGGGAGGAATTCATGGCTCTGCTGAAGGTGTTCACGGGTCTGGTGAAGATATTAAGAATCAAACTGAGATAGATATGACAATTGCGATTGATGTCTGGCAAGGAAATGTGAAAAATTCCTGCAAGGATCTGGGATGGGATGACACAACTGGCTTAAAGGTTGATGAGAATGCAGGTGGATCTTCTCTAACGGATGAGGCTCCTGTGAATGTTTCTAAGGCTGCAGGTTCGGCTGAGCCTGCTATGGGTGGGGTACGAGTGGAAGATACTGCAAAGGAGGATGTTTTTGCTCAGGAAACCAGGTCTGGAGATGATTGGAATTCATGCTCAGCTGAGGAAAAGCCCATACTGGATGGGGATATAGACTGGCGTGATGCCCCGCTGGTCCTGCATGGGTATCCTGGCGTGGGGGGACCTGGAATAGGGCATGGGTTATCATCCCCCTCTGACGGCAGTGCTGAGGACCTTCCTAATGACCAGCTCCGATATGCTGGTGATGCTGGTGGTCCTTCCATGGACCTGTAGAGGGCGATGATCCTTCATGATGTTCCCTCTGCTGAAGACTTTTGTGTGCAGCTCCATGAGATGGTATGGGTTGAAAGGGAAAGGTTCCCTCTTGAAGGTGAGGCAAGGAGGCTTGGGGAGAGGCTTGCTGAGGCTGATCGACAAATAAATGCTGATATGGTCACATCAAGTGAGAAAAAAATCAGCGGAGGTGCTGAAACTCCTGAGGCAGAAAGAAAGAAGGGAAAGGAACCATTAGCCGCTAGTGATGGTGGTAATGGAACAAAGATGCCTGCTATGGGAACCTCCTCAGACCCACCAAGACGAAGGAGGTGGAGGGATTACTCTGCCCTCCCACGCCCAATGGAAACTAGGGCCTCCTCACGAGCTGTCAAACTGAATCTAATGGTGAATAAGCAAGAGAGGCCTTATTTTTCTGCTGAGCAGGTAAAAGCTATGGAGAAGTTGTGGTCCAGACTTGGCATGCAAGAAGATTTTGACTCTGGATGGGACTCAATGGACCAGGGTGATGAATCAGATTTTAGCGTTGCTGATGATGGCGGCGGCTTTGGTGTTGGCATGGGGTTTTGTGATGCGGAGATGGAGGATTTTGGAGGCGATGTTGACTGACCTTCTCTGTGTGTGATTTTCTTTTGGTCACTGTGTCCTTTTTGGTCTTGCGCTTTGTTTCTTTTTTTCTCTCCTTTTGTGGCCCTCGGGCTGAGGTCGTAAGGGGTTTTGGGTGTGGATTGATTGATCCATCCCCTCCCTTGTCTGCAGTGTTTGTATCCTTTGTTTATAAATTTTGGGGGGTTCCGGGAATATACTGGACCCGTGCCTTCTTTGCCTAAAAACTATTAGAAATACCTTAGAAAACCCTAAAAATCCTACAATGCATAAAACTCCTATAAAACCTTAATAAAATTTTAAAAACTATAAAGACATAACAACCAATAAAAACCAAAAAAAAACCTGAAACCGTAAAAGACTATTAGAAACCCCTAAAACCCCTAAAAACCAAAAATCCGAAAAGAGTCCCTAAAAGACCATGAAACAATAAAAACTATAAAGACCTTATATGAAACTACCAGAAATGTAAATGATGTTATAACCCCTAAAAACTATAAAACCCATAAAAAAAATAAAAACCATAAAAATCCCAAGAAACCCAGAAAATTCCTAGAAACCTTTAAACACACCAAAAATCACTAAAAACCATTAAACAACTAAAAACCCATAAAAATAAAATAACCCTAAAAACCCTAAAAACATGTAAATGATAAAAAATTGTATAAAACATAAACCCATAAAAAAAACTAGAAACACCATGAAAAACACTAAAAATCTTATAATCCAAAAAAAACCCAAAATCTGTAAAAAGAGATAAAACCCCTAAAAATCCCTACAATGAACTTCAAACACATAAGAACCTTTAAAACACTACAACCCCTAAAAACACATAAAACCCCTAAAACTAATAAAACCCTTATAACCCCTAATAACCCATATGACCCTAAAACACTAAAGACACAAAAAACCATAAAACGCTAAAAACCCATATAAACCCAAGCATCTCTAGATCCCTTAAAAATCCAAATCCCCTAAAAATAAATAAAACCCATAAAAACACTAAATACCATAATCCCCTAAAGGCCCTAAAACCCCAAAAACCATAAAAACCCTAGAAACATAGAAAAACAAAACATGCTCTAAATAATAACCAAAAAACATAAGAAGTCATTAATAACATAAAAAATATCAATGGATTTGAAAACCCAACCCCCACCCTCTAAAAAACACCGCTAAAACCCACCAAAAGACCCTAAAATCCTTAAAAACACCTAAACACCCAAGAAGACCATAAAAACCCTAAAATCATTTAAAAGTAACCAAAAAACACTAAATCACTAAAAAACATTAAAATATTATGTCACTTGAAAATAACTAAGAAACCAAAAAGGTCCCTAAAAACACTTAATACACTGAAATACCATAAAACCACGAAAACCCTAAAGAACCCTATAAAACATTATGGTCCCTAAAACCCCTAACAAAACCCAAAAACATCATAAAACGCCAAATGAATCTAAAAGACCAAAAGGACCATAAAACATGAAAGGAACCTAAAAACCAAAAATAGAAAAAAGACCATAAAAACCCCAAAAATACAAAAAGACCATAAAAACCAAAAGACCTTAAAATAAATTAAAAGACCCAAATAACCTAAAAAACAATAAAAGACAATAAAAATTGTAAAACCATTAAAATATTCAAAAATTCCCTAGAATATCATAAAACCCTGAAAACACCTAAAAACCTAAAACCCCAAAAATAGAAAAAAACCCTATAACACCTAAAATCCCCCCAAAAATTTAAAAACCCTTAAAAACCCTATAAACCTATTGAAACCAATAAAATTACATATTATCCAAAAAAACCCCTAAAAACTCCCATAAAAATCCTATAACCCCAAAAAATAGCTAAACCCCCTAAAACCATAAAATAGTAAAAACGCACAAAAACTATAAAAACCCAAGAAACCCAAAAGACAATAAAAAACCTAAAATCCCTGAAAAACACTAAATCCCCTAAATGCACTAAAACCCCTAAAGGACCCAAACAACCCTAAAATACCTAAACGCCATGAAAAACTTGAAAACCCCAAAATACCAAAATACCATTTAAAAACCTTAAATATACTTAAAATCCCTTAAAAAACTAAAAACCTTAGAAACCCTAAAACCCCCAACACCATAAAATCCCCAAAGAACCATAAAAACATAAAACCTGTAAACTGCATAAAAACAACACAACATGCTACATACTAGAAACTTTTAAAATCAAACAACCACTTTAAAACCCTAAAAACTCTAAATGAAGTAAAAAACCCCATAAAATATGAAAAACCTCGAAATACCCGAAAACCATGAAAAATCCAAAAAATTCCAAAACCAATAAAAACCATAAATTCCCTAATAACTTAATTAAATCTTAAAACATTAAAAAATCATAAAACCCTAAAAACCATAGAATCCTTATAAAATGAAAAAACCCACTAAACTCCTAAGACCCTAAAAACCTTAAAAACCCAAAAAAAAAACCATACAAAATTATAAGAAAAGACCAAAAACTGTTAAAATCCTATGAAAATCATTAAAACATATAAATATTTCTCAAAATTTATAAAAAAACACGAAAACCCTAAAAACCCAAATACCATAAAAATCGTTAAAAACCTATAAAACTGTAAAACTCCAAATGAATTCCAAAAAATATATAAAAATTATAAAACTCTAAAAAGTTCTAAAAACAATACTCAATACCTTAAAAAAAACTCTAAACACTAAAAACCTTAGAACACCTAAAACACCCTAAACTACTAAAAACTCCAAAAAAAACAATAAAACCTTAAATATCCCAAAAATCCCTAAAACCGTCTAAAATACTAAAAACCATAAAGGCCATAAATCCCTAAAAAAATTAAAACCCGTTAAAAACCTAATAACTCAACAACCAGAAAAAAAATAAAAAATCCAAGAAAAAACACTAAAAACACTAAAACACACTATAATCTTCACCATAAATCCTAAACCCTACACCCTAAACACGAATCACAAAACCCTACACCATAAACCCTCTACCATGCACCCTAAACCATAAACTGTAAAACTAAATCCAAAATCTTAATCACTGAAACCTAAAACCTACACCCTAAACACTGAACCGTACACCCAAAAAATATAATATATATCATAAACAATAAAACCTACACCCTGAAACCTATACCCTACTCCCAAAACCCAAAATGCTACACTCTATACACTAATACTTAAGCACTAAACCCTACCCCCGAAACCTTATACCCTACAACCTAAACCATAACCTGACACCCTTAACCCTATAGCCTACATTCTAAACCCTAATCCATACACCATACACATTATACCCTACACACTAAACCCTAAATGCTAAACACTATACACTACACCCCAAATCCTAAACCCTACACACTAAATCATATACCTTACACCCTAAGCCATATTCCCTACACCATAAAACCTATCCCCTATGTCATAAACCCTATTCCCTACACATTAAACACAATTTCCTAAACCATATATCCTATAACCTACACCCTAAACCCTATAGACTACACTGAAAATTATAAATATTATACCCTACACCGTAAACCCTACAACCTAAAACCAAAACCCTATACCATACTCCCGAAACCATAAAACCTAAATTGTAAATCCTATACCTTACACCAAAACCATATACCCTACACACCAAACCAAAATGCTAATCCATAGTTTCTAAAACATGAAACGTACACCCTAAACCCCAAACCCTACACCTTAAACCCTAAACCCTTCTTACTAAACCCTATACCTGAAACCCTAATACCAAAATCATACACCCTAAACCCGATACCGTACTCCATAATTAGAAAACACTAAAACCTAAACCTTATCCCATAAATCAAAAACCTTAATCCCAATTCCATAAAACCTATACCATATACCCTAACCCTATGCCGTACACCCTAAACCCTATGTCCTACACCATAAACTCTAAACCCTACACCTTAAACCTGATTACCAACACCCTAAACCCAAAACGCTAAAACCTAAACCCCATACCCAATACCTTAATCTATATAACATAAAAACCCTAAAATAACACTAAAACACTTATATCCTTTTAAATCCCAAAACTCCTAAAAAATATTTAAATTCTAAAAACACTAAAAATCCCTAAAACCCCTAAAACCCCATAAAAACACTAAAACCCAAAAAAACACTAAAAAATTAAAAACCCTTAAAACCTTTAAAAAATATAAAAATCCCAACAAACACTAAAAACACTAAAAACCCATAAAATCAAAGAAAATCCATAAAACCCGTAAAATGAAAAAAAAACCCACAGAACTCGTAAAACTCATAAAAAACCCTAAAACAACTAAATCCCTCAAAACCCTAAAAATGATAAAGAAATATAAATCCTTAGAAATCATACAGAACCCTACAAAACCCTAATACAACTAAACAACCTAAAAGAAAATAAAAACTATTAAAAACCCCAACAAAACCTTAAAAATATTTAAAAACCAAAAATACCACCAAACAAAATAACACCTAAAACCATAAAAACCCCTAAAACCCTATAGACCCTTAAAAACCCTAAAAACGAAAGAAATCCCTAAAAACATCTAAAGACCCTAAAAGAAACCTAAAATTCCTAAATTCTAATAATGATCCCAAAAAAACCTAAAAGAACACTAAAAATCAAAAAATCCTAAAAAATTAAAAACCCAAAAATCATTTTAAAAAACAATAAACCATAAACCCCCTAAAAACTCTAAAAAACAAAAAAAAATCATAAAAAGGTGTTAAAATCAAAAAAATCCCTAAATACATTAAATAATTGAAAAACCAATAAAATAAATATCCCTAAAAATATAAAGAAGGAAAAATCCCTATAAACCCTAAATATATAAAATGCCAAAAAGTACCCCTAAAATCCAATATAACCCCTTCCTAAACCCTTTAAAAATCCTCAGAGACCAAAAAAATATTCTAAAAACCATAAAATCCCCAAAATACCCTAAAAACATTAAAAATTCCTAAAAACTGTTATAATTCTCTGAATATTATAAAATCATATAAAAACATTAAAAACACTCAACCCCCTAAAAACCCTAAAAACCCAAAAACCGAAAAACCTAAAATCTCTTAAAAACCCTAAATATATAATAATCCCTACAACCCTAAAACCACTTGATACCATAATAAAATAAAAAAAATACAATAAAACCTATAAAAATGATAAAAAACCCAAAAACACTTGGAATCAATACAAACCCTAAAACATATAAAACCCTAAAGTCCCAAAACATCTTTAAAAATAAAAGAAACCAAAAAATAACCTAAAAACCAAGAAACCTAAAAACACTAAAAAATAGTTACAAACACTAAAACCCTTAAAATATTTATAAACTCCAAAAAATTCTTTAAACCCCTAAAAACCTAAAATCTCAAAAATATCTAAATAATCAAAAAAATTCCTAAAAACATTAAAGGACCCTAAAATCCTAACACTATTAAAAACCCTAAAAACCCTAAAAAGACTAAAACCCCTAAAAACTAAAAAAACAAAACCTCTAAAAGATCCCAAATACACTAAACACACTAAAAATTATTTGGAACCCCTAAAATCCATTAAACCTTTTTAAACACCTAATAATTCATTAAACGCCATAAAAACCCAAAAACAAAAAAAAACCTTACAACTTTAAAGAACCATAAACTCCCAAAACCGAATAAATACCCTAAACAAGCCTAAAACCTCAAAGGGCCCCTGAAAATCTAAAAACACTATAAACCAAAAAACCTATATATATCCAAAAAACCCCCAAAACCCCAAAAAATTATAGAATCCATAAAAAACCTAACACCTCCTAAAAGACCATTAGAACAATAAAAATCCCTAAAAAACCAAAAAATGCCAAAAAACCCAAAACCCCCCCAAAAACCCTAGTAAACACTTAAAACTCATAAAAGACCTAAAAGCCCTAAAAGACACTAAAACCCCTAAAATCCCCTGAAAGACACTTGAACACCATAAAACCCATAAAACACTAAAATACCGTAAATGAATTTAAAATCCAAAAATATCTAAAGGACCATAAAACCATAAAACCCCTAAAAGGTCCTAAAAACCATAAACACACATAAAAACTTTAAAAACCAAAAAACCCAAAAAACCCTAAAATGTTAATATCCCAGTAAAGATCCAAACAAACCTAAAAACTGAAACGATCCAAAAATTCCTATAAAATCACTAAACCCCATAAATCACATAAAATCAATACAAACACAAAACCCTAAAACCCTAAAAATTCATAAAACACCGAAAAATTCAAAAAATCCCCATAAAACCCTAAGCACCCAAAAAAACCCTAAAACCCCTTCAAACACTAAAAACACTAAAATTCGTAAAACTCATGAAAAGGGCCTAAAAGAACCTAAAATAGCTTAAAACCCCTAAAAATCTAAAAACAGAAAAATCCAACAAAAAATGAAAAATCCAAAAAACCTAATAACACTAAATGTCCAAAAAATAAAAAACCCATAAAATCGCAGGAAACTAAAAACACAAAAAAACCACTAAAACCCCAAATAAATCTAAAATCCCAAAACTAAAAGAAAATATTAATAACTATAAAACCCCTATAACCAAAAAAATATAAAACCCACATGAAAACACTAATACCCCATAAAAACCCAAAAAACCCCCAAAAAACTAAATTTCCTTAAAACGCTAAAAATACTTTAAACCCATATAACACAAATAACCATAAAAACATTTAAATACCCCTAAAAAACAAAAACCACAAAAAAAACAAAAAAAACTAAAACCCCAAAACTCTAAAAAACACAAAAAACAAAAAAAAATTATATAAACCCAAAAAACCATTGATCCCATACGCTACACCCTTAACCCTAAACACAACACAAGAACCATATACATTAAAACATATACCCCACACCCTAAAAACAACACTCTAATCCATATACCATACACCAAAAACCAAAAACCTATACCCTAAACCATATACCCTACACTATGAACCCTAAAACATATACCCAAAAACCTACACCCTAATCCTTAATCACTAAACCGTAAACTCTACACCTTAAACCATAAACCCCACTCCCTAAAACCAATGTCATAATCCCTAAAAACACTAAAAACGTTGAAAGAACCTAAAGACCCTAAAAGAAAATGAAAATCCATTAAACCCAAAAAATACCATAGAATACCCTAAAACACCTAAAACCCCTAAAATATCACAAAAACCTTTAAAAATTAAAAGAACTTAAACCCCCCTTAAAATACCCTTGATATATTTAAAAACCTAAAAACAGTTAAACCCATAAAATACCTAAAAACCCCTACATCCCCTTTAAAATTCTAAAAACCCCATCAAATCCTTATATTCTCAAAAACAACTAAGAACCATAAAGACCATAAAACACCTTGAAGGACCCTATAACACTAAAGTCGTAAAAGACTGTAAAAACACATTTAAAACCCTACGACACCCAAAAAACATAAAAACCCAAAATACTGTAAGATATGTAAATACCAAAAAAGAGACTAAAAACACTAAAATCCATAAAAAACTAAAATCCCTTAAATGATCATAAAAACACTAACAAGACAATAAAAGTCCCAAAAAATCAATTAAAATCCCCCAAAACTAAATACGCCATAAAACCCATAGAAACCAATAAAAATCACTAAAATCAATAAAAAAATTAAAAATACCCTAAGAACACCAGAAACCTTAAAACCCCTAAAATAATATTAAAATCATAAAAACCATAAGACACCTCATGAACACTAAAAACCCCTAAAACCCCAAAAAAACAGTCAATTCCCAAAAAGATCCTAAAGACCCTAAAACCCCTTAAAGAACCTAAAAATCCATAAGACCATAGAAATCACATAATTCCCTTAAAAGCGAATAAAACCCATAGAAAACCCTAATACCCCTAAACCCCCTAAAAACCCTAAAACACCTTAAAAACCCTAAAACCCATAAAAAAATAAAAAATGCATTAAAATAACTAAAAATCAATAAAAACCATAAAAACACTAATAAGAGGCTAAAAAACCTAAAACCCTGAACATGTCATTATAAACCTAAAAACTCTTATAAGACATTAAAAAATAAATAATCTAAAAAATACTCTAAAAATAATAAAAAACAAAAAAGTCTCTACAAACCCAAAAAAACTACAAAATCCCCCAAAACCCCAAAAACCCAAAAAACGATAAAAAATCCTATAAAACCCCAAAAAACTTGGAAATCCCAATACCCCTAATAGACCCTAAAACCCTAAAAGACACTAAATTACCCTAAACACCTAAAATTCTCTAAAAACAAAAAATCCCTAAAGGAACCTAAGAAAACATATCCATAAAAACTCCCGAATGACCTAAAAACCCTAAAGACCCAAAGAAACTCTAAACCCCCCTAAAACCCCTAATGAGATTTAAAATCATAAAACACCATAAAAACCATAATCACCCTAAATCTCTCAATGATCCTAAACCCCTAGAAGACTCTAAACTACTCTAAAAAACCCAAAAAGACTCTATAAACACTAAAAACCTTGAGGAGACTAAGAAACACTAAAAAACACCAAAAATTCCATTAAAGCCCCTATAAATTCAAAGTATCCCAAAAATCATGAAATTTTTTCAAAACCCTATAAGACCAGAAAATCCAAAAACAACCATAAAAGAACCTAAGAACCATAAACCAGTAAAATACTAGATGTCCCTAAAAACACTAAAAACATAAAATCCCTTAAGAGTCACAAAAAATCCAAAAATAACAAAAAACCCTAAAAACACTAAAAACATAAAAAACCAATAAAAACATAAAAATCAATAAAACCCTAAAACCCCAAAACCACCAAAACCCCAAAAACGAAAAAACCTCAAAACCCATAAAAACAAAAATATACTCTATAAAACCCTAAAATCCATAAAAATCCCTAAAAATCTAAATCCCTAAAATCCCGTAAAAACACCTCAAACCCATAAAAAAATAAGACCCAAAAAACCATACTAAAACCCAAACACACAATAACCCCAATAACCCCAAAAAACACTGAAAACAGTTAAAACAATAAAAAACCAAAAAATCCATGTAAACAAAAAAAATCATAAAAACCCTAAAAACCCATAAATACACTAAAAACTCCAAATAACCTTAAAAACATTAAAACCATTAAAAACATACAAAACCCAATGCACCCAAAAAGGACTGAAACCCATAAAACCACCAAAACAACATAAATACATTTTAAACCCACTAAAAATCTAAAAAATATATAAAAAATCAAAACTCCTAAAATCCATTAAACCCTAAAGACCTAAAACATTAAACAACTATAAAATCCCTATAACTAAAAAAACAATAAAAATTCTAAAACCAAAAACCCTAAAATCCCTAAGAAACAATAAAACCATATTACCCCTCAATCTACTAAAACTATAAAAATTTCCAGAATCCCAAAAAACACTCCCCCCTTAATGATCAAAATTTACAAAAAACCAAAATATTCCCTGAAAACCAGAAAACCCCATAAATGACCCAAAAACCCAATAAAACACTAATCACCTCCAAAACCCCTAAAAACTAAAAAACCCTAAAACATGTAAAAACAAAAGAACCATAAAAAACCTAAAATACCCTGAAACCCTTAAAACCAATAAAGAACAATAAAAATGACATACACCACCAAAAACCCTAAAAACCATTAAAAACCCTAAAACCCCGCAAAAAATCCATAAAAACCATAATAATCATAAGAACACTAAACACCCATATAAATTATAAAACCCCAAAAAATGTACAAAAACCCTATGAATCACTAAACTAAAAAAAGAAATTAAAATGAAAACATCAACTAAAAACTATAAGAAATCCTAAAAACCAAAAATATGTAAAAGTCCCAAAATCCCCAAAAGACCCTAAAACACTACAATAAAGCCCTAGAGGTCTCTAAAAGACCCTTAAACACTTATAAACTATATAAAACTCTATAGATTTCTAAAATCCCTAATTTAAACATAAAAACCCCTAAAACCCTATTAACATAAAAAAGATAAAAACCATAAAACCCTAAAGACAATAAAACTAGTAAAAATACTAAACATACCAAAAAATACTATAAAATCCCTAAATGTTCTTAAAATCAGTAACCCCACCCCCCCCAAACCCCCAAAACACCCCAAAACCCCAAAACCCCTAAATAACCCTTAAAAACCTTAATAGACCCCAAAATACCACAAAGAACCTAAATCCCCAAAATACCCTAGAAACTATAAAAGAACCTATCAACACTAAAATACCCGAAAACCATAAACCCCTAAAAGACCCTAACCCCCTAAATGGCACTAAAACCTATAAAATACCAAAAACCCCATAACAACCCTACAAAACCATAAAACCCTAAAAGTCTAAAAACCATAAAACCTATAAAAATCCTGAAACCCATAAAAACCATAAAAAATAAAAATTCATAAACCCCAAAAAACCATTTAAACCCCTATGAAATTATAAAAAAGCTTAAATTCCATATAAAAAAATAAAATACCAAAAAAATTAAAAAGCTACAAAATTTTAAAAACCCTAAAAAACCCAAAAAACCAAAAACAAAACTATAAAAACCCTAAGAGAACATTAAAAATAATAAAGGAACACTAAAATAATTAAACCCCTAAAAAATAATTAAAGACCATAAAACCCAAGATAACCCTAAAGACACTACAAATTATAAAAACCCTAAAAACCCTAAAAATACTAAAAACCCTAAAACCCAAAAAGGCATAAAAACCCTAAAAACATTAAAAACATTAGAAACCCACTAAAACCTCTAAAACCCTAAAAATTCTATGAAATCTGAAATACCATAAAACAAATAAATGGCCTTAAATCTAATGAAAACACTTAAGGACCATGAAATTCATAAAAATTCAATAAAACACCTTACACACCCTAATAACACTAAAAAAACAACCATAAATACACTTAATCCCCTAAAAGCACCTACAAACCCATAAAAAACCTAAAACTCCATGAAAACCAATAAAACAACCCCAAAAACCCGCAAACCCTAAAAGGATAAAAAACCATAAACCCCTAAAAATCCTAAAACCCCTCAATACCAAAAATGACTATAAAAACTAAAAAAAAAACCAAAAACCCAAAACCCCTAAAAATAATAAGAAATACCAAAACCCCTAAAAAATGTAAAACACTAATATTTTTAATAATTAAAAACCCAAAGAATCCATAAACTCTAATAAAACATTAAAACCCTAAACACCCTTGAAGGACCCCAAAAGTCCCTTAGAAACCCTAAAAGGCCTAAAATACCAAAAAAACCCCTAAATGATCCTAAAACCCATAATAGAATCTAAAATAATAAAATACACTAAAAACATAAATCCCTATTTCAAATGGAAATTTGAGTTTGTTAGGGAAACAAAATGGTTTGATGGAGACTGGACAGTATATATATTTTTTCTTATGAAGTAGATTCAATAGTTATGTCATTATTTTCTAGTTCACCATTCCCCCCCCCCCTATGAATTCACACCTCGTGATGATTTTATATTTCTGAAATTCTTTGAATGGGTTTGTTCATTGAACCAAAATTACCAAATGGTTATATATCTAAAAGGGCGCTTTTTCCAAAGGCAGGTGATCATGAGAAATTTTGGCCCATGACGATGAAGGACTCACATTAGTTGAGAGGATGTGTGGTAAGGTTCATCACACATTTTGGGGGGAATTACTTCCTACTCTAGGACTATCTTATAGATTTAAGATATGTTTGTGAATGAATCATTAACTCCCATGTATGTTTTTGGTCATCCCAAATTTTGCAATCAATTATTAGCATTTATAGATCTTATAATCATCTATATGTATCTGAGGTTCTTCGTCAATGAAGATATAAATATGTATGTGAGGTTATCTATCAATTGTATCCTCTTATATAATACATAGAGATTCATTAGTAATTATTATGATGTTGTTGGTTTCTTAGCCACTCAGTGGGGCACTCTAGATTATATCATAATCAAGGGAGATGAGAGTTGTTTTAATGTTAGGATCGAACCCATAAATGAGATTACTATGTATTCTTATGAAAGGAATAAGAACCCACATACATTGATGTAACTTAATTGAGAACTTCATACCTTTTAAGTTCATGTGAAAATAACCTAACCATTCAGCTGAATTCATGTGAAAAGGAAATATATGGAGAATTTGTTTAGTCAACGTTTTGTGAGGGACTTATGTCAAAGCATCCTAGAGAAGCTGAGAGGGATGTGGGTCCCTAGGATGAATTAGACCCCGCTAGGAATGTGGCCCTAAAAGAAATATGGTTGATTTGGAGTGTTGGGTTTAGATCTTATGGAGGATTCATATGTATCCTGAATGGAGAGGAATCAAATTACATTTAGATAGGTTATACGGACCTACACCCATGGAGGCCCTCAATTGTCTATCTTGCAGGGTTTATAGCCCTTTGAGAGGATGAGTTGGGGATTACTCCTAAAAATGGATACCCTGTAGAAGGGTCCATGGGTGATATTTTGTCTCATGGTGATTTGGAGTCTTATGTGGGGATTCAACCTAATTTGGAGGCCCAAAGGATGAGTTTGAGGGCTTCTCCAAAGGAGGATGCCCTGATAAATTAGGGTTTTTGATTGGGGATTACTCTTAAAAAGGGTACAAATTGAGCTCGGGCCTTAGGTAGGCGTCATACATATCCTAGTAATAGTAGGTATCGTAGTTATTGTATTTAAATATGTATCATGGATCTTGAATATGTCATGATCACAACTAACCTCTAAGCCCACATGAGTCATGCGTGGTGTGAGAAACAAGAGGAATCATAAGATTGAAAAAACCACACAATCTACCTTTGTATGCTGTTGTACATGGTGATGAAGACCATAGGAATAGGTATGGGGAATTGAGTACGGCAATTTCCTTTATCCTTTCTCTGCTAATGGAATAGGATGGGATGAAACATGAAGAGGCCATAGTTATGAAAAATCCCTCTCTTCAATTTATCCTGAGGAGGGAATGAAAGTGAAGGATGCAGAGGTAGAAAGGAGCAAGACCACAACCTCCAACAAGAAAGGATAGGTATTATCCTATGAGGGAATACCAATGATCGGTTCTTAAATGTTATGAGGATATAATTCTATGTTTAATGGAAAAGCAAGCATAATCCTCACCCTCCCCATTGGGAACTGGAGGCTCCAGGTCTCATAGATGATAAGGGAAATACATGGTCATAACCCTTATATCTGAGATTGGGAACTTCCTAACGCTTTCCCATGGGTAAGGGACCCTGGGACTATAGATATAAATATCCACATGTACCCAAAATATATTAACCATCTGGTAGGACCAATGTGGGGATCCTCTAACCATAAAAATACAAATCCAAATGGGAGACACTATTACATGACTTTCCCCATTGTTTTGTATTTCAAGAGGATTATTGGAGGATTTGAGTTTCCCCTCTCAAACAAGGGAAACATAGGAGTATAGGGCCTTCCATTAAAGTCTTTGAAGAAGGCCTAATGAATGGATCATGTAGGTTGGAGGTAATGGAAAACTAAGGAGGATCACACTGTGGGTGCTTCGCGCATGATGGTTTGGGTGAACTGATGTCACCTTGGGTGATGGACAACTTGTATGTCTACACTAGGGTGATACTTTTCTCAATACTTCAAGGGTCTCTATAGGTGTTCCAATAAGAGACTTTCATAGGTCCTTATTTTGAAAGGGGGGCCTTGTCCGAGTATTCATTAGTAACGGGGTGACTGATTGCCTCATGTAAGAGTTATTTAATTTAAAATATGGGAGTAATTTCATTTTCACTATTCCCCTTTAATTATCTCTCTATTAGGGTTTATAAAGATACCTAGAATGTTTAGGAAGTCTTGAGGAAATTACTACTGTGATCATATATTTGAGAGGCCCTCTAGAATTTACATCCATGGAATTGAAGACCCAAGGTTCCAATTTATTAGCAAATATCAAACCCTTTGAGAAGGATTCATCTTGTATAGGTCGGTCACACAAAAATATGTGTAGGTACCTAGTGCATCAATGGTTTTTTAGGGGACCTGGATGAGATGATCTTTGGGGGCCTTTTCTATCCTTGGCCTTTTTAATTATCTTCTTCTCTTATCACTAAGGTATTTCCATCTGTTTCCTTTTCATCCATGGGAAAAAATTAAGAGTCAAAACAATAATCCCCTTAGGATTGGATTTGGTCAAAGGAAAATAGTTTGATCCTGAGGAAAAGGGATTAAAAGTATGTTTGGGCCATGTAGGGAATTCACATAAGTATTATGTTCTAATAGTTCTATCAAATCTTTTGTATATGTGAAACACGTACATGGTCTGTGTAGGGATTCATACTCATATATAAATAGGGTCCCCGTTTCTCCAAATGTCTCAAATGACTCCAGATATTATGGTCTCATTGTTCGAGTATCCCATGCAGACGCTTTGTAGAAGCTTTTCTTATTTAAGGTCATTTCTATAGACATGGTATGTATCTTCCTGTGTGAGGAATTTTCTTGATGATCTTGAAAGAGTTCATGAAATATCCAAATTTCGTTTATTCTTTTAATTTTCATTTAAGATGAAATTTACCTGAAACAAAATTGATACTTATTTACATGTTCAATGGCCCCCAAGAAGATTTTAGTTTCAAATGATTAGGCAAACAAATGTATTGAAGAGATGACGAAAACTATATGGCCAGACTATTACGAGGTTTTTGATAAAAATCTCCCCCAACTGGAAGAATACTTAAATAAATACCAATATTACTTCTTGGATCATGATTACATGCCACTTTATATTCATGGACATATACGGTAATTCCTCACACTGGCTCCGAAGAACTACATATTAGTCTCTTGGTTTCAGTATCACAAAAATTTCACAAGAGATAACATTTCTAGCATGGGTGAATACATCAATTTTGGGACATCATCGACAACATGTTTCATGTGTCATAACCTATGTACTCTAGATCTAAAACCAGATTTGATTGAGCTAATTTTGAATTTCTATTCATCCATACTTCAAGATTCACTGAGAGATCAGTCAAAGGGAGGGAGGTATATCAGACTTTCGTCAGGCTGGCATGTTAGGCCTGCCTGGATGTGTGCATACTAAGTGCACCAAGATTGTGTAAAATTCCAAAAGGAACTGTAAGCTGTTGGAATTTATGAGGTCATGTGGCTAGGGAATACTTATGTGTATTATAATCCCAAGTTTATTCTAGATCTACTGAGATTCCATAGAAAATTTCATTCAATATGATGCATATAGATGTTGGCATTAGTTTGTGGGATGTTCACTATATCTCTAGGGCTCTGATCCCAAAGATATGTATGAATATTTAAAACATATGATGGAGACGTTAGTTTATATCGATGGGACCCCAGCTTTAGTGCATGAGATGCAAAAAATAGCTCACAATATTAATAAAGAAGACCCCCACCTATGCGGGGACATTCGTCCAGAGATCTGGATGAGCATTTTTCTAAAGAAGAAGGGGGATTCCCCATTTTCAAGTATCCAACAAGCTATCCTAAGGTGGAAATAGAATCGTAGCCAGCACTTTTTGGATGACATTGGAAAGGGGAAATATGACAAGTTGGGATATGAGATCAGACCAAATATTCTAGCTAAGACACATCTTGTGGTATTTCCTTCCATGAGACTTGGTCTCTATTTTCATCTTATTCGTGATTAAAATAGTGTAATAATTCCATGAACATTTGTTTTTATTGATAATATGGAGAAGAAGATGTTTTTGGGACTATCCATCCCCATCCTAGAAATAATCCATGGGAGGATGTTCCATATTCCCTGAACTAAGTCTCTTATCAGAATCGTAAGTCCATTCCAAGTGTTATGGGGATGGATTTAAACTTATTTCAAAAATTATCTTGTCCAAAGAGGGATCAAGGTCTTCGAGAGGGATTCCCGACCATATTTTCATGTTGTATCTAGAATTTACATTGAATTTGAGTCCTAATTACATCTAAACAAGGATGATATTATTTAAATATTTCAACTACTTTACCTATGGGAATCCACCCATAGGAAGATTTACTCATGACAGAAAGGCTGACATTGAGCTATAGTAAAAATGGTGCCCTTCCGGGATGGTGTAATAGTGACCAAGATTGGTGATGAAATCATCTGTGATTCCTATGATATATATAGGATTGAACACAAATATAAATTTCTTCAAAAATAATTGTATCTCCTCTGATGAATGTCCATGATGAGAAGCATCCAGTGGTAGCTTGACACATATTGCCATTCACGACTGGGTAGTTGATGTAGGTGGTTGTCAACCAAACTCCAAGGGATTCACCTAGCAATTTAACTAAATTTTATGCTGAGGACAATATCTCATCATACCTTTTATGGGTGATGGGAAATATTTTTCCTCAGGATGGGAAGAATAAATGGAGCTGTAAAGATTCTCCTTTTTTGGACAATGCATCATCTCCTTCGGAGGTTATTTCATCCTCTTCAAGGGATATGGATGATGAGGTCTCAAGTGCATCAAAATGACCTTGTGGAAGGTATAATACACCATCCAAAATAAAAATGGCCACACCAAATGATGCTGCTCCAAGACGGTCTATTTGGCACCGCTAAGAGGAGTCTTGGGTTCCATTCTCTCATCCTTCATCCATGATATAAATTGCCGGGAAACCCATTAAATATAGGGCTTTTAGAGCATATTCATGATGAAAAAGAATGTATCCAAAATTCGTATGACCAAATTTAGTCCAATTGGGACTAAACCTGTCTTATGATGCTGAAATCATATGGGTTCTTCAACATGCGGGGTTGCAGATTCCGAGGATATGAGATGTAAGAGCCCCACCTAATATTCAATTTGAGTATAATCCTATTGAATTCAGGACTCATATTTGAGTGCTATAGATTTTAATTTTTTCAACTGATGATATAATTACTACCACAAGGTGAATGTAGGATAAGAAAAGAACGTGGTGCTACTAAACTGATCAATCATTCGTCTTCTGAGGAATGTCGGGACATTTTCAATACCGATGAAACAGGTTCCCCTATTATCATAATCTTTTATTTATTGCCTTTATATTTTATAATATGTGTTGTTGTTAAAGGTTTATTACATATTGAAAATTTTTAGTGGTCCAAAGGGAGACCAATCAAGGTTCCATCACCATAGTATAGCACTGGTGGTACCTTTATCGGGGTTACTGGATCACCCCCCAAATCATGAGATGAATCTCTAGGATGATAGTCTATGTTGGATGAGATGCTGGGAGAATTCACATTGCCTCCATTAATAATTTTATTTGTAGATTCTGATGCAAGTCTTCCATTATAGAAAAAAGATAATTCTTCAGTTAAAAAAATCATTGGTTAGACCACCAGGCTTGAGCGGTGAGTCATTGTAGTGTCACCAACCTCTGTTTTATTCTGAAAAGTGTGTAAATATTATTTCTTTCTTGTAGATTCTCCTTATCATGATTCCTTCAAGGGGGTTGGAAATGAAAATCCAAGAACTAAAGAGGGAATTTCAAACCAAATTAGGATCCCTACAAATGAATTGGAGCCCTTGATAGAAAAGATTTTATGGATTTAGGATGCATCTTATGGTCCTGTATCTTCTCCTATCAACATTCCTCTCACTACTATAATGAGGGAGGATGGTTCTTGTAATGTAATATATACTTCATAGGATTGAATATTCCAAGTGCTAACTTACATATATGCAATATTCTGGTTCATCTCATGCTCCATTGGACCATGTAATGATTGATGTTAACCCTATCGCTATCATCAATGAAGCTGTTTGGGGTCTCAAGTCATCGAAGGAGGGTCATGTGCCGGTTCATAAACCAAATTCTCCATCTGTTCCCACTGATGATATTTTCATGGGGATTGGAATTCCAATAAATTCCATGAAACATCATTTCATGACATGTGATGAAATACTAAACATATTTGAACTCCCACTACATTATAAGAATGTGAAGCACATAATCTAGAATTGAATGGACTTGAGTCATTATTTCTTGAATAGCCAATATTTTTTGTCTAAGGATCTAACTATGGTCCCTTGAACCATTTGGTTCCATCCATGTATGATGTTACACCAGAGGAGCTGACACTAGACCTCGAAGACCATATTAGACCCATTGTTGAAGTGGGAAGCTCAGGTTGACCATGAAAATGAAATCTTCCTAATATTAACATGGAGAACACCATTCCGACCCAGGAGAGTGCCCCTCATCAAGTGGTGCTTCTTTGGACTGTTGAAGCCAGGGATGCTAGGGAGGAAGCCTCCTAGGATGTTGACATGCAGAAGGGCAAGGGTAACCAACTATTGTAATTATGCCCCATTATCACTACTCTATTGAAGATTAACATTATTATAAATCATCATTTTGGGTTATCAGTATATGTGACATGATCTAGGGGAGGAGAATCTATACCAATTCATTCAGAATCAGAAGGTGAGGTGGCCATTGTCTTGGAGGGAGCAAAGAAAGAAACTTATCTTAATGTTTTTGTTCCAGAGTACATTTTTCCACAGACAGTGGCTCTAAATTAGACTTAGATATATAGTTTTATCTTGTTTCACATGTGGTTGGGATTGTAGAATCATCTGGAAGATGATTTATGAGATGTATCGTGAAGACCTGCCTTCGTATATTGGTCGACTTCCATCCCTGTTTGGTATGTTCGGATTTATTTTATTTGATTACCATCCAATCTACACTACTATGAACTAGACCATTCACATATAGAAGAGAGAGAATAATCATAAGAAATAACTCATAAAAGAAAAAATTCTTTGTAATGTTGATGAATTTTTAGCTACATTATCCCAAGAGGAGGCCAACCATAACACAAGGCTAGAATATTTTAAATGGAAAATCAAGGAGACAATTGTTTAAGCATAATTCCTTCAGCAAGAATTGGACATCATTCAAGGGGAACTCAAACTACATCACCATTAACTGCAGTTGCCGAAAAAATAGTCAACATCAATTATTGATGTTTCACAAGCACTTCAACAGGCTGAGGAAACTTAAGCTAGTTGATTGACTAAGCTTCAGTGAGTGGATGATGGGGCTCCGGAATCCATTCAATAGAAGAAGATTTATGTGAATTTATCTAGTAATATATGAAACAAAGACTCCATAATGTTGATTCTCCTTTGGTTTTTCTGCATAAATGACAAAAAATTCATTTCCAATCATATATGTTTTCATTCACACCCTCTTATTTTGATCATAATGTCGAATCTCATTTTCGTAGAATGATACCATCATATCGACTAATCATAATCAAAATGATATGGATTGGGTGCTCTAATTTTTTACCTATTATAAGTGTCCTATTGAGAATAGTTCAATTGTTTCTAGGTCTGTATGAACAAACCTAAAATCTTTTTTTCTTTTAACGTCGCCACTCTAATTTTTTCATAATCTCAATGTGAAGAAGACATAGTAGGCGAGATATCGGTTTTTCATAGGCTACCCTTTTATAGTTTTAATCCTATCAAATTTTCTACCCATTATCATTTTATCTCTCTATATTGACTAAATCATATAGATCATTGGTTTAGAAAGACGAGGATTGACTTTTTTCAGAGTGACCTTTCTAGGTTTTCAATATGGAAAGTACTATATCTCTTTTTGTGGGAAGTTTAAAATCATACATGATAGACTAATGAGGCTGGTGTTTTATGTCGAATAACTTTGACTATAAAATTTGAGATTATAAGTGAAACAAGGCCTAATGGTTGAGAATGTTATGATATTCCTTAGATACATTGAAGGGGAATCTTTTTCATGATATTATGGTTTCTGAATCTAAAACGTGAAATATGGGAATAGAGGAGGTCTCTCTATAGAACGAAGTTACCTCTAGCTAATAAACAAGTTATGGGGATATCTTATGCAAGGACTGCTAGGGTAAATACTAAATTTTCATGTAGTGGTATCTTTAGGATGACATTCCCATTATGTGGGATTATTATTTAAGGAAAACTGGGGTGTGTACTGCATAGTCAGACAAAGGAGTTCTTAGAAATTCTGATATTCTATTGCTCGTGGGTGTAGGAAGTTTATGGAGATTCAGATTTCTAAAGACCAAATGTGGTGGTTTTTTCAAAGAAAGATGTTTGAGAATAATGGGATCGTCTATATTGGCATTGACCATGAATGGGAAACCACTGCTACATGAATTTGTTGTGTGAAGGATGGTGCGTTTTGTTTGATGGTCAATGACAGGGAAGAAGGAATCATTTCTGACAGAGGATATGGTATCATGCAGTTTAATATTGTGTGACTAAGACATTGACTGTGTAGTTTAACATCTTATTGAAGGATATTTTGATATGTAGTTTAATGTCCTATCACATAGAAAATAGGAGGATTTAATTTATGGTCATTATCTTTGACCAAACAATTGTTGATTCTCATATTCATTATCTAGATGTATACTACCATATTCCGGATTGAATGGATAATGTTGTAAGCTATGATTTGGGGATTATAGAATTCGAAGATTTGTATTGGGAAATGGATTGTGGAATTAAAGGAAGTATCTCTCAATGACGATGTTACCATTACTTGAAAAACCCTTCATGGGGGTTGTCTTCATCATGTGGTTGACATACTCACCAATCCATTCTCAGCACATGTTTTCAAGAATCATAAGGTGAACCTCAGTGTTCAAACCCAACCAAGTGCTTGAGAAGGATACAGTTTTCCCCTCTTCCCAGTTGTGTTAACTATTTTAATCTTCTTATGGATGTGATGCGGGTCTATAGGGGAGATACGATCTAGGGGGAGTGTGTTTTTATACTCTAAGAAAAAATTAGGGTCTTTGGTTTTACTTCCAAAGGCAGAGAATGGATAAATTCAATGAGTTATTATAGGGTATAATGATTAGTTGAAAATGGGGGAATGAGAACGAAGGAAATAATTTGTTGTTATGAGGAAAAAAATAGAGATTAGCATGGAAATATTTATGCATTCTAGGACATGAGAACATATTTCATGCTTCCCCTCTTGTTTGATACACCAATCATTTCTCACGTAGACATAGAGTGTTGGATGATTTTTTTCTTGCATACCAGTTTTGGATAGTGGCTAATGTTTCATTGAATTTATCTGTACCTTTCTAACAAACCCATAGGGGGAGATTGTTGGAACCTAGTATATTCTTTGCTGGAAATAGGGTGTGGATTTGTATTGTTGACAATCCTCACATCGAATGTAACGACCCAAACTTTTTGAATAGTATATTAATATACTCTTAACGATTTAATAGAGATATTAATGGCTAATGCAGAAAGAGGATATGATGGCCTCATCCCGTAGTCTCGGGCCAACCGAAGCTCATCTGAAGGAACTGGTGAAGGAGGTAGCACCACTAGGTTTTGCTCTAGACCAATCCCAAGACAAACTTCATCATGTGAAGCTGGAACAAAATCACCTTCGGGAGAAGTTTAACGTTATATAAATCACTACACGGGCAATGTTGGTCGAGCCACCCTCGTATTCTCCCACCATAGCGCACCTTACACTTAGGTCCTATACTGGGGTTATAAGGGGATATGTAATGAGACCGTAGCTAATTTTTGTAATCCTTTGAGATAAAAAAATTGTGAATTCCTCCTATGGTGATGTTTTTGTATTTTTAGATGTCCGAAAAAAATATAGGATGTATAATGATGAATTTTGGAAAAAGGATATTTTAAAATTTTATGTAAACCATAAACAATTAATGATGTGTAAATATTTTAAAAAAAATGGTCTTCTACAAATGTATTCAGTAAAAAATTTAGAGTTTATTAAGATAAACTTAATTTTTGGTGAATAGTAATTTATGACTAGTGATTTTACGACTACGATTACTAATGTGACCAAATGGATTAGTAGTATCACTTTAAGAAAGTGTTAATATAATATAAGCACCTTGATTAAGTAACGTGATTCAATAAAATAGGTAAATAACTATTTCAGAAATTATTAGTCAAGTATTAGTTTTTTCAGGTGAATAGTGTTTTTAATTAAAAATTAAATTAAAATTAATTAGAAAATTAATTTTATAAAATTGAGTTTATTTTTGAATTCAAAGCATTGATATTATGTTAAGGTAATTTTTGGGGATTTTTCTGAAAATAAATAAATTTTCGGTGAATAGTGTTTTTATTTAAAAATTAAATGAAATATATTTAGAAAATTATTTTTATTAAGTGGAGTACATTTTTTAATTCAGAGCATCTATATTATGTTAAGGTGAATTGTTGGGTTTTTTTTAAAAAAGTTTAATTTTCAGTGAATAGTAAGAATACAGTTTTAGGGTTTCAGTATGTTTAATGTCATCATAACTATTTCATGATGATGTCATGAGATATTTTAAGGGATGGTCGACTAATTAATAGTAAGATAAGGTATGAGGTGTCCCATGTGGAAAATACCACGTGGAAATACCATTGGTTTTGTCAATTCCACAGATGAGGTGCCCCTTGGTATTCAATGCCTTGTCCCCTCACTTCCCCTATAAATACGAAGCATTTCCCTCATTCTTTTCATTCCAAAATCCTCCTCAACTAATTTCTGGTCTCCTTACTTCCCAATGAGTCCTCCCAAGGTGCCATCAAGCCCCCCAAGGTCCCAAACATTAAGATTTCGAAGTTACTCTTCAAGGTAAGGGATCCTACCTATCTCTTTCTTTTCGAGTACTCTTGTTTATGTCATTTCTTTTAAGCCCCATTTTCTTATGTTGGGGGTATTATTTTATATTCATGTTACTTTACTTTTCATGTTCATATGATGAGAGACCCCCTATTTCCATCATCATTTCATTTTATGAATGTTTAAGTGGCGCCGTTAGGCTGCCGATTTTTTGAGGGATTCTTTCACCCTTCTCATTTTCAAAGTTCTACTTTCATGTCAAGTATTTCAAGTTAGTTTTTCATATGTTGGGGTATGATATCTATATCCATAATACCGTACTTTTATGTTCATATGATGAGATACCCTATTTGATCTCATCAATTCATTTTTTGATGTTTTAAGTGACGTCGTTAGGCTGCCGAATATTCATCTCAAAATACCACTCTCTTTTTCTCAATTACTTTTATTTTATTAACTGAATACTCAAAGATCCATCTTATATAGGGGTATTCACATACATATCAAAATTTTCTATTTTAATATTGTGATTTACATACATGAAACCCACTTTCCTTTTTTGTGGGGTTAAAGTGACATAAAGGTCATGTCTTTAAAGCAGTTTTTAAAATGTTATGATTATGAAATAAAACCCATTTATTTTATGCTATATGGGTTATTTATGAAATGTTTGATGATGATATATGTGTCTCACATGATTATAAATAAAAATTATGTGAGCTCCCTGATAGCGCTCTAATTCATTGGGTAAAGACTTAATCTCTAGAGATAAACATTTTAACGACACCTTGGAGAATAACCTTGGCAATTTTTTAATGAAACCTTGGGGATGGACCTTGGTGATATAGAAATGATTGTCTTTGTTAAATGTTGTAGCCACATCTTCAAGTTATGGAACCTGTTATTTCTATTATGATATGACTCATGATGTCTTTATCATGCCTTAAAGTTATTTATCATTACTTTTTGAGGTATCTCAAGTTCACATGTAAAATGATTCCCTTGTTTCCCTTACTGGGCCTTCTGCTCACCCTTTCCTTTGATTAATTTTCCTAATTTATGAGATTCTGTAATGAACTTAGGATGAACAAATTAAGAATCCTTTCAAGTGATTAAGAAGAATGTTTTATTCTTTCATGTATTAAGTTCCTGGTTTCCAATACAGTAAACCTTAAAGATCCTCAGGTTTGTATAATGTAATGAAAGTTTATGTGATAAAAATGTGGGATGTTATAGTTGGTATCAATGTACGGATTAGTTATATATGGAAATTAGGCTATGAAAAATTTAGGAAGAACACTATATAAATGTTTAAAAATTGGGAAAACATCCTCTTATTTTGGTGAGTATTGAGTTAGTGGTTTATCACAAAAATACATCCCTGTCTGGATACGAGCAGGTAGAGGCAGTTCTGGTACATATGTACATAGGGGTAAAACCCAAAAACACCTCGTTGAGCTAGAATTGAATGGGAACTGGTGCACGACAATGGGCCTTGCTGGAATATTGTTTACAACACTCTTGGGGGATATGATTGGTCAATCACAAGCTTTTTACGAATCATTATGAAGGAATTATAGAGAAATGTAGTTGTCTAAGCCTGATGTTTTATTACATTGAATCCTTTATAGTTATGAGATTTGTAAATGAAATAAGTTTCTCACTACGATTTTATTCTTCTAGAAAATGGAGGGCAATAGGAGGAATTGTGCAAATGGTGACCGCAATGCACGATGCACTGACTGCCCTCTGATGGCTGCTGAAATGGAAACATTCATACACATGATGAACCAACTGACTCATGTTATGGGAAATAACTTGAATCAAGTAGAGAGGCCGATCTCACTGTGAAGGGAACAACATTTTTTTGAGTCCTTTATGTGTCAACGACCACCAACCTTCAGTGGATCGACTGACCCATGTGTTTCGGAACAATGTATAAGCTATATTGAAAAAATCATTTTTGTACTCAATTGTTCAGAAAAAGAAAAAGTCACCCTTGCTGTTTACCGCCTAGAGGGAGAAGCTGATCAGTGGTGGTCACTGGTCAAAAACATAAATCCATGTTGAGAGATGGAAGTATATAGTGGGAAGAGTTCAATGGAATATTCTTCAATATGTATTTCTCTGGTTCTATGAGAACGATAATAGAGAAATAGTTTCTCGGGCTGACGCAGAAGGAGAACGAATATGTCAGAAGCTATGACATGAACTTCACCCAACATTCACGATATACCTCTAGCTTTGTCATGGATCTAAATGGTAAGGTTGATAGATTCTTCGGTGGATTGAGATCTCATCTGCGGAAGAATCTAGCCAACCGAGACTATGATTGCTATGAGGAGATCATGCGGAGTGCTATGAAAGTATAACTTGAGTTTGGTGAGACATAGTGGTCTCAAAAATCTAATGATAAGAAGAGAGCCCTATAACCAAGATTGGTAAGAAGCTCTGATCATGAAAGAGGTGGAAAGCAAATGCAACTTGCCACATTCAATAAATGTGGGAAGAAGCATTTGGGGAACTGCTTGATCGGAATTGGAAAATTATACAAGTGTGGAAGAGGAGTCCATATTGATCGGAATTGTCATAGTGAGGTGAAGCCTGAACTACCCAACACTAACGACAGAGGAAAGATAGTTCTGGCCCTATCCGAAGTCCAATTCTTCAAGTGTTGACAACCTGGGCACTTTTCTAATCACTGTCCGTATCTGAGGGCAGTGGAGGGGAATCACCATCAACCTCAGCAACGGCCAAGGGATCAAGGTCGTGCTTTTTCTATCTCAAAAACTTAAGTTGAAGCTTCAAATGACGTGGTAGCAAGTGCCCTTGTTTTCGCCTCAAAACTAGAAAGTACATTGTCTGATTATGGTTTTACGCATTCCGTTATTTCTTCTATGTTTGCAAAGAATAAAGAATCAATCCTCGAACTTCTAGAGGTAGAGTTCTTAGTCAAGACTCTAAGTGGGATTATCCATGCATCAATAGTGTTCAGAGACTCTAGTGTTTAATTTAGGGAGCACAATCTTATAGAAAATCTAGTTGTCATTTCCCTGATGGAATTCGACGTTATACTAAAGATGGACTGGCTCTCAAAGTATAATCCTATGATCAAATTCAGAAGTAAGGAAATCTCTGTAGTCTTCAATGAATGACCTACACTTATCTTTCATGGAGAGATATCTGGGCCTAATCATTGTCTAGAGTCACCTCTTATATCCTTCTTTATGAAGTTAATTGGTGAGGATGAAGAAGGAAAAGGGAGTATACAAATAGAAGGTGTTCCGGCTGTTCAGGAAAACATGGACGTATTTCCTGAGAAGTTACCTAGACATCCCCTAGAAAGAGAGGTAGAGTTCTCCATTGAACTCGTACCTGTATCTCAAACGATATCAAAGACCCCATATAGAATGGGCAATGTGGAGATAGAAGAGATAAAGAAACAACTCCAAGAATTGTTGGAGAAGGGGTTTATCTGACCGAGTGTGTCTCCTTGGGGAGCACCAGTTCTCTTTGTGAAGAAGAAGTATGGATCAATGCGGCTATGAATTAATTATAGAGAACTGAACGGGGTCACAATGAAGAAAAAAATACCCTCTTCCAAGAATTGATGATTTATTTGACCAACTTTGAGGGGCTCAATTCTTCTCCAATATTGATCTTCGATCTGGTTATCATCAACTGACGGTGAGGAAGAAAGATATTCCGAAGACTGCCTTCTGATCAAGATATGGGCATTATGAGTTTACTGTTATGCCCTTCAGCTTGACTAATTCTCCTGTTATTTTCTTGTATTTGATGAATATAGTCTTTAAAAATTACCTTGAAAACTTTGTGGTCATTTTTATTGATTATATTTTGATATATTCAAAAATTCGTGAGGAGCATGAAGATCAACTGAAGGTTATTTTACAAACTCTACAGATGGAGAGGCTCTTTGGAAAGTTAATCAAGTGTGAGTTTTGGTTATAATAAGTGGCTTTCTTTGGGCACATCATAACCAATGAATGAATCTCGGTTGACCCTACTAAGACATTGGTTGTGGAGGAGTGGCCTCAACCCACAATAGTAACTGAGATTTGTAGTTTCCATGGTTTACCAGGATATTATAGGAGGTTTGAGAAAAAAATTTCATGGATTTCTAATCCACTAACCAAGTTGACTCGAAAAGGGGTTAAGTTCATCTGGAAAAAGGAATGTGAGGTAAGTTTCCAAGAGGTGAAGAAGAGATTGGTTACTGCACCTGTGTTAACACTAACCTCTTTCAGAGAAGGATTCATTATTTTTAGTGATGCATCTCTGAAAGGGCATGGGTGAGTCCTCATGCAAAATGACAAGGTAATTGCTTATGCATCTCGTCAACTGAAGCAATATGAGCAGAATTATCCCACGCATGATCTAGAGTTGGCAGCATTTTTTCTCTAATGATATGGAGGCACTATACTTATGGGGAGAAATGTGATATATACACTGACCACCAAAGTTTAAATTATATTTTCACATAGAAAGAATTGAACATGAGACAAAGGAGATGGTTGAAGCTTATTAATGACTACAATTGTTCAATTCATTATCACCTTGGAAGAGAAAACAATGTTGTGAATGCGTTAAGAAGGAATGACTCTATTGTTCTGGCAATAATGAGGATCCTAGGAGATCCCTTGATTAAGGATCTGGTAAATCTAGACATGGTAATTGTAATGGAATGGAAATCATCAACCATATCCCAAATGAGTTCTCAAACTTCATTAATAGAGAAGATCAAGAAGGCTCAAAAAGACGGTCATTAGTTGTAGGAGATGTTTGAGGCTGTGAAGGATGGGAAGTTTTCTGATTTCAATATTGATCAAGAAGGTGTATTGAAATTTCATACAAGACTATGTGTTCGATCTATTCTGGAGATAAATAATGAAATGATGGATGAAGCTCATAGATCCACTTTCTGTATACATCCAGGAAGCACTAAAATGTATAGAGTCCTTCGTGATCATTATTGGTGGGATAACATGAAGAGGGATATTGCTGATTACACTACAAGGTGCCTGGTGTGCCAACATGTAAAGGCATAACGACAACTTCCTAAGGGGGTATTACAACCACTACCCATACTAGCATGGAAGTGGTATAATATCACTATGGGATTTATCACTGGTCTTCTGAAAACATCCAAAGGGAAAAATGCAATATGGGTTATAGTGGGCTGTCTCACAAAGACCGCCCATTTTATCTCTATTTGGGAAGATTTCTGTCTAGATCAACATGCCAAGATATACATAAAGGAAGTGGTAAGGCTATATGGGGTACCACTATCCTTCATATCTGATGGTGATCTAAGATTCACATCAAAATTCTGGAGAAGTTTTCAACATGATCTGAATACTGAATTGAATTTTAGTACGGCCTATCATCCTCAAACTGATGGCCAATCTAAAAGGACTATTCAGGCAATTGAGGACTTGCTGAGATTATTCTCAATGGAATTTAAAGGTGGATGGTATCAACACCACCCATTAGTTGAAATCTCCTCTAACAACAGCTTCCATTTGAGTATTCAGATGTCACCCTATGAAGCTCTGTATGTAAAGTAATATAGAACTCCTACTTATTGGGATTAATTTGGTGAAATAATGATTTTTGGGTCTGATCTTGTGCAAGAGATGACAGAAAAGGTCTGTGCCATCCAACAACACATAAAGGCTACTCAGAGTCGGGAGAAGAGCTATGCTGGCAACCATCGAAGGGAATTGGAGTTTGGTGTCGGCGACAAAGTCTTCTATCGAATTTCTCCATGGAAGAGAGTCATGCAGTTTGGGATAATAGGGAAGCTCAGCCCTAGGTATATTGGCCCCTATGAAATCCTTGATCGCATAGAAGCAGTGGCCAATCATCTAGAACTTCCACCGAACCTAGATCAAGTTCACGATGTCTTCCATGTATCTCTCTTAAGGAAGTACATACCTGAACCTTCGAATGTACTAAACCTAGAGGTGGTACAACTGGAACATGACCTCTCTTATGAGGAGTAGCCAATGGAGATCTTAGACTGTAGAGAGAAGATTCTACGCAACAAGACTACCCACCTTGTGAAAGTGTTGTGGAGGAATCATAAGTATGAAGAAGCGACGTGGGAGCTTGGGGAAATAATGATTCAAAAGTACCCTCACATTTTCGACTAAGCCTTTGGTTTAAAATTTCAAGGACAAAATTTTTTAAGGGGGGAGAATGTAACGACCCAAACTTTTTGAATAGTATATTAATTTACTCTTAACGATTTAATAGAGATGTTAATGGTTAATGCAGAAAGAGGATACAATGGCCTCATCTAGTAGTCTCGGGCTGACCGAAGCCCATCAGACAGAACTGGGGAAGGAGGTAGCACCACTAGGCATTACTCTGGACCAAAACCAAGCTGAACTTCATCGTGTGAAGCTGGAACATAATCGCCTTCGGGAGAAGTTTAAGCTTATAGAAATCACTACTCAGGAAATGTTGTCCGAGCCACCTTCGGATTCTCTCACCTTAGCACACCTTACACTTAGGTCCTATGCTGGGGTTATAAGGGGCTATGTAATGAGACCGTAGCTACTTTGTATGATCTTTTGAGATAAATAAAATTTTGATTTCTTCTTATGGTGAAGTTTGTGTTTTTTTCAGATGTCTGAATAAATTTTGGATGTATATTGATGAGTTTTGGAAAATTAATATTTTAAAATATATATGTAAACCTTAAATAATTAATGATGTGTAATGATTTTCAAATAATGGTCTTTGAAAAATGTGTTCAGTAAGAAATTTAGAGTCTAATAAGATCAACTTAATTTTTAGTGAATAGTAATTTATGAATAGTGATTTTACGCTTTGGATTAGTAATGTGACCGAATGGATAAGTAATCTCACTTAAAGAAAGTATTAATATAATATAGGCACTTTGATTAAGTAATGTGATTCAATAAAATAGGTAAATAACTGTTTCATAAATTTTTAGTCAAGTATTAGTTTTTTCGAGTGAATAGTCTTTTTTAATTAACAATTAAATTTAAAATATTTAGAAATTAATTTTTATAAAATGGAGTTTATTTTTGAATCCATAGCATTGATATTATGTTAAGGTGATTTTTGGGAATTTTTCTGAAAAATTGAATTTTCAGTGAATAGTGTTTTTATTTAAAAATTAAATTAAAAATACTTAGAATTTTTTTTATAAAATGGATTTCAGTTTTGAATTCAAAGCATCGATATTATGTTAAGATGAAATATTGGGTTTTTTTTCTAAAAAAGATGAATTTTTAGTGAATAGTAAAAAAATAGTTTTAGGGTTTCAGTATGTTTAATGACGTCATAACTGCGTCATGATGATGTCATGAAACATTTTAATGGATGGTCGACTTATGAATAGTTAGATAAGGTATGAGGTGTCCCAAGTGGCCTATACCATGAGGAAATACCATTGGTTTTTCTAATACCACTGATGAGGTGTCCCTTGGTATTTAATGCCTTGTCCCCTCACTTCCCCTATAAATACCAAGCCTTTCCCTTATTCTTTTCATTCCAAAATCCTCCTCTATGATGTTCTGGTCTCCTTACCTCCAAAGGAGTGCTCCCAAGGTTCCCTCAAGCCCCCCAAGGTCCCAAACATCATGATTTCAAAGTTACTCTTCCAGGTAAGGGATCCTACCTCTCACTTTCTTTTTGAGTACTCTCATTTATGTCATTTAATTTAAGCCCAATGTTCTTATTCTAGGGGTGTTATTTTATATTAATATTACTGTACTTTTCATGTTCATATGATTAGAGGCCACCTCTTTCTCTCATCATATCATTTTATGAATGTTTAAGTGGCGTCGTTAGGCTACCGAATTTTTATGGGATTCTTTCACCCTTCTCATTTTCAAAGTTCTATTTTCATGTCAAGTCTTTCAAGTTCCTTTTTCTTATATTGGGGTATGATATCTATAACCATAATACATTCATTTTATGTTTCTATGATGAGAGACCCTATTTTATTTCATCAATTCTTTTTTTTTTGAAGTTTTAAGTTACGCCATTAGGTTGCCGAATTTTCATCTCAAAATGTCTATCTCTTTTTCTCAAAATAATTTATTTTATTAATTGAATACTCAAAGATATTTATTCTATAAGGGTATTCACATATATATAAAAATGTTCTATTTTAATTCTGGGATTTAAATACATGAATCCCGTTTTCCTTTTCTGTGGTTTTAAAGTGACATAAAGATCATGTCTTTAAAGCAGTTTTTAATACATTATGATTATGAAATGAAACCCATATCTTTTATGCTATATGGGTTATTTGTGAAATGTTTGATGATGATATATTTGGATCACATGATAATAAATAAATATTAATTGTGTGCCATGATAGTTCTCCAATGAATTGGGTAAAGACTTAATCTCTAGAGATGACCATTTTAACGATACCTTGGTGAATAACCTTGGTAATTTTTTAATGACACCTTGGAGATGGACCTTGGTGATACAAAAATTATTGTCTATGTTAAATGTCGTCGCCACATATTCATGTTATGAAACCCGTTATGTTTATTATGATATTTCTCATGATCTCTTTATCATACCTTAAAGTTATTTATCATAACTTTTTGATGTTTCTCAAGTTCACATGTAGAATGTTTCCCTTGTTTCCCTTACTGGGCCTTCTGCTCACCCTTTCCATTGATGTATGCTCCCTGGTTATGAGATTTTGTAATGAACATAGGATGAAAAAATTAAGAAGCCTTTCAAGTGTTTAAGAAGAATGTTTTATGCTGTCATGTATTATGTTCCTGGTTTCCAAGACACTAAACCTTAAAGATACTAAGTTTTGTATAATGTAATGAAAGTTTATGTGATAAAAAGGTTGGATGTTATATGGAAGATTAGGGAGTTTAAAAGGAAATGAATATTTTATACCAAGATGATAACTATACTGAAGGTGGCTTCATTTCCCAGTGGTTTCCAAAATTTTTGGTCCAAAATTAGAGAATGGGTAAATGTGTTTTTTCCAATGGAAGCAACGTGCGAGCATAAAGGTAGTTCGGAAAGTTGCGCACAAGGCAGGTTTTGGGATCATTGCATAAATAACGGAAAAGAAAACACAAATTCAGTATCTCTATCACAGAAAATATGTGATCACAGAAGAATTATGTGATATAAATTTTGCGTCCAAGGTGAGACTTGGTTTAATCGAAACCATGTGAACCCAAGGGAGTTCTTGCATGAAAGATAGTGGTTGAGAAAAAAAATATTGAGTGCCAATTCCAAAAATTGTGTGCCATAACAGGTGTTATGAACAGGTGAAGTGTTAAGATTATTACAAGTTTTAGGTATACAATTTTTTATCTGTAATTTCAAATATATCAATTCATGAAAATGCTTCAAGAAGATTCTTGTGTTATTTCGAGACAAACAATTAAATTATAATCTATTTAAGTGAACTTCATGTTGATAAGCTAATTAAGACATCTCTCAAAGTAGTGAGCCTGGGGGAGTTGACGGATGTTCTCTGATGGATGTAGTGAGTTGTCCATAAAATGTTGTAAAGGTCGTGTTCTTGGAACATACTGACTGTTTATGAACTATTTTACTCCAAAACAATAAAAGATTAGTGGATTTAGGTATAATTGAATATTTTTCTACATATGCTCCATATACTAGACCTTAGTGGGGAACCATGTAAAATTTCCATGTTTTTTTCTTCATGTGAATGTTTAAATTCCTTTACATTACCAACAGACATGTTGAATAGGTTCCTACCAATGTGGGAACAAGATCCATCACTTTATAAAAACAATTTGACACCTTGATTCACCGCTCCCCTCTTAGGGTGTTCTGGGGTCCTTCAAGTTGTATTAGAGGGAGGTTACTGTTGTTAAATTTGTCATTCATTACTATCATGGAAAATTTTGTTAATGTCAGGGGAGTCCCCCTATTTGATGGATGTAACTTTACGGTATGGAATAACTGGATGAGATCTCATCTAAGATCTCTTAGAATGGATGTACTATTTTTTACTACACAAGGGATTCAGGTCCCTAATGAAACTGGGTAGTTAATGACTAAAATAGATAGAAAAAGTCTTCATGCTGATGCCAAATATTTGAAGGGCCTTATTAAATCTCTATATGATCAAATCCATAAAAAAGTGATGTGTTTCACATCCTCTTTGCCTATGTGGGAAAAACATTAAAATATTTTTGAAGGAGACCATAATTTTAAGGATGTGAAACGACAAGTTTTTCAAAAAAAAAGATGATGAAATGAAGATTCATCCTTATTAAAATGCAGATACATTTATCAATTAAATTACTGAGGTTGTTGGAGAAATTTTAGGGCTTGTTGAAGAAATAAAATACATTGAAATTTTAATGAAAATATTGTGAATACATTCACCTCTTTACAATACAAATGTGTTATCCCTTAATGAATTTTTTTTTCTAATAATTCATTGGATTATCATCCATGTAGTCTAGTGGTTTATGAAATGAGAGTCATAACATAAGATGTGAGGATATGTGTCACTATGGAAATAGAAATAAAATCCATGGAAAAACATAATATTTTAAGAGATAGTTCTAATGAAATTATTGAGGAAGACAAGCTCCTTTATCTCATTGCCAAGAAATTTAAGATAGATTAAGGAAGATTTAAATGAAATCAACCCTTGTCTTGTTTTCATTGTTGTAGAATTGATCACATTTTCTCTCAGTGCTCATGTAAGTTCAATGATAAATAAATTGAAGCCGGAAACTTGAAGAAGCCTTAGAACATGTTTTCTCAAAAGGGAGACTTAAAATCTAGAAATAAATTATTGAAAATGATCATTTTCTACAAATAATAAGAATATGTGAATGCATTTTTTGAGCAATAAGAACCATAGATTAAATTTGGAACTCAAGTTTATACGATGTCTACTGTTGAAAAGATAGATACATCAAAAGATAACGCTAGAGATAATCATTTGATTATTAATATTGATCGCTAGTTACAAATTAAGGATGCTCTTAGTAATCTTTAAAATCAATGTAATGGATGAAAAATGTGGAGATATGTTGTAGAAAAATTATAAGAATATGTTGATTGGATTGAAGATGAAATTTAACAGCTAGAAGAAGTAGTGAAAGTGAAGCCAACAAACTTTGAAAGGATAGTTCGTGGAAATGAGGGATGGATCCTGAAGAAACATGCGAATGGTTCAATTGAAAAGCCTATGTTGAGGATTGATGATATCTAGTTCCATAAGTAATATATCAAATTCCAAATGGACTCATTTGATCCTACCTGGGAGAAATCTTTCAAGAAACATACCCCGCTCATAAAAGAAGATCTGGAAACCCTGGAAAATGGCACTACGATTCAGGCATTCAAAGGGATATCTTTTGTGGAATATCTAAAAGGCTCATGTTTTACAAATTATTCCCCAATGGTGGACATAATTTTAAAAAAACTCAATGATTGACAATTTGGGGTTGCCGCTGATCTAGAATCACTACATCATAGAGAATAAATCTATATGTTCTATGTACTTAGATAGATCTCTTACCTTAAAGGGGATAAACCATGGACAGTGGGTGAACTGAAACAAAGAATCGACCACTGTTGGGGAACAACCAACTATAAATTTTTTCCCATTGGGAAAGGGTATTATAATATAATTTTTCACTCTAAGGAGAAATTAATATAGGCCTGAAAACATGGAAATATACATTTGAAGCCTGGTCTCCTTCTTCTTTCTACTTGGGATTATACTTTCAATACTTTTATACATAGGAACACTATAACTCATATTTGGATTCAGTTGTATGGACTTAGTTGGTTCTTTTGGAAGCCAAAAATATTGAATGACCTCACCACTTGTATAGGGACTTATAATGGTGATTTAGATCTTTATGAAAGAGTCATGTTTGAGGTAAATTGGGAAATAAAACTGCCCCATGTCATTGATTTAAATGAAGAGGATAATAAGATTGAGGTCAGAATAGATTATGAGCATAAAACACCCTTTTGTGACTATTTTTAGACCATTAGACACTCTATATTGAATTTTAGAGTTGTTAAAAAAAGTCTAACCACAAACTAAAAAGGATTGGACTGAGGTTAGAGAAAAAATGAAGGATAAAAATCCTTATTTGGAGAAATATGAAACACAAATGAAAAAAAGAAGATGTGGAGGAGGAAAACTAGTGATTCATCTTCATCGAAGGACCCATATAACCATTCATGGGCTGACATGGTTGAAAAAGAAGAATTGGAAAATGAAGTGCATGTATTTTCTGAATAAATTGCTATCATGGTCTTGAATATTGTCCAATAGAAGGATTAAAATGTGGGTGATACTACCCATTTGGATAAGGATATATAGAATTTCCAGGGAAGTCATGGTATTGCTCCATCATGTACTCTTTCTTCCTTTCTTTCTTCTCCAGTCTCTAAAGCAACAAAATACACTCCCCCTGAACAAATTAAAAATAGTGGTAAGACAATGGAAACCAACCCTTCTATCTAGTCTGCTTTCTCTATGTCTACTTCTACTACATGAAACGGGGCGATAATTTCATCACTGAAAACAAACTCACATCTCCTTGAAGATACAAAGGCATAACTTATGAAATAGTGTGGAAATGACACAGGTATTTAGAATGGAAGTGCTAGTATGAATGGAACTATCCATGAAAGTATTGAAACAGTATGTGACCTACAGTCACATATTCCTCGTGACCCAACATTTAAAAATGTAATGGAAGTTCCCATGGACTTGGATACCCCCTGCTGTTTCGGAAACCTCTTCTGTACCCGTTGGAACTGAAAGCCAGCACAAATTCTACCCACCTTCCCACAGTGAGAGGAATCTGTAAAATATTACATGTTGGAATTCAGTTTGCAGGACACATCTGATTGAAGAGTCAACAAATCAAAACTCATACAAGATAATGAAAAAGGTATGAAACTCCAACAGATCAATGTAATGAACGTATGCACCCCTTTCACTAAGGAAGCTCTAACACTCATAAACTGGATGGAATATTCGAAGAATATAATCTCATAAAAAATAAGTAAAATAGACTGAGACATAGGGGGAAAATGAAAACAATAAAATTCATCAGGAATAGGACTCGACAAGTACGAAAATTAATAATAGGTCTCCTAACTCTTCAATGATATAGTAGAGGAAAAATGAAACCACTTACAAGGAGTATTCTATCAAGAAATCATGAAAATAGAAATGGGGAAAAAACTTTGAAGCTAACCAAAACAAGGGGCCTCACCCCAAACAAAAGTATAAATGAATATTTTATATTGGAATTCTTTGGTTATTGCTAATACAAACACCATCACATATTTAAAAAAAATATCTTCACAAATAGGCTAATAAGTTTTTCTACCTCTAAGCCCAAAATCACTTTTACTTCTGGATTTAATAGTATAGAAAATTTTAGTTATAATTTTATAGGTTAAACTTCAAACAATAACACTTTTGATACCTTTTGGGTCTTTTTACATGTCTCTATAAGTAAATTTCATATTTTTAAATATGAACTTCAATTTTTTAAAATTGAAATTAATTTATATGATAATATTTTCTACTATACTTTTGTGTATGCCTGCAATAGATACCAGGATAGAAGTGCTTTGTGGAACAATATTTCTTCCCTTAGAAACACTATTCAGGCACCATTGGTCATTTTCGGTGACTTTGATGCTTTCATTGGAACTAGTGAAAAGCTGGGACCCTCACAATCAAGCATCTATGCTAAGTAATTTAAACTATGTATTGATAAAAAAACTTTTTGAGATTAATCTGGTTGGTTCTAAATATACCTGGTATAGAAGAAATCATAATAGAATTTTATCAAGTAAACAAGATAAAGCCTTCAAAAACTTCAAAGTTCTTGATAACTGGAATACCATCCCCAATAGTACTTTTCCTACTATTAATTTTGATCATAATCCAATTTTGTTGAGCCTCAATATTAGAGAGAGAAAACCTATACTTTTTTTAGGTTCAACAATGCATGGAACACTATTGTACATTGTATAAAAATTGTTAAAGATTCTTGGAATTCGGTCGTCTCAAATGATTAAATTTCTTGCATTATGAAACTAAAACTTTTAAAGAAAAAAAAATAAAAATATAGAGAAAATACAGAATTTAGAATAATTATAATGAATTTTAATTCCTTGAAAATACCCTTAATCAAATTCAAATTATTTCAACCCACAGTTATTCTAATACAAATCCAAAATGAGAAGTTAAAAATAGAAATAAACTCAACTATCATCTTACCTTAAGTGACAATATTAAAAAAACCCTCATAATCAACTAGATTAAAGATGGAGAATGAAACATTAAATTATTGAATTCCCTACAATGGAATTTAATGGCCAGTAGAGCTCTGTCCTTACTCAAATATGGAGATAATATCATTAATAATGAGGAGAGGTTATCCAATCATATCACCTCATAATTTAACATCATTTTTAATATACCTACTCTGATAAAGGTTATCAGTGTTGATATCATTCCAATTATAGTTGGGGAAAATGATAAAAACCACTTGAATAGTATTCTAATTGATCATGAAATTAATGAAGTGGTTTTTAGTCTAATGCCGGATAGTGATTCTGGTCCTGATGGATTTCCCAATTCTTTTTTCCACCATCATTGGGACATTGTTTGCAATGATATATATCACCTTATAAAATTATTTTTCACCAATAGCTACCTACCTTATGGTATTAATGATCAATTTAATACCCTCATTCCAAAAGCAGAAAATGCTTCTGAAATCAACCTTTTAGGCCTATTTCTCTTATCAACACTATGTATAAAATTATTTTCAAGATTTTAGCTATGTGATTGGCACCAATGCCTAAAAAAAATTGTTTCCTGGAACTAATTTGGATTCATAAAAGGGAGGAATATATAGGACTACATTTTCCTTTCCACTTAAAGTAAAAACTTCCAAGAAATCAACAAAGAGGGGGAAACATTTTCATAAATCTTTATATTAGTAAATCATTTGATAACAATTATAGGAGTTTCACCTTCAAAATTCATTATATATTTTGTTTTAATGACAACTTGGTAAGTAAAATAAAAAAACATTTTTACTCTTCTCACATCTCTATTCTGATTAATGGTTCTGAAATGTGATATTTCACTTATGTAAAAGGTGTTAGACAAGGAGAACCCCTTTCTGCCATCGTTTTTGTTAGCACTGAAGACTAATTCAGTAGATATATATCATTGATTTGATCAATAAGGTTGAAATCAAGACCATATTTTCCAATATAATTCCTACTATTCCCTCACATCTTTTATATACCGATGATAAAATTCTATTTGTAAAAGTAGATTTGAAAAATATAAAAAAACATAAAGATATCCCCTCCCACTATGAAGATGTCTCTGGTCAATCCATTAACTGGAGTAAATTGTCCATTTTATTTGATAAATGTTTCCATATCCACATAAAAGATGATATTATGAATGAACTGGGGATAAAATAAGGAACATTCCCCTTTTCATATCTTGGGGTCCTCATCTTCTAGGGAAATCCTAAAACACTTATTTCTAATGTATTTTTATCAGATCAATAACCAACTATCCTCCATAAATGGAAAAAAATTATCAATGGAAGGGAAGATTTGTCTTGTCAAATACACCATTTTTTTCTAAAATGGTCTACTCTGTGATGGAGTATAAATATCCTGGTGATTTACTCAAAAAGATAAATAGAATAATACAAAAAATTTGTTCGGAGCAGAAGCACTCTTGAACAAAAAGTTGTCTCCGTTCCTTGTAAAACAAGTTTCACTCCAATTGATAATGGAGGGAGTTATATTACGAATCTAAAACATTTCAACGAGGATATTCAATCCAAACTCACTTGGAATATTGTGAAAAATAACTCATAAGCTTATGATTTCATTCATGGAAGATTTTATAATAAACATAGAAAATTAAAACACTTATATATGGAATCCTCAATATGGCCTTCCATAAAACACACCTTTTCAAAAATCATATGTAACTGTATATTAAATGTTAACAGAGACAACTTTTTGAATTTTTGGTTAGATAAATGGAATGGAATCCCTCATTATAATATGATTGGCCCCATGAAATTACCCACAAATATTAACATCCCTGTTAATGACTGTTTGATCTCACCCGATGTTAATTTACCTAATGAAATATATACTTTTATTAACAATTATACCCATGTAAAGACTAATAATTTCTTAGTTTGAGAACCTGCTCATAAGGGTATACTAACCTCTAAACTCTAATACAATTATAATATCCATATCGACAATAATGACTTCCACTAGGTAAATAACTTTATAAATAATTGGATTCATCCCTCTCAACTCACCCAAGCATGGATAATTTCTCATAATAGAATTACCACTAATTATAATATTCAGATGTTTGGTAGTCAACATTGTTCGAAATGTTGCATGTGAAACCCGCAAAGAGAGGATTCTTATCAACTATTTCTAACTTGTTCTACTACTTCTTCTTTATGGAAATATATTTTTGATTTTTTATCTCAAATGGATAGGTTTGAGATCTATGGGACTGCAGCTTCAGAGATGCACTACAAAGGATACCTATCCACAAATTACTCATCTTTTAATTACCGCTTTGGCTAAATAGTTACATCTTATTTGGTGCGAAATAATCTCTATTTTGGTAAAAAAAACAACAAGTTCAGTTTTCATGAAGCTCAAATTAAGATCTACACTGTGATCAAGGAACCTAGAATCATACAAACAGGGACCTGTCACAACTGCGTAAAGGATTTCAGTATCCGACGACGGATCGGGATCAAAGGAAGATATAGCCTACTAAAGGGTTTGCTAGAAGTATTCTGGTAACCACCAATTCCTGGCTGTATCAAAATTAATGTGGGCAGTGCCTCAAGAGGAATCATAGGACCTGAAGCCTATGGTATCATATGTAGAAATAAAAATGGTGACAAACTAGGATGCTTCTTTAGTTTGTGTGGACATTACTCCACCCTAGAAGTAGAGATGTTCAGTTCCATCAATGTAGTTGATTTGATAAGAAAAAATGATGGAACAACCTCTAGATTGAATGTGATTCAACTACCATTGTCCAGGATCTTAGGCATGGTATGATTCACCTTTTAGTGCCCTCACTACTAAATAGATCACCTACCTCCAACACCTATCAGAAATCAATCATATTATCCCTCATGCTTATAAAGAGGTGAACAAGGTGGAATATGGTCTTTATAATAAGGGTGTATACAGTACTAACACATGCATGAAGAATCTTCCTGCTGATTTCATCCCTCTACATCAAAATGATTGTAATAAATTCCCCTCTTTTAGACTCTTGTAAAATATTATCTTTATATATTTTAGTGATTTGGTCCTTTGACCAAGGAATTATTGTTTACAAAAACAAACATTGAAATCACGGAAGATGTAGTGAAACTAAAGCATAGATTTGAAGATCATGCAAAGGTCATCAATGAACATACATCTACACTAGAGAATAATTCCAAGACTATTGAGGGTATTGAATAAGAATTTGTTACTCATAGTATTAAAATTGAATGTGAATCAATTTCAAAAGAAACAAAGAAGAATGTACAGTCTGGAAGATTCCTAGATGTTGAGATACTTGAGAGGGATAAATAGGGTTATGATGAAGTAGAATAGTTTTGAACGCTCAAATATCCACATGCATGGGAAATAGTGGGATAGGTGGTGATGTTGAATCATAATAGGATGTAAATAAGAAAAAACAAAGAAAATGGAAATTTAAAATTGAACATATCAAAAAGACGACTGAAGTCCTAAAAAAGAGGGCCTCAAATCAAACTGATTGGAGAACTAAATCCCATCCACAAGTTTCCCGAAATGATATATTGTCAAAGTATATTCCTATGGAAGGATACATGGGGAGGAACATAATTGAAAAGAAATTTCCTTTATGGAATGTCAATTCTACATCTATCAGGGCCATACCTTATCATACTGTGAAGAGGAAAAGAGCTACATGAATGGGGAAGAACTATGAAGTCAACAATGACAAATGAATTCATTTCAACCTTCTTATAGAAGAAACAATATCTATGTATATTTCATTCATTTTTCTAAATTTCACCAAAAAGATGTTTATTATAGGAAGAGGAAAGATATGAAAAATACATACAGAACTCAGAGACAGGCCAATACTCATCAACCAGATGGGTTTTCTCTTAAAAATAGGTTTTATCCCCTAGAATAAGAGTTTGAGTATGATGAACCAATTCACATGGAAAATTGATTTTAATGTCCATCATTATCCTACACAGAATATAATATTTCATGGAAGTAAAAGAAGAGGAATGAAAAATCCAACCATTTAGAAGTATCCCTCAATGATATAAAGAGAAGCATCACTTGGATTCTTAATAGAGGATGCTCATCCCATATGATTGGAAATGCAGACCTATTAAATAATGCTATGAAAAGGGTTGATAGAATATTATGGTTTGTTAATGATGGTTCTTTGAAGATCCAATGCAGTGGAAGTAATGAACTAAATACTAGTAAGATGAAGAAAACAAAAGTTCTCAATATGGATGGTCTGTGTCACAATATCTTGAGTGTGATTAAACTATGTGACTTAGGAATGATGGTGACATTTAATAAAAATGGCTGTACTATTAGAAGAATGATAGGGAATTCTCTTTTGAAAGGATGTAGAAAATATGGAAACCTATATTAGGTAGATTGTAAAGAGAACATTTTCTACATGATAGTTGATGAAGAAGACAACTGGTGGAACCAAAGGTTGGGTTACATTTATAAAAAATAAATGAAAAAAATATGTAAGGTGGATATAGTAATAGATATACCCAATATGAAGTGTGAGCATGAAAAATACTAGTGTTTCTTACATAAGACGGAGCTTGGTCTGCAATTCATATTGTCCAAAGAAGAAAAAAATATAAAATCTTCTTAAATATCATCCATATAGACATATGTGTTCTAATAAATGTTGTTGGATCATATGGAGAAAGGTAATTTGTTCATTATATTGATGATTATAGTATAATGTCTTATGGGATGGTTATACATAAAAAATACAATGTTATTGATTGCATTAAAACTTATCGCTGAATAGCTGTAAATCATACTGTATGAACAATCAATGTTCTGCTATCTAAAAATGGAGGTTAATACACACACATTGAAATTTAAATATTACATACATAAACATGGAAGAAAACACGAGATAGTTGTTGTGATAACCCCACAAAAAAACGTAATTTTTATGTGCATGAATCGAAAGTTGAACAAAATATCTTGAACTATGCTGGTTGACAGTCATATCTCTATCCATTATTGGAAATAGGATGTTCAACCTACAGTGAATATTCATAATCGAACAGATATTTATATGGGATAAATAATGATAGCGCATGAGTTGTGGAATGGAAGGAATCCCTCATTGAAGTATTGTCAAATTTTTCGAAGTAAATGTTTCTTTCGGAACAAATATGGAAATCAAGGGAAGTATGGTGATGCTTCAGATGAAGGAATATTCCATGGATATTCAATGAATATAAAAGAATACAAATGTTTCATTAAGAAACATAGAATAATTGTGTAAACTAGTGATATTAATATCAATAAAGATAATATCAAAAATAACATGAGGTGATTTTATGATTATGTGATTGAATATGTAAAAAACAATAGACATGGAAAAGATTCAAATACATAACTAGAGGAAGGAGTAAAAAAAATAAAAGTTCACAACACGATGAAGATTAAAAAGAAGAATCAGAAGAGGAAACCATGTCAAAAAAAATTCTTATGAACCTCAGTAATGAAATCGAAGAATAGAAATTGATCAATCCAATATCATTTGGGATTGGACAGCACCCACACAGATTATGAGAATGAGGAATAATTCCCAATTATCCATTCTATTAGTTGTGTAACCATCCTCATTTGAAGAACCTACGAAGGATAAATCATGTGTCAAATCTATGATTGAAGAGTTGGATCAGATAGAAAAGAACCAAACATGGGATCTATTTAAGAGACCCAAAAATCACAATGTGATTGGTATAAAGTTGATTTTTAAAAATAGATTCGATAACATTGGAAATTTGATCAGAAATATGGTGTGATTTCTATGTAATGGATATTCATATATTTAATGTGTTTATTTTAAAGAAACATTTTCTCTTGTGGATAGAATGGAGTCAATCAAACTTTTTCTTCCCATGGAAATTCAAATAGGATTCAAATTGTATCAAATGGAGGTCAAAATAGCTTTCATAATTGATTTTCATGAATGAGATGTCTATATAGAACAAGTAGTGGGTGTTCTACTTGGTAATGATGAAATAAAGGTTTACATATTAAAGAAGAAACTCTATGGTTTGGAGAAAAATCACGAGCATGGTACTCTCAGCTAGATTCTTATCTAAGGAAACTTGGATTTAAAAGATGGTAAGTGGATCATAATATCTATGAGTAGAATTCTCAAAAAGAACAGTTCGTGGTACTAGTGTACATAGATGATATTATATTTGGTGGAAGTAGGAAGGAATTAGTGGATGAGTTTTATAATCACATGAGATCAGAATTTGAAATGTCTATGATTGATGAACTCAAATACTTCTTGGAGATACAAGTGATTCATATGAAATAATACACCTTTATATATTAGAAAAACTATGCAATAGAGTTGTTGAATAAATTCAATATGCATGACTCCAATCCAATGTTGAATCCGATTTTAGTTGGAAGTGAACATGGAAATCATGAGGATGTGACTTCTGTAGAGCCCACCATGTACATGATAATCATCAGAAGATTATTGTACCTAACAACAACAATGAAATATATTGTATTTGCTACATGATTAGCGGCTGAATTTCAATATAATCCAATGGAAGAACATATGGAGGCAGTCAAACAAATCATGAGGTACATTCAAGTTACTCAAAATTATGTCTTATACTTCTCTACAGGAATAAACAATGCATTTTCAATATTTTCTGATACTATATAGGATGTAGATTTAGTATATGGAAAGTCTACAATTGGTGGATAATTATTTATCAGAAATAAGTGTTTGGGTTGGTTGAGTAAAAAATAGGAAGGCACTTCTCATATTACTAATGAAGCCGAGTATGTCTCGCCGACAATGGATTGTACTCAACTATTTTGGATGAAGCAAAAATTTACTAATATTGGTGATGAGGTGAAATAGTCAATGGTGAATCACTATGATAACAAGAGCACAATTGATCTTATGAATAATTATTTTCACCATTCTCACATGAAACACATTGAGATCAAATATCACTTTATCAAGGAAAAAGTTCAGAAATGCATGATTATAATGGATCATGTTATAGCATATGATCACGTTGCTAACATACTAACCAATCCATTTTTGGAACATGTTATCAAGAATCAATAGTTGAACCTTAGTGTTAAACCACCTCCCAGTGCATGTGGAGGCTACATTGTTTCCCCTCTCCCCAGTTGTGTTAACTATTTTTATCATTTTATTGATGTGATGTAGATTTATGGGGGAGATACGATCCAAGGGAAGTGTGTTTTTGAGTTATAAAGTTAAAAATATGGGTATTTGGGTTCATTTCAAAAAGGGGAGAATCGATAAAATCAATGAGTTATGATGGGGGATTATGATGAGTCAGAATGTGGGATAATGATAATAGAGAAAAGAATTTGGTGTTGTGAAGAATCAATTAGAGAATATTTTGGAAACTTTTAAGTGTTATAATACATAAACAACCAATTCATTGTTCCCATTTTGTTCTCTACACATATCGTTGCTCACATAGACTTAGTGTGGTGGCTGATTTGTTTCTTGCATATCAGCATTTGATAGTGGATAATTAATGAATTTATCTACAGATAGCCAAAAACTCCAAGGGGGTATTTTATAGAGAAAGGTGATTATTTTATAGAAATGGAGTATAGTTTGTGTTTTTTGATAGTCCCCAAATTGTAGATCAAGGATTTTACAAGTAAAGGGATCTTATAGTTCAATCTGACAACAGTATTGAAGGTGGTGTCATTTCCCAGGGTTTTCAAAATTTTGGGGTCCAAAAATTAGTGAATGGAGAAAGGTGTTTTTTACAATGGATGTTGCATAAAATCTTGAAGGTGGTTTGGAAAGCTGTGAACAAGTCATGTTTGAGGATCATTGCATCAAAATATAGAAAAGTTCATGAAGATTAAGTAGCTCTGTCATGAAAAATATTTGCATAATGGAAATTTACGTGCAGTAAATCTTGCACCTAAGGTGATACTTGAGTCAATTTCGTCCAAGTGAACACCATGGTGTGGTTAAGAGAAATATATGGGTTGAGTGAAATAAATATTGTGTACCAATTCGAAAATTTTGGTGCAATAATAGGTGTTACACACAAGAGTAGTGTTAAGAATCTAACAGGTTTTTGATATCTAGTTTGTTTGATCCATTCTATCATGTACATCAATTCAGGACAATGGTGTAAGATGAGTCTCGTGGTAGTCAGATACAAACACTTAAATTCCAATATGTTGAAGAGAACATTACTTTGATAAACTGAGTATGAATTCTATAAATTTATTGAGCTAGGGGTAGTCTATGGAAGAGCTATGAGGGATGCAATGTGCTATCCATAAAATCATGTAAAGGCAGTGTTTCTGGCGTATAGTGACTATATATCAACTCTAGTACTCTACAACTAGGAATGATTATTGGATTTATGTATGGTCTAAAATCTTTTAGAGTGTGCTCCTTAGACTATCCCTTAGCTGTTAACCATGTAAAATTTTTTATTTTCATTTTGTGTATGATTGTTTATATTTCTTCACATTACTTATATATAGGTTTAATAGGTCCCACTAATGCGGGAACAAGATACAACAATTTAGAAAAAAAAAGTTGACTCCCTGATTCACCCCTACCCTCTATGGGTGATCCAGGGACTTTCAGTATTCAATAACGTTGATATGAACTGGAAGGGAAATTTCTAACAGAGATCTTCCCACAGAGTAATCAACCCAAACTGCCAACTTGGGTACCACACAAATGAAATTCATTGTACCGACTGCATGAAGCAACAGAGTTTTAATGCCTCATACTGTTTAGGGGTACCCATAATGGGATCACAATGAGAGAAAAAATGCATCGAGTAATGATCTAGGTCTACAAAACCATTATATATTGGAAATGTGGGATTCCCAATGTTTGCAGGGGGAAGAGTCAGATCTACTCATTTTTGGACAAGGCATATTTCAACCTATATTGGTTCATGATGTTACTCCATGGATTCCAATTTATCTATTAGTGACTCAATGTTTTTCCTAAGAATTTCGAGGAATGTATGACCGGGTAGGAGCCTAGGCCAGTGTGGGAAGTACTACTTGGACCGGTGTAGTGGTTGGTAGGGCCACTAGTGGTTGCACTACTGGTATCTCTCGTGGGTAACCCATAAGGACATGCCTATAAGGTTGTGACTAACAATTATCTGGTTTCACATGAAATGAATGGAATTAATGATCTGCTACTGAGGGATCTAAATATATTGGTGGTTGATATCCCACATTGGGCTGATGTTCTAGTTCTACTTGACTTGTTATGACACACTATTTTTATTGATGTGCACTGACTGAAAGTTCATTTTTAGGATCTTATTTTAGAACATACATAGTAGGGATGTTTACTTGGAATAATTATTTATTTATTATCCTCAATTATTTAATTTCTTCCTCTTTCTAAGTAAATATTTCTTCCATTGAAAGAGAGTTAGCCTCTCTAAGAGGGTTGTGAGACATGATTTGACTGTTAAATTTTTCTTTGTTAGGATATTTTAGAGGAGTAAATAGTGGATTGTTTGAGGGAGTTCCCAAATTTATGGAATTTCTATGGTTTTGGGTATGCACACCTCCTTCATTTGTTTCGTTCTGAACTATCGCATGAACAAGAACATAGACTATTGACTCCTATGAATTGGCCTCATGTTCTATGGAATCTATGAGGGAAGTATTGTTGATTTTGACAAATGAAAATGTATTTTGGTAATTGTATTAGAGTCTTTGTGGGACCATCTTCTTCCTCACCCTCCACGATGCATTTCACACTCATTTGTTGTATCTCTAGGAACTGTTTAGTAGGCAGAAACCTAAAGGGAATCTCTATTTGATTTAGTCATGTGTTTCCTATATGAAAACACTGGATTACAGGATGGTATGAACAAGGAGGACACACTCTATGTTATCTTCCCTAATCAAGAGTAAACTGATTCCCACTGTGAAGGTGACTATTTGGGTGAAAATTCCCCCATCCCTATGTCCTAGGGATATTCTTATTCTTCTTTAATAACCATTCAGGTATGATTGTATTACCATGAAGATTGAGTTAAAAAATACCCATGTCCTATATATTAGGGATGCACCTAAACTGTGGTGGATAATATTACCGTAGATTCTCTTTTAATTTGAATGATTTTTGAACAAACATGGGCTGGGTGCTTCATTAGGCATGCACTAAAATTACTTATTTTGGAAGATCATTGTTCAATTTTTGAAATTTCTGCTATATGATGACTTCCATTCCCAGTGTTTGATACCTACTCTATACTCTAATTTTCTTGATGCAAATGTATCTTAATATATGGATTTCTTCTGGCCCAATGTTGGTGAGAGTTAGTCGAGGCCTATTCTTATGGAGCACATCTTTATCCGTGAATACATTCCATTTTTTTTGTCTATCATGGGGATATAACATTTAATGATACCACCTTGGGTGGGATTTTCTGGTTAGAGAGTGCAGTGAAATGTAATTATCTATGTCCACCCCATCCTCTGATACACACACCAGCTGGGGTATCTATGATCATCTATTTCTACCTCATTAATGCATCGATGCATGTTCTTTAAATGGTTATTTTTATTGTTTCTTAATATTTGGATGTCATGAGGCTAGAAAATATGCCAAGTCAATTTTGTTCTACATCCCTTCTATTACCTTGACATGAGTTTGATACTTGTCATAGGGTAATACCATTTCGTTTATTTGAAAATGTGTTTTTCAAAAGTTGAGTGGATGTCGTGCAAACAATCATTTTCAAACACCATTGGAATAATAAATTTAGGGGTGGATAAAGGCCAGAACATGACTCATATGTTATCTTTATCTGTCTATTTCCTCATGTTTAGGAGATATTCTTCATCTTTTTCTAGAGGTTCCTCTACCTGGTCTAACTAGAGTGGATTTTTTCGACCATTTTACCATAAATGGTGAGATTAGTAGTTACTTTCTCCATTTCATGAGAATGTATGTGACCCAAGGGTGGTTGGGAGAATGAATGTCACCTTGGGATATCTTTTAGTTGAGAAAGGATTTCACCTGCCAGTAACAACGAATCATACATGACTGGATTTGTTTTTCAAAGTTCCTCATGATAATAGGGAATTCTCATAACTACATTTCCAAATGGATAATTACATTGACAATGAGAAACATTCCTGTAGAGGTAACATTCGTAAAAAACTCCATCATGGGGATGACCACCACAGTGGATTAAAACCTGGTAAAAACACTCTTACTCCCTGTTCTTTTGGATGCATAGAGGGTGGCCGTGTCTCTTATCAAGAAAAAGTATCTTGAGATGAAATAGATTTTTCCATGAATCAAGCCTTCATGGTGAAGTTTCTGATGAGGACCTTAAAAATTATTTCTATTTCACCCGCAATTTGTAAATGGGAGGGTGTTATCTTAAGCTGTGACAGATAAACATCGGAGGGATTCAAGAAATCAAGAATTAAGGTGAGGCCTGATTGTAGATCGCCTTTTTATTTTCCAATCATGTTTTATGAGGCTTATTTTTAAATTCCTTCTTATGAGTGATTAGGGAATCATTTTTGGAGAAATGGTTGTCTTGGTTAGTGTTTGTGCCTACCTTGGAGTGGAAATTGTGATAATTTGATTACCTCCCATTGGAACTGATGTATGTTCCTAATCCATTTGTTCATATAATATGGGGGAGTTTTCCCCCTAACCCTCCTAGATGGGAGCATATGTGTTTGTCTTCTCTGGGGTGTTATACTAATGAGAAACCCCATTTGTGGGGATATAGTTTTTTTCCATCCCTTGGGCACTAATTGTTTTCCCTCTCATGATATCCTAGAAAGATTATAGGATGTTGGAAGGTATTTGTGTCTTTTTTTCACCATTTCCAATATATTATTGGTTAATTAAATTAAAATAATGGGGATATATTCCCATTACACTTCTGAAGCAGGTGTATATTTCTAGTCCTTCCCTCCCTTTCCTACCAGTGGATACTGACAATAATCGTGTATGGGGGAGCAGAGTTGAGTCTTCTCTATCATTGTCATCAGGACATTCCGACTGACTTCTATGGGTGCTACCAGATGAGGATGTTGGGAGGATTGGTGGGTGTGGGATGTTGTATGATCTGGATCATGATTTTCTATTGTATTTGAATGACAGAAATCCTTGACAGTTGCAAGAAAAGTTTAATGGTTAGTTGAATGAAGGTAGATGGGGGTATGTTCCCATTCATAATTTTCCACCAAATTGTGTTGGATGTCTTATTTGGATAGGTAATAGGTATGAACGTACTCCAAATTTATTGGTTTTTATCCCTATAGGGTCGTCTTGTGTGAGTAGGTTTGATTGACCTAGGACAGATAGCTAAGGACAACAACCATCATCATATTGAGGATTAATTACCACACAGATTTGCTGGTGGAGAGAGATAGAACGATTCCTTGAGATGGACCCTTATGTATCATTTATTAGTCCATATGTGTACCCATCATCCACCTCCCTAAAATACAAGACGAGATGGTTATCGTGTTTTTTGGATAAACTCCTGAAATGGTTGAAGACGACAATCGACACTGTCTACATCCGGTCCACTAATTTTCGGTGACCAGAGAAGCACTGTGGGATTGGTGAGATGGAGGAATTGTCAGGAATACTCTAGATTCAGGATGGTACTATGTTTATGGTACTCTTGGGATAATGGATTTGAAACCCAACATTGCAGATTCTTGGTTGGTGATGACATCCTCTACATGGACGAAGACTCGGTGCATACATCAGTCAAGGAGTTCGTTGGTGACATCTTCAACGATGCCATTGGATTGAAGGGAGTTATTGGAGAGAATCTAATGTATATATGAAAAAACAAAAACAATTAAATCCATCAAATAAGTATCTAAAAATCATTCATGATTGATTGTATTTCTTGGCCCTCACTTCAAGTGAATGGGGCCTAATAGATGGGTGACAATATAATCTTGGTTAAGGATTTACGTCTGGTTCAACATTTTTTTCTAAAATTATTGGGCTTCATTAGGGAAATAGAATGGTTCGATGGAGACTAGTCAGTGCATCCCTTTTATCTTGTGTAGTAAATGCCATAGTTATGTCATTCACATTAGGTTAATTTTTTTTTTTCAGGGGACATATACTTCATTAGGGAAATTGATTGGTCCGATGAAGACTGGTCAGTTCATCCCTCTTATAGTATGAAAGAGATTCCATAGTTATGTCATTAACACCAAGATCACTATTTTTTAACTTCATAATTATCACCTTATGATGATTTTCTATTTCTGAATGATTTCCAATGAGTTTGTTCATGGAACCAAAATCACCCAATGGTTCTATATCTAAAAGGACATACATTCCAAAGATGGTCACTCATGAGAATTTGTGGACCCAAATTCTTAATAACTCACATTGGTCGAGAGTAAGGGATGTCAAGCTCATCACACCCTTTTAGGAGTAATTAAAGCCTATTCAAGGATACTCTTATAGATTGAAGATATATTTGTGAATCCTTCATTAATTCCCATGTATGATATGAGTCATCCCAAAGTTAAAAATCAATTATTTGTATGTATAGATCCTAGAATCATCTATATATATCTGAGTGTCATAATATATGGAGATATCTGTATTTATCCAAGGTTCTCCATCGATGGAATAATCTTATATAATATTTAGATATTCCATTTTCCTCATTATGATGATTCTGGTTTCCTAGACACTCAGTGGGGTACTATAGATTATATCATCATCAAGGAATATGGGAGTTGTTTTGATGTCCGAATAGAACCCATAAATGGGCTTCCTACATATCCTTGTGAAAGAAATCATAATCCACAAAGTTCAATGCCACTTAATTCCATTTATGGTCATTTGATAAGGACATAACCATATAGTTTAATTTCATATGGTAAGGACATATAGTCAGATGTTTCTAAGTTAATTTTTGGAGTGGGACTTATGTAGAAGCATCCCAGAGACCTTGATAGAGATTTTGATCCTCAGGTTTATTTAGAACCTACTGGGAATATATCTTAGAAAGGAACACAGTTGATTTGTAGTGTTGGGTTTGGACCTAATGGAGGCTTATTATGTATCCTATATGAAGGGGAATCAAATCCCGTATAGTTATATTATGAGGGAATATGCCTATGTAGTCCCTTAATGGTTTATCTAACTGAGGACTATGGCCCTTTTAGAGTATTATTTGAGGATTACTAAAAAAAATATTTCCCTATTAATGGTTCCACGAGTGATGTATTATCTCATGGTGATTTGGAGGCTTATTTGGGGATTAATCATAAGGAGGAGACCCCAAATATGTGTTTCAAGGATTAATCCAATGGAGGATTCCTTAGAAAATCAGGGGTTTTGATTGGGTCACAATCTTATGAATGGAAGAGGAGGAGGCGATGGTGGAAGAGACCATGGTTACAACACCTCCCTATGATCACATTATCCCAAGGAAAGTATGATGGTGAATGGTGCAGAGGTAAAGAGAAGAAAGTCTATAACCTCCAACAAGAAGGATACAAGTTTACTTTGATAGGGATTCCCAATGATCGATTCTATATCAAGATGAGAATCTAATTCTATGTTGAATATAAAAGCAAGAATAATCCTCACCCTCCCCAATGGAATCTGGAGGCTCTAGGTCTCGAAGATGAGATGAGATGTACATGGTCCTAATCCTGAAATCTGGGACATGGAACTTCTTGAAATTTTCCATGGGGTAGGAGTCCTCATGACCATAGATATAAAAATCCACATGTCACCTGAGGATCTTAACCATCTGATAGGACCAATTCCAGATTCCCCTGATCATATAAATAAAAATCTAAATGGGAGAAACTCTATTGTTCTTTTTCCCATTCATTTTTAAGGCAAGAGTCCTCGGTATAGGTTTTGAGTTGACCCCTCTCAGAAAAGGGAGCTAAAAGATGAGATGGCCTACCATTGATGGCTTTGAAGATGACCTAATGAATGATACATGTTGGTTGGAGGGTAGGGATAACCATTGAGGATCACGCAAGGGGTGCTTTGCGTAGGCAGGTATGGGTGAGCTGATGGCACCTAGGGCAATGGTCAACCTAGGTGACTACACATATGAGAGGATTTTCTCAAGCTTTCAAGGATCAACCCAGGTGTTCCCTGAAGTGATTCTCCTAGGTCTTTTATTGGAAATGGGGACCTCATGCAACTATTCATTAGTAATTGGGTGAGTGAGTGCCTCGTATTGGTTTTGTTTATTTTAAAGAATGATATAAAATTTAAATTCATTATCCCCCTTTAATTCCCACTCTTTTAGGGTTTATATAGCTACCTAGAATGTTTAGGAGGGATCAGGTGAAGGACTAGGGAGATCAGAGCTTCAGGAGGACTTTTTCAAATTTATTCAGTGAAAATGAAGACCCTTAGGGTCTTATTAATATCCCAGTATAGGATCCTAAGAGAATTTTTCATCTAACGTAGGTCCGTCACATTGGTCTGTCATGTAGACTTCCATACAGACGCCATGAATGCTAATGGTATTTTTGGGGACTTGGGCGATATGGTCTGTGGGGGCCATTGCGATCCTTGTACTTTTTTTACGTCTCTTTTTCTCTTCTCCCTAAGGTATTCCCCCTTGTTGTCTTTTCATCGATGTGACAAAACAAAGTGTCAACAAACCCCCATAAGAACCCAAAATGACACTAATCCCCTTAAACATTTGTCAAAACACTAATGGCCTCAAAAAACCCTAAAACACCAAAAAAACATAAATACCTCAAATAACTATGAAACCCTAAAACACATAAAATAACCAAAAAACAATAAATACAAAATATCACCCAAATATACCATAAAATCATAAAACCTCGAAAAAAACATAAAAAATCAGAAACACCCTAAAACCCCTAAAATCCCGAAAACCCGAAAAACCTAAAAAAAATATTGAATAATCATAAAAACCAATAAATATCCTAAAAACCCATAAAACCCCATAAACATTCTAAACCTAATTTTTTTTAAAAACATATAAAAACGTAAATCCCCTAAAAATATAAAAACCAAAAAAGACCTAAAGAAAACCTAAAATCCCCAAAAAAATATTAACAAATCAAAGAAAATCTAGAAAAATTTGAAAACCCCTAAAAATACAGAAAACCCAAAAACCTATAAAACCATAAAACATTAAAAACTATTAAAAACCATAAGAAAATAATTAAAAATCTTTGACACCCCCAAAACCCATAAAACATTAAAAACCCAGAAAACCTAACAAACCCTAAATAATGAAAAAATAAATATGTTACGAGACCCCATAAAACCCTAAAAATAGTACAAAACCCTAAAACACCCTAAAAGCCGTAAATCCGTAATGGAACCTTAAAACCCCTTCAAGACCCTAAAACACAAAAAACACAAAAAAAAACATAAAAATATCCCTACAAATACCCATAAAAACTAAAAACCATAAAAAGAAATTAAAACCCCAAAAATGGAAAAAACACTAAAAACCAAAGAAATTTCCAAAAAAATCTAAAAACCCTAAAACACCAAAAGAACCTAAAATCTATAAAATAACCTAAAAACCATAAAACCCCCAAAACCAAAAAACCACTAAAAACCATAAAAAATCATAAAAAATATAACAAAATCTTGAAACCATAAAAGACCATAAAACCCCCAAAAAACAACAGAAAACCTAAAGATACCCTGAATCCATAGAACCATAAAAAACCTAAAACACTAAAAACCCATAATACCCTAAAACCCTTTAAACACCTAGAACATTATTAACAATTCCTAGTATACTCTAAAAAGTCTAAAATTTATAAAAAATACTAAAAACCCAAACAATTATTAGGAAAACTAGAAAAAAAAATTCAAACTCTAAAACCCAAAAACTGTTAAAACCCTAAGAAAGCCAAAAATTCTCTTAAAATTTCTAAAAATAGAAAACCCCCAAAATCTCTGAAAACCTTAAAAAACCATAAAAACACTAGGAAACCCATAAAAACCAATAAAAATCCAAAAACTGAAAGAAAACCTAAAACCCTAAAACCCCTGAAAACCCCAAAACCCTCTAAATCCCTAAAACTATAAACCCTAAAAACCATTAAAGACCATAAAAATTCCTTAAACCCCAAAAATCACCTAAAAAATATAAAACCCCATAAATTGTCATAAAAACCCCAAACATTTTAAAAAATCCTAAGAAACTAAAAACAAGAAAATACCCTAAAATCCCTATAAAAATCGTAAAAGACCCAAAAAAGTCGTCGCCCCTTAAAACCCCTAAAAACATAAAAAGACGTAAAACCCTATAAATCATAAAAATTAAAAACCATAAAACAATTCAAAAAAATCCATAAATCTCTTATAAAATCTAAAAACCATAAATCCCTTGAAATCCACTTATACTCCTTGAAATGACCCAAAAACCCTAAAAACCGAACAAAATACTAAAAAAACCATGAAACCAAACTAACCTTAAAAATTCACAAATACAATAATCAATTTTTTTTTAAAACATAAAACTCCCCAATACCCCAAGAATATAAAAAACTCGAGAAAAATCTAAAAAACCTAAAAACTCGAAAAAAATCCTATAAACATCATGTAACGTATAACCCCTAAAAACCATCACAACCCTAAAATCCCCTAAAAATCCATGAAAATCCTACAAACCCAAATTCTCGTAATAACTCTTATAACCCTCTATGTGTAGAATACTCTAAAACTCTTAAACCCCCATAAACTACCTCACAAGTCCTAAAACCCAACCAAAAAAATTTTAAAAACCATAAAGAACCATAAATCATAAAAAAAACTCTGAAACTCTAAAACCCATAAAAACCCAAAAATACTATAAAAACCTTAAAACCCTAAAACCATAAAAACCTATAAACACTAAAATAATCTAAAACCATAAAAATTCTAAAAACACTAAAAAATATAAAAACCACTAACCCCCCCCCCCAAACCACTAAAACCCTAAAAAACTAAAAACCAAATTAAAACCCTAAAACCTATAAAACTCTAAAAAACCATAAAAATACATAAAACCCGAAAACAAAACAAAAAACCAAAAAACACATTTTTAAATTCGAAGACACCAAAAACATCTAAAACCGTTAAACCACAAAAAAGACAAAAAAAAAATATAAAATACTTTGAAACCCGAAAGGACCCTATAACCCCAAAAACACTAAAACCCCAAAAACACTAAAAATATGACAAACCTTTAAAAGTCCATAAAAAGTCATTAAAAGTCCCTAAAATACCCTAAAACCCTTAATAACCTAAAAGAACATAAAAACTATAAAATAGAATACAAGACCCTCAAACCCCTAAAATCTCTAAATTCCAATAAAACAAATAAAAACCATGAAAACCCTAAAAGTCCATGAAATACCAAAAAACATAAAGACACTAAAAACCATACAAACCCTAAAGAGCCCTAGAAAACCCTAAAAAACTCTAAAAGACCATGAAAATCTACAAAAAAACTAAAAATACATTAATGGACATAAATACACATCAGCCCCCTAAATTTCCCTAAAAATACTATAGGATTTTAAAAAACACCTAAAGTACCATAAAACCCAAAAAAATTTACTAAAATTCTTAAATTCCCTAAAACTTGTAAAAACCATAAAAACAATGAAAACCCACAACAACCTAAATATATTAAAGACCCTAGAAAACAATAAAAAACTCAAAATTACCATAACAACCCTGAATAGACCCTAAACCCCTTCAAACGCTAAAAAAATCTCAACAAACCTAAAATTTCCAACAATCATGAAAAGGCCCTAAAAATCATAAAACCCCCTAAAGTTCCAGAAAACCCGAAAAGACAGTAAAAGCCATAAATCACTAACTCCATCTAAAATCTCAAAATCCCATAAAAATTCCAAAAACAAAAAAAATCCCAAAAACCGCTAAGAACCATAAAATACCTCTACAAACACTAAAAACCATAAATCCGACAAAAACAAAAAAAGAACTATAAAACCCTCTAAACCCTAAAAACATTAAAATACCCTAACATCCCTAAAAAACTAATGTCATTAAAAACACCTTGAAATCCCAAAAAAAAAAGAAATTCCCTTGTAAAACTTAATAAACTGAAGGACCCTTAAATCCATAAAATCCGTAAAATGATTTAAAACTATAAAAACCCATAAATCCATAAATGACCCTAAAACACCTAAAAAACACTTAACTGTACTAAAGACCAATAAAAATCTTAAAACACCATAAGTAACCATATAAAACCCTAAAAAACCAAAACCACTTAAAAACCACAAAACCATAAAAATCCAAAATACCTTAAATGGCCTAAAAATCCTAAAAAATTATAAAACCTTTAAAACCCCTAAACCCCTAAAAAACCTAAAAACCATAAAACACCAAAATCCCTAAAAACATTAAACACACTAAAGTCCTTGAAAATCCTAAAACCATGAAAAAACTCATAAAAATACAACCCCTCACTAAAATCATAAAAACCCTTAAAACCCTAAAAAACCTAAAAAACGATAAAAACCGATAAAAACCTATAAACCCAAAAAACCCAAAAACCCCTAAAAACCCAAAAAACTCGAAAAAACCATTAATCCCCTAAAAGGTCATGTACAATATTATAAACAAAAAACCCCTAAAACCCTAAAAATCATAAAAAACATTAAAACCATAAATGACTATAAAACCCCAATAACACCCCTTAATGACACTAAAACCCTTAAATTCATAAAACATCATAAAACCCCTAAAAACCATAAAATATCATAAAAAACCTAAAACCCCCTAAAAACCTGAAAAACCCTAAAACACCCTAAAACACCTTCTAAAATCCCTAAAACACCTAAAACCCCTAAAATCCCTAAAAATCATTAAAAAACCTAAAAACCCTAAAATCTATAACAATCCCTAAAAATCCCAAAATAACCTAAAATCCTTAATAACACTAAAAACCTCAAATGTTTAGAAACCCTAAAACCCATAAAATTATGTAAAACCTATAAAACACATAAAATTACCAAATACACAAACACCCCTAAAATATCCTAAACCCCCTATAAAAACAAAAAATTCCATCAAAATTATTAAACACCAAAAAATACGAAAAAATATAAAACAATAAAAAACACTAAATCGCCTTAAACATCTAAAATCCCTCAAAAACCTAAAACAACCATAAGAACCATAAAAACCCTAAAAACCCTTAAAACATTAAAAAATAAAAACCCCTAAAAACCATAAAAATAAGAAAAACCTAATAAAATCTAAAAACCATTAAAAGTCAAGAAAACCCTAAAATACCTGAAAACTGTAAATTTCCCTCAAAATCACTTCACTCCCAAAATTTAGCTACAATTCATAAAAACCCTAAAAATCCCAAAATCCCTAAGGACTCAAAAACCCCTTAAAAATCTCCAAACCCACCTAAAACACAACGAAAAAATCCCAATAACCCCTAAAAACATGAACAACCCTATAAGGACATAAAATCCCAAAAAACATTTAAAAAACTAAAAAACCATTATTCCTATAAAAATCACAATCATCCTAAAAAACAAAAAATACTAAAAACTAATATAAATCATAAAATCAAACAAACCCTAAAACCCCATATAAAACCCTAAAAGTCCTAAAACCAATTATAACCCTAAAACCACTAAAACCCAAAAACAGTAAAACCCATACAACCCTAAAACAATCAACTATACCCTACACCATATACCATAAACCGTACAAACTAACCCCTATACGGTACACCATAAACCCTAAACCACACAATGTAAACCCAACACCCAACACCCTAAACCCTATTCCCAACACCCTAAACCTTAAACCCTAAACCATAAACCCTCTTCCCTTCACACAAACCCTATATACTACACCCTAAAACAAAAACCCTATTATATAAACCATATACGCTACACCCTACCTATAAACCCTACACCAGAAACCGTATACCATAAAAACTAAACCCTACACACTACACACTAAACCATATACCCTAAATAGTAAACCCAAAAACCAACACCCTAAACACTATACAATACATCCTAAAACCTAAACCCTAATCCCAATACCCTAAACCCTAATCAACATACATTACACCCTAAACCATATACCCTAAACAGTAAACCCAATAACCTACACCTTACTCCCTATACAATACACCATAAACCCCACACCATATACCCTAAACTATAATGCCTAAACCCTATATCCTAAACCATATGCCCTACATCATAAACACTAAATCCAACACCATAAACCCTATAACCTACACAAAAAATCCTAAACTCTACACCAAAAACTCTAAACCTAAAACCCTATATCATAAACCACAAACCCTACACCCGAAATATAATACCGTACACCTTAAACCATAAAACGAACACCCTAAACCCTATACTATACACCCTAAACCCTAATCCATACAACCTAAACTATATAGCCTACACCCTTAACCATAAATCCTACGTACTAAACCCTATATCCTACACAATTAACCCTAAACCCTACACCATAATACCTAAACCCTACACCCCAAACCCTAAACCATAAAACATATACACTGCACCATAAAACATATAACCTACACCCTAAACCCAAAACCCAACACCCAAAACCCTATACCCACATCTTAACCCTAAAAACAACACCTTAAACCCTAAAACGTCTACCCAAACCCAAAACCCTTTACCCTGATCCCTAAATTGTAAACCCTATACCCTAAAACATATACCATAAAACCTAAACCCTAAACCCCCACCCTATACACTATACCCTACCCCTTAAACCCAAAGCAATAATCCCAACACCATATACCCTAGACTCTAGACCCCAATCCCTGCACCCTAAACCCTATAATATATACTATAAACACTAAACCCTTCAACTTAAAACCTATAAACTACACCCTAAACCCTATACCCCACAACATAAACCCTATACCATACACCCTAAACCTTAACTCCACACCCTAAACCCTATAACCTACACCCTAAACCCTAAAACCTACACCCTACACACTAAAATCTAAAACCAACACCATAAACACTATACTAGACACTATAAACACTAAAACGTACAACTTTAGCCATAATCCCCTTCGTATAAACCCTAAATCCCCAAAAGCCAAAAACCATAAATAATCTCTCAAAACCCTGCAAAATACTAAAAACTATTAAATCAACAAAAAAAGTAAAAAAATTTAAAAATTCCAAAATTATTTACAAACCCTCAAACCCTTAAAAACCCACAAAACCATAAATTTAATAAAACCCCAACAAATTAATAAAAACCCTGAAAACCCTATAAAACCAATAAAGACCCTAAAAACCTTAAGAAAACCCTCAAAACCCTAAAACCCTAATGATTCCTAAAAATCCCTACGCCACCCAAGAAACAGTGAAATCCCAAAAAACCCTAAAAAGTACTAATGACCCTAATAAACCCTAAAAATCCCAAGACCCCTAAAACCACTAAAAATTATCCAGAACCCTACAAAAACTCATAAAACCCATACACAATCCTATAAAATCATTGAAACTCCTAAAAACTATTAAAACCCCATAAAACCCTAAAAGAACCATAAAAACCAAAAAACCACGAAAAGACCCCTAAAACCCAGAAAAACCCAAAAAAACCCAAAAAAAACCTAAAACCAAAAAACCCATGAAAACCCCTAAAATAATAAAAACAAAAAAACCACAAAAAAAGACAATAAAAACCCTTGAAATCTCAATAAAAAACCTAAAACCCAAAAAAATCATAAAATGTTAAAAGACCCATAAAAACCTAAAAGGCCCCTAATAAATTTTGGGGGACCAGGAATGCTTGGTACCGATCCTTCTTTACCCAAAAGTCCCCTAAAATACCCATAAAAGACCCTAAAACAATAGAACACACCTAGAAGACCATAAAAATCCCATTAACATTAAAATTTCTTAAAAATAAAAAAAATGATGAATCCCTAAAACCATAAAAAAGATTAAAATACACTAAAACCCCTTTAATCATAAAAACCATTAAAATTACCTAAACCCTTAAAACCCAAAAAATCTCTATAACCCCCTAAAACCCATAATACCCCATAAAACCTCAAAAGCCCCTAAAATCCCAAACACCCTATAAACTCTATAAACCCTAAATAACCAAAAATATATACCTAAAACCATTAAGAATAATAAGAACCCATAAAATACCCCTAATAACCCATAGAAGACCATAAAACCCTAAAATCCCCAAGTCGACACAAAAAACCCAAAACACCTAAAATATGAAAAAAACTCAAAAAACCTAAAAGACCATAAAAACCCCATAAAAACTCTAGAAGCCACACAAATTCTTAATCAGTATAAAAACCCCTAAAAACATAAACATCTAAGAAAACACTAAAATACCTTAATACATCCTAAACCCCTAAACCCCTAAAACCCTAAAAAACCCATAAACCCAAAAACCCCTTAAAATCCTGAAAACCCTTAAAAATTGAAAACCCCCTAAAATGCCTAAAACAATCCTATAAATAAAAAAATCCGAAAATCACTAAAAACACATGGAATCCTCTATATACACCAAAATCCCCAAAACCCCATAAAACCCTAAAAACCATAAAAATCCCTAAAAGTTACCTCAAACCCTAAAATAATAAAAATCCTAAAAATTCCTAAAATCCATTAAACCCTAAAAAAACTAAAAATCCTAAAAATTTTAAAAACCCTAGAGAATCCCTTGAAACCGTAATAAAACACAGAAAACCCTAAAACCCTAAACCATTAAAATATATAATACCCAAAAACCCCAAAATAAAATTAAACACCATAAACATTCCTAAAAAACCAAAAGTTCCCTTAAAACCCTAAAATCCATAAAACCCCCAAACCCCCTAGAAACACTAAAACCCTGAAAACCCTAAAACTCCCATAAATACCCTAAGAACCCAAAACCCCCTAAAATACCTTAAAAACACTAAAAATAAAAGACCATAAAACCATAAAACACATAAAATCCCAGAAAGACCATAAAATCCTTAGTGTCCTTAAAAACCCTAAAATTCACTAAAAGACATTTGAAAACCCCAAAAACCTTAAATGCCCCTTCAGTACCGTAAAAACCCAAAAAGACTAAAAAACCATAAAGTACCCTTAAAAAATAAGAAAATCCCAAATCCACTCTAGAAAATCTATATAACATAATAAACACTAAAAACCGCAAAAAATAATAAAAATTCTAAACAAACTAAAATAACCTAAAACCCTAGAACCATTTAACACCTTATAGACCCAAAACATTAAAAACCTAAAAAAGATCCTGAATCCTTAAAACCCCTAAAAATCCATAAAACCCCTAACGCCACCAAAAAACACTTTGAATCCCTCAAAGATGAAAAATACCCAAAAAACCTAATACCTGAAAAACTCTAAAAACCCCTAAACACCATAAAAACCAAAAAATCCAATAAAAACTCTAAAACCCCAAAATAAAACAAAAACCCAAAACCCATAAAAACTTTAAAACCCCTAAAAGACCAAAAAGTCCCTAAAAAAACCTAAACCATAATAATTTTAGACTAAATCTCAAATTATAAACCCAAAACCCAAAACCCTACAACCTAAACCCTAAACCCTAAACCCAAAAAACTTAATGAACCTAGAAACCCTAAATCACTAAAAGAAACTAGAAGCCCCAAAATTCCCTTAAAACATTAAAAAAGTTAAGAATCCTAAAACATTCTTAAAACCATAAAACCCCTTAAACCCCTAAAATAAACTAGAAATCGTAAAACCCCTTAAAGAACCCTCAAACCCATAAAAACATAAAAGACCCTAAAAAACATAAAAGCCACTAAAACTCAAAAAATCGTAGAAAACCCTAGAAAATCCCTAAAGTAATAAAAATACCTAAACCCCTAAAAAACTCAAAACCACTAAAAACAAAAGAAATACTTAAAACCCCTAAAACCTCTAAAACACTTAAAACCATAAATAACCCAAAAAACCAAAAATCCCATAAAAACACTAAAACCCCTAAAAATTCTACATATAAGATGAAAAACCCTAAAAATTCAATTAACCCCAAAACACCCAAAAACAGCCTATAGAACTCTAAAAATGCATCAAAATCAATCAAAATCCTAAAAAACCAAAAAACCATAAAAATTATAAAAACAAAAAAATATCTAAATCCAGTAAAATAGACTAAAACCGAAAAGACCCTTAAACCCTATAAAAGACTCTATCATGTGGTAAAATGATCCTAAAACAATCCTAAAACTTACTAAAAATACCATAAAACCCAAAACCCCAAAACACTAAAAACTCATTATAACACCTAAAAATAATAAATAACACCAAAACAATGCTAAAACTAAAAAATACTAAAAAACCCTAAAAACACAAAAAAAGCACTCAAAACACTAAAACCCTAAAAACTCTAAAAAACCCTAAAAACCCTAAAAAATAAAATATTCCTAAAATGACCCAAAACCACCAAAACACCGGAAACACTAAAATACCCTAAAAATACTAAAAGATCCTAAAATCTCTAAAAATCCTAAAATCTCTAAAACCATTAAAATAAGACAAAAAACTCTAAAACACGTAAAAACCCAGAAAACCCAAAAAAACAAACACCCCCTAAACCCATTAAAACCCTAAAAGCCTTAAAACCCTAAAAAATAAAAAAACCCTAAAACTATAAAAAATCTAAAACCGCATATAATTATTAAAACTCCATAAACCCCCAAATATTCCCTAAAACCTTAAATTCCCCAAAAAAAACTCTAAAAACCCTCTAACACCTAAAATTTAATGAAATCCTAAAAACCACTTAAAAACATGTAAAATTATAAAAACTCTAAAATAACCTAAAAATGCAAAAATATTCTAAAACACCTTAAAACATAAAAAAACTGAATGATCTTAAAAACCCTAAAAACCAAAAAAGAGAGAACAAACAAAAAACCCAGAATTACTTAAAAACCCCTAAAAAGAAAAAAACCTCCAAACCCCCAAACCCCAAAAACCCTAAAAACCATGAAAACAACTCTATAAAACTAAATGTTCCTTCAAAGAATAAAATCTTAAATGATCATAAAACATTAAAAACATTAAAAACATTCAAAGTCACTAAAATACCTTAAATAAACTAAATGACTAAAAAACCTAAAAAACCTAACAGACCATAGGAACCCCCAAAACCTCAAATTGAATCTAAAAAAAAAATACAAAAATGTACGATGTAAAAATACAAACATAGAAAACCCCTATATGAATCTAAAAATAAAAAAAAACCCAAAAACCTGAAGACCCTCAAAAACCCTAAAATCCATAAAAACACTAAATCTACCAAAAAATATAGAAAACTAGAAAACTGGGAAACTAGAAAAATAATTATAAATCCTAAAAACCCTAAAACACAAAAAAACCCTAAAAATCTAAAAATACATAAAAGTTTATAACCCACAAAATCCCTAAAAACCCCAAAAAACCATGTACACTCTACAAACCCCAAAACCACAAAAAATAATAAAAACCAAAAAAACCCATAATAACCTAAAAAACCTAACCCCCACCCCCCAATCCTAAAACCCCATAAACCCCCCAATACTCATAAAACCACAAAATCCATACAACCTTAAAAACACTAACCCCTAAAAAACCTACAAACCCCAATAACCCAAAAATAATAAAAAACCCTAAAGATCCTAAAGACCCTAAAAATGCATAAACCACTAAAAACCATAAAAACACCATAAAACACGAAAAATGGTTGAACAGACTAAAACCCAAAAAACCCCAAAAAAACCCCAAAAAACCCCAAAAAACCAAAAAAACCATAAAAAACTTATCCCCAAAACCCTAAAAACCATAACAAATACAAATATACTTAAAACATGTAAGACACCATAGAGGTCTATAACAAACAAAAACTCAAAAAAAACATGCAATGACCCAAAATAAACCGTAAAACCATTAAAATCATTAAAACCATTAAAATATGAAACAGATATAAAAACAAAAAAAATTACCTAACCCCCTAAAAGACCCTAAAAAATGACCCTAAAACCCCTGTATAACGTAAAAACCCAAAAACATGTTAAAAACATAAAAATATAAAATACCTCAAAAATCCTAAAAACCCTTGAATCCTAAAAAAACCAAAAAATTATAAAAATGAATTAGATGGAACTAAGACACCCAAAAATCCCCTAAAACCAATTTAAAACCCTAAAACCCCCTAAAAACCCATATGGACCCTAAAAACATAATAATAGTTAAAAACCCCAAAAACATTAAAATCCCAAAAAAATAAAAAACCATAAAACCCCCAATGAACCCTAAAACCCCTTAAGACCTTAAAAACTACAAAAACACTCAAAACCATTTATACCCTAAAACCCTTAAAATTCCTTAGATGGCCCTAATAAAACACTAAAATACCCTAAAATTCTTGAAACACCAATAAAACTCTGTAAAACCCCCATAAACCTTAAAATGAACATAAAAACCCTACAATCCTAAAAACCATAAATATATGTAAGACCATAAAACCATAAAACCCATTAAAATTCTTTAAAACCTTAAAAATCCTAAAAATTAACAAAACAATAAAACCCATAAAAATATAAAAAATAATCAAAACCCTTGAACCCTAGAAACTCACAAAACACCTGAAACCCCTAAACCCCCAAAAAACACTTCAAACACTAAATGACCCTTATAGACCATATGACCCAATAAAAGACCATAAAACCTAAAAAATCATGAAAAGAAACTATAACCACAAAACCCAAAAAGAACCGTAAAGACGTTACAAGTCCCCAAAAACCCTAAGATTCCTTTAAATATCTAAAATTCCATAAAATATTAAAATTGCAAAAAAACACTTCAAACACTTAACACCCATAAAAACTAAAAAACTAAAAAAACATAAAATATTAAAAAAAAACCCAAATCCCTAAAAACTATTAAAACTATAAAATACCATAAAAACCTTAAAAATATAAAACATCTAAAGACCCTAACAAACCAAAACAATCGTTAAAATCCACAATAAAAACACTAAAAACAAAACAACACCAAAAAAACCATAAAATTGAAAAAAAAATGAAAACCTAAAAAACTCTAAAACAGCTCTAAGACTCCTAAAATTTCACAAACCCTAAAACCCCCAAACCCCTAAAAACCATAAAAATCATTAAAATCACTAAAAACCCTAAAACCCAAAAAACAATAAAATACCAAAAAATCCCAAGATCTCCAAAAATTCCCTAAATCTCTTAAAACCCCTATGAAATAATAAAATTCCCTTAAAACCTTGAAACACCCTAAAAGCCAATAATCCCCTTTAATGTCCCAAAAAAAACTAAATATAATAAAATCACCAAAAAAACCTTAACCCCCCTAAACCCCCCCCCCCAAAAAACCCCTAAAACCCCTAAAACCACTCAAAATCCTTAAAACCAACAAAAATAAATAAAATAGCTAAAAATTCCCCTAAAACCCTAAAATAATCCAAAAACTATAAAAATACCTAAAACATTAAAACAATTAAAAAAAAACTACCTAAAACCCTAAATCCCATAAAAATTCCCTAAACCACCATAAACCCCTAAATTCCTCAAAACCCTTAAATTCTGTAGAAAACCCAAGAAAACCCAGAAAGCAATTACAACTCATTAAAAACCATAGAAATTTGAAAACCCTAAAACCCTAAAAATACACTAACACCACCCCAAACCACCCAAAAACCCCAGACAAAACTAAAAATCATAAAAACACAAATAACTCTAAAATTCTAGAAAACAATAAAATCCATAAAATACATAAAAAACTCTAAAACCTCCTAAAAGACCATAAACTACTAAAAACAGCCTAAGACCCTAAAGGATCATAAAACATACTTAAACCCCTATAAAACATTAAAAGCCCCCCAAACCCCTTAAACAATGTCAGAAACCTAAAAAACCATAAAGACCAAAACACACTAAAACCCAAATAAGATATAAAAAACCATAAAACCCATTAAAACCGTTAAACACCTAAAAACATAAAAAAAATTAAAACCCTATAAAAACATAAAAAATGAAAAAACCTAAATGAACTGTAACAAAACCTAAGCAACCATACAAAATCCTGAAAACTGTAATAATGCCTTAAAAACCTTGAAAACCAAAAAAATTCCCCTAGAAAACCTTAAAAAATATTTTAAACCTCTAAAACCCCTTAAAAACCATTAAACCCCTAAAAAACCCTCAAACCTTAGAAGTCCATAAAAACCCCTAAAACACCTTAAAACCCAAAAATTCATTTAAAAACTCTTAAAATTATATAAATAACTCAAAACCCTTAAAAGCACTAAAAACACTAAAAACCCTAAAAATCCCTAAAAATCCAAAAAACCATTAAAACCACAAAAAAACCTAAAAAAATTAAAAATTCCAAAAAAACACTAAAGAATATAAAAAATATAAAATCCCTAAATAAACCTAAATGACCATAAAACCCTTAAACCCCTTTAAAATCATAAAAGCGCAAAAAACTAGAAAACACTAAAACCCCTAAAAATATTTAATAACCAAAAATGAAAAATACCATAAAAACCTCTAATGGACTCTAAAACTACCTAAAATAACCAAAACACATTAAACATCTAAAAACATGTAAAACCCCAAAATAAACTAAAAACCCCCAAAACCCAAATAAACCCCTTAAAAATCTAAACCCAAAAAACCAAAAAACCCTAAAAATCCATAAAAATATCTAAAACCCAAAATAACTATAAAAATACATAAAATGATAAAAACCATAAAACCCCTAAAACCCTAAACCCCAAAAAAACCCAAAACCCCCAAAAAAAACCAAAACTCTTAAAACCCTAGAAACCATAAAAACACTAAAAAACATGAAAACCCTTAAACCATGAAAAACCATAAAAACCCTTAAAACCCTTACCAATCCTAGAACCCCTAAAATAATATAGAAACCACTTAGAAACACTAAACCCCCTTAAATATCCTGACAGTAAAACCCCCAAAAACCAAAAATCCCTAAAACCACTTAAAATCCTTGAACCCCTAAAATCTCTAAAATCCCATAAACAAATTAAAATACCTAAAAAACTGAAAACCCTGAAAAACATAAAAACCCTTTAAAGACCATTAAATACTTGAAAATTTATAAAATACACTAAAAACCCATAAATTCCACTGAAAATACTAAACGAACTGAATATCTTAAAACCCCTTAAAACACTAAAAACATAAAAAAACCCAATGCAAACACTAAAAGAAACATAAAACCCATAAATACCCTATGAAAATGAAAAAACATAAAGCCATAAAAAATACCTAAAAAACCTAGAAACCCTTAAAATCATAGAGAAATCATAAAAACCATATAATTCTTAAAAAATCAAAAAACTCTAAAACCCTAGAAAACATAAGAATCTTAATAAACTATAAAAATCCAAAGAACCATAAAAATTTAAAAACCGCTAGAATGCTAAAATACCATTTAAAATACCTAAAAAACCATTAAAATCACTGAAACCCTTAACATACCTAAAAACCTGAAAACGCCTAAAATCTCTAAAAGACCATAAAACACATGAAACTCTAAAATAGTAGAAATCGAAAAAACCATGAAAACAAAAAAACCTGAAGAAAATCTTGAAAAACCCTTAAGACCCTAAAAACCCATAAATAACTCTTAAAGAACCCAAAAACAATAGAACCCCTTTAGACCACAACAAAACCCTAAAACCCTAAAACCATAAAATTCACTAAAAAATACTAAAACTCCTAAAAAAACTACAAAACACTAAAACCCTTAAAATCCTAGAAGGACTAAAAGAACCACCGAAACACTAAAAGAACCCAAAAACCCCTAAAATAGCCTACAAATACTAAAAACCTTAAATCCCAAATAACATTAAAAACTCTAAATAATCATTATAAAACCCTAAAAACACAAAAAAACCAAAATGGACAGTAAAACACTAAATACCCTAAAACCCCTAAAATCCCACTAAAACACACTAAAATTGGTAAAAACCTAAAAAAAACGTAAAACCCCTAAAAGACCCTAAAATCAATTAAACCCTAAATCCCCAAAAAAACACCTGAAAAATGTGAACCATGTAATCTCTCTAAAAACCCTTAAAAACAAGAAGAAAACTAAAACTCCTAAAATCCATTAAAACCCCTAAATCCCCTAAAAATATAGAAACCCCTAAAAAACCAAATACCATAAACCCATCAAAAATCTGTAAAAACCCTTAAATGTCACTAAAACCCCTAAAACCCAAAAAAAATGAAAAAACCCCTAAAACCAAAAAACTATAAAATTCCCTAAAAACCCTAAATCCCTAAAAACCAAAAAAACCTTAGAAAACGTAAGAAATTGTAAAATAATAAAACCTATAAAACCCCCAAAAAACAAAAAAAACCTAAAAACCCTAAAACCCCTATAACTTTAAAAACCCTAAAAACCTACAACCCCCTAAAATTTCTAAAAGAATAAAAACCGCAAAAAAACATAAAAACTGTAAAACTCCTAAAAACTAGAAACATCCTAAAACACTGAAAGCAACTAAATCCACTATAAACTACATAAAAGTACCAAAAAATACATTTAAACACTAAAAAACCTAAAAATATAAAACATTAAAAATGTCAAAAAACTGTAAAAACCGATAAAACCCCATGCAACCCTAAAAACTCTAAAAATACTAAAACCATAAAAGCCTACAAAAATCCAAAAAACATCTAAAAGCATAAAAAATATTAAATTATTCTAAATACCCATAATCCTTCAAAAACTATACAAACCTAGAAAATCTAAAAAACCATAAAAACCCAAAAGAAAAAAAAACCCTATAACTCTTATAATGTAATGATATACTAAGAAGCTTATACCACCCTAAAACCAATAAAATCTCCAAAAATCCTTATAATCCATAAAAACATAAAAAATCCTAAAATAATTAAAATCTGTAAAACCACTAAAAATAATAAAAATTCTAAAAAAACCAAAAAACCATTAAAAACACAAAAAAACCATTAAAGTTTATTCGAGACCCTAAAAACCCTAAAATATATATAAAAAATAAAAATACCTAAAATACCTAAAAATCACTAAAACACTATAAATCCTAAAAATGAAGAAAACCCAAAGAACCATATTACCTTTAAAACCCCAAGAAATCCTCAAAACACATAAAACCCCTTAAAACTCTAAAACTACAAATAAAACCATAAAACCCATAAAAAACATTAAAACCCTTAAATTACCAATACCACTAAAAAACATTGAAACCCATAAAAAACATAGACATCACCAAAATTCCTAAAGCACTAAAAACAATAAAAACATATAAAACTGTGAAACCCCTAAAAATCATAAAAACATATAATATACATCAAAAATAAAAATACATAAAATCATCAAAACATAAAAGAATACATCTAAAAATAAATATGAATAAAATCAATAAAAACCAATAATATTTCTAAAAAGACACTACACCCCATCCCCCCAACAAAATCCTTAAAATTTACTTAAAGACCGTGAAACCCCTAAATTCAAAAAAAATTAAAAACCATAAAAGTCCCAAAATACCCAAAAAACTCTACAGTGATATAAAATCACTAAAATAACCTAAAACCATAAAAATACCAAGAGAAACTAAAAACTATAAATGATCACAAAAAATGTTAAACCCCCAAAAGACTTCTAAAATACTAAAATCCCGAAGTAACCTAAGACCCTAGAAATTATATTAATCCATAAAAACCCTTTAAAACCCTAAATAACCCTAAACCTCAAAAAACACTAAAGGAACCTAAAACCCTAAAAGAATTTAAAAACCCTAGAGTACCACAAAAACATAAAAACCCCAAAAATCACTAAATACCTTAACCATGAAAAACATTAACCCCCTAAAAATCTTAAATAACCCTAGAAAATCCAATAATCTATGTACAACCCTAAAACCCACTAAAAATTAAAAACCCCTAATAGACCCTAAATCCCTAAAAAACAGTAAAACTGTAAACCCCTAAAACCCCCTAAAAACCCAAAAACCACTAAAAATGATAGAACACCCATTAAAGACATTAATGACATAAAAGAACGTATAAGGCCTTAAAAAAATAAAACCATTAAATTAACCTAAAAAACAAAAAACACTAAAGATTGTAAAAACCACTAAAACTCTATAAGACTCTAAAACCCCATAAAAACAATAAAAGACCATAAAACCCCTTAGACACCCTCGAATAACTCAAAAACCCATAAATACCCTTAAAATACGAAAAACAAAAGAATCCCCCAAAAACCTAAAACAAACCTAAAAACCAAAAAAAACCCCTCAAAATAATGAAAAAAACTAAAAAAACTAAAAAATCCAAAAATCCAAAAAGTCCCCCAAAAACTATAAAACCCTAAACACCCATAAAACCCTAAAAACCTATAAAAGCATTAAAACCCTTTAAAAGACCCTAAAATATCCTAAAACCTTAATACCCCTAAAAATACCTAAAAATAAAAACCATAAAATATTAAAACACCAAAAAAACCGAAAAAACCCCCAAAAACCAATATAACCCCTAAAACACTCAAAAACCATAAAGAATCCAAAAAAAATCAAAATGACCCTTAATACCTTGAATACCAAAAACAACCCAAAAAACACCTAAAACCCAAAATACCTAAAAAATAAAAACCCTTAAAAACTGTTAAAACCCATAAACCCTTAGAAAACCCTAAAGACCCTAAAAACCATAAAACTTCAAAAAAGACATTAAAACCCCTAAAAACCACTAAAACAGTCTAAACCCCCATAAAAAACAAAAATAAATTAAAACTCTAAAACCCCTAAAAGAATCTAAAAATTACAAAAGACTTTAAAAACATTAAAATCTATATAAGACACATAAAACTCCTAAAAGATACATAAATTACATAAATGTTTATAAAACCCTAAAGGACACTAAACCCTAAACCCTACAACCTAATTCCAAAACCATAAAACATATAACCAAAAATCATTACCCTACACCCTAAACCATAATCCCTAAACACTATAACATAAACCCTATACCACATACCATAAACCCTAAACCATATACTCTATACATCAAACCCTAAAACCGGCACCCTTAACCTGATACCATACACCCTGAATCCCAAACCCTACAACCTAAAATCTTTACCCTCCACCCTAAAATATAAACCCTACACTCCAAACCCTATAACAAACACCATAAACCTTAAACCCTAATCAATAAACCCTATACCATACATGATAAACCCAAAACACTTCTCCCCAAAACCAATATCCCAAACCCTAAACCCTAAATATTTCTCCAAACACCCTATACCCTACATTCTAAACCCTAAACCATATAACCTACACCCTAAACCACAAACCCAAAACTCTTAACCCTAAACATTATAAATTACCCCCTAAACCCTAAGCCATACACAGGAAACCATGTACACTACACCCGAAAATCTACACAAAGCACCTTAAACCCTATACCATGCACACTAAACCCTAAACCCTAAACACTACACCATAAACCCTATACCCAACACCCTGAAACCTATACCCCACACCATATACCCTAATCCACACACCCTAAACACTATACCCTACACCCAATACCCAAAGTCCTTTAACCGAAAACATATACCCATATATTATAAACCCAATACCCTACACTATATTCCCTATACACTACCCCTAAAACTTATACCCTACACCCTAAAATGTATACCGCACACCCTAATACCCAAACCCAAAACCCTACACCCTAAACCTAAAACCCTAAACCATACACCCTAAATGTTATACCACAAAACCATAACCCTAAACCCTTTACCCAACACCTTGAACCCTAAAACCTACACCCTATACGCTATACCCAACACCATAAACCTTAAAACCACCGTCATAAACTCTACACACAACACCCTAATCCCAACACCCAAAACCTAAAACACTACACCCTAAACAATATGCCCTACACATCAATTCCTAAAAAATACACCCTAAACATTAAACCCTACACCCTAATCTATACACCCTAAACCATATACCCTACACCCTAAACCCTAAACCTTATACATTATACTCTATACCCGACATGATAAACTCTAAACCCAACACCCTAAAAACTATTCTCTACACCCTAAACCCTAAAACCTAAATGCTAAACCCTATACCCTACACCCTAAATCAAAACTACTACACACTATAACACAAATGCACCACCTTGAAACCTAAATCATATACCCTAACCCTGTAATTGAGACCATAAACAAAAAACATTATTCCCTAAACACTAAACCCTACACCAAAAACCCTAAATCTTACAACCTAAAAAATATACCCAAAACCCAAAACCATAAAACATTCACACTATACCATATACCCTACATTGTACACCCTAAACCCTATACCATACACCCTAAAACCTAAATCCAAATCCCCAAATACACTAAAAACCCTAAATTCCTAAAAAAATTAAAAATCCTAAAATATCCTAAAACACCCTTAAAATCCATAGAAATCCTAAAACCATTAAAAACCCCTTTATGAAACCTGAAAACCCTAATAAAACTAAAATGTACTAAAATCAATGAAAGCTCATAATCACCTAAAAAATATAATTACACTAAAAGGACTCTAAAAACCTCTTCAAATTCTAAAAAAAACATTACGAACAATAAAACATCTAAAGACCCTAAAAATCCAAAGACCCCTTAAAATCCTGAAACTCCATGCAAAACCATAAAAACACTAAATACCCTAAAACCCACTAAAAACTCCTAAAATCATTAAAAATCCCCAAAAAACCACAAAATACCCAAATAGTCCATAAAAAATATAAAACCATAAGAACCCTAAAAACCCTACAAAACCCTTAAAACCCCTAAAAACATGATAATACTAAAATATCCCTGAAACAATATAAAATTAAAAAATATAAAAGAACCCTAAAAACCTAAAAATAGTAAAAATCCATGAAACCCCCTAAAACCCCAAAAATACACCCAAAAAAACAAATCAAAATAACCATTAAAATGCTAAAAACCCCTAAAAACCCCTAAAAGTCTCATAAAATACACCAATTCCATAAATCCCCTAAAACACATAAAATTTTCAAAATCCATTAAAGAAAAAAAAACAAATCCAAAAACCCCAAAAAACCATAAAAACACTTAAAAATCCTAAATCATTAAAAACCATAAAACCCCTAAAATGACTATGTAGGGTCCCAAAAACATTGCAAAGGGAAGGAAATACTCCCACACGTTTGGAAAAGTAAATACACGATTGTTTGATTGAATATTTGTAGTAAAATTTAATGAAATCATGTTTTTAAAAGGAACCATGATTGTCTGCACACTGTTTACTGGGAAGGGTTTGTGGAAGGAAAAAACCATGAACCGGTAGTATGTGGATGACCTACAATGTGCTGACCCATGAGGCATAGGCCAGAAAATGAAGTTATTCTAATATAAATACAACCCATGAAATAGGCCGTCGTGAGACATGCCACTGGAGAAATCCGACAGAGGTATTCCCTATATACTATCCACGCAAATTGAGTTGTTTGTGGATGAGGAGTAGCCGATAATTCCTTAAAAACTGTATATCCGCGAATTGCGGTTTTCCATGTCATCCATGGGCTATATTTCACCAATGGGATTCCAAAAATGGTACCATGTGAATCAAACATATAGTTTCTCTCATACTCTATAAAAGGACCTCATGAGGAACTAAGAAGAAGGCAGTTTGTGGGGAGGGGGAGTCCTTTCATGGAGATGGGGGACATGCTCGTAGAATAGTTGGGATGTTGGAGACTACATGAATAAGATTTATAAGTGAATGATAAATGAATTTTGGAACCGCAAACCATTTTTAAACAGGTATAACTCTACTGTGAACCATAAAAAGAAGGAAAAATAATAATAACTGGTGTACCATGATCCATATTGGTGAACCACAAACCCTAGAACCCTCATGGATGATCATCCTGTGAACCACTAGAAAATTCCCATCCTTCGGTCTGGGAAACCCCGTAGAACCTCGTTATGTGGAGAAGACCATGCGCCACAAAGCACTATGCTATGTCGACAGAACCTGAAGCTGCATACCACTCCAGTACATAGATCACACCACTATCGGTGTACCACTTTAGTGTGCAGATAGTCCCTCCACTAACATGGTAGTATGATATGTGTGGAATCCCTCATCCTGCATGAAATGGTACATGCAATGGGGTGTATTTTGGTATTCCACATCTAGTTTCTAATATTTCCTCTTCATTACCGGCAAGTCCTCCATAGTCCCTATGATTACTAGTCCATTGGTATCAGTCCAATGCCTCTTCCAAGTCTGCCAGACCTCTCTGATAGAACCATTGGGTGCATCAGTGTGCCTTCATGAGTCTACATACCTATGTTGATAAGAGTCAAAAAGAAAATCCCCCCAACGGTATGGGATCCCGTAATGTTCCTCAGTATACATTACCATGGTAAACTGGGATCTAACCATGGGACACTGATGTGAACATCCCCATTCAATGGATCAAGGGAAATCAATTCCATTTCAATTTGATGAGGGGTAGTGATAAGTCAATGGGATTACTTTTTCCTTTCCCTTTGGTAGGGAATGATATCCTCCTCCCTATATTCCTGGAACTCATTTTAGGGAACTCCCACTAAGTTATGTCCCTATCCTTTTATAGGAGGTGTCCCTCTTACTCCTATTCAACTTAGCCCCGAACATATTCAGATAGATCACTAGATGTTACTATACTAGGTATCAACATGGGTGAGGGTCAGCACAAAATCCCCCTTCCCTCTCTTGTTGGGCCCGTAGCCATGGCCTCTTACACTGTTTCCCTCCACCATTTCCATGAGAAGGAAAAAGAATGTGTTCGGATGCCATATCAATCGTTTCCCCTTGTTTCTCACACTGATCATGACTCACACGACCATAGAGGTTAGCTGTGATCATATAATCCACACCAACCCATAAATGAACTATGATAACTTTGAATACCGATCTAATCAGGATACATAGGATGTCTGTCTAAGGCTAGATCGTAAGGGAATATCTCTGTAAATGTTAGTCCTAATAAAATCCCCAACAATAGGGCATCCCTTTTGGTATTAGCCCCAATTTGATCCTTCTAGAAGGGCCTCCTATACAGGGTAAGCCCCAATAATGTCCCATAATATAAGCATCATCTCTTCATAAGCCCAACGGAATTATTCCCCCTTTCTGGGATCACATAGGGGTATATGTCTTAGATTTAACTGATGTATGTGTGTCATGATTGTTTTCAAAAAGATATGTAGGAATTCCATATTATGGGTGTGTTCCCAATATCAAAACAATTTTCACCCCCTGAATGATGATAAACTCCATAGTGCCTCATCATAGGACGTAATTTGACGATGTCTCAACATCTATTGACCCATGCATATCCATGATTGACTTTTAAACACATGGGTAATCAGTGGACATAATATTTTGGAACGAACCAAGGATTCATGAACAGAATATCATTTCGTAAATCTATAAGAGAGTCATGAAGTAGGAAATAATTCCCCCCAAATGGGTGTGATAAACCCGACCTCCCATCCTCTCAACCAACAGTGTCCTCAACTTTTTTTGGCCAAATTATCCAACAATCACCTCCCTTTGGAAATCAGGTCCATGAATCATGGATAAAAGGTCCATTGGGTGTTTCTCAATCCACAAATAAACTCATTAGACATCATTTGAAGAACTCGTATCCTATGTGGACCAATCAGACAAATACTTAACCCCCTTCAATCACCTTTTAGGACCATTCAATTATGGAACCTCCTTTACAATATAAAAAGGATACACTACCTATTCCTCACAGGGCCAATTCAATCCAAGTGAAGGATAACAACACAAATTGGGTCAAAACAAAAATTGTGAACCCGATGTGAATCCTTAACCAAGGTTGGAGTTTTATCCCATGCAAAGATAGTCAAAATCACAAATCATATGTGTGGTCATGTGGTACTACTTTAACGAGGTTTTGGTGTCTATATATTTAATATATATATTGAATGTTTCCATAGAGTCATCCAATCTAAATGGAATCTTGAAAACTGGTTTAGACACGCACCTCAGTGATTGTGCAGGCAACTGGGTCCGCAATAAAGAGTAAGACTCCCTCACCAACCTAGTCTCTTCAATGTTGGGTATCAAAGACACTAATCAAATAGTATCATCAGAATGGTACTCTCCATATGATTTATGATTCAAGATAGTCCTTCCAATTGGATAAATCTCACCAGTCGCCTCATAGTTGTAGCCATCACCCCTGCAAAAGGCATCCCTAGTGTTCATCTCAAAACATTTCAGGAGGCTATCCCTAGAAAGCGAGAAAGAATAACTCCCTTATCTTAAAGAGGAAGGTGAGGTCAGAGACTGTGGCTTCAAACCAGCTATTCAGGAACCCCACTCAAGGGAAACTTTTAGATGAAATCACCATCAGTAGCATAAAAATAAATATTCTCATGTTGAAGATGATGTCTTGCTTAGGGAACCATCTGAAGTCCAACATACACGTTCCCCTCAGCTCACCCACCTAGTGGAGAAAACATACAATAAGGTGCATTACATCACTCTGATTGCTGAGGAAGAAATTATTAGTACAGAAAATGGAGATATATAATAGGAAGACATAAAACTCATCCCCCTCTACTCAAGACCACCATAGAAATAGGGTGGCACAACATGAGGAAATGAACAATCCTTCCAGTGCTCGTCTGTCCTGCTATGTAAAAAGAGAAAAAAATTATAGGCAGATGAAAATCTCTTCCAATGCACAATAATCCTTTCATCCTAATAGGATTTCCACCAGCTACACAAGTAAACAAATCCCATCTGATTCACATCAAGGTCACTATCCAAATAGGGAAGCAATCCATGGGCAGTCATATAATGCTTCTAATGCATAAGAATCCCACTAGTCAAATATGGTTACAACCAAATATTAGTAGAGTCAAATTCTTGGGGATGTATACAAATCCAATGAGACAAATGAATTTGCAAGCGAGAATATGAAAATTACTTCTCTTGAATATGTATCCCAACAGTCAAATATGGTGGCAACTATAGAACCAAGTTGAGGACAGACCCATTCCTCTTCCCTGTCAAAGAGGAATTTTCAGTATCCACTGGAAATGTTTGGAGAACTGAAGCAGGATAAAACTCCTACTCTAACATTGGAATGGTCCTTCATTATTGTTCCATGCAAATATTTATCTCAACACATCTTAACAATGATGGAAGATCATACGTCAATTCCAGACCATATCCTCCAGACCTGTCAAGAGGCCATTGTGTCGATGGAAAAGGTGAAGAAGTAGGCCCACAACGTAGTCCCCTCGAACGGGGTGACTCATCCAAAAAACATATTGGTAACTCTAGAGTAGTTATGCATCCCTTCTCTAGTCCAGGAGGGTCATTAGAAATATTCCAAAATACAAGGACAACCATATCGGGGGAAAATACCAATTCCAACTGGGGGACTCTGTTCTAATGTGGTGGCCTCTCTAGGGCATCCATATATTCCTTCTTGAACTCAATATGTTCATAGAAATATCACGAGGACATCATAGGAACCAATAAATCGAGATACCATATATAAAGGTGATTATCAATAGAAGGAAACCCTAGTTTCCTCTAAGATTGCTCCCAAAAATGAAATTCACTAAAAGAAATTGTAAAATGGAGAGCATATCCAGGATTCTGCACTATTGGTAACTGGATTTCTTGATTCCATTTGATATCTATAAATGGAGGTTCAAGATACTGCTGATACATTACCAAATTATTGAAGTGGAAATAGCAGTTGTGAATGTCCTCCCCAGAATGTCACTACTAGAATATCTAAATGACCTCCCTAGAGAACCAACAGGGGCTTACCCTTTGGGACAAGAAACAATCAATCATGGGATCCTACCTCCTAATCCATGTCACTATATCCCTCTCCTTGAAATGAATATCAGATAAGAAGAATAACCCCTTGATGTTGTCTGCCCTAATGGTCCTCCCTATGGTGTACGCTATTGATATGATTCTTCTTTTAGTGGAACATCATGTTGTTATGGTAGTCCTCGCCACAATGGAAGTTGCTAAGAAGGCCCTCCCCACAGAAACATCATGCAATGAGAAGGTCCTACCCTCATTGTAGTGCATAATAAAGTTACTCCCCATAATTTACATAGTAGATATTCTCAATGCAGCTAGATAACAAGTTTTGATAGTAGTTCTCACCATCACAGCAGTTTTTGTGAAGGTCCTCCACTCAATGACATCAAGCAGCAAGAAGGTCCTATCTTGCTGCATTCATCCCTAAAGGTCCTGCCTAGGGTATATTCCTTAGTGACATCCCCCATGATTCAATGTCAAGTTGAAATGGGGTCCCTCACCATTATATCACCAACAGCAAAGGTCCTCCACATATTCAAAATTCACACTAGAAAGAATGTCCTCCCCTGGCTAGAACAAATGTGAAAAATCCCTTGTATTTTGAGGTGATCATAAAGATGGAGGCTGACATGTCAAACAACCTTTATATGATGAGAAAATCCTTTATCAGTCAGAGGATGGTCTAGGGCCACACTAATCTTCTTATCCATCCATGTGCTACTCACACATCAATGAAGCTCTTGCTATCCATACTACTTGGAAAGAAATCACTAAGAAGCATCCAAACTTTTCAGGAAAAGTAGAGAATTCCCTTGAACAAAAACAAAAAGATATGTTTCTTATAAGAATACAACTATCCATGGTTGAAATAAAAACGATGTATTGGCCCATGACCACTTCTCAGTTCAACATACCCAGAGAGTTTTCAGAATAATGTATGAAAAATATTCACCTAAAAATATGGGAAACTCTCTACTAACTGAAATCCAAATTATTTCTCTTTGAATATTCTATAGACCATATCAATATATTAGGATAGCTTCTCCATAAAATCGATCTGGATGCTATACTATTTTCATGGAAGCCACAATCAGAGTGACAAATGAATGATCTATAATTGAAAAACCTACATGCATTGCACAAGTTTTGTTGGATCATTTATGGTTCCACTTATGAAGTTCATATTCGGGGACGGGGAGAGAATGGAGCTCTAAACTTCGCCCCATTTCCAATCCAGCAAAACTCAATAGAAAAAACATCCTACAATTCCATCACACAAAGACAGAAATAAATTGAAATCCTTTCTATGGAAAGGTTGAATTCTCGACAAGAACTATCCATGAATAATTCTCAAAAGATTCAGGCCCAAGGAGTGCAAGACATCGAGCAAATCATGACCCAAGAAAACCTATAACATCCATATAGATACCCACCTACGAGAACCCAATCAATGAGAAATTATCATCTCCTCAGAGGTAGTCAATTCACATGCAGATCCAATGCCATATCTAGAGCACATCCACATGGGAATACATGGGATCAAGAAAGAGGCAGTGGCAGCAGAATCTGCTGTAGTATTGGAAAAAACCTATTATATAGGGTTGGAGTATTTCAAACTCAAAATTCCTCCTTAAGAAAACAAATCGGGCCATGGAACACCAACAAAAGAACAAGAGTAACCCTTTCCCTCAGGGGTGGGAGCATTTTTACCTCAAATTCCCACTCAGCAGACATTGGTCTTCTCCCACTTAGGATGGATTCTAAGTAGGTAGGTCACCTATTCCATCCCATCTCATGATTCTTGTACCAAAGGGTGGATGAACATAGCCAGTTTATATCAAGTCTTACTTCGAGTCACTCGTCACCAAGAAACCCAAATAGGATCACATGATGGTATGAGAATATGAAAAAAAGACAAAATAAACTCTCCCACCATTAAACACCTAGTACACTACCCCAAATTTGGTATTCATCACTGAATGTCGTGGATATCAATCTCATTGACGTCAATTAAAATAATGCAAGTGAGGAAGAACATGGTGGAGATGGTTCCCTCTTAGAGGTGGTTCACACCTAGCCTAAGGGTTTGCATACTAAGAACCATAGAGATGCACTAAAATTGGATTAATTCTTAGAAAACCTATCATTTCCACCCAAATAGGTCCCCAATAAGGAGAATAATAATATAAAGGTCTATTACCCTCCTCCTTCTCCCTGTGAGAATGATCCACCCATGCTTGAGGAGATATTACCCTGACAAGAGGAGGAAATGAAAGAGCATAGATGGATCCATGTTGACCCGCGCCGGGGAATCTATCTTGTTAGACATATTCCTAAAATGGAGAATCAACATGTAATTTTAGAAGAGGTTCACCTACCGTGATGGCTCAACCCTGTAAATGAGACCATGCCAGGAGTCTCATCCAATCCAGATCCAAGACCAACATTTTACCTAAATCCACCCCTATAAGGATATCAATACTTCCCTATATTGGAGAAACAATCAGATCACATTCAATAAAATACACATGGGATACCCCTAAATGGGTATCCACCAAAAATAGAAGCAGTGCCGTTGCATCCAGTGTTTCTTACTACTACTCCAACACATGCTTAGGATCAGCAAGATATGCATTAAGGGCTGATGAATACCATCGAGTGACTGACAGCTTTACTGAAATCCATGGAAGGGAAGCATGGTCTGATACATCTATAAATTAAACCTTACCCTAAATGTGTGAGTAGCATTCCTCCTCCACCAAATTTGGTGAACCCTATTTTATTTCTCTCCAGTGGTTCAGGATACCCGAAATAACTTCTAATGCATTATGCTTCCCATTGTGACCCCATGATGGTCACCCTAGAGAAACAAGAAGTAGTGAATCACTGATTATTTGTTCAAAATATATAAGTTTCATCTTTTTGGCGATACACTAGTTATCCAAATAACTCAATCACATATTGGGAAGATCTCCAGAGATAGTGTCCCATCCAGTTTAGTTAAACATTTTCTAAGAGAACAATCAGTGATCTTATGAACTATTAGAAGTAGTAGAATGATATATAATCTGACATCATTTCCATATGGAAAGGTATAACTTATTCCCTAAACCGGCCACTACCCTAATATGATATTCTATCCATGTGTAATGACAATCACCACAATGACCTATGAACCCCACTAATCCCCATGAAGTACACACGTGGGTTCTGAGATATCTCTGCTATTTTCCAATGTTTAGATGATTCCTTAAAATGGACTAATCTCAAGTCCTGAGTAGCTTCATTGGACCTAGTAAAAATAACGAGAAAAGGTTATGTTTCTTCTGTTATGACTAAGTCACCCATGGCACCAGATATAGTTGTGAGGCCTCCAATAAATCGTGTAGGCCCCCTAGATTCAAAAATCCACTCCCACATTGGTATGAAGATTTGAGGAGAGGTAAAATTAATATGTTAGAGGAATCAAGAAATAAATTATATTAGTTATGACAATATAAATACCTTTGATACTTTTTATCCGTTATGAATTACAACTTTCTTAGGTCACCAAAGACAATGTGAGCCAATGAGATATGTCTTGATGACGGAAACAATTGTTTTCCCTACCACCCGATACTGGGAAACACAATCCAGGAGTGTTTTGTCTCTAAGGAACTCCTAAAAAATAATGGTAGACTCTAGAAAAGTCATTTTGGGATCACATCTAGGACATGTGGGATATGTTTCAACCTTAGACCCAAATTAGAGAGGGGATTGGCAATAATTCATTAACAAAAAAGAGCAGAACTTCAACATTTGGATGACTCAGAAAATAGTCAAATGAGATCAAGGAATAATTCATGCATAGTTGAAGAAATAAAATGTTCCCCCAATAAATCCGGAAGCATCCCAGACAATGTCTTTTTCTCCACAACCCTCCAAGTGCCAGTCATCCAGAAAATAGTCTGGTCAGAAAGGAAGAAAGTAGGGAGAAATAAGATAACCCATTCCAAATCCAAAAATATCATTGAATCTCTTAAAAATAAAGAGGTCATATCTAAAACAAAGTGCACTACCCTTCTAAATAGGATAATGGTAACTTCCCTGCCAATCAGCGCCATCATAAAAGGACAGTGAGGCATAATCACCATTAAATGAATAAATGATCATCGATTCCATTAATTCAATACTCTTAATGGACCCATTATCTAATGAAGAATATGGTTACAAACCTTAATCTCATGAATATATCCAGGGATTTGGTGGAAGAGGTATCAAATGTTGAAGTATCCTAGGAAGGCACGATCGTGGAAGGAGCCAAATTCCTAGCCTCACCCCAGCTCCAACTGTTAATGTTGTAGAAACTCATGGAAGAGCCCTCCAATGGATGCTACATAAACATGTGTATTATTATTCTTCCATTGGGAGATGTTCTGGATCAATTATCATGGAGTGTCCATCAGAGGAAGAACAGATGACTAGTCTGCCAAGGCGTGTAGGTACACCGGCCTAGACAAACCCAAGAAATACAATCACACCACTAACTCCTATCACAGAGGCTGGTCCATCGACATCCAAAACTCAAGCCTCTACAGCACAAAATAAAGTGTGTCCTATAACTTGGAATAACTATCCTTTAGATAATAACTATGTTATTCTGAAGTATCTAGCCTTAGTATCGACAATTCATTCAATCTTGGAAACTTTTAATATGTGAGAAAACCTTAGAGAGGCACTCATTGAATCTTTAATTAGTCCCCATGAATTTGATGCCAAATTGGCCAGTGACAAATTCTATAGTATAGAGACCGACCCCAAAAACTTCCATGTTGTCATCTCCTTCAATGATCAAGATGAGTAATCCATCATGCAAGGACACATCAGGACCTTATATGTGTGTGTCAAGACAAATGACATTGATATATAGTAAATCATCATCGACAATGGCACCTGAGTTAATCTTGTTCCATTATAGAAAAATCAATATTTGGGCTAAGACAAGGATAGTCTAATACCCTACACCACAACTATTCTAGGTTATGAAAAAAATTGAGCATAAACAATTGGGCCCAATCGAGCTTAAGACCTAGCTTGGAGACCTCGTGTATGATTCTAATTTCATAGTGGTGCAGGAAAATATATCCTTCAAAGTACTTATAGGGAGGACCCGGTGGAATAAACATGCTGAAATACCCTTATCATACAATCAGGGAATCAAATGTTGAACTAATGGGATAAATGGAACATTGTACTCTGATTAATCCCCATTCGACTCTTCTGAATCACACTACATTGGGGAAGGATTCTATGAGCCCGAAAGGAAACAGCCTTCAGCTAATGGTGTTGATTGAAAAAAAATTCCTTTAACCCATAAATGAGGTGGAATCAATGATCTCATATTTGAATGTAGATTCATCCATCTTCATGATCATAATTTTGGAAACTTGGCCTTCCAGTGTCCACAATTCCACTAATCAGTGAAATAGTGGTGATAGCTCAGATAAAAATTCCCTCAACCCATCCTCGGGGGTCTATAAAGTACCTACCTTTCTCATTGAGATAGAAGGGGATTTCCTATCACTAAACAAAGGCCTTTAAAATCCTCCACCCCCACTCCATCCTCTTTAGAATATTCCCTATAGTCCTTCAGAGAAAAAGATGTCGTTTCATTTTCTAATAATTAGAGTTTTGATTACTCTCCTAGCACTGGAGATGTCATCTCGAGAATCATTTCTCTATCTGAAGGGGATGATGAGGGGGATGTGGATGATGAGGAAGAAGAAGACCTTATGGATTCCCCTCCATAAATCAAAGAATGTGTCTCTACCACAATTGATGAACTTAGAGAAATAAACGTAGGGACCAAAGAAGACCCACGACCCACTCTGCTAAGTGCATCCATGTCTTCCAAAGAGTAAAGAGTATATCCTTCCTACCTGAAGAAGAAATGAGTTGTTTTATCCTAGAACTATATATAAATGACAAGTATAAATCATTAGGTGGCCACTCAGCACCTCATTTTTTCAAAATACCATCGATGTTATAAGAATGTTTCTTGAAGGGAACACTCGGCACATGCAACAAATATATATGATGAAGTCGACAAACTCATCAGAGAAGACATCATTCCAGAAGTCCAATATCATATCTGGATGGCTGAAATAGTCCTTATTAAAAATAATAATGGGGAATATCAGAGTTTTCATCTTTTTACAGATCTCAATCGGAACTGCCCAAATGATGACTTCTTTTTTTCGATCACAGAACTGTTGATCAACGTGATAGCCGGATATGGGGCTCTATCTTTCATGGATAGCTATTCTGGTTATATTCATATCTGAATGGCTCAATTTGATGAATAATCAACTTCCTTTAGATCCTCGAAGGAGTATTCTACTACAAGGTGATGACCTTTGGTTTGAAAAATGTCGACGCCACATATCAGTGTGTCGTGCATCATATTTCCAAACCCTTATTAGAAATTTTATTGGAATGACTAATAGAAAACCTAGTGGTTATGTCATGAAGGCACTCATAACACATGGTAGATCTCAAAATTTTCTTTAATAAACACTGAAAACACTTTTTGAAGATAAATCCCCAGATGTGTGCCTATGACGCTACCTCGGGGAAGTTCCTCACCTTTTTTGTACACCATTGTGTCATCGAAGATGACAATGAGAAGACGAAGGCCATCATTGGCATGTCCCCACCTCACAACCCCACTGATTTGAGAGGTCCCTAGGGACACCTGGACTACATTAAATGCTTCATAGCCAAATTTGTATGTAAATTTTTTCCTTTCACCAGGTTGATGAAGAAAGGATTTGCAAACTAGTGGACTGACGATTGTCAGGAAGAATTTGACAATCTCAAGAGATATCTCCTAACACCACCTATGATAATGTTGTTGGTCAAATTAATACTACTCATTATGTATGTGAATACCTTGGAAAGGTCACTGGGTGCCTTCCTCTCACTGAATAATGATGCATGCAGAAAGAAAAATATCTATTGTCATAGCTGAACCATGATCAGTGATGGGAATCATTATTTGAATATTGAGAAAAATTTCCTCGCATTAACCTTTGTGTTATAGAAACTTAGTCATTGTCTATAGCACCATGAGGTCCACCTAGTCTCATGTAGTAACCCACTCATGTATATCCTTAGTTTTCCGATGTTAATAGGACACATATCACAATGGTTGGTCATCTGATAGAATTTTGACATATGGTATGTTCCCCAAAAAACATTAATGTCATGTTATTAATATATTTCTTGGTAGAGTACCCGTTAGCAGAAATGTCCCCATTGGATGATGATCTTCGTAATGAAGAAGTGTTATCTATATAAGATGTCTCCCAGACATGGGAATTTTACTTCGATGACACATCCAGAAGCATAATAGAAAAAAGGGATGGAAGATCCCAAGATCCAAAAAGTGGGGCTGGGAGTTATACTCATATCTATAGAAAATTCCATCTTTACGAACTCCTTCCTACTGTCGGAATGGTGAAAAAAATAATGAAGCAGAATATATAGCACACATCATAGGCCCAGAACTGGAACTTCATGTGAATGTTTAGCACCTGAGGATAAAGGTGATTTAGAATTGGTCATCAAGAAAGTCAATGGCGATTATTATATTAAGAAAGAGGTGTTTCTTCCTCATATGAACCATGTTTGAGAACTAATGGTATAATTCCCAATATAATTGATGTTGACTTATGTTCCTCAGTCACAAAATGTGAAATCTGATGCACTGAAAAATCAATCCACAACCATGGTTGACCTAAACGAAGGTGAAATAGTCATCAACATTTCTCACCATTGGACGGTCCTACCATTAATTCAGACCAACACAGTTGAAATTGACAATATTAGCCCTATCCCTGAGCCTTGTGGTCATACCACTGTCTAGATAAATCCCATATCAAATTACTAATGGAAGGTAGAACACCCACTAGACGGGGCCTGAAGAGAATAGATTCAGAGGTGGGTAGTAAATTTTTTTCTATATGATGGTGAAAACCAACAAAAGGTGGTCCCCCAAAATTGGAAGCATCAGCGTGGCTTATTGAGTATACATACTCTGGTAAGAGGAGTCACAAAGGTGGTCCCCCAAATGGTGTTGGCCCCCAGAATGTTCCTCGGTCCACGTTCCTGAGGTAACCCGGGATTCGAGCTTGGGAAACTGTTGTGGAACTCCCTGTTCTAGGGATCAAGGGAAATCACTCACATTTAATTTTGTTGAGGGTTAGTGATAAGTCGATGGGATAAATATTTACTTACCATTTGGCAGTGAATAATATCTTCCTACCACCTTTCCTAGAACCCATTTCAAGGAACTCCCACTAAGGTAAGTCCCTAGCCTTTTACATGATGCGGAGGTCTTGCTCCTCTTCACCTCAGACCTAGTCGTATTCTGATAGATCACCATATATGCCTATCTTAGATATCAACATAGGCGAGGGTCAGCCCGAAATCCCCTTTCCCTCTCCCATTGGTCTCGTATCAATGGCCTCTTCCTCTGTCACCCTCCTCTTTTTCCATCAGTGGAAAAAACGAAAGTGTATGGTTTTCCAGATCTGTCGCTTCCCCTTGTTTCTCCCACCGAGCATGAATCATGTGGTCTTAAAGGTAAATGGTGATCATAGAATCCACACCAACGCATAAATGGATTACGAGAACTGTGATTCCCACTCTAACCTAGATATGTAGGATGTCTGTCTAAAACCTGAGCTCAAGGGATGATCTCCTTAAACGTCAGTACCAATAAAATACCCCACACTGTGGCATCCTTTTTAGGTATAATCCCTTATGTGATCCCTCCATAAGTTCCTCCTCTACAGTGTAATCCCCAATCATGTCCCCCCCTAAATGGGCATCACCTCTACATAATCCCCAACCAATCATGGCCCCATGTTGGGCCCCCCTTGTGGTATATGTCCCAACATTAGTTGAACAACATGGGTTCTAATTCCTTTCACAAGGATACATAGGAATCCCATATTTTGGGTTCGATCCCAACATTGAAACAATTTACATCCCCCGTAAATAAAGATAAACTCCAGGGTGCCTCATCACATGGCTGAAATGGACACTTTATAAGCTAATCTTTAACCTCACATATCGAAGAATGATTTTGCAACCTAGTGGTATTTCGTGGACACACTCTTTAGGGATGAACAACGGATTTATGAACATATGAACATTTCTTAAATATATAAAATAGTTCCAGAGTTAGTGATAATTCCCCCCAAAATGGTGTGATGTGTCCGACCTCCCATCCTCTTCACCAATGGATTCCTCAAGTTCTATTGGGAAAATTATCCTACAAAGGTCTTCCTTTGTAAAGTAGGTCCATGAACATGGATAAAACGGTCATTGGGTGTTTTTGGCTCAACAAATAAACCCATTGGAGACCATCTGCGTAACTCGTATCCTATGTGGACCAATCTCATAAATACATAACCCCATGTAATCTCCCATCAGGACCAATTGATTGTGGCGACTCCTTCGCAATATAAAAAGTATACACAACCCAGTCCTCATGGGTCCAATTCAATCCACGTAAAGGATGACGACGCGAATTAGGTCAAAACAGACCATACAAATTATAAAACCCCTAAAACCCCTCTAAAAGACCCTTAATAACCTGAAACCCCTAAAACCCACAACAAACACAAAAATACATAAAACCACCTAAAAACCTAAAAACCCTAAAATACATGAAACCCCCTGACCCCCCCAAACCTAACACCTTAAAAAACCCAAAAATAACCCAAAAAAGCCAAAAATACCCTAATCCATAAAAATGACCTCAAAGACCCTAAAACCAATAAAACCATGAAAGACCCTAAAATTATTAAAAAACCTTAAACCACAAAAAAACCCCGAAAATACTATAAAAATTCAATAAAACCCTAAAACACCATAGATACACGAAACCACCTAAAAACACTAAAAACCCCTAAAACTCCTAAAACCCCTAAAACCCCATAAAACTCAAAAAAAACACCTAAAACCCCTTAAATCCATTCATAAATACTAAAAAACCTAAAAAACCTAAAGTCTACAAAACCATTAGAAACACTAAAATATCCAAAGGAACAAAAAAACCTAAAATACACTAAAACCCTCAAAAATCCCTTCAGACCTTACCACACCCCAAAATCCCAAAACCCCAAAAACACATTAAAACCATTAAAAACAAAAAACATCAAAAATCACATGAAACCCCCTAAAATCCATAAAACACTAATGAATTTATAAGAAACCCTAAAGGACCCTTAAACACCATAAAACACTTAAAACCTCTTAAAACCCAAAAAACCATACAACATCTAAAAACACGAAAGACCCTAAAAATCATAAAAACCTTAAGACCCCTAAAACATAGAATCTGGAAGAAACATTAAAAAAATAAAACCCCATGGAATCCCTAAAAAGATATCAAAACCCTAAAACCCCCCAAACACAAAAAAACCCTATAACCCCTAAAAATCCTAACACCCTAAAAACACGTCAAACCAATAAGGACCCTTAATACCCTAAAAAACTAAAAGACACTTAAAAGCATAAATGACACTTAAATACCCTAGAAGATGCTAAAAACTCTAAAATACTCAAAAAGAACTAAAAACCAGCATAGACCCCAAAAACCGAAAACCCCTAAAAATCTAAATATTATAAAACCTTTAAAAAACATAAAGAACCTAAAACCCGAAAAAATTTTAAAAGCCTAAAAAACCTAAAAACACCTCGAAAACCCTACCCACATACCCTAAAAGATGCTAAAATACTTCAAATCCCTAAACCAAAAAAACCCCTAACTTCTCTATAAAACCATAAAACCCCAAAAAACACAAATAAATCCTATAAACCCGAAAATACCAAGAACACCGTAAAAAAAACCCATAACACAAAAAAAATCCTCAAAATAAAAAAACCCTAAAAACACTAAAGAACCCTTGAAACCCGTAAAATACTTAAAAATTAGTAAAAACCCTAAAACTCAAAAAATGATAATGAACTGAAAAAAAACTATAAAATCATAAAAACCGGAAAAACTATAAAACCACATAAAACACTATATACATTAAAATTTATAAAACACCTAAAACCCATAAAAAAATTAAAATCCTGAAAAACCCCTAAAAATTAAAAATTATAAAATATGATAAAAACCCAAAAAAGCCTAAATTTGCTAAAAACCTAAAAATTCATAAAACCATAAAACCCCTAAAAACAAAAATACATCTAAAAAACCTAACCCCAAAAAAATAAAAAACATAAAAATCCTTAAAATCTTTACAAAACCATAAAAAATCTAAAAACTATAGATACCAATAAAAGCACAAAACCCCTAAATAAATCTAAAAACACTGAAAACCATAAAAATACATAAAACTCTAAAAAGGCCAAAAAACCAAAAGAACCCTAAAACACCCTATAGAATAATAAACACATAAAAACCCTATAAATGACATATAAAAACCTAAAACACTTAAAAATAATCGAAACCCAAAAAACTCCAAAACCCGAAAAAGACATTAAAATAACGGAAAACCCTAAAACCGATTAAAATAATAAAAACAAATAAAAACATATAAAACCCATAAATAACACTAAAGAAACACTGAAAACAATTAAAATCCTAAATACCCTAAAAAAATAAAATCCATAATAAACTAAAGACCCTAAAAACCCTAAAAACCATGCAAAACCAAAAAAATCCCTAAAAACAATATAACCCTAAAAATTTCAAAATCAATCTAAAACTCTAAAAATCAATAAAAAAACTTTAGAACCCTAAATATTATAAACCATAAAAACAATAATAATCTCTAGAAAACATATAACACTTAAAAACCTTAAAAAACCTAAAACTACCAAACTATAAAACCCATAAAAATCAGAAAAAATCTCAGAAACCCCTAAAACCCCACAAACAACACTAATACACCTAAAACATCATTAAAATACATAAAAACAAAAAAAATTACATAAAGATCCAAAAAATCCAAAAAATGTTAAAGAAAACCTATAAAACCCTCAAAACCAAAAAGAACATAAAAGATCCTAAAAACCCATAAAAATTATTTAAACACTAAAAACTCATAAAAAGAACTTAAAACCCCTAAGAACCCTAAAATAGCCTAAAAAAAAGAGAATAAACACCTAAAAACCAATTCAAAACCCCAATATATCATAAAACCCCTAAATGAACCTAAATCCCTAAAAACCCCAAAAGACCCTAAAAATTATAAAATCCCCTAAAAGACAGTAAAATACCATAAAAACGTAAAATACACTAAAAAATATTAAAAACCTATAATAAAACCTAAGAAACCATAAAAATATAAAAGAACCTAAAACCCTAAAAATTTTAATGGACACTAAAAATCCCAATAAACCCTAAAACCCCTAAAAACATAAAAGAAACTAATAACTATAAAATTCCTAGAAAACATATAAAATAACAAAAATCCACAAAAAAACTAAAAACCCTAAAAAATCCAAAAATTCCTAAAAAGCCTAAAAGGAAAAAAACTATATATCAATAAAATATAGATATCCATTAAAACCTTAAAAACATAAAACCCCATTGAAACTATAAAAACCCCTAAACCCAAAAAAACTAAATGCCATTAAAATCCTAAATCCCAAAGAAAACCTTAGACACCACTAAAATCCAAAAAAAAAACTCAAAAAACCCAAAAACCTCTAAAACTCCCTAAAATGCTAAAAACCTTTCAAACACAAAAAACCATAAAATCCCCAAAACCCTATAATCCTAAAAACCCTAGAAAATCATTAACCCCCCCAACCGTTAAATACCCATTAATCCTCAAAAACCCATAAAAACCCTAATCCTTATAAACCCTAATCACTCTAAAAACCCTAAAAACGAAAAATAACCAATAAAAACCTTAAAATCCTTAAACCCAATAAAATCCTTATAACCCCTTGAAAACCCTAAAGCCCCTAAACCACTAAAATCCCAATAAAACCCTAAAAATCCTAAAACTTGAAATATTCCCTAAAATGAATTAAAATCCTTTAAAAACCCCAAAAATCCAATAAAATGAAAGAAAGACCCTAAATCACAAAAAACCCTAAAAACCCTAATACCCTAAAAAATATATAAAGAGAACCTAAACCCCTATAAAATCCTAAAAAACCTAAATACCTATTAAAAAAACTATAAGCCATAAAAACACTTAAAATCCTAAAATGTAAAAAATCCTAAATATACCTTTAAAAGACCCTAAAAACGGTAAAAATAAAGTAAACTATGAAAAACCATAAAACCCCTTAAAAACCACTGATAAACCTATAAACCCTAAAACTATTATAATACTAAAACTCCCTAAAAACTCCATGAAACATAGAAACAATCAATACCTGTAAAGAAACATAACAAATCCTAAAAACCCTGAAACCCTAAAACCCTAAAACACAAAATAACCCAAAAAACATCAAAAAACCAAAAGGACCCAAAAACAATAAAAATCATAATGACCCTAACAAAACTATAAATGTCCCAAGATATATTCAAAACCCATTAAATCTCTAAAAACCCCTAAAAACCCTAAAAAAAGTAAAACCCTAAAACCCCTAAAAACCAAAGAAACCCTAAAACACCATAAAAACTAAAAGAACACTAAAAACATCCAAAAACCAAAAAAAAACCATAACAAACCCAAATACCCAAAAATACCCCACAAAACCCTAAAATACCAAAAAAAAACCCAAAAACCTAAAATCCCCAAAAAACCCTAAAACCCCTAAAAATACCCTAAGACCCTAAAAACCCTAAAACCATATGTATCACTAAAAACATTAAAAATGATAAAAACCCTTAAAATTAAAAACCCCTAATGCAAAAAAAACCCTAAAACCTTTGTAGGGGCCTGAAAACTCCACCAAAGGATGAAAATTCGCCAAAATCACTTTTAAGAAGGAAAAAAGTACTCTTAAAAGTCTGTAAAGGTGAATAAACTCACATCAAGTTACAAATTTCAAAAGAAACATGAAGAGATTAATATTTTCAAATAAATTCAGTTTTCCCACGTACCATCATTGGAAAATCATTTCAGACCTCTTGGATCAAGAACCAACAAGTACACGGAACGATCCGCAAACTGCTACCCTACAGAGCGATGGCCAGCGAGCAAGGTGAACCACTAACCGCATCGCCGAAGGACTGGTGCATGTGAATCACATCCCTGTAATGTTCCATGAACTCATTACTTCACAGAGGATGTGAACCAATAGGGTTTTGAGAACCATTATTGCGAACCAAAGCCTCTGTAAACACAGGTTGACAGAGTCTTCCGCATGTAAGGATATATCCTCTCGGGCCTCCACAAATGGTGATGTGTGACTAATAGATACGATTTCCCCAATGATATATAAAAGGAGAAAAATAGAAGTATAAAGTATGGATGAAAAAACCTTGAAGGGGACTTAGAGATTGGAAGAAAGAGTTTGTACAAGAATCCGGATTCAATCTCAATTCATTGATGACGCCTGAATCGATAACCACACTCTTCACATGTACAGCCATCCACGAACCATAAAACAAGAGAATTGAATAATAATAATAAAACCACGAACCAAATAATTCTAGTGGATTAATTCCACAGGAATGATAATCCCTCAGACCCTCCTTCAATATTGTGATCCACATAGTGTATTGTTATGCAGACTAAACATGGTGTCGCATGCTGCATCACTATGTGGATGGAACCCAAAGTAGAGTGATGGGCCATGTACCACAATGGTACGTAATGATTTATACCCATGCTCATGTACTGCATCGGTATGCAGATGACCCCTCTGCCCGCATACCGCTATGGTATGCGGAGCCTCCCCCACCTCAAATAAGAAACCGATAAGCAGAATGGGGTATTTTTTAGTATTATTTCCTCCATTTCCAAACTTAACATTCAATTAACATATAGTCCTCCATGATCCATCTGCTAAATAGTCCTCCAACATTAGGCCAAAGCCTCCTACAAATCCATCGGACCTGTATGAGAAGACCATCGGGTGCCTCATCATGCCCCATTGAGTCTATATACCCTTGGTAAGAGAATCCACAAAGGCTCACCCCACAATGGTTTTGGCTTCGGGAATTCCCATGGGTCTACATTCTCATGGTAAAATAGAGTCCAACCTCGGGATACCAATGAGAACCTCCCCATTCTAGGGATTAAGGGTGATCACATCCTTTTCCATTCATTGAGGAATACTAATCAGTCGAAGGGGTTATGTTCACTCCCCCTTTCTTGAAGACAAAACTCCTCCCCTTCCAAGAACGTATTTTGGGTCCCTCCTACTGATGTAAGTCCCCAATCTTCCAAGTCCAGTATGTTTGTATTTCAATAAAATTTCACATTGAAAGGGTCATTTCTCTACGCCCTCACCCAGGGTCACCCATGCCTGTTCCACTGTGGGCTCTCCCTCTCTCACCAATAAGAGAGGAGGCATGTTCCTTGTTGGATATTAGGCATCCTCTTTTTTATCACACTAAGCATGACTCACGTGTGATTAGATTTTTGTCACGATTACAATGTCCACACCATTCAAAACTATGACAACTCTGATTCCTGATCAAATCAGGATACATAGGATGCCTAACTGAAGGCCCGGGCTCAAAAGGGTTCCCATCCAAAAGGGTTCACCCAATCACGTTTCCCACAAATGGGAAACTTCTACTCATAATCCCCACACCATTCTAAAATAAGAGAAATTTAATTCCAAATCAAATCAGGATACATAGGGAACCCACCTGAAGGCTCAAGCTCAAAAGTGTGCCCATCCAAAAGGGTTCACCAATTCATGTTTACCTCAAATGGGCTGTTTCTACATGTAATCCTCACACCATTATGATATATGATAACTCTGATTCCTAGACAAGCCAAGATATGTAGGATGCCTACCAGAAGGCCTGATATTAAAAGGCTGCTCTCCCATAAAAGGTCCACCTAACCATGCCCCATCAAATGGGCAGCACCCGTATGTAAGCCCCAGCCAATATGAACTATGTGGGCTCTAATTCCACTCATGAGGATACATAGAAAACCCAAATTATGGGTCCAATCCCAAAATTAGGTCACCATACATCCCCCTATATGATGATAAAATATTTATCACCTTATTATATGGATGAATCCATCATCACCTCTATAGCGTCAAATATATGTATGCCTACGACGATCTTGAAAATCAAGGGTAGACCATGGACACACTCTTCAAGAATGAACCAAGGATTCTCGAACGTATGAAAATGACATAAATATATTACAGAGTCCCAGAATAGATGATAACCCTCCCCTAAAAGGGTGCGGTGAGTCAGACATCGCATCTTATCGACCAATAGAGTCCTTAAGTGTCACTGGTTGAATCATCAATCAACGAGCACCTGCCTTTGGAATGCAGGTCCATGAATCATGGATATTAAGGCCATTGGGAATTTCTGGATCCACAAATAAATCTTTTGGAGACAATCTATGGATGTTATATCTACAGAGGACCTAGTTCACAAGTACATGACCCCTACGTAATCGCCCATTGGGACCAACAATTATCGCGAGGTTAATCCAACCTTCTTTTAAAGGATAAAGAACCAAATGGGTCGTAATAAAAAGTAATGGTGAATTTGATGAGAACATATATCTATAAAAGAGGGATGGGTGATGATCCTCAACGTACCATTTCCAGACCAACCTAAATGTGCTACCTCTGATGCAGAAAAAAATGGTGAACCCAATGTGAATCCTTAATCAAGGTGGAAGTTCTACACCAATGATAAAATACAAAAGGATAATTCATGTTAGACCATTTTTTCCCCGATATGCGCAAAACATGACACCTCTAAGGCGGAACGAAAATGGTGAAACTGACGTGAATCCTTAACCAAGGTGGCAGTTCTACCCAACCCAAGCGCTTTCACCACACAAAAAATCAAAAGGGGAAGGGTTCCAAGATGAATTGTCAGATGTGTACATGTTTGAAATAATAATTCTTTGATGAGGTTTTGTGGTATATATGTCATATATGTACGTCTTAGGTTCCGTCAATGAAATCTTTGTTCTAAATGACATCCCAAGGACCAATGGAGAAACACATATCAACGACCAGAAAGGCGGTTGGGGCCCCAACAAAGAGCAGGACCCCCTTGCCTACCCAGCATCTTCAACAATGGGTTTCTAACACACTAATTAGGGAGTATCACCGAAATGGTACTCTCCCCATGCTGGAGGCCACGAGACAAGCCCTCCAGTCTGCAAAGGATTTCTCGTAGCTGCCTTCTTCGTGGTCAAAAACCCTGCACAAGGTGTCCCCGATGGTCGTCTCAAATAGTTTCAGGAGCGTATCCCCAAAATGTGATAATGAGTACCAACCTTATCTTAGGGAGGCAGATGATGTCGATTCTAACAGCTTCATACTAACTGCATAATGGTCCTACTCACGTGCCCCCTCTTGAGAACGTTTTCTCTAACACCAGACGACCAGTGCTCCTCTCGCTGAAGAGGACCTTATGCCTAGGGAACCTACTAAAGTCCAGGAGACCCGGTCTCCTCATGATACCAACCAAGGGCGAAAAATATAAAATCTGGAACATGCTATCACCCTTGTTCTAGAGGATAAACTCCATCGTACTAACGTGGTGGCATTCAACATGAAGGAATATGATTATTCCCCCTCCACTCAAGCCCTCCACAAAAATATGGTGGCACAATATGAGAACATGCACATTCCTTCTAGTGCTTAGCAGTCCCCTTGTGCAGACTTAGTGGAAAACTATAGGTAGATGTACATATCTGCTGATTCACAACAAGCCTGTCAACAAAATAAGGCAGCAATAAGCTATGTGCAGACATAAAAAAATGCTAAGGCATTTCAAGTCTTACATCCAAATAGGGCATTACTCAACTACACATAGGCATAAATGCCTACCGACACATATCATGCCTATCATCTAAATATGGTGGAAACCAAATATGAGCACAGTTAAATACCTGCGGATTCATACAAATCTTCTGAGAGAAATATAGTGGTAAGAGAGTAGATGAAAATCATTACTCATGAATTTTAAGACCACCAGTCGAATACAGTAGAAACCATGGAGGAAAACTAGTGGAAGACTTGTTCCTCTGTCTCGGCATAGGAGAACTGCAAGTATCTATTAGTGACTCATGGGGGACCGGAGTAGGCACAAACTGCTTCTCCGACATCAAAATGGGCCTTCATACCCATTCTAGCTAAATATATTTCTCAAAAAATCATGGAGTAGTTATGCATCCCTTCACCAGTCTAGGAGGGTCGACAAAAATATCCTGGGATATAGGAACAATCAGATCATGAAAAAATACCCATTCCAACTGGGGGACGCCGGTCTGACATGGTGGCCAGTCTGGGGCAGACATATATCCCTCCCAAAACTCAAGATGCTCTTTGGTGTATCCTAATGACATCATGGGGCCCATCCACATAGGGAACCATATATGAAGTCCATTACCAATAGTAGATGGCCCCAATTTCACTGAAGAGAGAACTGAAAAATGAAATGAACCAAAGGAAACTGAAAAATGAAGAGCACATACATGATTTTTCTCTGTAGGAAGCTGGGGTTCTTGAATCCCTCAAACATATATCATTCAAGGATCAAGACCCTTCAATTCTATTACTAAATTAAGGAAGTGGCAGTAGTAGTCGTGAATTTCCTCCTCAAAATATCGCTACCAACTACTCTAAAGGTCCTCTACAGAGCACCCACGGGGGCTCACTCTGTGGTCCATGAATGATCGATCATGAGAGCCTATATCCTAATGTGCATTGGGGTATCCCTCCCCTCGACCTGATGATCAGAAAATAAGAAGGTCCTCCTCTTTCTTTCTTCCACTATGATGGTCCTTCCCAGGGTATACACTGCATATATGCTTCACCCTATAGTCATACATCAATTAATGATGGTAGTCCTGAACATGATGATAGTCATTCCAATGGCCCTCCATACAATGGTAGTTAATATGAAGGTCCTCCCCATAGTAACGCCAAGAAACGAGAAGGTCCTCCCCTCATTGCATTACATCCTGAAGGCCTTCCCCATGTAGTTCAATACATGAATTCTACCTTCATCCAGGTATCAAGTCATGATGGTAGTTTTCGCTATAATGAAAGTCATTGTGAAGTCTATCCCCACAATGGCATTTGTTGCGAAGGTCCCCCCTTAGTGATGTCATGCAGCAAGAAGGTCCTCCCCTCGCTGTAGCCCATATTGAAGGTCCTCCCTAGGTATACCCCATAAGGACATTTTTCATAGTTGTGCGTCATTTGAAATAGTATCCCTCATCATTGCATCACCAATTGCGAAGAGCCCCCCGTAATCAAAATTCATAATGGTAGGAAGGTCCTCCCCTTGACATGACAAATGTGAGAAAGTCCACTTTTGTTGAGGCACTCAAAAAGGAATAAGATAAATCGGGAAATCCATCTACAACAAGTGATAATATTTCTTGAACATAGGATGGTCCATGGACACACTCATCTTTTGAGCCACCCCTACACCATTCACATATTAATAAGGATCCCACTAGTATGATCGCTAGGAATGAAATTATTAAGAATCAATCAAGATGCGCAAATCAAGTAGAGGATCTTTCAGAAGAACAACAACAAGATATGTTGTTTGTGAGAAGACAAATAGCTAAGGATAATATACCATTGATGTATTGTCCTATGGCCACTTCTCAATTTGACATATCAGAAGAGTTTTATAGGGAATGCACACATGAAATTAGCCTCAATATATAGACAACTCATCGTCAGCTGAAAGAAAAATTCCAACCCTACGAAGGGTATGCAGACCATGACAACACGTTTGGAGAGCTTCTCTATCTAATCAGCATAGAAGCTCTCCAATATGCAAGGAAACCACAATCGGAAATGAGAATGAAAAACCATGAACTGGATTACCTCCAAGAAATGTATAAGTTGTGTCACCACATCAGTAATGCTCCAACTGGAGTTCACATTCGGGGATGTGGAAACATGGAGCTCTACACTTCACCCCACGTCTCGTCCAACAGACCCCATTGGAAATAAAATCCATCAACATAATTTCCTAGTGGGAGAAATCAAGTGAAACCCTTGATCAGTAAATATGGGATACTCAACAACAAAAGGCCCGCAGTATGTCTCAAAAGTGTCAGGAATGAAGAGATCAAGCCATCAAAAAGCTAATGATCCAGGAAACCAAGAACATCTAGAAGGCATCATGACTAAGGGAATCCGACCAACATGAATTTCCCATGTCATCATAGGACTATAGACTATGTGCAGGACCAATACCAAACTTGGATCAAACCCGTTCAAGAGTATGTGAAATTGAAATGGTGGAAATAGCAGTAGCTACTGCCACAATATGGGAACAACCCCAGACCATAAGGATGGGGGAATTATTAACTCAAAATTCCCCTGTATGGTCAAAAAATAGAGGATATAGTGCATCAATGGATAAATGGAAACAACCCCATCCTACAGGGATGAGGAATTTTTACCTCAAATCCCCACACAGTGAACGTCTGTCTTCGATCGTCTAGGAAGAACGATGGAAATAGGTGTTACTATTCCACCCCTTCTTGAGGTTTGAAATCTCCGAGACAAAGGAAAGTTGTGAGGCTAGATCAAGGCTCCCTTCAGATCAACCATCACCAAGAAACCTGAAGAATACCTTAAAATTGAGGGAGAAAGTACAACAAAGGATGTAGAAATTATTCCTACTATTCGACACTGAATACACCACCCCAATGCGGTATTTCTCAGTAAACGTGGACATTTTCAACCCCACAGATCTCATAGGAATTGACATAGAGGTAGAGGATGAAATGGAAGATGGTTCCATCCCAGAGGCATCCCACACCATGCCTGATGGTGTGCATACTCAGAACTAGAGAGTGGCCCTAAATCTGGGCGCCCACTATGTCAATCAGAAATTACATCCACTCAAATCCACAACAAGGAGAAGAATAAATCCAATGTTGTCTACGACCCCCCTTCTCTTCCCCTAGAAATGTGTCCCTCACACTCCAGGAAAGGTTCTCCAAGAAAGTGGAATAAATAGAAGAGCTCATGAAAATCAATACTAAGCTGCATCGAGGGAGTTGCTTTACCGGATGCGTTCCCCTGTGGAACATTAGTAGGTGATCCCAAAAGAGTTGCACATACCATATTAACATTTACCAGGGAATGAATCCAAGCTCGGAGGACCGTTCCACATGGCCCCATAAGGACAGCAAGACTTCTCCCTGTTGGGAAGGTAGTCGTAATATCTCTCGGTAAACCAACAAATGATAGCTCTAGCCCGGTATCATCCCCAAATTGCAGCAGCAGCGGCACACCCAGTCTTGGTCACTACTACACCAGCCCAAGCTCAATCCTAAAAAGATATGCATTAAGGTCTCTTGAATAACTTTGAGTAATTAATAGCTTGACTAGAAGCCATGGAGGGGTGGCGCGCTCCAATGTAGCCAGAAAGCAAGGTCGTCCCTGATTGGGTGAGCAAAGTTACACCCCCCAACATACTTCAGAAACCCCATATTCTAAGTATTCAATGGCTTGGGGGATCTAGAGTAGCATTTAATAAACTATTCATCTTAATGTGACCCCATGATGGACACTCTGGAGCATACTGAAGTAGTAAAACACAGGTGCTTCGTATGAACCCTATAGGGATCATCTTTCTTATGGTATACTAGCTAGCCAGCCAATTCAAGCACAGGCTGGGGGGACCTACGATAACAATTTCTCTTCCAATCTAGTTCAAAGATACCTAAGAAAATGGTAAGTGATCTCATGGACTACAAAAAATGAGATAACGAAAGAGTATTAGACTTCATTTCTATATGGAAAGGCCTGACTTATTCCCTGAACTGGGTACTCTCCCCAGATGAGATGCTCGTCAACTGCACCTAGAGGATTCCATGAATTCGATTGATGACCCAGAAGACCATCAATCCAATTCACGGAATCCTCTAGGTGTTGTTGAAACAACCAAATGTGCCCCAAAAAGCTCCTAACACAACACAACCATTCTCCTTGGCCTGACAGCCCTCTAAGGGCCAGAGGGATAGAAAGAAAGATCAAGAAGATGAGATGAGACAAAAGATAAAGTTATTGTTGACGCTTTCAAAATTCATACTAGCATACTTGGTGCAACGCGCAATGCCCTTCCAAATGGTACAGCGGGCACCACCCTGCCAAACAGTACAATGGGCACCACCTCGCCAAATGGTACAATGGGCGCCACCCCTCCAAATAGTTCAACATGAACCTCCCACCAAATATTACAACGGGAACCACCTCACTAAATAGTACAACATATCCAACCCCACAAAACTGTACAATGGGCATCATCCCACCAGACGCAACAACCAGAAGGAGATAGTCAGACATAAACATTGTCAGATCAAGAACTGATCTTCAACTCATTCAATGTCATTCACTTGATGGACCCCTTCTCGGATGTAGAATATGTCCATGAACCCAAATTACCCACACCAAACCAGAGAGCTGGAGGAAGTGTCCATAGAGGCCAAAGGTTTCCTGGAATTCATGATCATGACAAGAGTCATATTCTTGGCCATGCCACAAGTCAGATTGTTAACATCACAAAAACTCTCAGAAGGACCCTCCAACATACACAACAAGAACAAGAATTCACCTTTTCCCCTATCATAATAAATCCAAGCCCTATTATCTTGGAATATCCATCAGAGGAAAGAAATATATAATATTTTACAAGGAATACTGGTGGACCAGTTCAGCCAAACCTGGAAAGGACTGATGCACCACCATCCCCAGCTATAGAGACCGAACCATCTGTGTCCAAATCCCAAACCCCTAAAGTGTTTGTGAAAGATAAACCCTGATCCGAGATGTGCCGACTATTAGAGAAGAAATATGATATTATAAAGTAGATTGATTCATTACGATCAATCCGATCAATCATGGTTGTGTTATGTCTATTCGCAGATATTAGGGAGGCACTCATAGAAGCCTTACTTAGTCCCTAGGAGTTTGAGGCTGAAGTAGAAGTAACCAAAGTCTACCAAATATAGACCAGTCTCGAAGAATATCAGGCCATAATCTCCTTCATAAACAACATTGAAGATTCCATCATGCAAGGTAACATAAAACCCTTATATGTGTCCGACAAGATAAATAGAATTGATGTCCCGAAGATCTTCATCATCAATGGTTCTGGAGTCAACCTCCTCCCACTGTAGACACTTGGTTGACTGGGCTATGACGAAGACAAATTAACACCCTCAACCAAAACTCTACTAGGATATGACAAATGAAAGAAGAAACTATTGGGACAAATCAAGCTTAAAACTTGGCTTAGAGACCTCATGTCAGATTTCAAGTTCCTGGTAGTACAGAAAAAGTATGGCCTTCAATGTCCTGTTAAGGAGGCCTTGGCTACATCAACACAATGAAATTCCATCATCATACCATCAGTGCGTCAAATATTGTAATAAGGGGAAAATGGGACATTTCACACTGATAAATATCCATTTTTGTCTTGTGAGTCACATTATATCGATGTAGGGTTCTATGAATTGGAAGAAAAAAATCATTTAGCTGCAAATATTGGTTGGATCAATGCCCTGAATGGATCGGAAATAGCTCTTGCCAACCCCCTATAATAACTTGGGGAAGAGTGCGTACTACCCATCAACCTAGTTGAATTCACAAGTTCATGTCTGGATGTAGGATGAATTTTTTACATGGTCTCTATTACAGCCGCCAAGTCCAAGGACATAGAAAATTGGAAAGACCCCCATTATGTTAGGAATAGACCTACAGATGATGCTCCTGGCCCATCTATGAGACCTAAAACTACCGATTCCTCACTCACTATGGTAAAAGAAGATCTCTCACCCCAAATTGGAGAGTTCATCTCAAAAATACTCTATCCATTAGAAGAGGAAGTAGACGAAGATGATGAAAAAGAAGAAGAAGAGTAAGAAGATATCAATGATGCCCCTCCAACATTCAAATAAGGTGTCTCCACCACAATTGATGAACATAAGGAGATAAATTTGGGCACAGAAAATGACCCGCGTACCACTTTTTATTAGTGTGGATATGCCTATTGAAGAGAGAGATCCATATATCTTCTTCCTAAAGAAGAATCAAGATGTGATTTCCTAGAACTACACCAAAATTCCAAACCTTGATCTTGAGGTTTCCACTCATCATCTAGGCTTACCAGAAGACCATCGGGGTTATAAGTAGGATTCCAGGAGGACCCACCCAATGCATGCGGCCAAAATAGATGATGAAGATGAAATGTTTATTAAAGAAGAATACATAAGGGAGGACCAATATTTGATCTGGATGGAAGACATAGTCCCTGTCAAAAAGAAGAATGGACATATTATAATATAAATTGACTTCGGGGACCTTAACTGGAATTTCCCAAAAGATGATTTCTTACTCTCGATCACATAATTTTTGATTGATGCAACAACCAGATATGAGGCTATCTCTTTCATGGAGTGCTATTCTAGATAAAATCAAATTCTGATGTCCCAAGGAGATGAAGAAGCTACCGCTTTTATGTCCCCTCAAGGAGTGTTCTATTAAAAATTAATGCCCTTTATTTGGAAAAATTCTGGCACCACATATCAACACGCCATGCATCACATCTTCAATCCCATCTTGGGAAAGTTTGTCAATTGTTATGTTGGAGACCTGGTGGTTAAATCACAAAAATGATCAAACCAAATGGCTAATCTTTAATTTTTTTTTAACAAGTTATGAAAACACAATTTAATGATGAATCCCTTAAATAACACCTTTGGATTTACCTTGGTAAAATTCCTCGTCTTCTTCATATGCCATCATGGAATCAATGTGGACCCCGAGAAAATAATATCCATCCTTGTCATGTCCCCACCTCACAACCTCACTGAGTTGAGAGGCCTCCAGGGGCACCTCGTCTACATTCGGCACTTCATTGACAACCTAGGAGGTAAATGTTTACCTTTCACTACGCTCACGAGGAAATGAGTTATGTATGAGTGGGATAATGATTTTCAAGAAATGTTCAAAAATATCAAAAGATATCTCCTAATCCCACTAGTGATGATGCCTCTAGTTGAGGGGATACCACTCATTTTGTATGTAACCACCCTGGAATAGTCATTAGGTGCCTTCCTTACATAGAAAAATTATGTCGGCATTGATAAAAACCTCTATTACCTCAGCCAAACAATGATTGACGTTGAAACTCAATATTCTAAAATTAAAAATAACTTCTTATCCTTAATCTTCGTTGTTCAGAAACATAGGCATTACCTGCAGCACCATGAGGTCCACCTTGTCCCTCGCAGTAACCCGCTCAAATATATCCTCAACCGTCCCATGCTAAATGGTCTCCTATAATGATGGGTGGTCATCCTACAACAATTTTACATAAGTTACATTTCCCAGAAGGCCATCAAAGGCCAGACGTTAGTAGACTTCCCGGAAGATCACCCATCAGAGGAAACAACACCATTGGATGCCGAACTTCTGGATGAAGAAGTGTTTTCCATTCTGGAGGATCCCATACATGGGAAATGTACATCGATGGTGATTCCCAAATCCGGACAGTGGGAAGGATAGAGTACCCCAATCTCAACAAAGTGGGGATGGGAATTATACTCGTATCCCCCTGAAAGGGACATCTTTTAATAATTTTTTCTACTTTTGGAAGGGTGCACAAATAATGAAGCAAAATATCAGTCCCTCATTGTGAGCCTTGAACTGGCACATCATGTTCAAGCCAAACACCTAAAGATAAAGGGTGATTGAATTCTAGTCCTCCAACAGGTCAGTGGTGAATACACTATCAAGAAAGAAGTATTGGTTCCCTTGATAAACCATGTTCGAGAACTGATGGAAGAATTTCCATCGGTACCAATGTTGACTTGTGTCCCCAGGTCAGAAAATTCCCAAGATGACACTTTGGAAAATGCAGCAACAACCTCGGCTGATCCAGACCAGGATGAAACAGTCATTAGCATTTCAAATAACTATCAAATGCATGAAATCCATAAGGCCCTAAAAATCCAAATAACACAAAAAATCCATAAAAAAACAATAAAAATCATAAAACCATAAAACCCAAACAACCTAAAAACCACAAAAACACCCTAAATACATATAAAACCCAAAAATACCATAAAAATAATAAATAATCAAAAAGTCTAAAAAATATTAAAACACAAAAATGGATAAAATCCCCATAAAACCCAAAACACTCTGAAAAAATCTAAAAGCCTAAAACCCTAAAACCCCATAAAAACATAAAACTTCATAAAAACCCTAAAACCCCTAAAAACCCTAGAAACCATAAAAACCACAAAACCCAATAGGTCACCATAAATATCTTAAAACCCCTAAATAAACTAAAACACCTAAAAAACCAAAAACCACAAAATCCTTAAAAACCTAGATGATAATAAAAACCAATTCGAATCAAGAAATAACAGTGAAAATAATAAAAATACTAAATATCACTAAAAAACCCTAAAACAAAAAAATATCCATAAAAACCAAAAAACAAAAAAAAACATTAAACCCCCGAAAAACTCTAAAAACCCTAAAAAACCAAAAATCACACCTTAAAGACCCTAAAAACCCTAAAAGACCCTAAAACCCCTAAATTATTTGAAATGTCACTAAAATCCTAAAAAACACTAATAACTTAAAAAACTATAAAAGTTACTAAAGTCTTTATAAAAACCATAAATACTTCATAACCCCTTAAAATCCCTAGAAACTCAAAAAACACCTAAAACCCCCTTAAAAATGTCAAAATCTCTAAAAATAATAAAAACCCAAAACACACTAAGAAACCTAATAAACCTAAAAACCATTAAAACCCCATAAATTCCTTAAAATCCCTAAAAACATAATCCTAAAATAACCCTAAAAAAGTTAAAACCCTAAAAACACTAAAAGAGCTTAAAAATCCTGAAAACCATATATGAACATAAAAAACCTAGAAAACACTAAAATACACTAAAACCCTTAAACAACTTCAAACCAAAAAAACCATAAAAAACCTAAATCCCTTAAAAACCTAAACACCCCTTAAATGCCCTAAAATTCCTAAAAATACTAAAACCCTAAAACCCCTAAAAATACCTAAAAACCCTAAAAACCCAAAATACCTAATATAAGTAAACATGAAATGAATAAAACATAAAAACACTAAAACACAAAAAAACGCGTTAAAACCATAACCCCCCAAATCATAAAAAATCGCTAAAAATTTCTAGAAAACTTTAAAACCCATAATACACCTTAAAAACTCTAAAAATCCTAAAAAATCTAGAAAATAATAAAAATAATAAAAACCAATTTAAAAAACCTAAAAACCATCAAAAACCCATAAAAATACTAAATATACTTAAAGACCATAAAAAATAAAAAATCACTAACTAATTCTAAAAAACACCTAAAGATTCAAAAAAACTCTAAAACCTCAAAACCCCTCAAAAACAGAAAACCCCTTAAAACCTAAAACAATAATAGAAATCCCCTAAAACTCTCACACCCCTAAATAAAATAAAAACCCCAAACCCCCTAAAATTCTAAAAGTTCATAAAAAGATATAAAAACCCCTAAAATCTCAAAAAACCCTCAAAAAAATTAAAAACCATAATAAAAACGTAAAAATCCTAAAAATACTAGAACCCTAAAATCACTAAAAACAAAAAAACCCAAAAAAATATAAAAAATCAATAAATAACCTTTAAAACCTCTTAAGGAACCCTCCAATTCCATAAAATCCATAAAAACTCGAAAACCCCTTAAAACCCTAAAAACAATAAATACCCCTTAGAAAATTAAAAATTCTAATAACCCTAAAACCCTTATAACCCCTAAACCCCAAAAAAAAATAACTCGAATCCCTAAAACCCATTAAAAATCCTAAAAATACTAAAAAACTACAAAACTTATGAAACCCCAATACCCATCTAAACCCACAAATAACACTAAATCTCTAAAACCCTAACAACCAAAAATCCATAAATACCCCTAAAAACACTAAAACCCCTAAAACTCTAAAACCGCCTAAAATACGGTAAAATCACTAAAACCCTAAAAGGATTGAAACCCATTTATTGTAAAAGACCTTTAAAAACCAAAAATACCATAAAAACCCTTATAACACTATATTTAACTAAAACCCAATAAACAATAAATATACTAAAACCCTAAAAATATACAAAAACCCATAAAATTGCCCAAACCCCCTTGAATTCTCTAAAAATCATTAAAAAGTATAACTGTAAAGTACCCTAAAGAACTTGAAAATCTCAAAAGGGCAGTAATAACCCTTAATATAACCTAAATGTACCAAAAACCCCAAAAACCTCAAAACGAACCTAAAATACCTAATAATCCTCAAGGAATATAAAATCCAATAAATACCTAAAGGACTGTACTGACCCTAAAGGAACCTAAAACACTAAAAACCCTAAAGAAACCTAAAAACCGATAAAAACAAACCCCCCCCCCCCAAAAAAACCCACTAAAACCACTAAATGAACCTAGAAAGTAATAAAAACCATAAATGACCAAAATGACCCTAAATCCACTAAAAAACTAAAATTCCAAAAAACCAAAAAATACACCAAAAACCTAAAAATCATTAAAATACCCTAAAAATTGTAAAAAAACATAACATCCCATAAAACCACTAAAAGATCCTAAAAATATTAAAAATCACTAAAATCCCGAAAACCATAGAAACACCAAAAACCCTAAAAATTCTAAAACTGGTAAAATCCATAAAAATAATGAAAATCAATAAATCCAAAAGGCCATAAAAACCGAAAAAATCGAAAAACACTAAAAACCAAATTATAAAAAAAACACTAAAACCCAAAATTGGTCATAAAACCATTGAAATCACTAAAAAACCTAAACCCCATAAAAACATTAATGACCTGAAAAATAATAGAAAACTCTAAACAACCCAAGAAAATCTAGGAATACACCAAAAGACCCTAAATAATCATATAATACCCTAAAGACTCAAAACCCCCTTAATCACCAATAAAATACTAAAAAACCCTAAGATCCCAAAAAACCCCTAAAAACACTTACATCCTTAAAACCCATAAAAGAATCATAAAAACCCTAAAAAATATATGAACCCCTTATAACCCTAAAAAAACACATGAATCCAAAAAACCCGAAAAACCATAAAACACCTAGAAGACTCTGAAAACCTGTTAAAGAACCTAAAAGTCCATAATAAAGTCCTAATGGACCATAATGATACTAAATCACCTTAGTATACACTGAAACTATAAACAACCAAAAGACCCCTAAAACAGTTCATAAAACCCAAATGCCCTTCATTCCATAGAAAACCCCTAAAACCCCTAATACCCATATAACCATAAAAAACCATGAAACCATAGAAACCCTAAAAATTCTAAAATATCCCTAAAAACCTTAAAATTCCTAAAAACTCTAAAAAAATATCCAAACACTCCAAAACTCTGAAGACCCGAAAAAACCCAAAAACCCACTAAGAACCCCTAAAACCCCAAAACACCATAAAATATAGTAAAACCACTAAAAGGTTTATAAACACTAAAACCCCCTAAAAATTCTAAAAAATGAATGAAATATTAAAAGAACGTAAAACCTCTTAAAAGGCCCTAAAACCTGTAAAATAAAAAAACCCTAAAAGAACCCAAAACCCTAAAAGACACTAAAAACACTAAGAAACCTAAAAACTTAAAAACCGTGAAAACATATAAAACAAAAAAAAGACAAAAAAACCATAAAATCACTAAAACACAAAAACATAAAAATGTGAAAGCCATTAAGAAACCAAACAAACCCTAAACACGAAAAAACCACAAAAACCCTTAAAACAATATAAAACTCTTGAAACCCTAAAACCCCTACAACACTTTAAAGACACCTAAAACCCCGAAAAGAACTTTAAAACCGTAAAGCACTAAAATAACATCAAAACTCTGAAAAAAACCTAAAATCACAAAAACACTTAAAACCCTAAAAAACCATAAAACCATAAAAACACCTAAAAACACTAAAAAATTTAATAAAACTGCTAAAACCACTAAAAGACCCTAAAAACCCTGGTAAATCATGAAAGACCTCAACAACCCTAAAACCCCTAAAAAAACCTAAATATTAAAAAACCCTATAATCCCCTTAAAACCATAAACCCCCTATGAAACCTAAAAACCCTAAAACACCCATGAAAAACCAAAAATACCCTAAAAACCCTTAAACAGATAAATCACTAAAATTCGTAAAACCCCAAAAACCATTTAAACCCCTTAAAACTCCTACAAAAACTAAAACCCCTAAAACGAGTAAAATTACATAATAACACATATAAACACTCTAAAAACATTAAAACCCTATGGAAATCCTTGAAAACCGTAACACACCTAACAAATCCTAAAAACCCTAAAACCCTTTTAAATCCTAGAAACCCTGAAAACCGAATAATCCAGAAAAATCCTTGCATACCGTAAAAACCATAAAAACCATAAAAACCATGAAACGCCAAAATCCTAAAATCCCATTAAAAACCTTAAATAAATAAAATTACCTAATACAGCTAAAAATCTGTAAACCCATCAAATACAATAAAAACCGCCAAATCCAATAAAAATCCAGGAAAAAAAAATACCAGTAAAAACCCTAAAAACCTAAAAAACCCAAATCCATTAAAAACATTAAAAACACCAAAAAAACCAAAAAACCCCATAAAATTATAAACCCCCCCAAAAAATTAAAAAACATCAAGACGATAAAAACCGTAAAAACCACATAAATCCTTAAAACCCGTAAAACACATAAAAATCCCTAAAACCGTAAAATATGATAAAATCATCAAAAAAATAAAACCCCCAAACAAATATAAAAATCCTAAAGACCTAGAAACCCTAAAACAAAAAAAAAACGAAATCCTTAAAAACCTAAAATACTCTAGAAATCCTATAAAACTCTAAAAAAATCCTAAAAACATTAAAAAATCCTAAAAACACCAATAACGCGAAAACCCTAAAACCTATAGAAATACCCTGAAAACATTACAAATCCTAAAAATCCAAAAAAACCAAAATCAATAAAAACCCCCAAACCTTAAAAACACCAAAAAATTAGAAACCCCACAAAAACCTCAAAAACTTATTCAACACTAAAAAACACTAAAACAGTTTTAAAAACCATTAAAAAACATTAAAACCCAAAAAAACACCTAAAAATGCCCTAACCACCCCAAAAAATATGAAAACCTAAAAGAAACCCAAAAAACTAAAACCCCTACTAAAGGACCCTTAAAACCGAATAAACCCTAAAAAACAAAAAAAAATAAAAATACCTAGAAAATATTTAAAAAACCCAAAAAACTCCTAAAACTATTAAAGGAACATAAAATCCTAATAGACCATAAAACCACATAAAACCCAAAAATTACCATAAAATTTCGTAAAACCTCCAAAAAACCCAAAATTACCCCTAAAACCCCCCAAAAAATTAAAAAAAATAAAAACCAGAAATCCCCTTTAACCCCCTAACAACCATAAATACCCCTTAAATCCCTAAAAACCATAAAATCCCTAAAAATCAAAAACCCAAAACACTAAAACACACTAAAAACTATAAGAACCATAAAAAATTAACAAACACTCCCCCCCAATAACCCCAAAACCCTATAAACACTAAATCCTAAAACCCTATTACCCTACCCCCCCCCCCCCCCCAAAATCCCAAATATCCAACATGTACATAAAAATCCCAATGAAACCATAAAACCTTATAAAAAACTAAACAATTTATAAAAAATAGAAATACCTTTAAATCCTAAAAATAATAAAAATACCTCAAAACCCTAAAACCCTTAGTATCAAAAAACAACCCTAAAACAATTTAAAAACCTATAAGTCACTAAAAACTCCAAAAATACTAATGGACCTTAAAATCCCCCGAAATCACAAAAACATAAAAACCATAAAAGACACTAAAAACCTTAAACCCCTAAAAGACCCCAAAACCACTATAAAAACTCTAAATGTCCGTAAAACCCCTTAAAAACAAAAAACTCTAAAAAACCTGAAACCCATATGAATTCTAAAAACCCTAAAATAACCCGAAAACCATTAAAACCCCAAAAACACATTAAACCCCATAATACCGTAAAAACCCTGTAAAACATAAGAACAATAAAACAACCCAAACCCCTAAGAAAAATAAAAAACATAAAACCCGAAAAAACATAAAAACCCATTAAAATGAAAAAAAACAGTAGAAAATCATTAAAAATATTTAAACCCCTTAAAATCCTTAGGATCTCTGAAAAGGATAAAAACCCCTAAAACCATAAAAATTATAAAAATGAATAACAGATAACCCTCTAAAAATAATAAAAACCATTACAACCAATGAAAATATTAAAAAACTGGATAACCATAAATCCATAGAAATTTAAGAAACTATATACCATGAAAACCCTAAAGAACCACAAAAATCCAAACATAACCCTAAAAACCCTTAAAACCTTAAAACCCCTAAATCCCCTATGACCCCTAAATTCCTAAAAACACATAAAACCCACAACACGAAATAAAAATACCAAAACACCTTAATGAATTAAAACCCACTAAATCTCTTAAAAACATATAAACCATAAATGCCCTAATAAACGCTAAACCCCAACAAAATCCCCTAAAACCCAAAAAGTATCAAATGTTCCTATAAATTCATAAAAAAATAGAAAACAAAAAATATTATAAAATTCCAAAAAATCCCCAAAGCACTAAAAATCATAAAAACCCTAAAAAATCCTTTAAAAACCTAAAAGACCGTAAAAATCCCAAACAACCATAAAAACCCTTAAAACCCAAAAAAAACCTTATAACCTTTTAAAACACAAAAAATGCTAAAACTACCTAAAACTCTAAAAATCCAAAAAACCAAAAAAAACCATAATGCCCACAAATCCATTGAAAACCCCTAAAAACAACTAAAACCACTAAAAACATTTAAATCCTTAAAAAATAAAAAAATCACTATAAAATTTAAATTCCCTAAAAACTCTAAAAAACACTAATAAATAATTGATACCCATAAAAATCCAAAAAACCGAAATCCATAATGCTCCAAAATAAAAAAAAATCCTAAACATGGTAAAACTCATAAAATCTTGAAAACCCATAAAAACACTATGTACCTAAAAAATCATAAATTTCATAAAATCCCTAAAAACCAATTAAAACCACTAACAATCCCAAATCCTCCAAATATAAAACCCTAAAAATCCTAAAAAACACTAAAAACCCCAAAACACTAAAGGACCCTAAAAACCCTAAAACCCCTAAAACCTCTAAAAGAACTAAAAATCGATAACCCATAAAACCCTAAAAATAAAAAAACCCTTAAAAACCCCTACAAACATAATCCCTAAAAACACTAAAAACCCAAAAAAGACATAAAACCATAAAAACATTAATAAAAACATAACACATAAAACAGTCCTAAAACCCCGTAAAACCCTTAAATCCCTAAAAAATATAAAAATCCCTAAAAACACTAAAAATGTTAAAAATCATATATACCCTTCAAAAGACATGAAACCCCCTAACTCCAAAAAAACCTAAAACTAAAAAAAACTAAAATCCTAAAAACCCCTAAACCCCTAAACATCATTAAAATCCCTTAATTCCCATAAGAATCAATAAAAATCCATAAAAACATAAAACCCCATAAAATCTAAAAACACCTATAACCATATAAAACACTAAAACCCTTAAATACCATAAAACCCAGAATATTGATGAAAACCCATAAAATCCCTACAATCCCTAAGAACCATAAGAAATAATAAAAACCCAAAAATTTATAAAAACCCATAAATCCGAAAAGCCCCTAAAACCCATTTAAAAACACTAAGAACTCTAAAAATGATGAAAATTCCATGAAAACCCTTAAAAACTGAAAACCAAAAAATACCAAAAAACCATAAACAACCTAAAAATCCATAAAATCACTAAATGCACCATAAGACCATAAAAATCCCTAGAATCCCTAAAATCCTTAAAAACTGTAAAAATCCAAAAAAAATCATAAAATCCAGAAAACCCCTAAATAATCAGAAACCCTAAAATTATTTAAACCCCTAAAACTCGCCAAAATATTAATAAAATCGTAAAATCCCTAAATACAAAAAAACATGAAAAAACACATTAATACACAAAAAACACTAAAATAAACCTAAAACCCTTAAAAACCCTAAAAACCATAAAAAGTAATAGGATCCCTAAAAAAACTAAAAACCACATACAACACTAAAAAAATAATAACCCAAAAATCCCTTAAAAACCTTAAAACCCTATAAACTCGGAAAATCAAAAAACACCAAAACCTCTTAATAACCCTAAAAACCCTAAAAATAATAAATAACCCTAAAACCCTAAAAACCCCTAAAAACACCTAAAAACCCTAAAACCCAGTAAATTCAAAAAAAATATTAAAAAACTCTTAAACTATAAATACTAAGAAAACACACTAAATTAACCTAAAAACACCTAAACCCCCTTAAAGAACATGAAAACCATAAAAACTCTAAGAGTCCAAAAAACCATAAAAAGAATAAAATAACCTAAAGCCCCAAAAAACCCAAATGACCCTAAATACCATAAATCTCTAACAGGCACTAAAAGATCCGAAAAGAACCGAAAACACCTTGAAAACGCCTAAAAAAACGTTAAAACCCCTAAAACAATACATAAAAACCTAGAAACCCCAATTCCCTAAATACCCTATAAACCATAAAACCACTAAAACCCTAAGACCATAAAAGGAATTAAAATTCTAAAACTTATAAAATATCCCTAAAACCATTAAAATCCATAAAATCTTTAAAAACCCACCACAAACCCCCAAAAACCCGGAAAATCCAAAAAACCAAAAAAACCACTAAAACCCTTAAATCCCCTAAAAGACCCTTAAACCCACCTAAAAGGAAAAGAAAAACCTAAAACACAATAAAAATATCCTAAAAACCCAAATAATACTAAAAGAACCTGAAACCCCGTAAAATACCCTTAAGACACTAAAAGACCCAAAGACCCCAAAAGAGCTTAAAACCCCTAAAAATGCTAAAAACCATAAAAATCATAAAATTCTTGAATAACCCAGGAGACCATAACAACGAAAAAAGAGAAAAAAACTCTAAAACATTTATAAATATGAATAACCCTAAAAAACATTAAAACCCTTACGAAACCTAACAATAAGTAATAACACTAAAAACCCAAGAAAACAAAAAAAATTATATAAAACCATATAAAAACATAAAAAATCAACAAAACTCTAGAAACTATATAACGGAAGAAATAAAATTAAAACTCTAAATACATGAATAGAACCCTAAAACCTTGAAGAAAACCTAAAAACCCTAAATCCCTAAAAACCCATAAAAACCATAAAAACCATTAATACCCTAAATCTAAAAGACCCAAAAATATAAAAAATTCTAAAAACCCTGAAATCCTTAAGAAATCATAAAATACTCTAACCACCCAAAAACCCCTAAAGACTATATAAAATTAAGAAGACCATGAAATACCCTTAAATCCTTAAAAAATCTCTCAAAAACCTAAATTCCATAAAAACCATAAAAACCACAAAAAACTCATTACAAACCATCAAACCAAAAAATTACTAAAACCCTTAAAGAACGATTAAAACCCTAATAACCCTAATAACTCATAAAATTCTAAAACACTAAAAACGTTATGCAATCCTACAAACCATAAAACCAAACAAATACTTACAACTCTAAAAACCACTTAAAATCATGAAAACATTAAAAACCCCTTAAACCCCTCAAAAATACCTGCATCCCCTAAAACCCTAAAGACCCCATAAATACAAAAAACAAAAAAAACCCACTAAAAACCCTAAAAAACCTAAAAAAACTAAAATATCCTAAAACCCTAAAACCACAAAAGTCACTGAAAATCCATAAACACCCTAAAAACCTAAAATGCCTAAAAGTCCTAAAAACATTAAAACACCATAAAAATCCTCAAAGACAAAAAAACACTAAAAAATCTAAAACCCAAAGAAACATAAACACCCTTAAAAACCATAAAACCCTAAAAACCTAATGAATTATTAAAAGCATAAAAACTCTACAATTTCCTAAAAACACTAAAAACCCTAAAGAAGCATTAAAAATCCATTCAAAAAATTTAAAATGATAAAACCACAAATAACTAAAACCCTAAAATACCTAAAACATTAAGTCTTGTAAATGATCATAAAACACCTAAAATTTCTTAAAACACCATAAAAATTATAAGACACTGAAATAGCATAAAAAGTACTAGAAACCTAAAAAACACTAAAAAAATTTCAAAAACCACTAAAAACCCTAAAACCCATTAAAACCGCTTAAACCCCTTAAAAATATACTAAAACACCTACATAAATTGAAAACCTAAAAACCATAAAAAATATCTAAACACCCCTAATGTAACCTTAAATACCATAGACCCTTAAAAACACTACAAACAATAAAAATTGTAAAAACCCAAAAAACCCTAAAAATTCCTTAAAAAATATCTAACAACTTAAACAACCACTAAAAACTATAAGAGATCCAAAACCCCTAAAATAACCCAAAAAATAGACCCCCCCAGTATACCCTAAAAATTTAACCCCCCCCCCAATACCAATTTTTCCCTGAAATCCATAAAAACTATAAAACCCTTAAAACCGTAAAACTTACAAAAGCCCTAGAAAACCATAAACCGACATAAAACCCTAGAAAACCCAAAAACTCATAAAAACCATAAAACCACTACAAACTCTCAGAACCCCATAAATTCCCCACCCCCCCCCCCCAACTCAAAATCCTAAAACCCCTAACATCACATAAAAACCATAAAAATAATAAAATCCCTAAAACCCATAAAACACCTAAAACCCTAAACCCCTAAATATCTTAAATGTATAAATATATAAAAAGACCATAAATATCCCTATGAAACTGTAAAACCCTAACAACCCTAAAAATCCCTAATACTCTAAAATACCTAAATACCAAAAAAAGCCTAAACACCCCTAAAACCCCTAAAGCCCATTAGAAACAAAAAAAACCCCTAAAATGATAAAAATTTTAGAAGACACTAAAAACACTACAAAAACTAAAGGAACCTAAAAACCCTTAAAATACTCTAAAATCTGAAAAAATACTAAAATACACTAAAAACATAAAACACCTAAAATACCCTAACAACAATATAAAAACCAAGAAGTCAATAAAAACACTTAAAAAAAATAACTCTAAAAAAATCCTAAAACCCCTAAGAACACCAAGAACACTAAAATACACTAAAACCCCTAAAACACCACAAAAACATAAACCCTAAACCCCTAGGAACTATACAAACCTAAAGAACCCTAGAAACCCAAAAACAAAAAAAACCCCATAAAAACACTAAAAACATAAAATACCTAAAAACCACTAAAAATATTAAAAATCATTTAAAATCCAAAAAATATATTTTTAAAAAATTATAAAACCACTAACATATTTAGGAAAAATAAAAAACCAATAAAAAGCATAAAAGATAGAACAAATCCCCAAACCCCCTAAAAATAACTAGAATACATAAAAACCCTAAAAACACTAAAAAAGATATGAGACCCAAAATACATAAAACACACAATAAATCCTAAAAACCTGAAAATTGTAAAGAACCCCTAAAAACCCTAAAAACACAGAAAAAACATAAAAAATTAAATTCCCCAATAATCCATGAAATCCCAAATGAACCATAAAACCCTAAAATAATAAAAACCCTAAAAATCAAAAAAGGAACTGAAATCCCTAAATAATAAATTCCCTCCAAACCCCTAAAAACTCTAAAAAATACAGAAAACCCTAAAACCCATAAAAACCCTAATAAAACCTACATACCATAAAAACCTTAAACTCCAAAATTACCCTAAAACACCCAAAATAACCTTAAAACCACATAATATCCATAAAAACCTTAAAATCCCTAAAACCCTAAAAATCGAAAACCCCTCAAAATCCCTCAAAACCCTTAAAGAATCTAAAATAAAAAATCCCAAAAAACCATGAAAACCATTCAGAACTACTAAAAACAATTCAAAACCCTAAAGATAGTAAAATTCCATAATGCTCTAAAATCCCAAAAAACCAAAAAAAAACATAAAACCCTAAAAACCTATGAAAAACTCTAACAACTAGAAATATCTAAAAATCCCTAAAAACCATACAACTATAATAAAAATTAAAACCCATGAAAAACCCATGAAAAACCTATGAAAATACCTAAAAAACATTGAAATATAAAAACCCTAATAACCTAAAATCCATAAAAACTCAAAACCCCAAGAAAACAATAATAAATAATAAAACACAAAAAAACAATAGAAACACTAAACAAACCCCCCCCCCCCCCACTAAACACATAATATAAGGCCCCAGCCTTATACAATACTTAATCTTGGGTTATTTAAATAATACACATTGAGGATATTTTGAGGTTTAGAGTTTTAGAGAATTAAATCATAAATCATGCATTACATTCCACATTTAAACAAGGTGGTTACATAAAAGACACTATGCATTTTTTCCATCAAAGGAGACATATTTAGAATAACACATGGATTCTTTCTTGAAACATTATCGAAATTATCATCACATCTTGTACTTTTCCCTTGACCTATGAAAAACATTTCAAAAACATGGGATGAGCATAAAAAGCTCAGTAAGGGATATAAAAATACGGAATTAAAGAATTAGTCCATGTATACCTAAGAATAAATGAAATCATACATTACTCATAAAACAAAACCACATTAAAAAACCTCATGAATTCAAAATATTCATTAATAACTAATAGAAATCATAAGACATAAAGGTAACTTGAGGCATTCATAACATTCTTACATAGGGAGTAACCCTCATGGTTACGTTTGGAATACCCATCACAGTACATTCCCTAAATCTCTTCGTAGAAACCTTAGAATTTAAATCCTTCACGTTACCCTATGCATTGGAGAGCTATATTGGGCTCACCCGCCCTTAGTTTATCACGGAACCACCCATATTCATAAACAGTGCCCAAGAACCATAACATAATCGTATCACATAAAACATGCATAAAGGAAACATAACATTTCCACATTTCAATCACAAGATATAAATACAACACCTTGATATAATAAAAACATTATCAAAACCATTTTCAATACGAAAATAAATGAAAATTAAAACATGTTATTTATTTTTAATTTAAAAAAAATGTTATGGCTTGTAGAGGAAGCCGAAACTCAAATAATGGTCACGGCGACGGAGAGGTCATTGTCGCGGCATACGTAAGACAAAAAATTCCTTTTGTAGTTCAGTATAATGACTCGTAAAAAAATATTCCTTTTGAATAACATAAAAGTCAAATGTTTTTATACACCGTATAAAAGAATGTTGTGTATAACACAAAATAATCCTCAATGAAAGGAGATTGAGACGAAGTCCCTTACCTCGTGTCTGACTTGACTTGATCAATCTTTAATCTCCTGAATAATAAACTAGAGTTAATTTATACTTGATTAATATCCTTTTTCAAGTTCATTATTCCTTTTATATCACTTATTACCATGTTATGAACATTATGTAACTATTTAAGTTAATAACGGTCATTTTGTCGATCTTTGGTACTTGAGCCAAAAATAAACTTATTATAATTACAAGTTGTTCATGTGGTAAAATATCCACTATATCCAAAATTATATTCATGATTTAGATATCATATATATCATATATATCCATTATATCCATTATATACATGCATTTATAATATTACATAACATTTAGAGGTAAGAAATGAAATGCACCGTTCATGGAGACGGTAGGTCGTACGTACGCAAAATGCTACTTTCATTTCTATTTCGTATTTACTGGAATGAAATCAAAAATATTTAAAGGTATATCATACATACCGTATATTATCATATATAATATCATAAACTCCACCCTTTATACATCCCACATATGGCATTAACGATTCAAGTCACTTTGAGGGGGCGGTAGTCTGCACTTCCTAAAATGAAATTATCATGTTTACCCATAATGGAAACCATAAAGGTATGCCATAAATGAAAAATACATAATAATAAGGGAAACATAAAAATAATATATATCATATATAAATAGAGTGACATCATAATGGCCACCATGAAATGTGTTAAAAGAATATTGAACAATCATCATTTCGTGAGGTAGTAATTCGCTATCCACAAAAACAGTATGTTCTTTACCCATTAGACGGAGGTTTGTGTAAGTGTAAATCAGATAATTCTCATAACAAAATCCTATTATATTGGAGATACTGTTGTTTTTACTAAATAAATGAATAAAAAGAGTTTAGGGGGTTGGAGAAGCAAAATAAAACAAAAGAACATAAGAGAAGACATTACCTTTAAATCGGGTAACTCCTCTTGGTTTGAACCTAAAGGGTTTCTTGAAGAGCTTTCTGCCAAAGTTAAGGCTTCTAGGATGAAGAGAGGGATATTGGGAGCTTATTTGAGTAGATTTTGGACGAGAAAAGGGGATTGAGAAGTGTGAGCGATGGGTAGGAAGTGGGGTCTTTTTATAAGGGAGAGGAGGGGCTCTTTTTGAAATCTTGAAACAATTATTTTATTATAAAATGAAATTCGGTTTTATATCTCAAAGAATCATTAAATTAGATGATAAGGTGTCCCATGTTAGAAATAATATCATTCAATAAGATTTGGACAAGTTTTGGATATTATTTTAAAATTTATCTTCTTATTTATTTAATTAATTCATTAATGATGTAAGCACTGCATCACCATTGTGTCATAAATAATTTTATTTATTTGATGCCTAAATATTATAAAAAAAGTACCATGTTGTAGGAAATACTTTTATATTTCTAATAAGTATTTATAGTAAAAAATATAACTTGTATAACCCCTTGTAAAAATTATTTTAGTAATATAATACATGTTTGTGACACTTTTATTTTTTCTTTAAATAAAAGGTATTAATGACATTATCTTACCCAAGTGGCTTCGTGGGGTCCCAAAAATTGACCCATGAATTTTAATGGTCGTCCATGGAACATCCAATAAGGGTAGGACAGGTTTCAATATATTTTCATATTTTTATAATATCATTTTTACATTAAATTACACTAATTACCTTTAATCGCGATTAATAAAACTTAAATGTTACTATTCACCAAAAATTATTTTCATCCTATTGAGCCACATTTTACTTACTAATGAAAACCATGTATGTCAGATTTTTGAAATTTAATTCACAGAAGTGGTAAAGTTTGTTTTAAACAAAAAATCAGTTTTTTTAACTACCACTCAGTGGTTTCACTATTCATCACAAATTGATGTTTTTCAGAAATATAACAAAAATTCACCATAAGCTATATTTGATATTTAGAATTCATAAATGATGTCTATTTTACAAAATTAAAAACATATATATTGCATTTATTAATTTAATAATTAATTCCCATTGTCAAAACAAATAGCGTGTTTCTAAGAAACAATATCTATCAAAAGATTCACAATTGTTTATGTCCAATTTCAAAGTGAAATTAATTATAATGAACACCATTGGATTAAATGGTAAAAATATATTATAATAGAACTTTAAAACCAATTAAAAATATAATCTAACCATATAAATAAATTATTTTAAAATGAGGTTTTGAATTAAAAAACAACATTTTTCACTATTCATTAACAAAGTGAACTTTATCGAGAAAATACCAAAAATTTACACAAAATAAATTTTGATGTCCTGATTCTAAAGAAGAATTTTATTTGGTACAACAGAATGTATAAGAGTGACCAAAACTATATTTAATGAGGGTTTTCCATCATAAGGCGATAAATCTACCATTTGGTGAATATTAGAGTATTTATGCTTAAAATTGAATTCTTTTATTATTTTAAGCCTTTATCCTTTATTGGATAAATGTAAAAACATTTAACAAACATATAAAATAATATTTTAGTTATTTATATTCATTAATTCTAATACAACGGCTAGGCATCAACTACTACTTAAAATAATAATATTATATTATTAGTGTGCAACGTAAGGTTTCAAAGAAACCCATTGTTGCGTATCAGGTATTCCATCGAACATAAAAACCCCTTAAAGTGAAATTAATATTTAATTCATAGATTTTAATAAATATGAACATGTCTTATTCTTTATTTACCTGGGATGTTACACCCTTTCCCCCTTTTGGAAATTGCGTCCTCATAATTTTTATTCACTTATCAAATAACTGGGGGTATTTATCCCTCATTGAATTTTTAGATTCCCATGTTGCCTCTTCAATCATGTGGTTTTTCTACGAAACCTTTACGTGATGAATCACCTTTTTCTGCAACACTTGTTCCCTATGGTCAAGAATCTGAACCTATTGTTCCTGATAAGATAGATTCTCTTCCAGTTGGACTACCTCTGGACTCAAAACATGAGATGGATCTGGCATGTATTTCCTTAACATTGAAACATGAAAAACATTGTGTACATGAGATAAAATCGGAGGTAAAGCCACTCGGTATGCAACTAATCCAACTCTCTCCAGAATTTCATATGGTCTAATGAACCTTGGACTCAACTTTCCTTTCTTACCAAATCGCATCACACTCTTCCATGGTGAAACTTTGAGGAAGACATGATCACTTACCTCAAAAGAGAGATCCTTTCTTCTGTTGTCTGCATGACTTTTATTCATGTTTTGAGCTGTTCTCATGTGTTTCATTATCAGATGAACATATTCTTCTATATCTTCTACCAATTTTGGTCCCATAAACTTCCTTTCACCCACTTCATCCCAAAAAATATGGAGTTCGACACAACTTCCCATATAATGCCACAAATGGTGCCATCTGTATACTGGAATGAAAACTGTTATTATAAGAAAACTCAACCAAAGAAAGATGTTTGTCCCAACTTCCCTGATAATCCATCGAACAAGCACATAGCATATCCTCCAATGTATGAATTGTTCATTCTGACTGCCCATCTAATTGAAGATGAAAAGCTGTACTAAAATTTAATTCAGTACCCAACCACTTCTGAAGGCCTTTCCAAAAGTTCGATGTAAACCTGGGATCACGATCAGATAAAATGGAAAGGGGAACTCCATGTAACCTGAAAATCTCTTTGAAATACAAACGAGAAAGTTGATCTAGAGAAAAAGTGTCTCATATAGAAAGGAAATTAACAGATTTAGTCAAGCGATCAACAACAACCCATATTGCATTATTACTTCGAGGTGTCTTCAGCAATCCCACAACTAAGTACATGGATATATTCTCCCATTTACACTCTGGCATTGGTAAAGGCTGAAGCATCCCTTTCGGTAACTGTTTCTCTTCTTTAACCTGTTGACAATTCAAGCATTTCACAGTAAAATCAGCAATTTCTCTTTTCATTCCATCCCACCAGTAATACTTTCTAAGATCTTTATACATCCTAGTACTTCTAGGATAAACTGAAAACAGAGAACTATGAGCTTCACATAACGAATCTAAATTCAACTGTGAATCACAAGGCACACACAATCTCTTACCAAATCTCAAAACCCAATCATTATCAGTGTTGAAATTTGGAAACTTACCCTTCTGAACCAGCTCTACCTTTTTCTGCAACTCACTGTCTTGCATCTATGCTTGCTTAATTCTGTTTGATAGAGAAGATTTCACTGATACATGAAGAAAAACAGAAGAACATCCTACACCAAAAAATTCTATGACATTTTTCATCAAATACATAACCAAAGGATCTTGTTCCAAACGTAACATTGTTAATGAAGCATTACTTTTTTGACTCAAAGCATCAGCCACTTTATTTTCTTTTCCCAGATGGTAATGAATTTTACAATCATAATCTTTGATTAATTATAGAAATCTCATATGTCTCATGATCAATTCTTTCATACTTAATATATACATTAAACATTTGTGATCAGTATATATTTCACACTTTACTCCATACAAATGATCCCTCCGAATTTTTAAAGAGAAAAGAACAACACCTAATTCCAAATCATTTGTAGGGTAATTTACCTCATTAGTATTTAACTTTTATGAAGCATAATCAATTACATGATCATTCCGCATTAGAACGCAACCAAGTCCTTTAAATGAAGTATCATTGTAGATAACAAACTCACCATTCCTAGAAGGTAATGCCAAAACTGGAGCATTCACTAATCTTCTTTTCAAATCCTGAAAACTATAATCACATTCTTTTGTCCAGAAAAACTTAACACCCTTCCGAGTTAGAGTAGTCATTGGACTAGATAACTGTGATAAATTTCTAACAAACATTCGGAAATAGCCTACCAAACCAAGAAAACTACAAATCTTGGTTTCATTTTTGGGTCTTGTCCATTCTTCAATAACCTTTGTTTTTGCAGGATCAACAGTTATCCCATCTTTCTAAATAATGTGACCAAGAAAAGAAATTTGTTGCAACCAAAACTCACACTTTCTGATGTTCCCATACAATTTCTTTTCATTTAAGGTTTGAAAAATAACCCTTAAATGTTTTTCATGCTCCTCTTTACTTTTAGAAAACACAAAAATATCATCAATGAAAATAACCACAAACTTATCCAAGAACTCAAGGAAAATTCTATTAATATGGTCCATGAATATAGCAGGTGCATTGGATAGCCCAAAAATAATAACTAAAAATTCATAATGGCCATATCTTGTATGAAACACGGTCTTCGGAACATCTGCTTCCTTTACATTCAACTGATGGTACCCCGATCTCAGTTCAATCTTTGATAAATACTAAGCTCCCTGGAGCTGATCAAAAAAATCATTGATATGAGGCAAATGATATTTTTTCTTAACATTGATGTCATTTAAGGCTATATAATCAATGAAAAGTCTCATTGAACCATCATTATATTTAACAAATAATACAGGATCACCCCATGGTGATGTGCTAGGTTGAATTAAACCTTTCTCTAATAAATCTTGCAATTTCTCCTTCAACTCTAACAGTTCAATTTGAGACATTCGATAAGGGGGATTTAAAATTGGCTTAGCATCAGGAACTAAGTCAACAATAAATTCAACTTCCCGATCTGGTATTATTCTAGGAAACTTACCAGAAAAACCATCATGATACTCATTTACCACTGGCACATCATTAATCTGAACGGTTCCTTTGTTTCCAACAATATGTTCAAGGTATCATTAATCTTTTACAAGTTTCTCAGCCTCTTGATATGTTATCAATAGTACGGGTTCATTCGTGTACACAAACTGAAAGTCTTTCTAAAATGAAACTTCTTTAGATCTACATTCAATCTTATGATTGTAAATAGAGAACCAATCCATACCCAGGATAACATCAAACTCTACTAGAGGTAAAACAATAAGGTTTGAAAGTAGGTTATTTCCACGGATAAGGATAGGAATAATCTTATAATTTCTTTTTTCCTCAACATTTCCCACAGGTGTTTTTACCAATTGTTTAGGAGATATTTCTTGAGATGGCATTCCAAATTTACTAGAAAATTTTTTATAGATGAAAGAATGTGTAGACCCTAAATCAAACAACACACTAGAATAATCTAAAAAACAAACTATGTACCTGATACCACTTCATTTAATGGCCCAACATCTTCTGAAGTAGTGGAAAATAATTTCATCACCACTTTCTGCTTGTAGTCTGACTGCTTCCCATCATTTGAGCTCTTTTCCGAACACTCATTTGAATAAAGACCCATCTCATTGCACTTGAAACCTTTTACTAACTGCAAATCAAATTTGGTCTTACCATCACCTTGATCTTTTCCAGTGCCATCATGAGCCGTATGTCCTGTCTTACCACATCAGTAGCACTTTATAGAATTCAAAAGACATCCCCCAACATGATTTTTACCACATTTATCACAAAATAGAAACTTAGTTTTCTTACCATCAGGCCTCTTTGAAAGATTATTCCCTTTCTCCTACCACCTCGGTCTCTTCGTCTGTTAGTTGTTATAGAACACTTCATTATCGGAAAACTCCATTTCCCCCATCTCTGCACATCGAAAAATCTTTTCATAACTTTTGAACTCACAATAAGATAATTCCATTTGATATTTTGGATTTAATCTTGAGTAAAAACGATTGATTTTACTATCAAGGTCTTGGATAAAATTTGAAGCATACCTTGCCAATTGAGTGAACTTTCATAAGCAGCCACTGAGTCATCCTCTTTCCTCAATTCCAAGAATTGTTTTCCATCCTAAGTTGAACAGCCTTAGGAAAATATTTCTCATGAAACATACCTTTGAATTCATCCCAGTCGAGAGCATCAATCTCTTCAGCGTCCTTGATATTTTTAACCATCGACCACCACTGATCTCCTTGACACTCCAAATGGTAAACTGCAAGACTAACCTTTTGATTTTTTAAACACCCCATGACATAAAAAATCTTCTCTAGTGCTTTAATCCACCCTCCAGCTATCACATGGTCAGATGATCCTTTGAATGATGGGGGATGTTGCCTCATGAAATGTTCCACCACTGACATGTTCCTTTACGGTTGATTAAGCTGATCTCATGCATGGATAGCACCACCATTTATCGCTTGAGTCAACTTCTCCATTACTACAAAAAAAATTCATTTCTAATTACGACCATCTCATGATGCTGATTCGGAATGTCATTTCCTTCGGTATGCCTTCCAAGTGTCGCTTCCCTGTTTCCTCTATGGAAAACCATTCTAAACAAATATATCTCAGATGAAGAAACATGGTAATCTTCAAAGGCTATATCATTTCAATTTGACCATAAAAAAATATTTTTAGATAATCATTTAATTGAATTCTAACTCATAATGTTATCTAAACCAACCTCTGATACTAACTATAAGGCCCCAGCCTAAAACATTACTTAATCTTGAGTAATTTCAAGAATACACATTGAGGATATTTTCAGAATTAGAGTTTTAGAGAATTAGATCATAAATCATGCATTACATTCCACATTTAAACAAGGTGGTTGCATAAAAGACAGTATTCATTTTTCCCATCAAAGGAGACATATTTAAAATAACACATGGATTTTTTCTTGACACTTTCTCGACACTATCATCACATCATATACTTTTCCCTTGTCCTATGAAAAACATTTCCCAAACATGGGATGAGCATAAAAAGATCAGTAAGGAATATAAAAATACGGAATGAAAGCATTAGTCCATGTATACATATGAATCAATGAAATCATACTTTACTCATAAAACATAAGAACTTTAAGAAAAACCTCATGAAATCATAAGATTCATCAATAACAAATAGAAATCATAAGACATAAAGATATCTTGAGGCATTCATAACATTCTTACATAGGGAGTAACCCTCATGGTTACGTTTGGAATACCCATCATAGTATATTCCCTAAATCTCTTCGGAGAAACATTATCTTTTAACTCCTTCGTGTTACCCAATGCACTGGAGAGCTATATCGGGCACACCCGCCCTTAGTTTATCACGGAACCACCCATCTTCATAAACAATGCCCAAGAACCATAACATAATTGTATCACATTAAACATGCATAAAGGAAACATAACATTTCCACATTTCAATCACAAGATATCAATACAACACATTGATATAATAAAAAAATTATCAAAACCATTTTCATTACCAAAATAAAAGAAATGTAAAACAGGGTATTTATTTTTCATTTAAAAAACGTTATGGCATGTAGAGGAATCCGAAACTCAAATAATGGTCACGACGGCAGAGAGGTCGTTGTCGCTGTATACATAAGACAAAACATTTCTATTGAAGTTTAGTATAATTCCTCGTAAAAAAATATTCCTTTTTAATAAAGTAAAAGTGAAAGGGGTTTATACACCCTATAAATGAATGTTGTTTATAACACAAAATATGCCTCAATGAAAGGAGATTGAGACGAAGTCCCTTACATCATGTCCGACTTGACTCGATCATTCCTTAGTCCCCTGAATAATAAAGTAGAGTTAATTTATACTTGATTAATAACCTTTTTCAAGTTCATTATTCCTTTTATATCACTTATTACCATGTTATGAACATTATGTAACTATTTAAGTTAATAACGGTTGTTTTGTCGATCTTTGGTACTTGAGCCAAAAATAAGCTTCTTATAATTAAAATTTGTCCATGTGGTAAAATATCCATTATATCCAGAATTATATTAATGAGTTAGATATCATATATACCATATATATCCACTATATACATGAATTTATAATATTACATAACATTTAGAGGTAAGAAATGAAATCCACAGTTCATGGAGACGGTAAGTCGTACGTACGCATGAATAATACTTTCATTTCTATTTCGTATTTACTGGAATGAAATCATAATGATTTAAAGGTATATTATAATTCTAGTAAATTATCGTATATAATATCATAATCTCCATCCATTATATGTCCCACATATGGAATTAACGATTCAAATCACTTTGAGGGGCGGTAGTCTGTACTTCCTAAATTGAAATATTCACGTTTACCAATAATGGAAACCATAAAGGAATGACATAAATGAAAAATACATAATAATAATGAAAACACAAACATAATATATATCATATATAAATACAGTGACATCTTAATGGACACCATTAAAGGTGTTAAAGGATGATTGAACAATCATCGTTTCGTGAGGCAATAATTCGTCATCCACAGAAATAGTATTTTATTTAACCGTAAGACGGAGCTATGTGTAAGTGTAAATCATATCCTTCTCATAAAAACATCCTAGTATATTTAATATACTAGTGATTTTACAAAATAATGGAATAAAAAGATTTTAGGTGGTTGTAAAAGCAAAATAAAACAAAAGAACATAAGAGATGACATTACCTTTAAATCAGGTAACTCCTCTTGGTTTGAACCAAAAGGGTTTCTTGAAGAGCATTATGCCTAAGGTAAGGCTTCTAGGATGAAGAGGGGGATATTTGAAGCTTATTTGAGTAGAGTTTGGATGAGGCAATAAGCATGAGAAGTGTGATAGATGGGTAAGAAGTGGGGTCTTTTTATAAGGGAGAGGAGGGGCTCTTTTGGAAATCTTAAAACAATTATTTTATTATAAAATGGAATTAGATTTTTAAAGCTCAAAGAATCATTAATTTTGAATATAAGGTGTCCTATGTTCGAAATAAAATCATAAAATAATATTTTGACAAGTTTTGGATATTATTTTAAACTTTATCTTCTTATTTATTTAATTAATTCATTAATGACGTAAGCACTGCATCACCATTTTGTCAAAAATAATTTTTTTTATATGATGTCTAAAAATTATAAAAAAAATACCATGTTGAATGAAATTTTTTTATCTTTCTAATGAGTATTTATAGTCAAAATGATAACTTGTATTACCCCTTGTAAAATTTATTTTAGTAAAACAATACATGTCTGTGACACTTTTATTTTTTCTTTAAATAAAAGGTATTAATGACAATATCTTACCCAAGTACCTTCATGGGGTCCCAAAAATTAACCCATGGATTGTAATGGTCGTTCATGGCTCATCCAATAAGGGTAGTACAAGTGTCATGATATTTTCATATTTTTATAATATCATTTTTACCTTAAATTACACTAATTACCTTTAATCACGATTAATAAAACTTAAAAGTTACTATTAACCAATCATTATTTTAATCCTATTGAACCACATTTTACTTACTAATGACAACCATGTATGTAAGATTTTTGAAATTTAATTCACAGAAGTGGTAATGTTTTTTTAAACAAAAAACCAGTTTTCTTAACTACCACTTAGTGGTTTCACTATTCATCAAAAATTGATGTTCTTAAGAAATATACCAAAAATTCACCATAAGCTATATTTAAATTACAAATTCAAAAATGATGTATATTTTACAAAATTTAAAACATATATGTTTCATGGATTAATTTAATAATAAATTTCTGTTGTCAAAACAAATAGTGTGTTTTTAGGAAACAATATCATTCAAAAGATTGACAATTGTTTATGTCCAATTTCAAAGTGAAATTAATTCTAATGACCACCATTGGATTAAATTGTAAAAATATATTCTAATTTATCTTTAAAACCAATTAAAAATATAATCTATCCATATAAATAAATTAGATTAAAATGAGGTCTTGATTTAAAAAACAACATTTTTCACAATTCATTAAAAAAATGAACATTATCGGGAAAATACAAAAAGTTTACACAAAGTAAATTTTAATGTCCCGATTCTAAAAAAGAATTTTATTTGGTTGAACAGAATGTATAAGAGTGACCAAAACTATATTTAAAGAGGGTTTTCCATCATAAGGTGATAAATCAACCTTTTAGTGAGTATTATAGTATTTATGCCTAAAATTGAATTCATTTCTTATTTTAAGCATTTATCCTTTATTGGATAAATGTAAAAAAATTTAACAAACATATATAATCATATTTTAGTTATTCCTATTCATTCCTTCCAATAAAATGACTAGGAATCAACTAATATTTAACACAATAATATTATATTGTTAGTGTGCAACGTAAGGTTTCAAAGAAACATGTTGTTGCATATTGGGTATGCCATCGAACATAGCAACCCCTTAATGTGAAATTAATATTTAATTCACAGATATTAATAAATGTGAATATGTCTTATTCTTTATTTACCTAGGATGTTACACCTAAAATCCCAAAAAATCACATAAACCCTCTAACCCCACCTAACCCAAAGACTCCAAAACCCTAAAAATCCAAATAATTCTAAATATCCTAAAACAATAAAAGTCCATAAAACCACTAAAAGACCCAAAAAAATCTATAAAGACATAAAATGCTAAAAATAAAAAATCTAAAAAATCCCTTCAAACCTGCAAACCTAAAACTTATAAAACACTTAAAACACATAGAAACAGCTAAAAAACCTAAAAACTCTAATAATCCCAAAAAACCTAACACAATCATAAAAACCCGCAAACCCCTGAAAACCATAAAAACCATAAAATACCTAAAAACTTAAAAGACCATAAAAAAATAAAAAATACATAATAATCCATGAAAAAAAATAAAACCATAAGAACACATAAAACCCTAAAACCGCTAAAACTCCCTAAAACCCCTAAAAATAAAAAATCAAAATCCCTTAAACCCCCTTAAACCCCTAATATCCCAAAAAATTCAAAATCCAAAAAACTCTAAAAATACCAATAAAACTCTAGAACCCATAAAAACCCTGAAATTCTTTTAAAAGACTTAATAACAAAAAATATATTAAAAATCAGGCACACCCCTGAAATATCTATAATCCTTAAAAACCCAAAAAAATATGAAATCCATAAAACCACTTAAAACCATAAAAACCCAAAAACCCTTTAAGAACCATAAAAATCTAAAAACCTTTAAAAGTCAAATAAATACCTCTAAAAATCCCTTAAAAACTAAAAAATCCTAAAACCCCATAAAAATACTAATTGTACGAAAACCCAAAAACCTCTGAAAACCCAAAATAAACAAAAAACCCTAAAACCATAAATCACTAAAACCCTAGAACCCCTAAAACCCAAAAAAATATAAAAATACCATTAAAACAATAAAACCCTCATAAAACTACAAATAACTTAAAAACAATAATACACCCAAAAACTCTAAAACCCTTAAATCCCTTAAAAACATTAAAAAACATAAAATCCCCAAAACCCAATATTAACACTAAAAACATATAAAACCACTTAAACCCCAAAAAATAATAATACCCCAATAAACCCTTAAAACCTTAAAACCCTAAATAACCCTAAAAATCTCTAAAAACATTAAAATCATAAAACCCTAAACCCCATTAAAACCCTAAAAACCCTAAAATGCATAAAAACCATAAATGAGCCTAAACCATAAATCCAATAAAACCACTAAAACCCTAAAACCATAAACACCTAAAAGACCCTAAAAACACTAACAATACTAAAAGACCATAAAACCCTTAAAAACACTAAATGTCCCTAAAACCACAAAATATATTAAATACCCTAAAACCACTAAAACCCCCTAAACGACCCTAAAAACCTTAAAAAACCTAAAAGACAATGAAATTCATAAAATCACCTCAAAAACGATAAAATAACCTAAAACCCTAAAATACACTAAAAATAATAAATCCCATAAAAAATCTAAAGGAAAATAAAACCCTAAAACCACTAAGGGAGTATAAAACCCCTTCAAACCCTAAATCTTCCTAAAAAAATCGTAAATGTGGTGGAGTTTTTTCATTTTATTTTTCAACAGCATTTATTTTATTCAATAATGTTTTTAATATCAAAATAACTTATTTAGTAAAATAAATTAAAATTATTTTTAATTGGTTATTAAATATTTAAAACATAGTTTTTTAGTTAATGTATCTCTTTTGTTAGTTAACATAGTATTTAGTAAAATTATAGATCCACTGGTAATATTATTTTAATGTATCATTTTTATTGATTTTTTATTTAGATTATGATATTTCATTCTTTAAATCCATTCATTCATTCATTTTTTATTTTCAAAATATTAATTTTAAAATTTCAAGGCCATTCTCTGATTTTATTTATTTTCTTTATTTAAATTATTTATTTATTAGATTCATTAAATATATCATTATTTTAACCAATTATTCATAACAAGTTATTTTTATGTCAATAAATTTAAAATGTTTCTCATTTAGTATGAGAATTAAATAAATATAATTTTTTTACTTATTTTAATTTTATATAATTAATTTATAATTTTTAAAGAATAATTTCATATTTTGAATTTACACATTTTACATTTTTGTGTAATTGATGTGATTTATTTTTTTTCAGTCAAGAAGCTACTGCCACCAGCCATCTATAACTACCAATTCTACCACTCTACTATAGTACTGTCAGTTCAATTATTCTTTCTATCATCCACATATAATGTTGGATCATCCTACTAATATTCCCATCAATCACAAGCGACTGTCTTCTACTGCTATATAGTATTCCTACTGCTAGTGCCATCAACTAATTTAATATATACCACCACCCACATCTACCATCACTATCCTACTACCTCCATCATATCCCTTTCCATCCAAACACCATTTCCTTCTACCCTTTCAACTTCTACCATCTCATACACTATTTATCCTACCACCACACCCTTTCTAAAATTCCAATAAATGATACTGCCGCATCAACTACCACATCCATGGATCTAATTCTATCACTATCGTTTTATCATGTGGTACAATCAATACCGTAACCCCAATACTGTTACCCTCAAATTATCACCACAATACTGAATCAAACCAGCTTTTATATCGGGATGAAGTTAAACTGATACTATTGAAGATAAACCACAAATTGGGTGTGATCAAAATTGAAGAAATTAATAGGTCATCCACCTTTGATGAAGGAGATGATCTAGATCTATTCCATATATTGAGGCTTATGCTAGCCAGTGACTGAGTTGAATCCTTCACCCTCTACACATAGGTATGAATTATTGAATGAGGATGCTCGAAATCCTCAGAACCCAAATCCTGTGCACACCACAGTTGAACATAAAGCAACATAAAAAGAAAATTAATATATTTATTTAATAATAATAATAATAATTTATATATGTATATATTTCTATAAATTTATTTAATAATAATAACAAAAATATAATAGATGTAAATATATATATAATATATAAAAAATATGCATGATGTTAACGAGTGATGTCTTGCCCCAAAAAATAAAATAAGGATGTGAGCCCAATGTCATGAACATTCAGGTCCCAATAAAATATTCTAATCCCACCCATAAACTAAAATTACATAGGAATGTTTTATTTTCCAATTAATTCAAAAATGATTTGTGTAGCATTTTTCCTTTTTTACTAAATCATGAAAAATCAACGTTGAAGGAGATCATGGCATGTGTGGAATTTGATTTCATCAATCATGATCATTGACATTGTCATATGTATAACATATTTTTGTGGGATCTTGTCTTCATTGCATTGAATTTTGAGATGTTTTACATTATTTTAGATGTATATTGGTTGTGGTAACCTATGTGGAAGATGTGTGGTGTTGTACATGACACATGGAGGTTCCATAGAATTTTACTGGTGGTGACTATGTGTCTCAATTGGAGATGTTCATGAAATTTTTATGTTAAAAAGAAATGGTGGAGATCAGCAACCACTCCTACCCCTACAAGAATCGATATTCCATTCCATCACATAGAGAGTAGGAGGATAAGATCAATATGGGGATAAAATTGACTTTTATTTGGTTCTCAATGAAGGATAAAATCTTTCAAGATATTTTTTCTCTTCCCTATTACATCTCTCTTTAGATATCTTTTTCTACTAGAATGAGTAGCTAAATAGATTAGATGATTTCGACTACGTTTATCTGACACACATTATCCATACATATGTAATTAATTAAATTATTTAGTGTATTTTATGTATGGTGTTCTTTCCATTCAATTATGAGAACCAATTAACACACTCAAGAATCAATAAGTGATGTTAGTGAATAATTTCACTTATGATCATGGAGTAAAGTGCCAAAATCATGAAAAGGAACATTTATCTCTTCTCCATATTGAATTGAAAAATTCCTAAATATTTCCTTGGAGATAATTATAAAAGGAATTTCATCAATCTATGAATGTTTATTAAAGTGATGGATCAGTGAAACTTCACTTTTTCTCAACTATTAAATAAATTTAATAATTAGAGTTGGACTGTAGAGTATTATTTGATCAGCTCAAAATAGTCTAACAAAACTACTATCGTCCACTATTTATTTTTTGTCTCTATTTTTATTCTTACCATCACAACTTCCTTTTCCCACTTCATTTTCACACAATGATTTTCATAACCTGCATGTTTTTTTCTTCTGTTGTTTTCTTTTTTTGGGGACACACACACACACACACTAATCCTCTCCCACAGAATCACAACCCATACACAACAGAATACTCATTATAGGTAGTTTTAGTGTTTTATAAATATTAAATTTTTATGTTTTCAGTGACCTATAAATGTCATACATTGACACCATATCTAGGGAGGTAACATAAGAACATGTCAAAACAAAAACCACAATATATATATATATATAATGACAAAAAATAGAAATCCTGAAAAAAAAACATAAAAACTATTGAAAAAAGTGTTTCAAATGTTTTTACTGTCTTTATGATCACATGAACTAATAAGAATGATCCAAAAATTATAATTCATGAAATCAACAATCTCACTTCTTGGATGAGAAAAAAAGATTCTAGATATTGAGAATATATAAAACAAATATGAAAATCAAGACATGAATTTACTAAATGCTTTTGTTTTGTCCCCTGATAGACCTATACTTTGGGTTTTTCAACTAAAAAAAATGTCAAGAAATCATTTTTTTACTTTGTGTACTAGGTCTAGAAATTATTAAATTAAACCGTCTCACCTCTCTCATATTCTATCATTCAATTTTCTTCCAGTAAAAGATTCATTAGAATTTATTATTGAATTTTATATTCCTATCCAACAATTTTCTCTGTGAGGGTTGAGTGATGAGGATTTGATATTGTTATTATTTCCAATATATATTAAAGGGAGTGTTAGGACAAGGTGTTAGAGACTTGGAAAAGAAATTTTTAAATCATGGGATGATATTTTCAATGATTTTGTATCCAAACTCTACCCCAGGAACACCACCATAAAAGAGATTAGTTATATCACATGTTTTATATAGGATGTGTGAGAGTTGATTATTGATGCATTGGATAGTTCTAGAATTATTCTTATTAAGAGTCCCAATCATCACATATCTACCCACCTACTCATTGATGCATATTCAATTCCCTCACTCCTTACAACCACAACATTGCGGACCAATCATGTGGTGGTGGAACTCTAAATTTAATATTGGTGATATTACAAATTTTTTTAATAAATTGACCCAAAATTATCAACACACATACACTAGGAAAAGGTCCATACAATGGGAATAAATTAATAATAAATATGTTTTTTAAGTCATTAAATACTCTTGGATCATTACTATCATTTTGGGATGTATGTTTGTACTCAGAACTATCTTATCAACATTGAGAACCCTATTTAATCTAAGAATATTTACTAATTTGTGGATTATAAATCTAAAAATTATAGATCCTACAAGACATTCTCAACATAGTATAATTATATAAACTAAAATCCATATAACCATTCTTGGAATGAATAATGATTAATTAAATAGTACGTTTACCCAAATCTAAAAACTCATCCCATAGGTAATTATTCAACTCAATATCGTGATGAATCTTATCATTTTTAGGGGGAAATTAAGTTCATGGTGCAATAGATTTTGGGTTAGATTTGTTCTCTATCAACGGAAAGAGACACTAGGATACATAGTCTATAACTTCAAATGGGTCTGAGTGTTAGAGATTTAGGAGGAAGATACATGGACATGCAACCCATCACAATTAAGCCAAACCAATGAGAAAATGTGAGGGAAGAAGAAACTATTTCCTGACTAGATATCCAAGAACCAGTTAGGGAAGGGACTATAATAGATTAAATTTGTGTTGACTGTGAAACTAGAAATAAAAATCTGAAAACACGAATTCAGGATAATTGAAAAGATCTATAGAATATGAGAAAAATGGTAACTCTTCACATGAGAAAATCACTGAACGAATATACATTATGTTGGAGTTAGTACATGAAGGAAACAAAGAAAGTATATATTGATTATTAGGATAATAATCCACCTATTTTAATGAATTATTAACCTATAATACCTTTTTTGAAAATATTGAAAAAGATAAATGATCCTGATTAACTCAAAATATTTCAAATGGTCAGGATCATTAATATTAACATTACATTTGTGGGTGCATTGAGAAAAATTAATTCATACATAAAATTTCTGAAGAGGTTCCTATCCACCATGTAACATTGGGGTGAGATATTAATAGTTAATTTGAATCTTGAGTTTAGTGCCATATATCAAAAGAATACTTCTCCCAAACTGGAAGAGCCATGTTTTCTTTAGTTCCTTGTAAAATTTTCCAAATTTATGATATTAGGTAAAGATGTAATCATCAATCTAGCATTAATCTCATTACAAACTCCCTATTAAAAAAATTTGGACGTTATGGAGCTAAAGCTGACTTTGCTATAACTTCAACTAGCTAAAAGGTCACTTTTATTCCTTTATGGGAGGGTAGATGACCTATTAGTTGATTTTGGTACAATATATTTACCTAATAACTTAATTGTTATATATATGAGTTATTATTATATTTTTATGATAATTTTAGTTTGGTCGTTAATATCCAGGGCTATGACTATTTTCCATTCCATAAGGGGTTATTTTACCCATCAAACTGGCGAGGAATAAGAGGAATTTAATCTTTACAAAGATTCACCACTTGAGGTGAGATATAAATTTTTTCATGAAAGGGATTATGTGTTAAAGCTGATATTATAAAGGTAAACCATTAACCCTTTTATTATTGAATCATTGAATGTTTCAAATAAAATTTTTACGATTTTTTTTGGATTTTAGTACACTCTTGAACTAGAAAAATTGGAGATAATTGAGTGTCAACATAGGAAGTACACTACTAAGGACCATTAAGTAATCCATCCAAGACCATGTTTCCATAAATATATTTTCCTTTGATCTCTTCAGAGTATACCACGCTTCAATGTACCCAACCCTATTTTTTCTTCTCATTACTTCCACACTATTAAGGGAGAGGCTGTCGATGGTGGTATATCTATTATTAATGAAATTTATAGTGTTATGGATGAATCTAAGAATATTTTTTCACATTTTAGTGTTGAATCTAGATTTTATCAATTTTTTAACTGTGTGTTATAGGAGTTTCTTAACAATTTACTCGATGTGGATAAAAAGTATGTATCTTCTTTTTATCACATATACGATTATATTTTTTCAATGGCTTTGAGAAGATATTAGTTGATATTGAGGAACCTTATTATACCTCTCCTAGTGATCATACTATTTCCCCAATTGTTACAATTTTAAACTTGTAACTATCACATGTTAATGGGATAATGCTGGTGAGAAATTTAAAAGTAAGCTTGATCATTATGATGTTTATTCTGGTCTATTTTCTTATTTTCTTGATTTATTATAGGTTAATTTAGATTTTTAAGCTTTTTATGGAAGGAGTCTTACTTATTTAGTTTTATTGTTTTTGAGTGTAATTTTTCCTATTTAAAACTTTCATGAATTCATGTGTGAACTAGTTAAATTTTCATACTAATCTATTGAGTATTCCATTATTAATAATTTATACCCATATAATGATCATGGATAAATATTTTTAGGGGATTGATTCCGGATGAGTTCTATAAAATTTAGTACTTCATGGGAGCAAAACCCATGATTTTATTATTTATGTCAATATATTTTGGTTTAAATAATTTAAACATACTATGTTATATATCTCCATATGTTTTTGAACCAATCTAGATAAAATTTCATGTAGATTCACTTTTTCATGTTTGATTTATTTTTGAAATTTTTATTGTTAAATGGCTATGAGATATAAGAGGTGCGTGTTAGGTGTATTTAATGTGAAAAGTGGTGGTATTGAAAGACTTGAATCCATGAGAAGTGAACACGATCAGTATAGAAAATTGATTTCTAGTTGATGCCTTTTTAAAATATATTTAAAATATAACTACACGTGGAACAATAAATCGGATAACATTAAATTGTTCTTTATCTATGGTTGTTTTATTTCTGATATTTACATTCATGTGTCTCATGTCAATTTATTCATTTGATAGGAGCATCAAATTTCTAACAAGAGTGCTCATTCAATATTTACATCCAGGGGGCACACATGTGGTGTACAAAAAAGATATAATATTATTTTTTTTCTGAAAATTATTTAGTTTGTTTCATTCTGATCTATTTTAGTTTATTTTTTGGTTGTATATAAATAATTTTCCCAAATTAATTAGAAAATTAATTTAGAGAATGATAAATTATTTAAATTTTACCTTGCCTTATTCATTTGTTTATTTTCCTCTATTTTTTGAGAAAATGCATGATCACCTTTTGTTGCCTTTTATAAATCATTATTATACATCATTGGTAGAATTAAATCTTTTTAAAATCAACTACATGCTTGAATTTCTATTATTTTATAGTAGAGATCTTTTATAAATGTATTTTTTATTATATTATTAGGGGAAAATGTTATTATGGATCCATTTAACCTGTTAAAATAAATTCATTTCTGTGATGAAAATCCATAATGGTAAAATAAACAATTTAATTATGTCTCCCACATTGAAATTTAAAAATTTGAACATTATTGAGTTTTATGTGTGGTGAGTGGACTTAATTGTTCAAAAATTTCCTTAATTAAAACCCATAAATACCCTATTTTTAAAAAATTATATCCCTTTCATGAATCAATTTATGTTTGTTATTAAATATAATCATTCCAACAAATTTTATCATTATGTCTTACATATGTGACATTGACATACTTAATTGATGTTTGTCAGTAATTAAGATATTTCTCAAATAGTGTGATTACTGAGTGATGTCATAGTATTTTTATGGATGTTCTATTTTGGAACAAAGAAAGGGAGTATGATATGAGATACTTTAGAGGAATTTAGTTTATAACTCAAGAAAACATTCAATTTTCACTTAAACCTATGAGACTCACCTTTTTGAATAAACATCACAATGAGATTACTAAAAAAAGAGTAATATGTGTCCTTTGAATCATGTGTAAACTCAGAAATTGGGAATCCAAGGTGAGATTTGAGACAGGATCACTAAGTGTGTAGTGTAAAAAAATGAAATCGAATCTCAGTGAAGTTCTTACATATTTATATGAATAGTCCTTTGGGTTGGAAAAATTAGAATAAAAGGGCCTTGTAAGAAATGAACTCATTAAGGTGAGGGGAATTTTGAACCCAAATTAAGAAAAGGAAAAATGAATATGTGGAAAGCATTTCATATTTATCAAATAACAATAAAATGAAACATTTATTTCTAGAACCCAATGGAGAGTGATAATCACAAGTATCTCTTATTATCATTTTAATTCCACTTCTTTCTATTATATTTTACAACTAGAATTGGATATCGAATTATAATTCAAATGAGACAGTTAGTGACATCTATATACAAGATAATATTATTTCAAAATTTTGATGGATTTTTTTCCTCTGATTTTGGAGTGATTTAGAACATAGGTAAGAAAATAATTTCTTTTTAACAAATGTTTTTAAAAAATAAACTGAATTAAATTTCTCAGAATTGAAATTGATTATGTGTGGGGGAATTTGATGTTTCTTTTTTTTAATTTTATATATCCACATCATTTATTGTATTTAATAGTGTTTTTAACATGAAAATATTGTTTTTAGTTCAATAAATTATTATCATTATTAATATATATTAAATATTTAAACCATTATATTTTATGTCAAAAGAATTTATTTTATTTATTTTTTTTGTTATTTTGATAAATTATAGACCATACAATATTTTTATTTTAGGCCAAAATTTTTTATACATTATGTTATATTTAAATTATTATATTACTTTCTTTTAATATATTCATTCTTTAATTAAATGTTATCATAATATTTATTTTTAATATTAAACCAAATTCTTTAATATTATTTATTTCATTGATTCAATTTTCTTATTTTATAGGAGTATTAAATATATTGTTTTTTATAATAATTAATCGTAGAAACTGTATTTTTATTTGATAAATTTTAAATGTATTTAATTTGGTTTTATAATTATATAAATTTATTTATGATTTATTATTTTAATTATAAACAATTAATTTATCATTGTTTAAATTTTAAATTTATTTTTTGATTTTATTTATTTTGTACTCGATATGAAATTTGTCCCGATTTTCCATTTTTATGTGAGAAACTACATCCACCACCCATCTATCACATCCACTACTACAACTCCACTGAAATACTACTAGTTCAATAATTCTTGCTACTACCCTCATCTATCGTTAGATAATCCTATTTCTCTTCCCATCTACCACCAACCCCATGTCTCTTACCACACCAATATTTTCCCTCAACCAGTGCCATTAAATTCTTGAATATCTACTGCCACCCACATCTACCATCACAATATAGCTACAACCAACCTCTCCCCTACCTTCCTACCACCATTTACCTCTACCATCCCCACACCAACCACCTTATCCACTATTTCTCGTACCACTACACCCTATCCTTCATTACAATAAATTATATAGACACAGAAATCACCACCTACATAGATATAATACCACCACTACCTCTTACTCCACTGCTATTATCAAAACCCTAATCCCGCTATTGTTCCCCAGACATTAGTTCCACTGCGTTGAATCACATTGTTAACACCAGATTTGGAAGAATCCGAACTAGATCTATTGAGGATGAAACTCAAACAAAGTGCAATTGAACATGAAGAAATTAGTTGTTGATTTTCCTTTACATAGGGAGATGATCCAGATCTATGCCTGATCTTAATGTTGATGAAGATCACCAGCCGATCCGAAGTCATCACCCTTAAATCCCCTATACGAAAAATTGGAGGAGGAAGCTTGAAATTCACCACACCAAAATCTTGTGCACACCACTGATGAACCTAAAGGCACCCGAAAATAATATTAACATATTTTTATATATGTAATGATAATAATAAAAATAATTACATATATATATATATGTGTGTGTGTGTATTTATATATATTTCATTAATACAATTAATAAAATAATAAAATTACATAAATAAATAGACATATATATACATATAATTTTCTCGAAATCAATAACAGATGTCCAAGCCCTAGAAAATGAATTTAGGACATGAGCCCAATGTGGGGCACTGTAAGGCCCAATAGTTTTTTTAAGCACACCCATATCCAAAAATTCCAAATCTCGGTTTTAATTTTCAAAAAAAATAAAAAAATCCTCACACTTCATTTTTCTTTTTTGTCTGCCAAAATCAGAAAAAGTCAATGTTGATGGAGATAATGGCATGAGCAGAATTTGATTTCAGTGATCACGATCATTGAACCTTGATGTAGGGAACATTTAGGTGTGGGATCATGGTTGCTTCTTGGATGGATATTTCAAGATGTTTTGGATTCTGTTTGAGGGATCTTGGATATGGTCACCTATGAGGGAATATATAGTGACCGTTATGCCAAATGGAAGTTGGGGAGAAGTTTACAAGACATGGATATGAGAACACATTTGATATACACATGAAGTTTTTTTGTCAAAACAAAAAGGTGGAGATCAGTATGAACCCTGACCTTTCTAATCATCTAGACTCCATTCCATCACACAGACTGTAGGAGGAGATGACCGAGGAGGGGAAGAACTTAACCTGGAGATGGTTCTCTAGGAAGGAGGTGATCTCTCCAAAGATACTTTCTCTTCCCTATCCCCGTGTTCATTTGATTTATTTTTAAAATAGAATCAGTAGCTAGATAGATTATGGGATTCATACTATAATTTTCTTAATCAATTTAATCCATACTTATTTTATCAATAAATATGTTTAGTGACTTTTATGCTTGATGTTTTTTTAATTATGAGAATAAATTCACACAACTGAAGAACCAACCAGTGGTGGTAGTGAATCATTACACTCTTGATGTTGAACTAATGTAACGAAAATTTGAATAGGAAAATATATCCCTTCTCTATATTGAACAAATTAATTATAAATTTTTGATTAAGAGATCAATACTAAAGGTTTTTAATCGAGCTATATAAGTTCAATAAACAGAAAACTCTGTGAACCTTCAATTTTATCCAGTGGGGAATACTTGTATTACCTAGATCAGGATTGAAATATCATTTTTTTCAGTTCAAAAGAGTTTGATGAATGTGATTTCATCCATTTTTTGTCTCTACGCTCTACTTTTTTCTTACCATCTCTACATTTTTCACACATCATTTTCACACACTTCATTTCATCACAAACATTTTTTGTTTTTTTTCATTTATTCTTTTTTTTCTCTAACAAAAACTTGAAGCCTTACCTATGCAATAAAAACTCATAATCACCGATATACCATTTATAGAAAGTATTAGGGTTGTATTAACATTAAATTTTCACATCTTCAATGACAGATCATTGTTAGTAAATGACCATACAGAACTATGAGCACTGAAAAGACTATAAAAACCCTTAAAGGACCTTGAAAATATTATAAACGAAAAACCCCCCACACCCCCAAAAACTCATAAATGACCCTAGAAAATTCAAAAAAACAAAATATCCTAAAAACCCTAAAGACACTAAAAACTCCTAAAATACTAAAAAACACTAAAAACACTAAAAAATTTATGAAACCCTAAAAATCCATAAAAATCATTAAAACCCCTAAAATAACCACAAAACCTAAAACCCATAAAAACCTAAACAACAATTATAACCACTAAAACCATTTAAACCACAAAAAACCTTACAATCCCTGAAAAAATCCTCCAAAACCCAAAAACATTAAAACACTAAAAACACTAAAACCCCTAAAAACCTAAGAACCAAAAAACACCCTAAAAACAATATAGTAACCTAAAATACAATAAAACCCTAAAACCACAAAAGACAATGAAAATAATAAAGACTACTAAAAAACCCTAAAAAAATTAAAATAACTCCCGAAAACATTAAAAGATACAAAAACCCTAAAAACCTAAAATGACACTAAAAATCATAGAAATCTTAAATGAAGCTAAATAACCCCAAAACCCTAAAATACAATAAAAACCTTAAACAAGAAGAAAACCCCATGACCCTAAAAACTATAAAAATCCTAAAACCCCTTTAAAACCCAAAGAACACTAAAAATCCAAAAAACCCTAAAAATGATAAAAAATTCTAAAAAACTATTAAAACTCATATAATAACTAAAAACAACCTAAACCGCATATAACCCAAAATAAACAATAAAATCCTAGAAAAATTATAAAACCCCAAAACCCCTAAGAAACCCTTAAACCTGTAATGACCATAAAACCCTAAAACTCCTAAAATACATTAAAAACATCTAAAACCCATACAACAACAAAAAGAAAATTAAAAATTCTAAAACCATAAATCCTTAACACCCCCATAAAACCATAAATCCCTAAAAATATACAAAACCCCTAATAACCATAAACAGTAAAATCATTTTAAAACCCAAAATCCTTAAAAACCCTAATAAAACTAAAACCCCCAAATACTCTAAAAACCCTAATACACTAAAAATTGTAAAACCCATAAAAACTCTAAAGCACAAAAAATTCGAAAACCACCCCTAATTGACCTAAAAAACATTACAAACAATAAAGGATCCTAAAAAACATGAAAGATCCTAAAAACCCAAAAATCCTAAAGGTATCCCAAAACCCAACCCCCAATGTCCCTAAATCACCGTATAAAACCCTACAAGTCCATAAAAACCCTTAAAATGCTTAAAACTCTAAATTCCCATAAAACATTAAATGAACCCTATAAAACCAAAAAAATAACTTTAAATCCTTAAAACCACTACAAACCCCTAAAAATAATAACAAACCGAAAAGTACACTAAAATTCCCTAAAAGAAGAAAAACACATCAACCCAAAAAAACCCTAAAAATGTTTAGAACCCTAAAACAATACAAAAGGACCAAAAAATCACAAAAAACCCCTAAAAACAAGAAAACACCATAAAAAACCCTAAATACATTTTAAATTTGTAAAACCCATTTAAAACACTTAAAACCATATAGTATTTTTAAAAACCCAAAAACCTAAAATTAATCAAAACTATAAAAATCCTACGAAACCCAAAAAAATTAAAAAATCGAAAAACAACTAAAACCTTATAAAACCCTAAAAACCCTAAAAGACTACTAAAAACCCTAAAACCCATAAAAACCTAAAAACCCAGCCAAACCCTAAAACCCTTATAACCCTTAACACCCCAATAATAATAAAGATCATAAAAAATAAAAATTACACAAAACCCCCAAAAAAACCATAAATACCATCTAAAATAAGAAAATACACAAAAAAGCATAAAAATCCTAAAACCCGCTAAAATAACATAAAACCACTAAAACCCCTAAAACCCCCAACACCCTAAAAACCCATAAAAATCCTAGAAAAACATAAAAAACTAGAAAAGACCTAAAAAAGAACCTTAAAAACCATAAAACCCATAAAACCCACTAAAAACCCCAAGAAAACTCTAAGAAAACCCTAAAATACTTTAATCCACTTAAATCCCTTGAAATCCCTAAAATCCCAAAATCCCTAAGATCCCTAAATCCCTAAGATCCCTACAACTCTAAAACCCCCTAAAAACCATGAAACACCTAAAACCCACAAAACCCTAAATGACCCAAAAAAATTAAAAAACTACTAAAAAGCTAAAAAAATCCTTAAAACCTAAAAAACCTATAATCCATAAAATCCCTAAAAACATAAAAACCCAAAATCCCCTAAACCCATAAAACTCGTAAAAAACATAAAAACCTTAAAACCACAAAACACCATTAAATCATTAAAAACCCTATAAATCCTTTGAAAAATAAAAACACGAAAATAACTAAAACCCCTAAAAACCCTAAAACCCTAAACCCCTATGAAAACGGCAAAACCCCTAAAAATAATAGAAATACCCTCAAACCCTAAAAAACATGAGAAACCCCAAATCCCATAAAAGATCAAAAAACCCAAAAACCCCCGAATATCCAAAAAAAACATTAAAACCCAAAAACCCCTGAAAAACCCCAAAAATCCATAAAAATCATAACAACCCTAAAACCGTAAAAACCGTAAAATATATGAAAAACATTAGAAACACTAAAAACCCAAAAAAAAAATTAAAAACTATAAGACACTAAATGCCCAAAAAATCACATTTAAACCCCCCAAAAACATTAAAACCCATATAAACACTAAATTCCCTAAAAACCCTAAAAACCCTAAAAACCATAAAAATTCTTAAAACCCCTAAAACACCTAAAAATCATAAAACCCTTAAAAACACTAAACCCCCATCCCCAAAACACAATCAAAACCCCTAAAACCCCAAAAGGCCAAAAAAAATCCCTAAAACCCTTAAAATCATAAAAAACATAAAAAATCCATAAAAACATGAATAACCGTTATAAGACACTAGAACCCAAAAGACCTTAAAATCCTCAAAACCCTTTTCTACCATTAAAATCATTTAAAAATACTAACAACCCTAAAACCACTAAAAACTCTATAAAAACTATAAACCCATTAAAACCCAAAAAATAATAAATCACAACAAAAAACCCTGAAAACCCCATAAATATCCAATAAACCCATAAAAATCCAAAAAAACCTAAAAACCGTAAAAATTCATCAAAACCCAAAAAACCCTTAAAAAAACCCTCTAAACCATGCCGAAACCCTAAAACCCATTAAAAACCCTAAAAACTGCTTAATCCTGAAAAAAAACCTAAAAAAACCTAAAAACCCTAAAAACTCTAGAACCCCTAAATACCCTAAAATCATTAAATCCCTTAAAAACCCAGAACACCTTAAAACACTAAAACCCTAAGGGAAACCTAAATCCTAGAAAGCCTTAATAAAATATAAAACAGATAAGAACCATAAAAACAAAACAAAAAATAACAACTATAAACAATAAAACCCCCCTTTAAAACAATAAAAAGGTTAAAACCCTAATAAACATAAAACCATAAAACTCATAAAAACCATAAAAACCATGAAACTCCTAAACTCCCTAAAAACCCATAAAACCCAAAATACCTTTAAAAAATTCTAAAACCCCTTGAAAACCCTAAAACCCGTAAAATCCCCAAATAACCCTAAAACACATAAACCCCTGAAAATCAATAAAAACATAGAATACCTAAAAATACCTAAAAACACTAAAACCCTAAAACCATAAGAAACATAAAATACGCAAAAAAGACGCTAAAACACTAAAACAATTTAATGACCAGAAAGACCCTTAAAAACATTAATATCCATAAAAACAAAAAAACAATTAAAGAAACTAAAACCCACCATAGGGTTGTAAAATAACATAAAACCCTAGAAAACTTTAAAAGACACTAGAATGCCTACACAGCCTAAAAGTACCTTAAACCCCTAAAACCCTAAACGACTCTAAAACCTGTAAAATAGTAACAACCCTAAATTACCTAAAAGAACTTAGAAACCGTTTATAGACACTGAAAACACAAAAAAATAAAAAAAAGAAAATAAAACTTCATAAAGACCCAAAAAACCAAAAAAAAAACGAAAAACCATAAAACTATAGCAAACCCTAAACCCATAAAACCCCTAATAGACCATATATTACCATAAAAATCCAAAATGACCCTAAAACACTAAAATGAAAACAGAATATATAGAAAGACTAAAGGCCTTAAAACCCCTTAAAGACAATAAAAATATAAAATAATTGATTACCGTTAAAACATTAAAACCATTAAAACTCTAAAGATATAAAAACAAATAAACCCTTAAAGACTACTAAAACCACTAAAACCCCTAAAACCCTAAAAAAACATAAAACCAAAAAAATCCAAAAGACCCAAACTCCCCTAAAACCCAAAAATATAAAAATCCCATAAAATTATAAAAAAAATAAAAAACTGTACAACCCTCAAAAAACCCTAAAACCCCAAAAGACCATAATAATACTTAAAAAGATCTTTAAAAAACCATCGAAACTGTAAAAATCCTCAATATCCTTACAAACCCAGAAGACCCTAACAACCATAAGAAGACCTAAATGATATATAAAAACCAAAAAACCAATAATATTACCTAAGTAAATCTATGAAAAAAATAAATTACCTTAAAACTCTTCAAACACAAAAAAAACCATAAAGCTGTAAAATCCCTAAAAACCCTAAAAACCCTAAAACCCCTAAACCCCACTATAAATCCATTAAAATAAAATACATAAAACCAAGAAAAATATAAAACAAAAAAAAACTCTAAAATCCCCTAAAAATTTAAAAACACAAAAAACCCTAAATGCCACTAAACCACCCAAAACCCATAAAACCCCTAAAAACTCTAAAACCCAAAAAATGAAATAAAAAACATGAAAATTCCCTCCCCCCCCCCACAAAAAACCCTTAAAACCTCAAACCCCTAAAAACCAAAAAAACCCTAGAAACCTGGAAAATTTATAAAAACCCATAAAAGAACATAAAACCCTGAAACCATAAATGACTAAAAACCCTAAAAAATTTGTAAAAATAATAAAAAACCCAAAAAAAACCCCTGAATCCCTAAAAACTCCGAAAAACCTAAAAATTACTAATATCCCAAAATACCTAAAACCCCTAAAAAATCCTAAAATCTTAATTCCTAAAAAACCTTAAAAAAATTCATAAAATAATAAGAATATTAAAAACCAATTAAACACCCCTAAAAGAAAATACAACCCATTAAACCCCCGAAAAGACATGGAAAACATGAATGAACATAAAACCTAAAAAACAAAAAGTAGCCTAAAACCCATAAAAGGTCTAAAAAATCATAAAACACAAAAAAACCCTAACAGACCCACAAAATCCCTTAAACGACCTAAAAACACAAAAAACCAATAAACCCCTATAAACCCCAGAAAACCAAAAAAAACCAATGAAACCATATATAATCCAAAAACCCATAAAACCATAAAATCAATGAGGCCCTAAAACCCATAAAACAGACTAAAAACCATAAAAACTGTAAAAAACAAAAAAAAAAGAACCCTCAAACACCACTAAAATCCATAAAAACTCAATAAAATATGAAAAATACGAAAACACAAAAAACCTTACAAAACCTAAATGATCTAAAATACCACACAATGCCTTTAAAACCCCTAAAAACCATTTAAAACCCTAAAAAATTCAATGACATTTCGAATCACCAAAAATCCCTTAAAACACTAAAACCCTTAAGAAACCCAAAAACCCTAAAATACCCTAAAACCCATTAAAATACTAACACACCTAAACACCAATTTAATACATTAGAAACATTTAAAAACTAAAAAAATAAAATTAAAAAAATACCCTTTCCAAAAAATTCCATCATGAAGGAGAAGCTCTAGACCGTTTAATAATGTTGAAAGAAATTTTAAGTGAGGGAGAAGATGGGTTTATCTAAATGGAATTTACCTCATCCAATAACAAAAACAATAGAACTAAATATCATAATATGATAGATTATTTTCATATTTATCACCAGTTTCCTACTCTGACTATTTACTACGGTGACTGAGGATCCTAAGGATATCTACATTGGTCCTTTTCTACTCCAAAGTTAATTTACCTTTTGATATATTTGAAGATGTTCTGGTAGTCATGTTCCTTGGACGGTTATAATAGTCCTTGAATGAGCTTATCATTGAAGAAACATGACTAAATACCTCACTATCAATCATCTTTTACTTTCCATTTGTAATAATATCCTTAAATAAGTCATAGCCACCACATTTTGAATCCTTGAGGGGAGTATTATACTTCTACGATGAAGTGACCATTTTTTGTTCATTTTCACTTTCATTTGTGGATATTTCTCCCAATTTATAAGAAATTCGTAAGGAATTGAAAACATTCTAAATCACATGATAATAATCTCTATTATGTTGAATAGTAGGTGTCGTAAAGCCTCCTTCCAATGGAACATGTCATGATAATCATGTTTCCAAGGTTTCAACTATGAATCCTTGACCAAGAATCTCATGTTGTGTATGAATAACCTCTGAAGCTGCACACTTATCTACCTCTTGAGCTGTCTTTCCAATGGGGTGTAACTCCTCACCAATTTGATGATTCTCTACACCCTCCTGACAAGAAAAATAGTGATTGGGTGGAACCCCCTACAAGTTCAAGGTCATAATGGATCCGATAGGACCATCTCCTATAATCGAGTATGGTATTTTTTTACCTGACAAATTATTTGTTCCTAACCCTGTCAGTTCTAATTGAATAGAATAAGAATGACCAACATGATCAGAAGTAGTGGCTACCTAGTATCCAAATTTAACATTGCACAATTCTTCATCAAACATACTTCCTTTTCCTTATTTTATACAGAAATAATAATTTTTCCCCTTTAGAGAACATATAGAAAAAATCACATCAGTTTGGAACTTCTCCTTCAGGTGAACAATAATATTATATCCATTATAAAAACCAACATATTCCCATTCTTTATTTTAAGATAATGATCATCACACTCAGTCTAAAGTATGGATTTTTCAGTAAGTATACAAGAAATATGTTCCTTAACAAGGATCAATTCATTATATCCACACTGAGCCACCACAATATTCATGTTCATCATAATGGCTACACCAATTGTTTAACCAACATCAAAAAATATCCTTGGGTTTTAGAGGATTGAGTTCCAATTGAATACACAAATACATACTTACTATATAATATTTTTAATAGTGAACAAATTAAATTTTTAATCCCAATATAGGATAAAAAACACGCAAGGTCTTTGTGGTATTGATCCATACCACTAAGTTCATGTTTTCAGAACCTTATAAGGGAAGAGGATATGTAAAAACCTCAGACAATTTGAAATAATCTCTAGTATTTGAAGACCAGAGTTTTGAAAAGTTTGCAGGGAAGATCGTCAACCCACCATGGTTATGATCGTGAAGAAAACGCACCCCTAAAACTCAAAAAGAACAATAAAAATATTAAAAACACTTTAAACCCCTAAAAACATAATAACTCTAAAAACACAAAAAAAACATAAAAACACTGAAAACTCTAAAAACCCTTAATATCCCTAAAAACACTAAAAACCATAAAAAGAAATTTAAACCCCCGTAAAATCCTAAAAACTGAAAAAAAAACACTAATACTCTCTAAAAACCCTAAAAAATACTCAAACACTAAATAAGTACTATACCACCGTGAACACCTAAAAGACCCTAAAAATAGAAAAAACCACCCAAAAACCACAAAAAGTCATTAAAACCCATAAAACCCCATTAAATACTTAAAAGACTTAAAATTCATAAAAAACCTTCAAACCCATAAAAATCCATAAAAAACTGCAAACTGTAAAAAAACATGAAAATCCCCCAAACCCCTAAAAAACCTTAAACCCGCTAAATTCCCTAAAATCCCTAAAACCCCTAAAAGAATTAAAAACCAAAATGTTCCCAAAACCCTTAAAACCCATGAAAAACATAAAAACACTAACAAACCCTAAAGAAACCAAAAAAATATAAAAACCCGAAAAGACCTTAAAAACATTGAAAAACCCAAAAAACCAAAAAAAAACTGTAAAACCGCTAAGAAACCCCTAAAAACCCTTAAATCTGTAAATAATTTAAAATCCTCAAATAAAACAAAAAAAATTAAAACACCAATAAACACTAATGCACATTAAACCATTAAACCACTATAAAAGCTAAAAACCCAAAAGGTTCAGTAAAAATCATTAAACCCTATAAAACCCCCAAAACCCATAAACCATCTAAAATACCCTAAAACATTCTAAAAATAGTATAACATTTAAAACCCTAAACCCCTAAAACCCTAAGACCCTAAAGACCCTATTAACCCCTAAACCCTAAATGCCCTGAAAACCCAAAAAAATAGTAAAGACCCCCAAACCCAAAATAAATATTAAGCCATAGGAAAATCGTAAACCGATAAACATCCCTAAAAACCATCAAAACCATAAAAAGTATTACACCCCCAAAAAACCAAAAAACCGAAAACCCCCAAAAACCATTAAAACCCCTATAACTTCTCTAAACCCTTAAACACCCTAAAATGACTTAAAATACCCTAAAAACCCTAAAACATAATAATACCCCCAAAAATGCATAAAACATATTGAAATATTAAAAACACTAAAAATGCAAAAAACCCAAAAAATTTGAAAACCATTAAGAGATGAAAAAACCCTAAAATCCCCTAAAACCCAAAAAATTATAAAACATTAAATCCTTGAATACCCCAAAACCATAATACCATAAAAATCTATAAAAATCTAAAACACCATAAAACCCCAAAAATACTAATAATCCATTAAAACCCCTAAAAACCCTAAAACCACTAAAAATTATTAAAACCCCTAAAAACCTACAATACCCTAAAACACGAACCCCTCCAATGTAAAAAACAATAAAACCCTATAAAAATCATATAAAATAAAAAACCCCAAAAACCCCTATAATCCCTAAAATCTCAATAAAACCCTAAAAACCCAAAAAACCTATACCCTACACCCCAAACCCGAAACCATAATCCCCAAACCCTATAAACTTCACCAAAAACCATAAACCATGCTTCCTAAAACCAGTACCCCAGACCTTAAACTCCAATCCCTACACTATAAACCCAACACCCTACAACCTTAACAAAACAATCTACACCCAAACCCTAAACCATACAATATAAACCCTAAAACCTACACTATAAATTTTATACCCTACACCCTAAACCCTAAACGCTACACCTAAAACCTTATACCCTACAACCTAAACCCTATAACCTAGAACCAACAAAAAGACCCTACAACCTAAACCATAACCCCTTTACCATACACTCTAAACCCTAAAACCTTCACCCTATACCCTATACCCTAAACCATAAACCGTACACCATAAAACCCTATACACTACACCCTAAAACCTTAGACCCTACACCCTAAAACCTAAACCCTAAACCCTAAACAATATACCATACACCCAAAACTCTATTCCCTACACCCTAAACCATATACCGTACACACTAAACACTATATGGTGCATGTTAAACCCTAAACCATGCACCCTATACCCATAATCCGAAAATCTACACTCAAACTCCTATACCCTAAACCCTAAAACCCAAACCCTACACCTAAAACCCTATACCGTACACCCTAAAACATATAGACTACACAGAAATCCCTATAACATACACCCTTAACCATATATCATACAACCAAACCCATAAACCCAAACCCTACACCCTAAACCACAAAACTTAAACCCTAAACACTATACCATACAACATAATTCCTAAACCCTAATGCCTAAAACCCCCCTAAAAACATTAAAAATAACATAAAAACACACACAAAATTAATGCCCCCCTCACAAAATAAAAAACCTAGAAAACCCAAAATACATTTAAACCTCCACCAATAATCCTAAAACCACTAAAATTTTCCAAAAATCGAAGAACCCCTAAAATCACTAAAACCCCAAAAAACCCCAAACACCCCTAAAAATCTAAAAAATATAAAATCCTAAAACCCCAAAAAACAAATAATAACACTAATAACCTCCAAAAAAGAAAATATTCCCAAAGAATCTATAAAACCCTAAAACCCCTAAAAATGAAAAAACTCTAAAAACATTAAAAAAAATAAAAAACCCCATAAAAACATTAAAACTCTTAAAAACCACCTATAACCTTAAAAAACCTAATAACCTCTAAAAAACCTAAATATTATACCCTAAATCCTTAACACAGAACCTTACACCCTAAACTATATATCTAAACCATATACCCAACTCCTTAAACCCTAAACCCTACATCGAAAACCGAAAACCCAATACCCTACACCCTAAGCACAAAAAACCTACATCCTAAACCATATACCCTACACCCTTCACCCTAAACCATAAACCATAAACCCTATACTTACACCCTAAACCTTGATGTTTAGACCATAAGCATTATACCCTAAACCTCAAACCTAAAACAGTCCGCCCTAAACCCTTCACTATGATCTCTAAACCCTACACCCTAAACTCTAAACCCAATAACCTAAACCCACAAGGTCCAAAACCCCCTAAATATATTAAATGATCCTAAAAACCATAATGACCCCAAAAAATCATAAAAACCCATAAAAAAATTAAATATACCCTATAACCCCTAAAAGGCCCTAAAACCCTAAAATATCCTAACACCCCAAAAGACTCTAAAATCACAAATAAAATTAAATGACCCTAAAAACCCAAAAAACCGAAAACCCTAAAATTCCGTAAAATAATAAAAAATGTATAAAAAGTTGAAAACCAGTAAGATTCTTAAAGCCCAAAAAACCCTAAAAATCCCTACAACCCTGAGAAAACTAAAAACCCATAAAACATCAATAAAAATCCAAAAACCCTAAAATCCAAAAACCACATAAAACCCATAATAATTCCCTAAATCATTTAAAATACATAAAAATTGAAAACAAAACCCCAAAATAATCAATAAAACCATAAATACCATAAAACCTATAAACCCAAAACACCTTTAACCCCCCCCCCCAAACCCTAAAAATACACTAAAATAAAATAAAAACACAGAAACACCATATAAAACCCTATAATACCCTTGAAATACCCTAAAACCCCAAAAAACCTAAAACCCTAAAAACATTAAATCCCATTAAACCCTAAAAATCAAAAAAATTAATAAAACCCCTTAAAATTTCTAAAAGAACATAAAAACACTAAAAAATCCTATAAAAACTAAAAAACATGAAAAATTCATAAAATCATAAAAAAATCATAAGATCCTGAAAGACACATAAAAACTCGAAAAGGCCATAAATACCATAAAACTATAAAACCCCTAAAACCTGTAAAATACCCTCAAAACCATAAAACCCATAAAACCTGTAAAAATAAAAAAACACTATTATAAATCCCAAAAACCCCAAAAACCCTAAAGGACCCTAAAAGTCGTAAAACTCATAAAGGATCTTAAAACCCCAAAAAACCCATACAAGACTCAAAAAACAATAAAATTCACTAAAACCCTAAATAACTCTTAAAACCACTAAATAACATTGAATACCTTAAATACCATAAAAACCCATATAAAACCCTAAAAACCCATAGTATACCTTAAACACCATAAAAGCCAAAAAATTCTAAAAACCCTCAAAAACCCGGAAACCATAAAAACCTAAAACCCTAGAAGCTGAAAAATAATTAAAACCCTCAAATACCTTAAAAGTAAATAAACTACTGGAAAACCCTCGAATCCCTTCGATAATATATAAAACCCTAAAACCGCCTAAAAACCTTAAAACCCACAAAAAATATTAAAAACCCAAAAAACCATAAAGACCCCATAAAAACCCTAAAACCCCTAAAACCCTAAAACAACCAAGAAAACTTCTACGATATTAAAAGACCATAATAAACTCTAAAACTCTAAAAGACGGAAAAACCACAAGAAACCCTAAAATCCATAAAAATCCTAAAAATCACTAAGAATACTAAAAACACTAATCCCATAAAAACTTCATAACACCCTAAAACTTATAAAAACTAAAAAAATTAAAAAACCGTAAAAAACCATAAACCACTTAAAACATTAAAAACCCTAAAACACCCCTAGAGACCCTAAAACTCCTTAAAAACCCTAAAATACACTAAAAATCCTAAAATACCCTAAAACACCGATAACCATAAATACCCTGAAGACTATAAAATCCATAAATCCACAAACCCCCCCCCCAATAAACCTTAAAACTCTTAAAACCCTGAAAACCCTTAAACCCCTAAAAATTAATAAAAACAATAAAATATATAAGATATTTAAATACTATTAAAAACTCCCTAAAACCCAAAAATCCCTAAAGATTGTAAAATCTCGTAAAACACTAAAAATAAATGGAGACAGTAAAAACACTAAAACCCTAAAAAACCTATAATCTCTCAAAAAATCTCTAAAATTCCCTAAAAAACATAAATACATAAAAACCCAAAATGATGTTAAAAGACCCTAATACCCTTTAAAACCCCATAATACCCCAAACCCATTAAAATACTATAGAACCTAAAAACACTAAAATCCCTAAAAGAAGCCAGAAATCCTAAAATCCCATAAAATACCATAAAAGACACTAAAAACCTTTAAAAACCTAAAAACTCAAAAAAATAAATAAATAACCCAAAAACTCTAAAACCTCTAAAACACATAAATCATTAAAAACCCAAAACACATGTAAAAGATTCAAAAAACCCCTAAAATGACCTAAAATTCCTAAAAACCACTTAAAAACTTATATACACCATAACAACAACTAAAATCCTAAAACCCTAAAAACCTGAAAAACCCCTATAAACCATTAACACTGCTACAATTTATAAAAACCCTAAAAAGCTCTAATGCTCTAAAAGAAAAAAATAAATAATATCTATAAAAACCCTTATAAACGTTCAAATAACCCATATGAAACCATTAGAAAATCCAAAAAACCATAAAAATACCCTAAAAGCCTAAAAACCTATAAAACCAAAAAAACCCTAAAACACTAAGAACAACACCCCATCCAATCCCCTAAAAGACCCCTAAAGGATCACTATAGAGGGAAAAACCCCAACAAAACTAAAAATTCTAAAAGCATTACAATCCCATAAAAAGAATAAAACCTCGAAAAAAACTCCAAAATCACAAAAGTCATTAAAATCTAAAAAGAGACAAAAAAATATAATACAACTAAAAACCATAAAAACCTATAAATATAAAAATCTATAAAACAACTAAATGACCCTTTAACCCCTAAAACACCTAAAAGACCCAAACAACACCTGAAACAACCTAAAACCCCAAAAAACCTAAAAACCCAAACACACTAAAAATCCAAAAAACACCGAATAATCCTATGATGCCTAAAAACACTTGAAAAACCCTAAAAACCCCTATAAAAACTCTAAAAAACCTACAAATTCATTAGAATATTACAAAAACATGAAACACCCTACCCCCCCCCCCACTAAACGAATACTAAAAACCCTAAAAGAACCATAAACTCTAAAATAGAAAAAAAAACACAGAAAACCCTTAAAACCCAAGATACACTAAAACCCAAAAAAACAAACCAACACTCCTAAAAATACTAAAAAACCCCTAAAACCCATAAAACATAAAAGTAGCATAGAAATTGTAAAACAAAAAAAACCACTTAGACCCCTAAATACAACCAAAAATCGCTGAAACCTCTAAAAACCATAAAAATCCTAAAACCCAAAAAAACCTGAAACCCCTTAAAACCCATTAAAACATTAAAAACCTTAATAATTAAAACATTAAAACACAAAATCCTTTAAAACCCTAAATACATTATGAATCCCTAAAAACATGAAAACCCTATAAAACCCATAAACACCATGAAAACCCAGAAAATCCTATAAAAACCCAAACGACCATAAAATCCCCAAAATCCAAAAACCCCTAAAAACCATAAAACCCCCTAAAACCACTAACAACCCATAAAAGACACTATAAATCCTTCAAAGACCCAACCCATAAGAACCATAAAACCCCAAAAGTCCCTAAAAACCCTAAAACCCCAAAAATAACCATAAAACACTAAAAAATACTAGATGACCATAAAACACCTAAAGACCCTAAAAGACATAACATTAGTTAGTAGAAACCCTAAAATATCCTAAAAACACTAAAACTCCCTAAAACCTCTAGTAAAAATTAAATCTCCCTTAAAACACCATAAAATTCCCAAAAAATATCAAAAACCCCAACATCCCCCAAAAAGCCCCACAAACCCTAAAATCCCTAAAAACCCTATAAATTATAAAAACCCATAACCTATAAACCATAAGAAACAATAATAACTCTAATACCATAAAAACTTTAAATCCCCCAAAAACTCTAAAATCTTTTTAAATTCCATAAAAAAGCACCAAAAACCCTAAACCTCCTATAAACATTAAAACCCTAAAAACACTGAAAACATTAAAGAGCCACAAAAAACATAAACACACTAAAAACAAAAAAACCACTAAAAACCCTAAAAACCATAAATAATCTACGAAAACCACGAAAACCCAAAAAACCATTTAAAACCCTCGAACCGTAAAAAAACAAAAACCCCTAAAATAGCTAAAATTCCTAAAAAATCTATAACAACTAAGAGCCCTTAAAACCATCAATCCCCTAAAACCCTATAAAAACTATAATTCTCTTAAAACTCATAAAACCCTAAATCATTAAAAACCCATAAAATTATTGAAAAACACTAAATCCCCCAAAAAAATATTTGAAAACCTATAGTACCCTAAAAATCCCTTTGAAATCTAAAACACCTAAAGCCCTATAAATACATAAATCTCTAAAATATCCCAAAATTCTAAAACTCCTAAAACCACTTGAAGATAATAAAAAACAATAAAACCATAAGATAATACAGATTCACTAAAAAATATAAGACCTTAAAACACCTACAAACCCTAAAAACCACTAAAAAATCCAATAAATCTTAAAACTAATAAAAGTAATAAAATCCATAAAAGCACTTAATCCCCTAAAAAATGATAAAAAACCCCATAAAACCATAAAATTTTTAAATACCCAAATAACACTAAACACCCTATAACCAAAAAACCCTAAAAATCCATAAACACCCATAAATCCCTCTAAAACCCTTTAGAAGAGATAAAAATAATAAAAACCTAAATAAACCCTAAAACACGAAAGGACCCCAAAAACACTAAAAAACCTTAAGGACCCTAAACACTCTAAACCCCCAAGAAACCAAAAAAACCCTAACCCCCCACCCTTAAAACACTAAAAACAGAAATACCCCATTAAAAACCATACAAAATCATAAAACCTAAAAAACTAGTATCCAAAAAAACCACTAAAAACCTAAAAACCCTTAAAAAATCTAGAAAACTGTAAAATCCCTTTAATCCCCTAAAACCCCAAAAAATCCTAAAAACCCAAATTACTAAAAGAAACCCTAAAAGCATAAAAAATTAAAAGGACCCAAAAAATATAAAAACCCTAGAACACCTATAAAACCATTAAATACAAAAAACAAAAAACCCCCAAATCCCCAAAACCCTAAAAAAACTAACCCCCATCCAAAACCACTAAAAGCCTTATAAATCATGAAACCCCTAAAATAACCTAAAAAACATGAAAGCATAAAAGGCCATAAAAACCCTGATAGACCAATAACCCCCCATCCCTAAAATAAACTTAATAATATAAAACCCCATAAAAGACACAACCCCCCCCCAATATCATAATTTTCCTTAAAATACCCTAAATTTGGAAAGAATCTAAAAAGGCCTTAATGTCATAAAGGTACCGAAAAACCCTAAAACCCTAAAGGAACCTAAAAAATCATAAAAATGATGAAGGGCCTTAATTAAATTAAATGACCATAAAAATCCTAAAAAACATAAAGGTCCCTAAAAACCTAAAAACCCTAAAGGATTATAAAACACAAAATAACCCCTAAAAACTAAAATAATCATAATACAACCGTAAATTCTTTTTGAAACCCCTAAAAATAAAAACGAATAAAACCTCTAAAAAATATAAAAGACACAAGAAAATCATAAAATAAATAATAGAAAATAAAAAATCTAAAAAGTACCTAAAAACCCAAAAAACTATAAAAATTTTAAGATGCTAAAAACCTATAAAATCCCATAAAAACCCTAAGAGTCCATAAAACCATAAAACCCCCGAAATCCTAAATAACCAGACCCTAAAATTCCTAGATAGAATAAAAAACAAAACATCCCTAGAAATTATAAACTCTTTAAAAAGCATAAAAATTATAGAAACCAAAAAAATTTAAAAAAACCCCTAAATCCCTAAAAATCCATAAATCCACTAACAAATTGTAAAAATTATAAAAAATAAAATGAAACATAAAACTCTAAAAACACAATAAAAACCCCGAAACGAACATAAAAACCCTAGGAACACATAAAATACCCAAAACCCTAAAAACATTAAAAGAAAATAAAAACCATAAAACCCATAAAACGCAAAAAATTACCTCAAAACCCTAAAACACTAGATCCTTAAAAACCTTAAAAGAACTAAAAAACCCTGAATAGTCTAAAAACATTTAAATTTCTTGATAAACCCTATAACCCCTAAAACCCCTATAAACCCAAAAAACCCAAAACCCCAAAAGGACCCTAAGATCCCATAAAACCACTAAGTCCCATAAAACCCCTAAAAACCCTATACCCCTAAAAAACCTAAAATCCATAAAAATATAAGAAACATAAAAAATCCAAAAACCCAAAAAAACTATAAAACACTAGTATCCATAAACCCCCATGAAAACCCCTCAATATCCCATAAAATCCTAAAAATCCAAACAACCCCTAAAACCATAAAACCTAATAGACAATAAAAATCCAAAAAAATACAAAAACATAAAACCCCTATAAGAACATAAAAATCTTAAAAACCCTAAACCCCCTAAAAATCCTAAAAAACTAGAATCCTCTAAAAACCCATAACTTCCCCCCCCCCAAACCTAAAACCCCAAACAAACCCAAAAATTCATAAAAATAAAGAAATCCCATAAATCCCCCAAAACACCCAAAAAACATTGTAAAACACTATAGATCCCTACGGAAGTTGTCACCGCTCTCTCCTGGGGTCTCTCTTCTGGCACTGTGCTCTATTGAGATTCCTCTGGGATATGGTGGCTTTACATTTCCGATATACTACTTATTCCTTCCATTTTCATCCTCCTCTTCTCCTTGGAGTGGGCGTCATGGGTCAGTTAGGGTGGTGGTCGTCGCTTGTGGTGGTGAGAGATCGAGCTTTGTGTGGCGTGCCATGATTCATGAGATTCCTTGTAACAGGGTCTATGTTTGGGTTTCCTTCTAGTGTATTGGCTATTTCAGTGTAGGGTGTGACTGGGTTCGGTGGATGTGTGTCACGATGGTATGGATTTATTGGTCGTCGATGATGCGGTGTTTTCATCAGACTCTTTAGACTTTCTATAGGGTTTTCTTCCAGTGGATCAGTTGTCTTGGTGGCAGGAATGAGTGGCTTCAGTGGAGGTGTGGAGCAATGTCTCGGCTATCGGCATTGCATTCATCACATATGATTTCCAGATCTCCTGGATTCCTGACAGGATACGCTGGATGTAGAGGGCATTATTTAGGATTTGTAGAGGCATTCTTGATTCTCTTGTGTGGGATTTCAAATAGAACTATCAACTATTTTCACAGAAGATGCCGGTTCTTGTTTCTGGTTCCTCATCTTTGTATTTTTTTTTACGTTGTTGATGAAAGGCAGGTAAAGTTGGGCTACATTTTGGTTTCTATGTTGGATTGTGGATTCTTGATTGTGTCTAGTTTGGTAGTGATTCATTTTTGGTGAAGGATTTTGATTCTGTTGAGTGACACTGGCCCCTGCCTAGCTATGAGGTGAGATTACTAGGCTGTAGGAGGGGCTTTCTAGTTCTAGGTGTGAATAAGGAGTTATGGGTGATGGGGATTGGTTATAGGCATGGGTACTGTTTATTTTTTTTCTTGTGTTTCTGGATGTACTAAAGGTGTGAAATGCTGGGAGCTAATTGGTTAGTTGGTAATGGTTGCTAGAATCTATGTTGTTAGGTAATGGTTGCTGCTTGGCTGAGTGGTGATGAAGGTGATGGTTATGAATTTTATGCTGGCAGTTCTATGTTGCTGGTAATGGATCTGCATGGTAAGGAGGCAATGTAAGATGGAAACTATATTATGAGATGTTGGTTGATGATTGTCTATGAGGTGCTGATAGAGATGTTTCTGAATTTATTCAATGTCGTTTTTTGTGTGACTTTTGGGTTTATTGGGGGTTTTCGGGTTTCTTGGGGGTGTCCAAGGCTTTTTGGGTGTGGTTTGATTGACCCTGACTCTCCCTTGTTTTCTTTGTATTTTTTATAATAAATTTTTGGGGGCCAGGAATAGCCTGGTCTTACACATACTTTTCCCAAAAAGACCCCAAAACCCCCAATGAAAACCCTAAAATGACATTAAAATACCTTAAACACCCCATAATTCCTAATACCACCAAACCATATAAAACATTAAAAAACATAAAAACCCTAAAACCATAGAAACCCTGAAATCATTAAAAACCCTAAAATTCCCTATAAACCCTTGAAAAGTTTAAAATCATTGACAAAACACTAAAACCACTAAAACCCCTAAAACATTTAAAACCCTATAAATCATAAAAATCACTAAACCCTTAAAAATAATAAAAACTCTAAAAATAATAAATACCCTAAGACCCTAAAAACCCTAAAAACATTAAGAAAACCTAAAAATCCCTATAAACTCAATACCCCCAAAACCCATAAAACACCAAAGACCTAAAATTCATAAAAATCCATAAAACCTGAAACCCCTATAAAACCTAGAAAAATTGTAATAATCCTAAAATACCAAAAAAATCCTAAAAACCTTTAAAAGAAAAAATTCCCAAAAATAATCATAAAAAAACTAAAAACCTAAAAAACATCTCCAAACCCCAAAAAAACCTAAAACTCCCAAAAAAACCTAAAAAAACAAAAACCAATATATCACCTAAAAACCCTAAAATATCATAACTGATCCCCTAAAACCCATAACACCACCTAAAAACCCAAAAACCCTTAAGCCTTAAAAACTCTAAAAATCCGAAAACCCTAAAAACCCCCAAATCCCCTTAAACCCCCAAAACAATAAGAAATATGAAAACCCCCTAGGAATCTATAAACCCCTAAAAACCATAAAACCCTAGAAACACATTTAACCATTAAAAAACATAAAATATTAAAAACCCTAAAAACCTAAATTTCATAGAATCTATATAACCCAAAAAAAATTAAAACCTCCCTAAGACACCAAAAACCCTAAACCCCATAAAAGACACACAAAAAAATCTAAAAACATATAAATACCCTTTAAAACACTAAAAAGAATAAAAACCATAAAAATAATTAAAATTGAAAAACACTTATAACATCTAAAAACAATAAAAAAGCCTCACAAACTCAGGATAACATTAGAAAAAACTAAGAGACCTAAAAATAATGACACCCCTATTATACCCTAAAAAGTACAAAAAAAATCAAAAACCTCTCAAAACAATACAAATCATAAAAAATCATTAATACCCATAAGAACCCCAATCCCATAAAAAACCCTAAAAACACCAAAAGCCTTTAAAACCATTAAAACACATGAAACCCCTAATAATCCCAAATAACATTAAAAACCCTATAGACCAAAAAAAATTAAAACCCTAAAAACCATAAAAAGAAAAAACCATAAAAAAATCATAAAACTGTAAAAACCCTAATAATCCCTAAATACACCAAATACTATAAAAACTCATAATAATCCATAAAAACCCATTAACCAAAAAAACACTAAAAAAATATACAAAACTCTTAAAACCATAAAACCTCTAAAATCCCATTAAAACACAATGAACCCTAAAAACCCAAAAAAACTAAAACCCCTTAAATAACCACTAATACATATAAAAACTCTTAAACACCCTAAATTTACTAAACCCCCTAAAAACACTAATGATACAATGAAAATAGTAAAACCCCCTAAAACCCTTGAAAACCCTAACAACCCTAATAACCCAAAAAACATAAAATCCTTAAAAAACATAAAGACACAATAAATCTTTAAAAAACCTAAAATCGCTTAAGAACCCTAAAAATCCTAAAAATCTAAAAAACAAAAAACCAAAAAACCCATAAATGAACATAAAAACCCCAAAACCCTAAAAATTCCTAAACTATACAAAAAAACCCCCAACATGCAATAATAACCCAAAAAGAAACTAAAAATCATAAAAACCTTAAGAGACTATTTAATACCCAAAAAAACCCAAAATACTCTAAAAACCCAAAAGGACCCTAAAAACCCTAAAATTACTAAAAGAATAAAAAATCCAAAACCCCTTAAGAACCCAAAAAACACTATAAACTCTAAAAGGACCATAAAAGCCCTAAAAACCATAAATGACACTAAAACCCAGTAAAAACCTAAAATTTCCATAAAATACCAATAAACTATAAAGGTACCCAAAAACCCAAAAACCCTAAAAATCCTTAAACCCTATAAAAGCCCTTAAATCATCCTAAAAACTCTAAAATCATTTATAAACCCTAAAAACCATAAAATACCATAGAAAACCATAAGAATACTAATCATCCCATCCATCCAACATTTCAATTTTTATTATAAAAGAAAAATGACCATTCAAGGGGAAATCACCCTTACCTATGGGGAGGTAATAATGGAGACCAAGGGAATCACCCCTATTCAATTCCACCCCATGTGGATTGAAATGAGATAAATTAGAAAAAAAACCGGAGTCTCAGGGACCGTAAGAGAGGAAAGGTAATCCGCCACTCTGTTCCCCTCACGCCAAGTATGGGTGACTCTAACGTTGTTGCTAAGGAGGACCTTGAATTGTCTAATTGTATAGGTAATTTACCAGGGGTTGTGACTCTACCATGAAAATAATCATTAACAGTCACAGAGTCAGTTTTCAGCTGTGCAATGCTAAAGTCCCTCTAATTACACATGGAAAGCCCTGTGAGAACCGCAAGAGCCTCTGCCCAAAAATAATTACCATATCCATAGTGGGCCATGAACGCTAGCACCACATTCCCTCTGTAGTCTGAAAGAAACCCTACTCCACTCATGACACCCATAGAATAAGAACCATCAATGTTTACCATAAGGCCACCCTCTAGTGGAAACCAGAAAATCCATCTCCCATGCACCCTGGGACAACCCTACTGAACCATAGTCTACAGAACCTGTAACGCATGAATAGCAGGCACCTCCTTCCCGATACCAGCAAGATCGATCTGGTCAATAAAAAAACATCTTGTTCTGGCCACCACTGCTCTACATGTTGGGAAGACCCCATCAAACCTAGCTATATTACTTGCTTTCTATTACACCCAACATCTCTCATTGTAGATGATAGCGCGCGTCTTGGCCTCATTTGTATTACCATTGGTCCCCTAGAACCATTTCTCCATGAAAATATCGTAGTTATCATATTGGATGGATTACCCTGTGAACATACCAAATAAACTCTACACCTGATAGGCCCATTCACTCTCAAAGAAGATATGGTACGTGTTCTCCTCTTTTTTATTCATACAACAGTGATAGGTGGAAGCCAATATAATGATAAAGAATTTTATATTGACATTAGATGGTATAGAATTATTCTAGATCTATTGAGATAAAACTTTTCTTTTGACTTATATATCTTGTTTTGGAAATCACAAATGTCTTTTACCATACTGATCGTACTGAACATGCTGATCGTACTGACCATGCTGATCGTACTGACCATGCTGATCGTACTCACCATGCTGATCGTACTGACCATGCTGATCATACTGATCATGCTGATCGTACTGACCATGATGATCGTACTGACCAAACTGATTGTACAAATAATTGTATTGTACTAACTTTGTCAATCGTACTCACTTTTGTGTATCTTATTTTGCATCATATCAATACATTAAGTAATACTTATAATAATCATACTTTCATTACATGGTTGTTTTGGTACTTAGTCTTAAAACTTGTTTTTCATATTAATTTTACTCTTTTTTATCATCTTTATATGTCTTTTGTTTAAACCAATACGATTTCGTTGATTTAGTTACAATCTAATCAAAACATTGTTTTTCTTTTTGTTTCAATATGACTGTTAAAATGCCAGGTGTCCAATTCCCTCTGAGTTTTTCAGTGAAATATGACCGTTGGAGGAAATATGACCATTGGAAACTGAGGCCTATAAATAAAAGGTCACTTGAAGCTGAGAAACAATGACGGGTGATACAACTGTGATACTTTGCTACTATCAAATTCAAGAGAGAGACACTGTGACTTCTCTCATGCTTTGTGCTTTGTGTGTCTGATCATCGTATCGAGGGATTTCATGTAATTTAAAGATAGAGGTGCTGATTACCTACAAAATAGTGGGATGCCGGGGATAGGCAGACAAACGTTCTGATCATCGTATCGAGGGCTGCCGGGGATAGGCAGACAGACGAACCGATCATCATTTCAAGGGCTCCCTGGGATAGGCAGACGGACGAACCGATCATCGTATCGAGGGCTTACCAAGGTGGTGGTAAGACAGACCTATTATCCTAGGTGAAAGGATAACCGTTCTCTTTGGGTAAAAAGAATTGTAATACTTTTACATTTCTGCTACTGTTTGTATTAAGAAGGAATTTGTATTGTTTCCTTTATTCATTATACTTTCAATTGTAATTGTCTCGATTACAATTATTTAACTACATTTTGCATTAATAGATTCTGTACTCTTTACTATAGAATCTCTCTCAATTTAATTACTCTGATTATTGTATTGATCTTGAATACAATTACTTTACTTTTCAAATAGTATTACATTACTTTATACCTTTATATTAAATACAATTTTGGTTGTTTGAATTGTATTAGTTTAAGATCTTTTAAACGAATCTCTAAAGTGTTTAAACACAAAGTTTTTAAACCTACAATTCACCCCCCCCCCTCTTGTATTGTTTCATCTAATAAATACATACATTTATATATTCGATCCAAAAATTGGTATTAGAGGAGGTGTTCCACTGGTTTGTTTTACTAGGTTTAATACTTTCATTTTGAATACTTACTACACTAATGTGTGGAGTGGAAAAGATTTTTTTGTTTCATAAGATGGAAGGAATGAATATTGGGTCAATTGACAAACTAAATCCTTATAGACCACCAGTATTTTATGGGAATGATTATGAGTACTGGAGAGATCGAATGAACACTTTTGTGATCAATACCAGTGTAGACTATTTTATTATGCTTACTGGAGGTTACAAAATTCCTAACAAAGAATTTAGTACTTTCACTAATCAAGAAAAGCTAGAAATCAACTGAATTACAAAGTACGCAATACTTTACTATGTTCTATGACCTGGAATATATAGAGCCAGATATCTTCTTGTGAAGCAGCCAACTATATTTGGAAGAAATTTGAAGTCACACATTTTGGTACATCCAAGGTCATAGAAACAAGAAGAGCAATGCTTCGAGCAGAGTATCGTGGTTTTCTTTTTTCCTTATAGAGAGCCAGTATGTAAAGTGCAACAAAGATTCATGACAATTGTCAAAAGTCTACAATCCATGGGAGAAAAAGGTCTTGATGATGAATCTCTAGTAGATAAGATTATAAATATAATGCCTAATGAATGGGTGTAAAAGAGGACAGCTATTGATGAAAATAGAAATGTTTTCCAAATTACTCTTGATGAACTATTTGGAACTCTTTTACAGCATGTGACAAGGATGAAAAGAGATGATGATTTCAACAAGAATAATAATGGAAATTGTACTGTAGCTTTTACATCTAATCCTAAAACACCAGAAAGGATAACAAGATCCAAAGCCAAGAAAGTTTTTATGTCTAATTCAAGTGATTGTGATCTATCAGATAATGAGTTATCAAATATTTCTTGAAGGATGAACAAGATTTTAGGAAATAAAGACTTCCAATACAGATTCAAAAATAAAGATAGGAAGGATAATAAAGACTCAGAGGTAACTTGTTACAAATGTAAGAAAGTGGGTCACATAAGGCCCGATTGTCCTCTACTGAAGAGAAAAGAAATAAAGGAGAAACATTCTGAAATAAATAAGAAAAAGTATTATAAGACAAAGAATGTCTTAAAGGTAAATAATACATGGAGTGCAAGTGGTAGTGATTCTTTAGACAATTCATCAGAATATGAGTCCTTAGGACAGAGAAATATTGGTCTTATAGCCAGACTACCAATTGAAGATCATTGTCTTATGGCCAAGGTATATAATGTTGAAGCTATTACAAATATCTCTTTAAATGAAAATTTCACTGAAAATAAATATTATGAATCTTCAAATGATGATTCTTCGTCATTAGATGATGATATATTACCTTCTTTGTAGAAGTATCTAGGTTTTCTAAATTAATTGAAAATGTAAATTATAAACTTAAGAAAAAGCTTGATAAAGAAAATTCTAGAATTTCAGTTTTAATTAAAGAAGTATAAGATCTTTCTAAAGATCTTGATACAATGACTTCTGATTTTGAATGTGTTTCAAAAACCCATTAGAAAGTCAAATTTGATAAAGATAAACATTCTAAGGATCTATAAAATGTGATTTCTAAGAAAAATGTTTTAGAGCGTAACTCTAGTTTAAAATCATATTCTTTAGAAGATAAAAACATAGTTTTAAAACTAAAGTTGTAAATTTTCTCTTTAAAGAAATGTTTGTCAAATGTTACTCATGGAAAGGAAAAATTTGACAAGATGTATTCTCAAATTAGACCTTTGAAGAATAATTTTGGACTTGGTTATACTTATTCAAAACCGGTTTTTAGTAATAAATATTTTGTTACACAAAAAACACCTTTTTGTTCTAAGTGTCAATGTGGTGGACACTAGAAAAGAGAGTGTTCTCTTAATAAAACTCAATCTTTAGGATTTCATAAAGCTTATTTTGTAAACCAAATGTGGATTCCTAAAATTCTCTTATCTAACCCTTATGGATCCAAACATGTTTGGATTCCGAAAAACTAATTGTTTCTTTTTCAGGAAAATGATAAGTGCACCAACAATAATATTTGGTACATAGATAGTGGTTGTTCTCGACACATGACCGGAAACAAATATCTCTTTGAAAAGGTTATCAAAACAAAATGAGGAAAGGTTACATTCGGATATAATTCTCAAGGAAAGATTGTTGGTATAGGTAATATTGTTTTTCTTGGAAATGTTCTTATCTCAAATGTTTTGTTTCTTAAAGGTCTTAGGCACAATCTTATCAGCATAAGTCAATTATGTGATGAAGGTTACCTTGTGAATTTTAGAAATGATTAGTGTCTAGTTCACAATTCCAAGGATGAGTTCATTCTATCTGCCCATAGGCAAGAGAATGTATACACTATTAACATAGAAGACCTTAGAATCCAAAATTTACCCTGGCTAAGTGCAATAGAATACCATTCATGGCTATGGAATAGATGACTAGGACACTGTAATCTATGAAACCTTTGTAAACTCTCAACAAAAAGACTTGTAAAGGGTTTACTAGATCTTAGATATGATTCTTCAAAAGTTTGTGATCCTTGTCAATTTGGAAAGCATCATAAAACTAGATTTAAATCAATAAATGAAGTTTCAACTTCTAATTCATTACAGCTTGTGCACATGGATCTTTTTGGTCCTTCACAAACTGGAAGCATTGGAGGCAGATACTATGTATTTGTTTTAGTTGATGACTTTACTAGATTTACATGGGTCTATTTTCTAGCAAAATAATCTGAAGATTTTTCCAATTTTAAACCATTTATAGCCCAAGTTAAAAATGAGAAAAACCTACCATTGATAACTATTCATAGTGATCATGGTGGTGAACTTAAAAATTCTGAATTTGAAACTTTTTGTAGTAAGAAAGGTATTACTCACAATTTTTCAGCTCCAAGAACTCCTCAGCAAAATGGTGTTGTTGAAAGAAGGAATCGTATTCTTTAAGAAATGACTAGAACCAGGTTGAGTGAATACTCAATTGCTAAGAACTTCTGTGCTAAAGCTGTTAGTACTGCTTGTTATACTATAAATCGTGTTCTAACCAGACATTTTCTTAATAAAACACCTTATGAGTTATGGACTGGATGAAAATCTAATGTTTCATACTTCAATGTTTTTGGGTGCAAAGTATTCATTCTGAATACAAAAGATAATCTTCAAAAATTTGCACCAAAATCTGATGAAGAAATATTTCTGGGTTACTCCACAACTTTTAAGGCTTATAGAGTTTTCAATAAAAACACTTGTACTATTGAAGAAACAGTACATGTAAATTTTGATGAAACTTATCCTTTTGTTTTCAAATCATCCCAACCTACATCCTCAGATGTGTTTTCAAAAATTGTTTATCAACCTTTGTTAGAAGACTCTTCTGATAAGGAAAATGTTCAATAAATTATTCCTGAAACTTTTACCCCAGAATATTTTCTACCATATGTTGAGGAACAAGTTTTACAAACCCTAAACTTGTTTCTTCTAAGAATCATCCCAGTGATAACATTATTGGTGATGTAAATCAACCCGTAGAGACCAGAAATTCCTTAAGAAATGAAATAGAACATCTTGCCTTTCTTTCCCAATTTGAACCTAAAAGTCCAATTGAGGCCATAGGTGATGAAGATTGGATCAATGCAATGCATGATGAACTAAATGAATTTAAGAGAAATTAATTCTGGACTTTAGTTGAAAGACCTAAAGAAACAATTGTAATTGGTGTAAAGTGGGTTTTCAGAAACAAATGTGATGAAAATGGAATAATTGTATGAAATAAAGAAATACTTGATGATAAGGGCTATAATCAACAAGAGGGAATAGATTATGAAGAAACATATGCTCTGGTATCCATACTTGGATCTATTTTTATTCTATTAGCCTTTGCGGCATACTTTTACTTCAAACTGTTTCAAATGGATGTTAAATGTGCTTTTATAAATGGTTTTGTTCAAGAAGAAGTTTTTGTCAAACTACCTCATGGTTTTCTAGACCCACAACATCTTAATCATGTTTTTAAACTTACAAAGGCGCTATATGGTCTTAAAAAAGCCCCTAGATCATGGTATGATAGACATACATGATTTCTTTTACAAAACAATTATATTAAAGGAACAACAGATCCAACCCTTTTTATAAAAATGGAAAATAAAAATGTTTTGACTGTTCAAATTTATGTTGATGACATCATAATTGGATCAACTCAACAATCTTTAACTGATTCTTTTGCTAATTTAATGAAGTATGAGTTTGGAATGAGTATTATGGGTGAGATAAAATTCTTTTTAGTTTTTCAAATTTCTCAAAAACTAGAAGGAACATATATATCTCAACATAATTATATCAAATATTTACTCAAAAAGTATGGATATGACAAAACTAAAAGTATTAGCACTCTAATTGGTACCTCAAATACACTTGATCTTCATGAAACTGGGAAACCGGTAGATCAAAATATCATTAGAGGTATGATAGAAAGGTTTCTATACTTGACAGCTAGTCGACTAGACGTAATGTTTTCTATATGCTTATGTGCAAGATATCAATATAATCCAAAAGATTCTCTTTTAAAATCCGTAAAGTGAATCTTTCGGTATTTAAAAGGCACTATAGATTTAGGACTTTTCTACTCTTCTGGAAATGAATTTGTTCTAAATTTTTTTTCAGATGCTGACTTTGGTGGTTGTAGAATGGATAGAAAAAGTACATCTGGAACATGTCATTTCTTAGGAGATTCTATGGTTTCTTGGTCCTACAAGAAACAACACTCGGTAGCACTTTCCACTGCTGAAGCTGAATATGTAGTAGCTAGAAGTTGTTGTGCTCAAGTGTTGTGAATGCAACACACACTCATTAACTATGGTTTGAGTTTTTCCAAAACCCAAATTCTTTGTGATAATACTAGTGCCATAACTCTTAGTAAGAACCAAGAACATCACTCTCATGCAAAACACATAGATGTTAGTCATCACTTTCTTAGGGATCACACACAGAAAGGAGATTTTATTTTACAATTGATTAGAACACAAGAAGAACTTGCTAACATTTTCACAAAACCATTACCTTCTGATAGATTTGAGTTTATAAAACAAAAGCTAGGAACGATTACATTAAAATAATCATTCACATCTACTTCTTATTTTTTATATTTCTCCTTACATTAAACAAAATCCTCTTAGAAAGGGGGAGAACATTACTTATTATGTTTCTTTTTTTCTTGTGATATTTAATTATTTACTCTCTTGGTATGTGTTTTTGTTTCTTCTATTTATCGTATTGACAGTTTTATCGTTTTTTCCTGTTTATCGTATTGAACGTTTTGTCATTTTTTCCTATTTATCGTATTGACAGTTTTATCATTTTTTTCCTATTTATCGTATTGATAGTTTTATCATTTTTTTCTTATTCATTGTATCGACAGATCATGTTAATGAATTTCTTTTCCATCATATCGACAGATCATGGAAATATATTTCTTTTCCATCATATCTACCTATCATGGTAATGAATTTCATTTCCATCGTATCGAAAGATCATGGTAATGAATTTATTTTCCATTGTATCGTCAGATCTTGGTAATGAATTTATTTTCCATCATATCATCAGATCATGGTAATGAATTTATTTTCCATCGTATTGTCAGATCATGGTAATGAATTTCTTTTCTATTGTATCATCAGATCATGGTAATGAATTTCTTTTCTATCATATCGTCAGATCATGGTAATGAATTTATTTTCCATCGTATTGACTGATCATAGTAATGAATTTCTTTTCCATCGTATCGACCGATCATGGTAATAAATTTCTTTTCTATCGTATCGACCGATCATGGTAACAAGTTTGTTTTCCATCGGCTTTTCAGTTCATGGTAACAAGATTGTTTTCCATCGGCTCGTCAGTTAATAGTAACTAGATTGTTTTCCATCGGTTCGCCAGTTAATTGTAACAAGATTGTTTTCCATCGGCTCATCAGTTCATGGTAACAAATTTGTTTCCCATCAGCATGACGATTAATTGTATTCTTTTTCGTTATGTACGATTGTGTTTTCTTTTGAACACTACTAAAACCAAAAACTACATTACGATCTCTGGTAGGTACATATTTTATTCATTTTCTTTATTTTTTTTCTTTCGTTTTAAGCCTAACCGTTGATCTTATTTTCTATAATCTTGACCGTATAAGATCAACAGTCACCCCTATACCACCTATAAATAGCACCCCCTCACCAAACCCACATCGTTTGTTTTCAAGATCTACGCCGAAGCTCTGCCTCACTGTTTTTAAGTCATCGTACAATCTATCATCGGCAGCATCTCTATGTCTCAATCCTCTTCCAACACTCCCGCCGATATTTCTTCAAAGGCTTTCTCAGAAAAAGAAATTTTCAGAGAAAGGTTAGTTTCCCGCGACTTCTATGAATCGTACGATTCTACAATCAAGAGGATTATTATGCTTCAAGGATGGGAGCATTTATGTGTTGAGAGACCTATTTCTCAAGATCCGGTTCTCTTTGATGAAGTAAGTCAGTTCTATAAAACCATATCTTTTAACAAAGACATGACTATCAATTTTGCTGTGTATGATAGAAAGTTGTCTATGTATGTGAAACAAGTGGCTCATTTTCTGAATGTCTCAATAGAAGGTGATTCTTTCTATACATCTCATAAACTACGAGAGGAGGTCGGTACGTTTAATAGAGAAAGTACCGAGAAATCTTTGTTTGTTATAAATGAAGAGAAGAGAAAAGGGTCACATCATTCTCCGGAAAACAGGTTTGTCGCTCTATGGATACCAGGTTTTCTTATCCCAAGGAAAGGGTATAAAGAATCTCTAAAAGTCTCTGATATCTACATGATGGACTATCTTGTCAACATGAGAAAAGTAAATCTGATGGTATACATTTTTGAAACAATTAAGAATGTAAAGTCAGGAGTAATCAAATCTCATTTGATTATGTATCCAGATATCCTTAAAAATTTCATCTGCGAGAGTATGAAGTTTTGCAACATTCCATTGAAAGGAAAGATGATAGATCTGAAGCCATCTTGGATTAGTAAGAGTACAATGAAGAAACTGAATATTTGTTTTGATCAGAACCCAAAAACTTTTTGTTAAGGATGTAGAAGTTGAATTGGCTCAAAATCAATCAGCACCAATGCCAGTAAAAGACAATCAATCTTTTGGTATTACTCAAAAGTCTGATCCGCAAACCAGCTCAAATCCAAAGAAGAAGCCAAGGTACAGTTAGGAGGTTGTAGATAAATGGAGAAAGGAAAAGGAACCGAGAAAGGAAGGTGATCCAATGTTTGGACCTGGTCCAGCCAAAGCGTTTTCTGAGAGATTAAGGGTGGAAGAAACCCTTAAAGCTGAAAAGAAAAAGAAGATCATTTTTAAAAGAAAGGCTCAATACTTTTATGTCTCTAATGTATTGAAAATGGTTGAGGATGTAAGTGCTAAACTAATATTTGAAGTGCATCAATAGCCCATCATGCAGAGTCTTCCTGAGAAAGAAAAAGGATAAAAATGTTGCAAGAGATACAAGAAGTTGAGGAAGAGGAGGGAGACTTTCTTTTAGAATTCCTTTAGAGCTCGAAGAAGAGTAGAGAGGAATCAGTTCAAAAGCAAAGTGAAGGTATTCATCAAACCCCTCTTCTCGATCAAGCACCTTTTCAATCTTCTGAAACACCGGTTGAAACACCCTCTCAAGCAACGAAAGGTGCTCAAACCTCTCATACGAAAAAAGTTATTATCATTAGTGACAAAGTAGGAGAAGAAGGAAGGGAGAAAAAAAAAAGCCAAAGGAAAACAACTGGTTGTAGACTCAAGATGATCAAATGAACTGGATTCATACGATGATGATACCAATTTAGAACACACAATCTCTCTCAAGAAGAGTGATTACATTGTACATGTTTTGAGAATAATTGAGAAGAATATACCATATTTCCCTAGGCTGGAATGGAATATTGGTTTTATCACTGACAATCAAAAGAAGAAATTTGGTTCTGTAAAATAATTGAGAAATAAAGTTTTGTCAATTGAAGCCAATTTGAAAGTTCTTTCAGAAACCTCAGCTACACATAAGAAGGCTTGCAACAGAATAACCAAGTGGTCATATAAAACAGAAATCTTGGTGAATGATCATGGGATAGAAATTGAAGATATAAGGAGGTTGTAAAATGATCTTGCTATTGCTATCAATAAGCCTGACAAAGAAACCATTGAATGGTTGAATCAGATAACTCATGGACCTGATCTTCCTTCAGTGAAATAATTACAAGAGAGAATGAATATGTTTCAGTCTGAATTCTCAAAAGTTTCATCTATCAAAGATGAAATGGTTTTGTTAAAGAAACAAAATTCTGTGTTATCCAAAGATAACAAGAATCTCCAAGATAGAATTGATACCCTTGAGAAAGTAATCAGAGTCCAAGAGGAGACTATCAAGAATCAAGATCAGATTTTTTCCGAACAACAAGAGCTCCTCAGAATTCAGGGTGATTCAATTTCTGAAGACAATAATGAAATCAAGAAGATGAAAGCTGTTCTGCGTGAGCTGATAATGAAGGAAAAGGAAAGAGAAAACAAATGACTATTGTATTTGTTTTTCTTTTCTATTGGAATCATTATTTGTTTTGTAATGAATTATGATACTCTTTCTTTTGTCCTGTATTCTTTTTATCTAACTCTTTCAGGCAACCCAAGGTTACCCCATTATTTTTTTAAATCACAAAGGGGAGAATGTTTCACAAGGGGGGGGGGGGATTTTTACAAAGAGAGAATGTTTTGAACCAAAACTTGTAAATCATGGAAAATCTACAAATACAATACTTAGGAAACTACAGACCTAAGGGAGGGTTAGTTATATTCAATTTCTTATTCAGAAGAGTATCCAATAACTCAGGGGATATAAGTTTTTCTTGTTTTATTTACTTTTTGTTTTGTGCTTTCCAAAAAGGGGGAGATTGTTGATTCAAAAGTTTTCTTTTGACTTCTATATCTTGTTTTGGAAATCAAAAATGTCTTTTAATATGCTGATCGTACTAACCATGCTGATCATACTGACCATGCTGATCGTACTGACCATGCTGATCGTACTGAACATACTGATCGTACTGAACATGCTGATCGTACTGACCATGCTGATCGTACTAACCATTCTCATCTTACTGATCATGCTGATCGTACTAACCATGCTGATCGTACTGACCATGCCGATCATACTGACCATAATGATTGTACAGATAATTGTATCATAATAACTCTATCAATCATACAAACTTTTGTGTATCTTACTTCGCATCATATCAATACATTAATATTAGTAATACTTATAATATTTATACTTTCATTACATGCTTGTTTTAGTACTTAGTCATAAAACTTATGTTTCATATTAATTGTACTCTTGTTTATCATCTTCATATGTCTTTTGTTTTAGCCAATACGATGTCGTTGAGTTAGTTACAAACTAATCAAAACAATGTCATGCTTTCTGTTTCAATATGACCGTTAGAATGCCAGGTGTCCAAGTCCCTCTGAGTTTTTCGGAGATATATGACCATTGGAGGACATATGACCGTTGGAACCTAAGGCCTATAAATAGGAGGTCATTTTAATCTGAGAAAGAAAGACGGGTGATACAACTGGGATACTTTGCTACTGTCAAATTCTAGAGAGAGACGATGTGACTTCTCTCATGATTTGTGCTTTGTGCATCTGAATATCGTATCAAGGGCTTTCAAGTAATTGAAAGACAGAGGTGCCGATTACCTATAAAATCGAGGGCTGCCAGGGATAGGAAGATAGACGTTCTGATCATCATGTCGATGGCTGCCGGGGATAGGCAGACAGATGAACTGATTATTGTATCAAGGGCTGCCGGGGATAGGCAGACGGACGAACCAATCATCATATCTAGGGCTTACCAAGGTGGTGGTAAGGCAGACCTCTTAACCTAGGTGAAAGGATAACCCTTCACTCTCACTTGTATTTCTCTGATTATTGGATTCATCTTGAATACAATTACTTTACTTTTCTAATAGTATTACATTACTTCATACCTTTATATTCAATACAATTGTGGTTGTTTGAATTGTATTAGTTTAAGATCTTTTAAACTAATCTCTAACGTGTTTGAACACAATGTTTTTAAACCTACAATTCCCCCCCCCCTCTTGTATTGTTCCATCTAATATACATATACATTTACATATTCGATCCAACAAGATCCTCCAAGTGGGGAAGTTGAGTTTGGTAGGAATTTTGTTGCCCCACACCACTCTATTCTAACTCTCCCGCTTCCCCTGAGACACGGTACTCCTGTGGATGTCCTTTGAGTTGAACATACATGAGGTGGAAGTAGTATAAATGCACCAGTCTTGCTCATAATTCATTAGAACTTAGTCGAACACTTCCTATTGAGGTGTGTCCATAACCAACCTAAAGAACAGAGGGTGCATGCTTACCTCTCTCAAGGAGATCAAAGGGGTCAGGCATCCTGAATATCCCAGCACACTGCTCGACTAGTTATGATACCAAAAGAGGATATTCCCCCTCAAAAATAATCCATTTTGAGTGTGAAAGGATTGTAGGGATGATACTACAAACCTAGGACCACAATGAAGACCCTCGGGATGATAGGGCTGCAACACTAGCCATGTACCTTTGTATATAGTCACCCCACATAGGGTGTGTTCCTCAATACTTTCCCATGCTAGCTTCGCATGCATGGCATGAATTGTATCCGCCAAAATCTAGACATTGATACCTCCTTCACTGATAGGCCATGCCTTCTTTCTCCACAACACCCACTGCCACTTCCCTTTTGAAAAGCCATCCCTGATAAACCGAGTAAACATTCAATCAATGAGCCTAATGAACCCCTTCGGCACACTGGTTGAGGACATAGCTTGGACCAGAATAGATGAGAGAACAATATTCACCACAGTGATCTGCCCTCCAAATGATAAGAAGTGATTTTTCTAGTTCATAATTCTGTCCATCATCTTATTCACCACTTTTTCAAAGTCCCTAGTTTCTAGCCTTCCTAAGGATGTTGGGGTACCGAGATACTCCATTGGGAAAGACCCTCGCCCCATGCCCAGCTCACCGTTCAACCAGTCCACCCTGCTTGAACCACATGAGTTAGATATATAGATACTACTCTTCTCCTTGCAAATGATCTTCCCATTCTAGAGGTTGTAGTCCACCAGAATCATGTTCATATCACTAATAGGCCTCCACTCGGCATTCATGAAAATGATAGTGTCATCATCATACATAAAATGTGATGTTGAGGGAAGGCCATACATTCTACGGTATGGATGAATCTCTCCACTAGTAACACCATTATTGATCAGTCTGCTAAGGGTGTCTTACATCAGGATAAAAATTCTCATTGATAATGGATCACCTTGCCGAATACCACACACATACTTGACGAATCCATGTGATCTTGTCATAAAGGACACATCAATCCATGGTGAGCAAATACACCTAAAAATGATATCGCATTCCCAATTGAAGATCCCCATCTTGCTGAGAAAACTGTTCATGAAGCCCCATGCTATTCTATCATATTCCTTGATCATGTCGAGCTTGACAGCCACATTAGATCCATGAGATTTCATATTTAAATCCCTCATGATCTCTTGCTCCATCACCATGGCCCCCTGAATCGAGCAGTCATGAACAAAGACATGTTTCTCCGTGGATACCAACTGAGGGAGCATACAGAACATCCTCTAATTGATAATGCTACCCAAGACATTATAGGGGAATTTTAACATACTTACATGCCGGTAGTGGCCGATGGAAGATGGGTATTTGATCATTGGAAATAGAGAGAGAGTTTTCACAGATGCGATATGAGGAAGGATGCCACCGCGGAAGATGTCTTGGATAGCCGGAATAAGATCCCATCTAACAAATGACCAGGAACCTCTGTAGAATGATTCCGAGAAACTGTCTAGACCCACAGCACTCTTTGGGTTCAGGTTCCACATGGCTGCATGCACCTCCTCATCCTCTGGAATACCATCAAGAAGGTCATTATCATGCGCGAAGACATGATTCAGAATCCCTTCCAAAAAATGTGCCTCCCATGAAGGATAACCCTGATGCATATTCTCATTTGTTCCTGCTATGAGGTTTTTAAAAGACTCTAAGGCCATGCCCGAACCACATCCCTATCATCATAGAACGTTCCATCCTCCGTAGCCATGTTGGGTTTCACAACACACCTCATCTCCCTAATGAAAGCATGAAAATATGCAATGTTATTGTCTCCTTCCCTGAGACAATTTGTCCTTGAACATTATCTCACCCTTATTTCTTGAGAAAGAAACAACACAACCAGAGACTCCTTCATCTCCGAGAGTTCATCAAGCACCACATCATCACAACTCTCCTCGATACTGGCCTCCAGCCTCTCGATGTTCCGCATAAGCGCAACTATATCCTGATCATGAGGGGGGGAAAGAACTAGCCCATTGCATGAGATCCTTCTTCAGTCTCCTCAGCTTGGAGTGAAAATCCACCCAAGAGTGTCCCCGAGATGGTTCACACCATAAAGGACACTAAAAACCCTAAAAACCCTAATATCCTACACAACCGAAAAAACCCATAACAGACCCTAAAATCTATAAACCTTAAAAAAGACCATAAAATTATTTGAAACCCCCAAATGACCATAAAAATAATAAAAACATGAAAAGACACTTGCATGCCAAAAATATTAAAAAATCCCCTAAAAACCATTGAAACAGAATAGGTTATAAAAACACATAAAAATCCTGAAGGACCCATAAAAACCAAAAATTTTCCAAAACCCTAAAACCTCAAAAGGACCATAAAAGCCCTAAAAAATACAAACAACCCTAAAACCCCTAAAACACCTAAAGAACCAAAATCCCTCAAGAATATTATACAACTGAAAAACCCATTGAAAACATAAATGCCCCTAATATTCTAATAAAAACTAAAAACACTAAAAAAACTAAAAGTGACTAGAAAACCCTAAAAAATGTAAATGACCATTAGAAACCCAAAACAAAAGAACCAAACATACCCCAAAAACATAAAACATGAAGAAAAACAATAAAATACCCAAAAACAAATAAAAGACCGTATAACCGTAAACATAAAAAACACTCTAAAAGACCATAAGACCGTAAACATAAAAAACACTCTAAAAGACACTAAAAAGTGTAAAAATCATAAAACACATAAAAAAACTAAGACCACTAAAACTAAAAAAGACCAATAAAACCCTAAAAACCATAAAACCGATTAAAATCGTAAAACCGAAAAAGTCTTAACAACCCTAAAAACCATAAAAACCTCAAAAATCCAAAAAAAAAACATTTAAAACCCCAAAAAACACATAAAACCCAGAAAAAATATTATAAACCCTAAAGAACCAAAAAAACATAGAAACCTTAAAGGACCATAAAACCATAAATGATCTTAAAATGCCACAAAAAACTAAAAATCCTAAAAGATCCTAAAACCCATAAAACTCACTAAATTACTATAAAGCCCTTAAAACCTCCAAAAAGACCCAATATAAACCTATGAAATCCAAAAATAAATTAAAAAATATTAAACATCATTAAACAATCTATAAACCATGGAATCCCTTGAACCGCTAAAAACCCATAAAAACCTAAAAACCTAAAAACCCTTAAACATCTAAAAACTCAAATCCCCCTAAAACCCATTAAATTCCTAAAAACCCAATAAAATCCATAAAACCCCCCAAACACCTAAACAATCTAAGACCCCCCAAACCCTAAAAAACCCAAAACAATAAAAACCCCCAAAACAGTAAAAACCATTAACAATTGAAAAGCCCTAAAACCCTATAAAACCCTAAAATTCCCAAAAACCATAAAACCCACTGAAAACTCTAAAAAACCAAAATTATAAATGACCCCAAAATCCCCTGAAAACTCTAAAAGACAATAAAACCCCCAAAAACCTAAAAAATTATTAAAAACCCTATAAGGATTTAAAATCCACTAAAAACAATAAAACCAAAAAAAACACCTTAATACCCCTAGAAACCCAAATACCCCAAAAATCCCTAAAAACCCCATAATCCATTAAAACCGTTTAAAACCCAAAAAACCCTAATGATCCATAGAAAACATCTGAAAGACCCTAAAACCCCTTAAACACATAAAATTTCCCAATCCCATTAAAACATTAAATACCATAAAACCCTAAAATACCCAAAAACACCCAAAAAATCTTAAAACCCCCAAAATATCGTAAAATCCTTAAAAGACACTAAAATCCTACAAAACCCCCAAAAACCAAAAAAACCCTTACATTCCATAAAAACTCAAACAAACCCCTAAAAACACTAACATCCTGAAAACCCCTAAAAACCATAAAAATCCTAAAACATCATAAAAGCCCAAAAAACCATAAAAACTACAAAACCCCTAAAACCATAAAAACCCTACAATCACTAAAAATACCTATAATAATTAAAATCCCTTAAAAACCTTAAAAACCTTAAAACAATAAAAAATTAAAAAAAACATTAAAAAGGATAAAAATGCTAAAAACCCCCTAAAAACATGAAACACCTAAAATACACTTAAAACCATATAAAAACCATAATAGATCCAAAAAACCCATAAACACAATAAAAAATCTAAAAATCCCTAAAACTCCTAAAACCCAAAAAAACACTAAAAACTAAAAATCCCAAAAAACACCTAAAGCACCCTAAAGCCCTAAAAAACGTTAAACCCCATAAGAACTTGAAAAATATAAAGAATATTAAAACAACCCAAAATACCCAAAACCCCTAAAACTAAAATAATCCAAAAAACAATAAAACCCTAAAAAACCATTAAAACCCAAAAAAACCCAAAAAAACCCTAAAATCTCTAAAAAAATAAAAACCTAAAAATCTAAAAAACCTAACAATCCAAAAAGCTTATGACTCCTATAAAGTACTAAAAAATCATAAAAACTCTAAAACACATAAGGAACTATAAGAAAACCCTAAAATGGAAAAAAACCTAAAATGAAAAATCCCTAAAAACCCTAACATACCATAAATTTCCTAAAAACCCTAAAACACTATAACACCGTAAAAATACCCTAAAATCTATAAAAACACTAAACGAACCCTAAAAACAAAAAAAGAACACCAAAACACCTAAAACCCGTAAAAAGAGGCAAAAACACCAGAACAATATAAATAAACCATAAAACGCTAAAATACTAAAATACACTAAACCCCCTAAAATCCATTAAAAATTCCTAAAACCACTTAAAACCGTAAATCCATAAGAAACCACTGAAAGCCCATAAAAATCCAAAAAAAATCTCTTAAGGGCCCCAAAACCCTAAAATAATCTAAGAAACTAAAAAACACTAAAAATACCAAAAAGTCTTTAAAACCCCAAACATACACTAAAACCCCTAGAAACCCTGAAAACCCTTAATTAACGCTCACCAAGCATAAAACCCCTAAAACCCAAAAAATTGATTATAAAACACTAAAACCCCAATAAACGATTTTAAAACAGTAAAACCCACAAAAAACCTTAAAATCCAAAAATTCATAAAAACACTAAAATATTCATAAAAGTTAAAAGTAACCTAAAACCCCAAAATCCTTAAAAACCCTAACACAAAAAACCCTAAAACCCCATTAAAAATATAAACTAAAACAAAAAAAGAAAAAAAGACCCTAAAATAACAAAAAAACCTAAAAACACTAAAAACCCAAAAAACTGATAATTTCTTAAAAACAGTAAAAATGCCTAAATGGCCAAAAGACCACTAAAAATACAAAAACCCCAAAGAAACAATCAAAAGACCCAAAAAACCCATTTAACACCCAATTTTATTTTACAAAAAACCCATATAATCTCTAAAAATACATAATAAACCTGAAAAATCTCTAAATCTTTTAAAGACCTCAAAATACCATAAACCCCTAAGAACCCCTAAAACCACTAAAAACCCAAAAACCCCATAAAACCACAAAAAAATAATGTAAACCCTTAAATAATTGTTAAAACCCCTCAAAACCCAAAATCCTGAAAATTCCCATAAAAACATAAAAACCCCAACAGAAACTTAAAACACTATAACCACTAAAATCCCAAGAAACCTAGAAAACCCTATGAATCCCTAAAACCATATAAACATTACAATTCCAAAAATCCCAAAACACCCTAAAATTACTCAAATCCTAGAAACCACAAAAAAACTAAAATATCCTAAAACCCCTAAAAAATCTTAGAAACCATAAAAACACTAAAACTGTAAAACATATTACAAACCCTAAAAACCCTAAAAACACTAAGAATCCTCAAACACCTTAAAAACTGAAAAAACTCTTAAAAGTACCTAATACCAAAAAACCCTAAAAACATTAAAATTCAAAAATACAATAAATCTCCTAAAACAATTAAAGACCCTAAAATAACCAAGGAAACCCAAAAATACCCTATAAAATTAAACACCTTAAAAATATTAAAAAGCTAAAAAATCCCAAAAAGTAAAAATGTCCATAAAAACCATAAAACCACTAAAAACCTTGAAAACTCCTAAAACCACTATAAACCCCTAAAACCCTAAAAACCTAAAACCCTTAAAAATTCACAAATAACCTAAGACCACCAAAAACCCTACAAAAACTAAAACCCCAAAAAACACTAAAAATCCTTAAAACCATAAAACCCAAAAAAAAGCCATGAAAACCACTAAAAACCTCAAACACTCTAAAAACCCCTATATACCATAAAACCCTTAAAATACATAAAAACCCTAAAAACATCTAAACACCCAAAGACCCAAAAAACCACCAACCCTATAAAATACCTAAATCACCTTAAAACTTCAACGACATCTAGAATGCCCTAAAAATATGAGATAACATAAAAAACCTAAAAACTATAAAAAACCTTAAAACCCCAAAACACTAATACCCCCGAAAAAGGTGTTGAAACCCCAAAGAAACCCTAAAAAAACTAAAAACCCTAAAACCCAAAAAACCAACCCAAAAAATCCATAAAAATCCCATTCAAAATACTAAAACCCATAAACCCCTAAAATCCATAAAAAGTAGAAACCTTAAAAAGATGAAAATATAAAAAATCACCACAACACCATAAAACTCTTAAAACCCCTAAATGCTCTAAAAACCATAAAATACATAAAAATTGTTAAAAACACAAAAACCGATAAAAACCCAAAAACAATAAATTACCAAGAAACACTAGAAACATTGAAACCCCCTTAAAACCCTTAAAAACACTAAAACCCCAAAAACCCTTAATAACACTAAAAATCCGTAGAAAACTAAAACCCCTAAACACCCTAAAACCCTTATATACTCTAAAGACCTATAAACACAAATGGACCCTTAACCAATAGAAACTCTAAATCTCTCTATGACCCTAAAACCCCTAAAACACTAAAACTTGTTAAAGACCCTCAAAACCCATAAACCCCTATAAACCCCTAAAATAATGAAATCCCTGAAAACCCTTAAAAGTCATAGAAACCCAAACACCCCTAAAAACTTATAACCCTAAAAAATCTAAACAATAATAATGAATGCCTAAAAACCCCTAAAAACAATAACGAACCCCTAGAACAATTATACCAATAAAATCCTTAAAACCCATAAAAACCATAAAGACCCCAAAAAACCTATAGATACCATAAAACACCCTAAAAACCTTTAAAAACTAAAAATGATCCCTAAAACCCCAAAAAAAACATTGAAACCACCTAAAAACCTTAAAATCCATAAAAAACCTTCAAACCCAAATTTTTTTAAAAAATTCAAAAAACCATAAAAGCCCATAAAAACAGAACAAGAAACCATAAAAGAGACTAAAAAACAAAAATTTACATAAACACTAAAAACCTATAAAAACCCATGAAAATCCTAAATACCCTAAACGACCCTAAAAACCAGAAACCCCTAAAAGATCCTAAATTCACAAAAAATAACAACACTACCAAAAAATAAAAAAAAACCCTAAAAGAATGTAAATACCCAAAAAACCTTAAAGAACCCTAAAATACCCTAAAAACTTAAAAACACTAATGGACCATAAAGAAACTAAAAACCATAAGGGATCCTAAAACCACTAAAAACAGAATTACCCTAAGAAACTCCAAAAACCCTAAAGGTGTGTAAAAAACAAAAAACCCTAAAGGACACTAAAAACCTAAAAACTAAAAAACAACCTAAATTCCATGAAATAAAATAAACCTGTCTAAAACCCTAAAATACCCCAGAAAACCCAAAAAAACCCTAAACGACCTAGAAACCCCTAAAAAGGACCTAAAACCATAAATTCCCTAGATCCCCTCAAAGATCCTGAAATCCATAAAAACATTAAAAGATCCTAAAACCATAAAATACCAAATAGAACATTAAAACCCATAAAAGATATAAAAAATCTATAAAACCCTAACAATCCTTAAAACCCTACAAATAAAAAAACCCTCAAAAAACTAAAACACCTAAAAACCATAAAAAACTATAAAACACGCAAAACCATAAAGGATCCTAATTCCATAACAAACTCTAAAAACCCTAAAACCCCTCAATGACCCTAAAAACCCTAAAGGTCAAAAAAACCCATAGACCCCTAAATTATCCTAAAACCTTAAAACATTCATAATTTCCGAATGACCAAAAACCCGCTAAAACCCCTACATGACACTAAGTAAGTAAAATTTTTAAACAATCCTAAAAACCCAAAAATCTATAAAAGACCATAAAACCCCTAAAAACATTGAAAAACCCTGAGGGGCAATAAAAAATGTAAAAAGAATTAAAAGAGCATAAACCCCCTAAGAAATCTTAAAAACAGTACAAAACCCAAAAGACCCTATAAACCCTAAACCCCCATTAAAAAAAATAGAAATTCCAAAAAAATACTAAAATCACCAAAAACCATAAAATTGACTAGAGACACCTAAAACCCTTAAATCCACATAAAACCGTAAAAACCCAAAAAACATGACCCCCCCCCCCCAATCCCACAAAACCCCTAAAAACATAAAAACCCTAAAACTATAAAATACTAACATCCCTTAAAATCATAGAAACAATAAAAATTAATAAAAATACATTAAGACCATAAAAACCTAAAACTTCTACAAAACATAAAAACCCATAAAACCCAAATAACTTTAAAAACTAAAACACTAAAAATTGTAAAACACAAAAAACTCTAAATATATAAAATATCCCTAAAAAATAAAAACAAATCTTAAAAAACCATAAAATCTATAAACCCCCATAAAACCCCTACAAACCATAAAATCTTAAAGACCTTAAAACCATGAAAATATCTTAAAACACTAAAACCCATACAAGTCCCAATAAACACATAAAAACACTAAAAGGACTAAGAAATAGTCAAAAATCCCAATAAGACCCATAAAACCCATTAAACACCCATGAAAACACTAAAAACCATAAACATACCAAAAAAGAAAAAAATCTAAGACCCTAAAAAACCCTAAGAACCCTAAAACCCAGAGAAACGCTAAAACACCCTAAAAACCCTAAACCCCAATAAAAGCACCTGAAAATATAAAAACCTGAAATAACACAAAAATCATTAAAACCCCAAAAAACCTAAAATATACGAAAAACACAAAAATTTTAAAAAATCAAAATACTCATAAAAACCGTAAAACCATTAACAAAAATAAAACCCTAAAATCATATAAAAACCTAAAATCCCTAAAAACCCTTGAAAAAACCCCTAATAACCATAGAAACCCTAAAACGCTATGAAAAATCTATAAAAATGAGAAATCATAAAAATAAAAAATCCTAAAAACCCCATTAAAAAAACCAAAAACCTCAATAAATCATTAAAAAACATGAAAACCCCTAAAAAATAATAAAAACCCCTTAAAAACATGGAACAATAAAACATCCATAAAAAACCTAAAAACCACTAATACCCCCAAAATTCTCCTAAAACCCCTTAAACAAAGAACACAATCAAAACCCTAAAAATAAAACAAAACTCTAGAAAACCCATTAAAACCGTAAAAATCTCTAACAACCCCCAAAACACCTAAAAAAACAAAGGACCTAAAAAACCTCTAAAAATCCTATAAACTCTAAATAACCCGTAAAACCCTAAAGGACCAAAAAATCCATAAATCCACCAAAAACCTAAACCACTGAAACCCCTACACCCCCACAAAAACCATAAAAATCCTAAAACCCATTTAAACCACTAAAAATATTAAAACCCTAAAGAACACTAAAGGCATAAAATACTCTAAAGAACCCTAGAAACACAAACACCCCTTAAAACACTAAAAAATTATCAAAAACCATAATATATCCTAAAAACCTAAAAACCCTAAAAAACATTAAAACCCATTAAAAACATAAAAATCTTTTAAAAACTAAAAACCCCTGAGAAACCTTGAAACCCATAAGAAAACAAAAAAACACCAAAATACAGTAAAACCACTAAAAAACTATAATCACCTAAAAACACAAAACATATATTAAAAGTATAAAAAAAATAAAACAATAAAACCCTTGATACACTAAAAACCAAAAAAATCAAAAAAATAATAAAAAACACTAAAAACCCTAAAACACCATGTAGGACCCTTAAACCCGCTCAATACCCGAAACTCCACTGAAACTCTAAAACCCCCTAAAAACCATAAATCTATCCTAAACATCGTAAACCCCTCCCCAAAAAAACCCTAAAGACTTATAAATCCCTAAAAACATATAACCACTAAAACCCGTAAACCATATAGGAACCCTAAAATCCATAAAAACCCTAAAACCCAATAAAATTCTTAAAATGCCGAAAAACTCTAAAAATCCTATAAACAATAACCACCCTTAAGGCCAATAAAAATTTACAAAAAAACACACAAATAAAACCCTAAAACCCTAAAACCCGAAAACCTCTAAATACAGTAAAAACATTCAAAAACCCAGAAGAAAACCTTAAAACCCATAAAAACCATAAAGACACTGATGAAACCCTAAAAACCGCAGACCCCATTTAATCCCTAAAAACCATAATAACCATAAAACCAAAAAAAACATAAAAACACAAAAAAAATCATTAAAACCCCAAATAACCTAAAAACCCCAAAATACCCCTAAAAAACCTAAAATATCCTAAAAACCCTAAAAAAGACAAAAAGTACATGAATAACCCTAAAACAACCGAAACCCATAAATACCTGTAAAACCCCTACAAACCAAAAAATAACCCTAAAACCCAAAAAATGAGAAAAAATTGTAAAAACCATAAAACCCATTAAAATCCCATAATATTATAAAAATACCTAAAAACACTAAAATTCCCTAATATATCCTATGACAATAAATGATCCTATGAAAAACTATAAAACTCTAAAAGACCCTAATACCCCTTAAAAACAAAAAGACCCTAAAACCATAAAGAACTCTAAGCGACACTAAAAACCCCCAAACCCCCTAAAATATCATCAAATACCCAATAAACCTCCCAAAATAAATTAAGAAACCCTATAAACCCAAAATTAACCGAAAAACCTAAACATCCCGAATAGTCCCAAAAACCCCAAAAAACCCTACAGCTCCCTAAAAACAAAAAACCCCTAAACATCTATAAAAACCCATAACAACCCTAAGAAACCCTAAACAATTAATGGATCCAAAAAACTCTAATGAATCTAAAGGACACATAAAACCCAAAAAAATTGTAAAGGTCCCTAAAACCACTAAAAACCCAAAACAACCATAATACCCTAAAAATATTTAAAAAATTCCGTAAACCCCTTGAATCCAAAAAGGACCTTAGATAATCCCAAAAACTCCTAAAAAACTCCAAAATTACATAAAAAATCTAAAAATACTAGAACACTAAATCACCCTAAAACACCCTAAAAACACATGAAATCATTATAAGATCCATAAATCCATAAAAACAATAAAACACCACAAAAACACTAAAAATCCATAAAAACCTAAGAGACCCTAAAAACAACAAAAACCCAAAACCCCCCAAATTCTGTAAAAACATTAAAAACTAAAACCATAAAAAACTAAAAAATTCCAATAAACCCTAAAACCCTTAAAAACCAAAAATCCCAAAAAACCCAAAACGCATAAAAAGCATAAAAATAGTAAATAACACTAAAAAACCTAAAACTGAAAAAAAAAAACACAAAACCCTAAATGTTTTAATAGAACCTAAAAACCAAAATAAAACCCTAAAACCCTAAATACCTAAAAGGCTGTAAAAATAATTAAAACCAGAAAATACGTTCAAAACATTAAAATCCTAATAACAATAAAAACATAAAAAAACAAAAAACCTCCCAAAACCATAAAACAAACTTAGAAATCCAAAAACCCTAATAAAGATAAAAACACATACAACCCTAGAAGCATTAAAAACACAAAAAATCTAAAAAGTGCTAAAAACACTATAAAAACCATACAAAATCCTATAACCCCCAATCCATGAAAACCTCAAATCCCCAAAAATCCAAAAAACCCCAAAACCCGTAAAAGACCCTATAATAACCAACACCCATAAGTCCACTAAAAACACCTTAAAACATGAAATCCCCTTCATCACTAAAAACCACCGAAAACCCTGAAAACATTAAAATCCATTGAAAAATAAATAATCATAAAACCCTAGATATCCTATAAACCCTAAAAAATAATAAAAACATAAAATTAATATAAAACCAATAAATACAAAAAACCCCTAAAAATACAAAAACCCTAAAACACTAAAAGCCCTAAAAACCAAAAAAAATCAAAAAAACTATAAAAACATAAAGAGGAAAAACCCCTAAAAATCCAAAAAACAATATACACTCCCTAAAAGTCTTATATAAACCAAAAACTCTCTAAAACAATAAAACCCTAAAAAAAATTAAAACACAAAAAACCATAAAACCTGATAAAAACCATAAAAAACCTAAGAACCCCATAAAATAGAAAAACCTGAAACCCCTTAAAATGGTAGAAACTCAAAAACATCCCAAAAAACACTAACACTTCTAAAACACAAAAAAAAAATTTAAACCCCTTAGAAATATCTAAAATCTCAAAAAAAAAATCAATACTTTAAAACACCATAAAACTCTTAACGAATCCATTTAAATCCTAAAAAAACCATAATAAATATTTAAAAACCAAAAACCCACTAAACTAACATAAAAATTCTAAAAACCCTATAACACTAAAACCCTAAAACACCTAAAAACTAATAAAACAATAAAACCCCTAAAAACACTAAATACCCATAAAAGAACCTCAAAACACTAAAAGTGCCTAAACCTCCTAAAAATGATAGAAAAAACAATGACCATAAAAAACATAAAGAACCATAACACCCGAAAACCATAAAAAGAATAAAACCCCTGAATGTATACAAGATCGTAAGAAACAGAAAATTCCATAACAACATTAAAAATCGTCCAAAACACTAAAGGACCATAAAATCCTAAAATTCACCTAAAACCCAAAAAAAACATAAAACCCCCAAAAAACTCAAATAATCCGTAAAACCCCCTTAAATACCCTAAACCCGCCAAAAACCCAAATATCATGAAAGCCTGACAATCCCAAAAAAGACAGTTAAAACCCTAAAAACAATAAAGACACATAAAAAACAAAAGGACCCTAAAACCATAAAACACAAAAAAGACCCTAAAATCAAAAAAACATTAAAAGACCCCAATACCCCAGAACATCCTAAATGATCCTAAATACTCAAAAAATAATTAAAGTTCCATAAATCCCATAAACACCTTAAAATCCCCCAAAAACTATAAAACCATTAAGAACCCAAAAAACAATCAAAATTCATAAAACCCCTAAAATCATAAAAATCATAATAAAAACCAAAAAACCTAAAATCTCCTAAAAATCATAAAAATACTTAAAACACCTAAAAAATCTTAATTATATAAATTAGATGAAAAAAAGTAACATTCTTAGATTTCATAAAAAAATTTACCCCTGTAAGAAAAAATCAAGATCCCTAAAACAGTAAGAAAACTCTAAATAGTTATAAAAACCATAATCCCCTAAAAGAAAGAAAACACCTATGAACCCTAAAAACCACTACAAACTCAAAAGAAGCTAAAATAACCCTAAAAGAAAAAAATACCATAAAAATAATAAAATTTTCTTTAAGCCCCATAAAACATTAAAAACCACCAAAATTCTTGAAAACCATAGAAACCTATAAAATACCTAAAATGATAAAAATAACCTAAAACCATAAAACACCATGAAACCAAATAAACAAAAAACACCCTAAAAAACCAAAATACCCTAAACCCCTAAAAAACCGAAAAACTCAAGTATCCCTTATAATCCCTAAAAACCCTTTAAAATCCTAAAAAAAATCTCAAAACATTAAAAAACCAATGAAACCATTCAAAACCCAAAAACCCCCATTAAACATAAAAAATATGAAAACGTGTCGAAACCCTAAAAACCCTACACCTATAAAAAGTCCTAAAAACCCAAAATATACTTATTACCCTATAATCCATAAAATACAATGAAAACCTCCAAACCCCCCCCCCCAAAAAAACCTTACAAAACCTAAACCCCTAATTCCCCAAAAAACAGGTAAAACCCTTGAAATCACTAAAAAATCTAAACCCCCTAAAACCATTAAAAACAATAAAATCCCTAAAACCCCATAAATCCTCTAAAAATGAAAAAAATATGAAATACTAAAAGGACATAAAAACCCTTAAACACCCTAATAAACATGACACTCATAAAAACCCTAAATCCCTATAAAAACAATACAAACCACTAAAAAAATATAAAATCCTAAAACCATAACTTTCATAGAAAAAGAAAATCTATAATAACACTAAAAATGTCCAAAAACCATAAAAACCCTAAAACCCTAAAATCCATAAATATTAAAAACCCCAAAATCCCCTCAAACCCCAATGAAAAACCCTAATCCCCCCTCTAAAAAACATCAATCCACTAGAAATGTTAAAAAATTCCAAATGTATAAAAAAAACCTCAAACCCTTTAAAACCCTGAATGGCCCTAAAAAACCCAAAAACACCCAAAAACAACATAAAACCTCTAGAAACCAGAAACCCTAAAAAACCTAAAAACACTTAATAATTATAAAGCCCCTTAAGGACCCTAAAATCAAAATAATAATAAAACCCATTTAAAACCCTAAAACCCTATAAAACTCTAAAACCATCAAATACAAAAAATCCTTAAAATTCTATTTTTTAAAAAAATGCAAATAACCCTAAAAACTACAATACACGAAAAAATCCAATTAAACCCCCAAAAATCCCTAGAAACATATAAAATTCAAAAAATCCCAAACCCCCACAAAAAAACAAAAATCTCTAAAAAACTCCAAAAAACCAAAACCCCCCAAAATATTAAAAAACATAAAACACTACAAGATTATAAAACACTAAAAACCCTATGAAAACAATTAAAACCATACAAAAACCAAAACCCTTAAAAACTATAAAAAACACTAAAATTAATAAAAGCCTAAAAACAAATAATAATGTCTAAAATCTCTAAAAAATATAAAACCCCAAAAAAACACTTAAAACCCAAAAAAATTATAAAACACTAAAAAATCCAAAAATCCAAAAAACCAAAAAAACACTAAAACCCCAATAAGTTCTAAAATTACTAGATACACTAAAAACTATAAAACCACCAAAAATTCAAAATACCCAATAAAACCTGAAAACCATCAAAAACTCTAAAATCCCATAAAACCACTATAAAACACATAAAAACTCTAAAATCCCTAAAAGACCAAAAAATCCTAAACCCCCTTGTAGGGTCCTAAAAATTCCTTAAAGTAAATGAAAATAATCCCAAAAATTTGATAAAGGAATGATATGCATTTTGGGTTGAAAATTTGAGGAGATGAATAATGAAATCCAATTTGGAGAAGGACCCAAAGTGGTACGTGTATCGATTATCGGGAACGGTTTGCAGATGGAACTACCCACAAATTTCATGGTATGTGGATAGTTGGAGAAAAATTTTCCCATGAGGTTTTAGCCAGTAAACCAAGATGTTCATGGATGAGGTGAAACCAAATGACCAGGACACCATAAATGGTTTCATTAACGGAATGAATGTGGTTAATTTCCACCGGTATACAGCTCCTGTGAACCGTGTCATTGGCGAAAATGTGATGGAGAATTAATCCCATGTGTATAGTTACCATGAACCAAGTACTTCATGGATGAGGCGAGGCTGGTAGCATCCCATGAATAGAATCGTTTGCGGGATTGGGGGTAGTGATTTCCTCCACCATGAACCAAAACCTCGTTAACCTTGTTTGACGAAGTCATCTACTAGACGGATGATTCCTCCATGGGCATCCACAAAAGTTGTCGTGTACACAGAGATACAACATACCCAACACTCTATAAATGGACCAACATTGGGATTGGAAAAAGGAATGCACTAAAGAATCTAATAAAGCATTAAAATATGGGGTTTTCGACACGTCGACATTAAAGGATAGAATTCTTCGAAGGTGAATGATCGATGAAGGACCGCGAACTATTTTCCAGTAGGTATAACTATCAATGTATAATAATAAGAAGGAAACGTAATAATAATCAACTAGACATAAACCTAATTGGAGAAACTTGAACCACAAGCCCTTTATAGATGATGTTCCCACGATCCAGAAACACAATGCTCCTCCTTTTGTCTACTGTACCGCATAGTGCATCTCTATGAAGAGAATAAAATGTGTCACATAGCACCACATAATGTAGAGGAAACCTAAGACTGCGTACCACTATGGTATGAAATTGATCAAATCTAGGTCCACGTACCACTTTGATACTCAGATTACCCATCCACCTACATTATAGAATACTATGTAAGAAAGTCTATATCCGGCATTAGAAAATGGTACGTAGAATGTGGTGTATTTGGGAACCCCACCCTCCATATCAGATTTTGTTCTTATATTCCAGTAATGTCATCCATGGTCCCAATGCAAGCCAGTCCACTGACCTTAGTCCAATTCCTCTTAAAATCCATCATACCCGTATGATCAGACCATTGGCCTCATCAGCATGCCTTTTAGAGTATACATACCCGAGGAAAATGGAGTCACGAAGGTTGTCCCCACAATGGGAAAAACGCTCGGAATGTTCCTATGTCCACACTCTCTAGGTTACTCGCAGTCCAACCTTAGGATTCCAACGTCAGCCTAAATATTCTAGAGATCAATGGTAGTCACATGAAATTTCCTTCAATGAGGTTCATTGATAGGTCACGGGGGTCGTGCTTTCTTTTCCCTTTGATGAGGAACAATGCTCCTCCCCTTTACCAGAACACATTTCAGGGAACTCCCACTGAGGTAAGTCCCTTTCCTTTTTTATGGGAGGTTTTGCTCTTGTTCCACTTCAACTAGGCTTAGGATGTATATGGATTGATTTCCAGATATGACTATCCAAGATATCAACACAGGCATGAGATGAAACATTCAAAGCCCCTTTCCTTCTCCCCTTGGGATTGTATACATGTCCTCTTCTTTGGCCCCCCTCCTCCTTTTCCACAAATGGGAAGGAAAATTGTGCCTTGGTTGAATCTTTTACATCATCTTGTTTCTCACACTGATCATGAATCTTGTGGGATTAGATATTTGTGATGATTAAAACTTTCAAACCATTCCTAAACTATGAGTACTCTGATTCCTAATCTGGCCATGATATGTAGGATGCATGTCTAATGCCCGAGATCAAAAGGGGTGCCATTCCCAAATGGTAATCCCAATCATGTACCCCATAAATGAGCCTCCTCCTTAGTGTAATCCTAGAGTCATTAACTATGAGAACCATGATTCATGTTCTTACGAGGATATGTAGAATGGCTATCTATGGACCGAGCTCAATGGTTTGCACCTCACCAGGGTTAAATCCAAATTATTTCCTCTATGAAATGGAATCCTCTTCAGGAATAAACCCCGATACACTTATTTTGAGAAGGCCTCCTCTATGGTGTATGTCCATACCATGTATCGTCAAAGGGTCAACTTCAATGTATTAGTCCAAAATCAAACATAATAATGTGGAATTTGATTCCCCACTGACCGGGATATGTAGGAAGCCTTATTGAAATCCAAATCCATCACTTAAATCAAACCAAATGTTATATGTGACATATCTATGGTAGGTTCATGTTTACCCAGAAGACACTGCCTCTTATAGGTTCTTCAGGCCCCATCAGTATAAGCACAACACCAGGTCTTGATTAGGATCCTTCTTCCCAGATTTGCTTGCAGCATGATGTTAAACTCAATGGGTGGGTCCTCATCCCATGACCATAAAAATTGATGTGTCTAGTCAAGTGGAAACAAACTATATGGGTTCTAATTCCAATAATGAGGATAAATACTAATCCAATATTATAGGTTCGATCCAGACATCAAAACAACTCCCATCCGCCCACGATGATGATAAAATCCATAGCACCCCAACATATTTCATCAGTTTGCAATGTCTCATTAGTTCCTGAACAATGCGTATCCATGATTGAATTTGAAATTTAGGGACAATCCATGGAAACAGTCTTGGAAATGATCCAATGATCCTTGAATAAATGAACATTCCTTAAATCTATAAGAGAGTCCTGATGTAGGCAATAATTCCCCAAAAGGGTTTGATGAGACCAACCCACCATCCTCTAGAACAATGAATTCCTTAGGTTTTTTTGGCCAAATCATCCCAGAAATTCATACATTTGGAATGTATGTCCATGAATATTGGATTAAAAGGGTCATTGGATGTTTCTGTCTCTACAAATAAACCTACTGGAGACCATCCAAGGACCTCATACCCAGCATGCACTGATTAAATATACACATAACCCCTACAATCACCCGACATGATCATGAAAATATAGAACCCCCTTCATGATATAAAGAGGATATATTGATCAATACAAGTGGGATCATCTTACATAAATAGAAAATCAATGATGCATGTGTCGGGTCGAATGAAAAACAGTGAACCAAACTTGAATCCTTAACCAAGGTGGTGATCTTACCCCACCCAAAGATAAGAAAAATCACCAATCCTATATGTGATCATAAGATTATACTATGAAGGGGTTTTTTATATATACTTCAAATATATATATATATATATATTCCAGGTTTCCATAAAATCCTTCAATCAAAATGGAATCTGAACATCTGGCTAAGACACACACCTCAGTGACCCCATGGGTGGCCATGTCCTCGATAAAAAGCAGGACTTCCTCACTTACCCAGCATCTTCAACATGTGGTATTCAATGAGGTGGTCAATGAGTACCTCCATAATGGTACTCTCCAAACTTTGGAGGCTATGAGGAAGACCCCGCAATTGGTGAAAGCTCTCCAGTTGCCTCATCAGTCGCAGCTGACACACCATCATAGAGTGGCCCCATTGGCCATCTCCAACTTCTTCAAGAGTATATCCATAGATTTTGATAATGAATACCTCCATTATCTTATGGAGGTAGAATAATTAGAAAACTATAATTTCATACCAGCTACACATTAACCCTGTTTAAGGGTTCCTACTAGAGGACGTCACCACTAATGGATTACAATCCAATATCCTTGCTATGAAGAGGATCCCATGCTGAGGTCACCTGCTGAAGTCTTTGAATATTGTCCCATCATGATTCTAGGTGAGGGAATAGAATTTATAATTAGGAGTAGTTCATCACCCTAATTCATGGGAAGGAGATCCACAACACAAACATGGTGACATATAATGGGAAGAAAAACAATTCTACCCCTTCTATTGAAACTTGTCATGGAGATGCAGCGATAATCTACAAAAAAATGCATATACTAGACTGCACTAATAAATCCCACCATGGAAATAAGGTGGAATAAAACAAGAATACACACATTCCTACCAGTTCCCTCCATTCCCACAGCATATATTGAGTAGTAAACAATATGAAAAAATAAATCTTTTCCAATGCACATGAATCCATCCATCCAAATAGGAAAGAAATCGGCTATACGTAGGCACAATCCCCCAACTGATGCACATCAAACCTGGCACCCAAATAAGGTGGAAAACCATGGGTAGTCATATAACACTGCCAATGCCTATGAATCCCACCAGTCAAATATGGTGGCATGAAAATGTAAGCAGCATCAAATTCCTAAGAATGCGAACAAAGCCAATGAGACAAATATTGTGGAAATGAGAAGATGGAAATTACTAATCATAAATATAATTCCCACCCTTAAAATATGGTGGATACCAGAGAAACAAGTTAGGGAAAAACTCCTTCCTCTTCCCTATCATAGGAGAACTCCTAGTATCCACTGGAAATTTATAGAGGACCATAGAAGGCACAAACACTTGCTCTGATGTCAAGATGGGCATTCATACATTTTCCATCCAAAGACGTATCTCAACACATCTTTGAAATGATATAGGATCAAATGTCAATTTTAGACTATATCATCTAGACTTATCAAAATTTCATTGTGTAGGTAGAAATGGTGAGGAACTGGGCCCCTGACTTGATCTACCTGAACAAAAAGACTCATCCAAAAAGTAGGACAGTCACTCCGAACCATTTCATATTACCTACTCTAGTCCAGGAGGGTTGATGGCTATATCCCGCGATACAAGTTCAACTGGATTGGGAACATATACTCATTTCAACTGGAGGACACCGGTCCAACATGGTGTCCACTCCAAGGAAGGCATATACCCCTTCTAAAACCCAAGATTTTTTTTAGCATATCCCAACGATGTCACCGGATCCAACTAAATATGGACCCCTATGTGAATGTCTATACCAATAGTAAGAGGCCCTAGTTTTCCATAGGAGGGAACACAAAAATGAAATGTTCCAAATGAAACAAGAACATGAAGAGCATATTCATGATTATTCTCTTTTGGGATGTGTTGTTCTTTACTCCATCAAACATTTATCAATAGTGGATCAAGATCATTCAAATCCATCACCAAATTGTATAAGCGGTAGTAGCCTTTGTAATGGTCCTCCCCGTAATTTATCTACCAACATCTTTGAAGGTCCTCCCTAGAGCACCAATATGGGATTACTCTGTGGGCTAGGAAGGATCGATATGAAGAGCATATATCCTATTGCATGTTAGTGTAGCCCTCCCTTTGACTAGAATATCGAGAAGAAATAATTAATCACCTTGTTTTCATCCAATGTAAAGTTCCTCTACATGGTATAGACTATACATATGATTCCCCATGTAGTAGGACGTCTAGCTATCATGGTAGTTCAAGTCATGATGACAGTCACTACGATGGCCCTCCCTATAGTGTCACCAAGAAATGAGAAGGTCCTCCACTCATTTCGGTACATCATGTAGGCCCTCCCTTGAATGTAAACTATAGATATTCTCCCTGATTCCAGAGCTATATTTGTATTCCCCACCACAATAGTCGTCTTTGTGAATGTCCTCCCCTCAATGATATAATGATGTGAGAAGTTCCTCCCATCACTACAGTCCACTATGAAGGATCTCATTAGGGTATATATTGTAGGGACAGTCCCCATGGTAAGAAATAAAGTTGAAATGGTTGCCCTATTTATTGTAGCACTAACTGTGAAGGTCCTCTCTTCCTTCAATGTCTACACCTTTAAGGAGTCCCTCCCTACACCGAATCAAATACAAGAAATCCCTCATATGCTGACGCACTCAGGAAGATGGGGACAGAATTGTTAAACACACTTTCTAGGATGAGAGACATACTTTCTGAACCAGAAAACAACCATGGGCTATACTCAGATTCTGATCCACCACTATGACGATCATATATCAATGAGGCTCCTATTAGCTTTGTTTCATGGAACACAGTTATTAAGAAAAAGTCAAGTTGGACCAATCAATTAGAGTAGTCCCTTGAAGAAAAACAACAAGATATGTTGTTTCTGAGAAGAAAACTAGCTAGGGATGACATACTAGTGATGTATTTCCCCATGACCACATCCTAGTTCGATATACCACGAGGGTTGTGTAAGGATTGTATGCATAAGATTTTCCTCAATATCTAGAAATATCACCACCAGATAAAAGTAATGTTATTTACCTATGAAGGGTATGAAAAACATGTTAATATAATGGGAGATATTTACCATCAAATAAACCTATAATCTCATCTATATTCATGCTCTCCAGAATCTGAAAGGAGAATGAAATACCTTGAACTAGACTGCCTCCATGTGCTAAAACAATTGTGTTTCCTTATCAGCAATTCCTTGTATGGCATTCATATTTGGGGATGGGTAGAACAAGGATCTCTACACTTCACCCCACATACTATCCATAAAAACACATTGGAAGTGACATCCTACAATTTAATCACCCAAAGATTGAAATCAAATGAATTCCCTTATCAGGAGAGGAGGAACACATGAAAAGAACCGGACATGAGTATGTCTCAAAACTGTTAAGACCAACCAGAGAAAGATATAAAGAAGCTCATGAACCAAGCAAATAAGAACATCCAACTTGATTTTTTCCTAAGGGAATCCAATCAAAGGGAAATGCTGATGCCGTCAAGAGCAAGAAATTTATTTGTAGATGTAGCACCATATTTGGATCGCATCCTCATGAGGATGCGTGAGATCATGGAAGTGGTATTTGTAGTAGCTGCTGCCGCAATAGGTGGGCTGGGGGATTTTCAGCTCAAAATTCCCTTATAAGACTAGAAAATCTAGGCTGGGGCACAAAAACAGTTTTACGAGACCAACCCCAGCCCGTAGGACTTGGGGAATTTTTACCCCAAATTCCCACCCATTGGTCATCTACATTTTTCTTCCTGGGAATACAAATGAGAATAGATGTCCCTTGATCCATCCTCTCAAATTATTCATACGCACCATGATGGAGGAATACATCATGGTTAAATTGGGGTGCACATCAAGTCACTCTTCACTGTGAAACCTGAATAGGATCACAGAATGGCAGTTGAAGATCCAGAAATGGAACAAGAATCTCTTCCACCATTCAGCACCTAGTGCACATCCCCCAATGAAATATGCATAGGTGAATTTCATAGATTTCAACCCTCCCGACCTCACTGAAAGTAATAAAAATGTTGAGTATTAAAGGAAATATGGGTCCCTTCTTGAGGCGTTCCACAATGAACCATGTGGTGTGAACACCATGAACCAAAGTGTTGTACTAAATTTTGGAGCTCCCTGATCCAATCTGTTATTACCTCCAACTCAAATATCAAACTAGGAGAATCCTAAAATAAAGTTATACGACCCAGCACCTCCTCCCTAGGAAAGTGATTCCCTCATGATTGAGGAGAGGTTCACTTGACAGGATGAAGAAATTAAAGAGATGAGTTGAATGAAAACTGAGCTATGTCAATCATGTCGTCATACTAGATATATTCCTCAAGTAGAGTGCAAGAACATACATCCAACATATGTACATATACCATGAGAGCTCAAACTAATGAACATATTATGGTACATATGCTGATCCAATTCAGATCTAGGACCATCGGTTTACCTGAAACTATCCTCAGATGGATATCAGGACTTCCCTCCACTAGGGTAACAACCAGAACATATTTAGGAAAGTACACCAAGGATACCCCATATTGGGTATCCAACCTAACATCCAACAGTTTTTTCATGTCCAATATTTCCCCCTACTACAGATTCCCATGCTCAAGTTCAGCAATATATGCATCAAGGGCTCATGAACACCATCAAGTCATTGACAACTCTATTAGAAGTCATGGAAGGGTGGCGCGCTGTGATACAACCAGAATGGAAACCATAACCTGATTGGTTGATCAATGTTCCATTCCACCAATCATTAGGAACCCTATATTCCTAGTGTTCAATGGTTTTGGGGACTAAGAGAAACACCTAAATCATTATTAATCTTACTAAACCTCATGATGGAAACAATGTTACAAAAAGAAGCAGTGAAACTCATATGCTTCATGCAATCCCTAGAAGGATCATCCTTTGTATGGTACACCCGTCTACTATCCAACTCAATCACATTCTTGGAAGATATCTAGTGATAGTTTCTCTTACATTTCAGTTCATCATTTCCAAATAAAAATAGTTTTTGACATCATGATCAACAAGAAGCAAGAGAATGAACGTGTTTTAGACATCATTTCCAGATGGAAAGGTATAAATTAGTCCTTTAACTATCCACTCCCCCAGGATGAGATGCTCTTCATGTGTATCAACAATCTCCGAGATGGGTTGAGAACACCTCTCATTCCGGTGAAATATATTAATGGGTTCTTAGAGTTCTCCTCCATTTTCCAAATGATAGAATATTTCTTCCAATGAACTAATCTCATCTCCTGAACACCCCCATCATCCACAGGAATGGGAGAATAGAGAGATAAAGCGGCTTCTAATATGATTAATCCACCCCATCCACTGGATCATGATCAAGACCCCTTCCAAACTGTGTGGGGCCCCTTAGATGCCAACTTCCACCCCCCACCCCAACAAGATGAATGGAGGGGGGGGGGAAATCAATTCAAGGAATGAAGAAATAAGCTTTACTCACTTTGAGATGACCAATTCCATGGGTACTTTTTATCCTCCATGAATTGAAAATTTCTTCAGCTACTAGAGTAGAAGTGGGCCAATGATGTAGGTCTCGATGACCTCCAAAACTATTTCCCCTTACACTAAATATTGGGGAAAAACATATAGGATTGTTTCGTATTCAAGTCCCTCTAATAGAAAATGATTGATCTTAGAAAAGTAAATATAGGGCCACTGAGAGCATAGGTGCCATACATTTCTACCTCAGATCAAAATGAGTGAGGAGAGTGTCCAAAAGTCATTAGGAAAAAAGAGTATAAGTTTTATAGGTGGATGTCTTGGAAAATTTTCAACTGAGATCATGGAATACTCTAGTAACAGTTGAAAAAACCAACTGTGCCCCCAACAGCTTCGGATGCAACACAACCATCCTCCTAAGCCCCACAATCCTCCAAGGTTCATCCATCCAGAAAGTTGTCCCATCAAAAGGGTAGGAAGAAGGTGCAAGAAGATTTACCTACACCAAAGTCAAAGGTGGATCTGACACTCTCAGATTTAATTTTTTTATATATGAATGTATTTCCACCACCCCACAAAATGGGACAACAGGAACCACCCAACCAAACGAGACAACAGGAACTAGACTACCAAACGAACCCATTGTGAGAGTTCAACTGAGCAGAGTTGCCGCCTGATGAAGAGGTGATTCATAGATCCATTAATGTCATCCACTTAATAGAACCCTTCTCTGATGAGGAATATGGTTATGAACCTGAGTTCCCTACACCCAACCAGAGAGCTGAAGTAAGAGGTCATAAAGGTCGAGTGTTACCAATAAGTTGTGTCCATGGTAGTATTCAAATCCCTAGTCACATACCGGCTCAAGCCATTAATATTTCTGAAACTCACAGAAGATCCATACAACAAACACAAAAAGAACTTCACTATTTATCTACTCCTACTAGAATAAATTCCTTCCCACTTATCCTAGAATATCCATCAGAAAAGGATAAAATGTCAAATTTCTCAAGGCGCATAAAAATACTTATCTGTCTGAACCCTGAAGGCAAGGGGGCCCCATCAACTCTTGCCCCAGAGGCTGGCCCATCTACATCTAAGGCCAAAGAACCTAAACCACCAGTGAATGAGAATTACCAAGGTGGGAAGCGCCAACCTTTAGAGATGAAATTTGATATTTGGAATAAGATATCCTAAATAACAACAAAGATATAAACCCTAGATTCATTGAATCTATCAGTAGGTCTCAAAGAAGAAAACATCAAATCTTTGCTGAGTCCCCATGAATTTGAAGTCATAGTGGCCGCTGCTGAAGTCTATCGGATAGAGAACATCCCCTCAGAGTTCCCTAATGTCATATATTTTACCGATCAGGATGAGGAAGCCATCATGCAGGTTCACAAAAATCATTTATGAATGTCTGGAAATATCAACAAAGTCGATATTAGAAAAATCATCATCGATAATGGCTCTGGAGTTAATTGTATACCACTAATGACACTCTGACAGTTGGGATGCAATGAAGATAGTAATAAACCCAATACCACACTCTGGTGGGGTTTGAATAAAAATTAAGAAGAAGTTGTTGGGTTGAATCATGCTCAAAACATGGCTTTGTGACCTCGTGTCTGATTCTGAATTTCATGTTGTGAAGAAAAATACAGCCTTCAATGTCTTACTAGGAAGGCCCTAGTAGCACAAACATGTGTAAATTCCCTCTTCATACCATCAATGTGTAAAATTTTGATTTAATGGGAAAAACATGACATTTCACACTGACAGTTCTCCATTTGAATCTTGCGAAGCACAGTACATTGATGTAGGATTCTGTTAGATGAAAGGGAAGTAAACCTCAGCTGATGGTATTGATTTAATCATCGCCCTGAATGGATTTAAAGTGGTCCCCATTAACCATATAAAGAATCTTGGTGAATAACATATACATACCATAATTTAGGTAGAATAAATGAGCCCAAATTTAGTTGCATATTTGGCCATCTACATTATTTTCATCATGGTCACTGAGTCCAATGATGATGAAACGTGCGATGGACCCGAGGATGATGGTGAGTGATCCAAAAAAATACCTTAAAAATACTTAGGCCCCAAGGAAATTCTGGACCCACTCGCTGAGGCAGAACGGGATGTACCATGACAAAAATAAGATTAGAACACTCATCCACCCTTCATTACATCTTCTCTACAAGATTCCCTATAGTCAGTCGGGGCAGAAGAAGTTATTTTATCCTTTGAATTGTAGATGTGTGATGCATATCCTGACCTTGGAATGTTCATCTCATGAGTCACCTCCCTATCAAAATATGAAGAGTAGGATAATGTGAATGTGGAGGAAGCAGTAGAAGAAAATATTATGGATTTCCTTACCTTATTCGTTGATGGTGTCTCTACCACAATTGATGAACTCATGTAAATAAACACAGGTACTGAAGAAGATCGGTGGTGCACTCTAATTAGTGCTTCCATGTCTCATAAAGAGAAAGAGTTATACACCTATTACCAAAGAATAATAGTGTATTTTAACCTATAATTATACAGACATTCCAACCCTCGATCTTAAGGTGGATACTCAGCATGTATGCTTTCTGGAAGACCATAGTAGCTACAAGTAAGCCATTAGAAGGACTCACCCAATGCATGCTTCCAATATAGAGGCTGAAGTCTACACGCTAATCAAATCTAACTTCTTTCAGGAGGTCTAATATATCATCTATAAGGAATACATTTTCCCTATTAAAAATAAAAATGGGAAAATCAGAGTCTGTGTTGAATTCAGGGATCTCAATCAGCACTACTCAAAAGATGATTTCCTGGTCTTGATCACAGAACTATTGATTGATGCGATCACCAGATATGAAGATCTCTCTTTAATGGAAATATTTTCATGGTATAACTAGATCTGGATGGCTCAACAAGATGAACAAGCTTCTACCTTCAGGTTTCCCTAGGGTTTATTTTTCTACAAGGTAATTCCCTTTGGTTCGAAGAATGCTGAAAAAACATATCAGCGTTCTATGAATCTCATTTTTAAACTATTTCTCAGAATTTACAGGGAATTATTTTTGAATTATTTTCTCATTAAGTCCCAACTATTCATAGACCACCTGTCAAATTTTTAAACTATCTTTGATAAACTAAGACAACACAGTCTAATGATGAACCCCTCGAAATGTGCTTTCAAAATTACCATGGGGATGTTCATTGACTTGATAATATTCCATTGTGGAATCGAATTAAACTCTAAGAAGACAAAATAAATCCTTGGAATGAAAACACTTATCAACTTCACAGTTTTAAGAGGACTCCATATACATATGGAATATATTCATCACTTAATAGCTAACCTTATAGTAATGTGTTTTCCAATTACTAGGTTGATGAATAATGGGGTTTAATATTAGTGGACTGAATATTTTCAATAAATGTTCAAAAATATCAACAAGTATCTCCAAAGACCACCCGTGTTAATGCCTCCCGTTTGAGGAACACCACTCATTCTATATATGACTACCTTAGAGTGATCCCATGGAAACCTCCTTTTACAAAAAATGTTTTGGGAAGTGATAATAATATCTATTATCTCATCCATACCATGATTTATGCTGAGACTTGATATTCATATATCAAGAAGAGATTTTTGACATTAATATGTGTGGTCCAAAATCTAATACATTATCTAAAGCACCATGAGTTCCAATGGGTATGTTTTAGTAACCCACTAGTATATTCTCAACCATAAAATGTTGACTAGACGCCTGTCATGGTGGGCAGTCATCCTATAGTAGTGTGATATATGATTCATACCCTAGAAGGTTGTCAAAGGCCAATCATTAGTAGATTTCTTGGAAGATCACCCCTAAACAGAAGTGTCTCCATTGAATGCCAAACATACTGATTAATAGGTATTATCTATTCAAGAAGGCACCCAAGAATGGGAGATGTTTTTTTATGGATCATCTAGATGCCTAATTGGGAAAACAATATAAGATACCATATTCAATAAATTGGGTTTGGGAGTCATACCCATATCTCTAGAAAAGGAATTCCTTCCTTACACCTTCCTACTGTCAGAAGGATGTACAAGCACTGAAGCAGAGTACCATCCCCTTATTAAAGGCCTAGAACTGGAACATCAAGTACAAGCTGAGAACCTGAAGATAAAAGGTGATTCAGAACTAGTCATCAAGAAAGGAAATGGAGATTATGCTAGAAAAAATAGGTTCTTCCACTCTGATGAGCGATGTATGAGAATTATGGAAAAAATTCATATCAGAACCGAAATTAACTTATGTGTCCCGATCACAAAAATTTGCAAGATAATTCAAAGGAAAATGCAGCCACAAACCTGGTTCACCAATATCAGGGTGAAACTATCATCAACAGCTCCCATTTTTAGATGGTTTTACAATTCCTTTAGGCCAAAATAGATGAAATTAATGAGATTAGCCCTATCCCTGAGCCTTATGGTCATACCACTGACTGGACTACTCCCGTTTAAAATTTCAACCATAGGAGAGAACTCCCGCCATATAGGGCTAGAAGAGAACAGATCTAGAGGTGGGAATTCATCTTTGGTCTATATGATGGCATAAAAAAACAAAAGGTTCTCTATACAGGATGACTTGATGGAAACCTTCTCATGTGAATTGACAGAGAAGGGACTATTGCCATCCTGAAAAAAGTGCACTCCAAAACTTTTGGAAAGTCATATTAGGTATATTTTATAGTTTGTAGGTATATTAGTGTTTTTAGGGTGTGTTATGGGTTTTAAGGGGTTTTAGGTGTTTCAAGAGTTTTTATTGTTTTTAGGGTATTTATGGTTTTATGTGGTTTTATGGGTTGTTTTGGTTTAAATTAGTTTTTGGAGTTTTTAGAGTTTTTAATAATTTATATGGTTTTATAGTTTATAGAGATTTATAAGGGTTTCTTAAGAATATTTTGGATTTTCTAGATTCTCTTGAGGGTTTCTAGGTATTTGCTGTGTTTTTAGGGTTTTTATAGTTTTTTGGAGTTTTTAAAGGCATTTTGGGTTTTAGCGTTTTTGGGGTATCTTTTTTATAAGTTTTAATTAATTTCAGAATTTTTAAAAATTTTATGGTTTTTAAGGGCTTTACGGTATTTTATCAGTGTAAGGGTTTTTGGTTTTCAGTTTTTTAGGGTTGTTTTAGGATTCTTAAGGTTTAACATATTATATTGGTTGTTACAGTTTTTCAGGGTTTTTGGATATTTTAATGGGTTTTAAAGATTTTTATGGATTTTAGGGTTTTTAGGATTTTTATATTTTTTTATGGGTTTTCATATTTTTATATTTTTTTTTTGAGTGTTTAAGGGTCTTTTAGTGTTTTTTATTTTTTTTATTGTGATTAGGTTTTTTTGTGGTTATAGAGATTTTAGTGTATTAGGGGTTTTTAGGGGTTTTTAGTGTTATGACGTTTTCTAGGATTTTTATGGTGCTTTATAGTTTTTATAGGTGTTAATATATTTTAGTGTTTTTAAGGGGATTTAAGTATTTTTTTCAGGTTTAAGGTTTTTTATGGTATTTTGGATTTCTTGGGTTTTAGGGATTTTTTACAGTTGTAAAAGGTTTTTATGGATTTAGTCGTGATTAGGGTTTTTTCTATTTTTAGGGTTTTGGGGGGTTTTAGGGTTTATCGGGTTATAAGTTATTTTATGGTGTTTTAGGGATCTTAAAGGGGTTTTACAGATTTTATGGGTTTTTAGGATTTTAGCATGTCTTAGAGATTTTACAGTTTTTAGGTATTTTTAGGGTATTTAGTGTTTTTTATTTTTTATATAGGTTTACGTATTTATAGATTTTTTGGATTTTCAAATTATTTTGGGTTTTAGTGTTTTTATGGTTTTTAGGATTTTATGAATTTTAAGTGTTTTATATTTTTAAGTGTTTTAAGGGTGTTTAAATGTTTATGGTCTATTAAGGTTTTTATAGGGTTATTTAGGGGTTTTAGGATTTTATGGACTTTTGGATTGTTTAGGGCCACTATTTGTTTTTTTTTTTGTATTTTAGTTTTTTGGGTGGTTTTAGGGACTCAATTTTTTGAGCGTCTTTTTTGGATTTTTGGGTTCCTTTTGGGGGTTTTAGGTTTTCATGATCCTTTAGAGGTTTTATGGTATTTTGGTTCATTTATGATTTTATGTGTTTTAAGGTCATCTTGGGTTGTTTGTGGCATTTTTTCAGATTTAAAAGGTTTTTAGGGGTTTTTGGGATTTTAGGCTTTTATGGGATTTTAGGGTTTTTTATTGTTTTTTTAGGGTTTTCAATGGTTTTTGGGGGTTTATGGGTTTTGAGTAATTTAGCTTTTTTTAGGATTTTTTGGGGATTTTTAAGATTTTCAAGGTCTTTTATAGGTTTTAGGAATTTTTAGGGTTTTTTCAGTTTTTAGGGTCCTTTAATGTTATTAAGGTTTTAAGGTCATTTAGGATTTTAGGGATACAGTTTCGAGTGGTTGTTGGGGGGGTGTTAAAAGATTTTTATCTTGTTTTCAGATTCTAGGGGGTTTTAGGTTAATTTAGGGTTTTTATGGTTGTACGATCCTTTAGTTTATTTAGGATCCTTTATGGGTTTTAGGGGAGTGTATGTGGAATTAGGTTTTTTGGGATTTCTTAGGTTATTTTAGCGGTTTTGGGGTCCTTTAGGTTATTTTTTGGGTCCATAGGGTAGTTAGGTTCTGTAGGGTTTTTAGGTTCTTTTGGGGGTTTTGAGGGTTTTTAGATTCATTTTGGTTTTTTTATATTTTTCTATATTTTATTTTTTAAGTATTTTTAGTGTCTTTTTGGGGTTTTATATATATTAGGGTCTTTTATATGTTTTTATGATTTTACGGACTTTTGGGTTATTATGATTTGTAGGGTCTTTAAGGATTTTTATTTATTGTTTAGTTTTGTGGGATTTCTAGGGACTTTAGTGGTTTTATGGTTTTTAGGGTTTTTTAATGTTTTTAATTTTTTTAATGTTTTGTTGTGTTTTAGTGTTTTTGGGGGTTTTTGGTTCTTTTAGGGGTTTTTAGGATTTTTAGGGTTTTTATTTTTTTTGGGGGTTTTAGGGATTTAATGTTGTTTTAATGGGTATTTAGGGTTATTTGGGTATTTAGTGGTTTTTAGGGGTTTTAAGGGTATTTATTATTTTCATGGGATTTTATTGCTTTAGGGTTTTTAGGGTTATTTGGGGTTTTAGGGTTTATTTGGGTTCTTATCGGTGTTTAGGGTTTAAAGGGATTTTAGGGTTTTTTAGGATTGTAGGGGGTCTTAGGTTTAATAAAGTTTTTCAGTTTCTTATTTTTTTTTAATTTATAGGATGTTTTATTGTTTATATATTTTTTAGGGGTTTTAGGGGTTTCATGGTCTTTTTAGGGGTGTTAATGGATTTTTAGTTTTATTTCGGTTTTTTTGGTTTATGATTTTTTTTTGCAATTTTATGAGTTTTTATAGTTTTTTAGGAATTATTAGTTCATTTAAATGGTTTTTAGGGATCTTAAAGATAATTTATGGGTTTTAGGGTTTTAGGGTTTTAAGGTATTTAAGAGTTTTTTATGTATTTAGGGTTTTTCGGGATTTAGAGTGTTTTAGGGTTTTTAGACATTTGATTATTATATAGGGTTTTTATGGGCTTTTAAAGCTTTCCAGGGTTTATTGTTTGCTAGAGATTTTAATTTTTTTGGTGGGTTTTATTGGGATTTAAGGTTTTATATCATTTTTAGAGTGTTAGGGGTTTTATATGTTTTTAGGTGTAATAAGGTATTTTTATGGGATTTAGGTATTTTTAGGGTTTTAGGGGGTTTAATGGATTTTTTCTCTTTAAGGGGTGTCATGTTTTTTCTATGTTTTGAATGGGGTTTAATGGTGTTTAGGCTCTTTCATGACTTTTTATAGGGTTTTTAGGGGTTCAATTGTTTTGGTGGTTTTTAGGGTTTGTAGTCATTTTATTGTTTTTAGTGTTTTTATGGGTTTTAGGGTTTTTAATGGTTTTAGGGTTTTTTATTTTTGAGGTTTTTAGGGGGTTTTAGTGCTTTTAAGGGTTTTTCAAGATTTTTATATCATTAGGGTTTTTAGGATCTTATAGTTTTAAGGTTTTTTGGTTGTTTATAGTTATTTAGATGTTCAGGGTTATTATAGGGTTACAACTCCTTTTAGGTTGTTTGTATGTATTTTATAGTTTTTAGTGGTTTTTATTATTCTAGTTGTTTTCCGGGTTTTAGGATATTGTAGTGTAGTTTATGGTTTTGTATGGTTTTTTTGGGGATTAAGGGTTTTGTTGGGTTATAGTGTATTTTATATTTTTTTATAGTTTTTTAGATTTTTTAGTGTCTTAATGGTTTTTTTGGTTTTTTTTGGTTTCTTGGGTTTTTAGGTTTTTTGGGGTTTTAAGGAGTTTTTTGGGATTTTAATGTTTTATGGGTTTTTTATGTTTATAGGGATTTTATAGGGATTTAGGTATTTTTAGTGGGTTTTAGGGTTTTTTAATGTATTTAGGATTTTTCATTTGTTTTAAGAATTTATGGGTTTTTAGATAATTACAATTTTCTAGGATTTTAGTACTTTTGGTGTTTTTTTAGTGTTGTTACACATTTTAGGGGGTTTGGTCTTATTTGGGTCTTTAGTGGTTTTAATGGGTTGTGGGATTTCAAAAAGGGTATTATGGTTTTGGTGGGTTTTTAGGTTTTTTAGAGATTTTAGGGATTTAGGGGTTTTTTGGTCTCTTTGGGGTTTTATGGTATTTTTTAGTTGTTATGGGTTTCGGGGTTTTAAGGGGTATTTAAGGTTTTTAGTGTTTTTAGGAATTTATGTATTTTTTAATTTTCAATACTTTAAGTGGTTTTATAGTTTTTATGGTTTATTGATTTTTTTAATAATTTTTAGGGGTTTTATGTTTTTTAGGGTTTTAGGGGTTTTAGGGATTTAGGGTTTTTATCATTTTTAGGGGCTTTAGAGTTTTTTAGGTTTTTAATGGGTATAGTGGATCATAAGGGTTTTTATGTTTTAATATGAATTTAGGGGTGTTAGGTTTTTTTTGATTTTTTAGGTTTTAAGAAATTTTTTATTATTTATGTGTTTTTAGGGTTTTATAGAGTGTTTAGTTTTACAATATTTCTTGGATTTTTAGGGGTTTAGAGAGTTTTCAGTGTTTTTAGGGGTTTTTATTTTCTAAATTTTATTTTAGTATTTTTGGTTTTTAGTTTTTTTTTGGGGTTTTAGGGTGTCTAGGGTTTTTAGGGTGTTGATGGGTTTTATAGGTTCCTTTATTGTTTTAATATTTTGTATTGGGTCTTTTAAGGTATTTTAGGGTCTTATGGTATTTTAGTGTTTTTAGTGTTTCTAGAGTTTTTTATGGTTTTTTATGATGTTTGGGTTTTTAGGGTCTTTTATCATTTTTATGTTGTTTAGGGGTTTTAGGGGATTTACGGGTTTTAGAGTTATTATATTCTTCTCTTGTTTTTAAGAGATATTGTGGTACTTTAAGGTTTTTATGATCTTTAAGGGTTTTAGGGGGTTATGGTTTTTAGGGTATATTTGGAATTTTTGGTATTTGTATAGGTTTTTTGGGGTTTTTGTAGTTTTTAGTGGTTTCATAGTGTTCTAATGGGTTTCACAGAGTTTTATTATGGTTTTTCAGGTTTTAGGGGTTTTAAGTGGATTTAGGGTTTTTAGGGATTACAACATTTTTTATACTTTTTATGTTTTTAGTGATTTTTTGGGTTTTTTGGGGTTTTCACGATTTTTAGTGTTTTTAATGATTAGGGGGGGTTAGGTTTTTTAGTGTTTTTAGGTGTTTTGATCAATTTTAATGGTTGTTAGTGTTTTTGGGTGATTTATGGAGGTTTAAAGGAATTTATTAGTTTTCGGTTCTTCTTAGGTTTTTATGGGCTTTAAGGGGTTTTTGGGTTTTAGTGGGTTTTGGAATTTTAAGGGTGTTTTAAGGTTTTAAAGGGTTTTGGAAGGGGGGTTGAGGGACATTTATTATTATTTTGGGGTTTTATTATCCTTTCGTGTTTTGGGGTTTCATAGTTTTTTTGTTTTATGAGGATTTTTTGTATTTTAGTTTCATTGTAGGGTATTTTGTTTTTTAGGGTTTTATTGTTTTTAGATTTTTTTGTTCCATTATGGTTTTTATTGTTTTTATGGCTTTTAGGGTTATTTTAGGGCTCTTTGGGAACTTTTAGTGTTTTTTGGGTTTTTTCTCATTTTTTTGTTTTTGTAGTATTTTATACAGTATTAGTCTTTTTTAGGGTTTTAAGAGTTTTTTAGGATTTTTTTTGTGGTTTTGTGGTTTTTAGTGTATTGTAGGGTGTTTAGGATTGTTATTGGTTTTTAGGGTTTCTAGTGGTTTTTAGTTTTTTTGGGTTTTTAGTGTTTTTAGAGTTTTTAGGTTTTTAGGTACTTTAAGGAGTTTTTAGAAATTTTAGGTGTGTTAGGGGTTTTTAACGTTCTTTAGGGTTTTAGAGGTTTTATAGAATTATAGTGTTTTTACTGTTTTTTAGTAATTTTAGAGTTTTTCCAGTTTCTTAGGGTTTTAGGGTTGTTCATTGGTTCTTAATGTTTTTATGTGTCCTTAGGGGTTAGGGTTTAGGTTGTTATATAATCTTTCGCAATTTTATGTGCTTTTATAGGATTTTTTGGTTTTTGTATGGTTTTTAGGGTTTTACGATGTTTTAGATTTTTTAGGGTGGTTAACGGGATTTGAGAATTTTTAAGGGGTTTTATATGGTATTTTAGGGTGTGTTAGGATATTTATGTAATTTTAGTGCTTTTAAGGTTTTACGGTTTTTAGGGGGTTTAAGGGTTATATATGTTTTTAGGTCTTTTAGCGGAATTCTAGGAATTTTAGGTTTTTATAGTTTTCTAGATTTTAAAAGGGATTTAATGAAATTTTTGGCGTTTTACATGTTTTAGTGTTTTTAGATCATCCTATGGTTTTAGGAAATTGGTTGGATGTTTTTGGGATTTAGGGGGTTTTATGGGTTTTTAGATTCTATTTGGATTTTACGAATTTTTTGAAGTTTCAGCAGGTGTGTTTGTTTTATATGGTTTATTATTTTTTCTTAGGATTTTAGTATTTGTTAGGTTTTTTAGGCTTTAAGCGATTTTATGCTTTTTTGGTAGATTTTTTTAGAGGGTTAGTCATTATAGGGTTTTTAGAGGTTTTGTTTGGATTTTAGGATTTCTAACTATTTTAAGAGTCTTTAGGTTTATGGGGTGATTAGGAAGCTGGTGTTTTAAGGTTTTTTTGTTGTTTTTTATGGTTTTTAGGTTTTTCATGGTTTTTTTGGAGTTTTTAGGATCTTTAGCGTTTTTAGCGGATTTTAAGGATTTTTTAAGGTCTTTATGTTTGTAAGGTAATTTATGGTTTTTAGCTTTTAGGATATTTTATGGGTATAAAGGGTTTTTTGGGACGTTTAGGGTTCGGGGTGGGGGGGGGGGGGGGGGTTAGTGTTTTTTAGGGTTTTACAATTTTTAGGACTTGAAAAAAAAAATATAACATTTTTATTGTTTTTAGTATATTTAGGTGTTTTAGGGTTTTTAGGTTTTTTCACAGTTATTTAGTGCGTTTCAGGTTTTTTACCAATTTTAGGGGTATTAGGGGTTTTTGGTTTTTTTGGTTTTTAGGGGTTTTAGTAGTTTTGGTGTTTTTTCTGGAGATTTATTAAGGGTTTAAGTGTTTTTATGTATTTTTTGTGTTTTAGGGGTTTATAATATTTAGATCTTTCTTGTATTTTAAGTTTTTTCGTTGTTTATGTTTTTTAGGTTTTTTATAAGTATTTTAGTGTTTTTAGTGTTTAATGGGTGTTTTAAATGGTTTTATGGGTTTTATGAGTTTTCATATTATTTTATAGTATATATGGGTTTAGGGGTTTTATGGGTTCTTAAAGGTTGTTTAGGGTATTTTACATTGTTTTAGGGGTTTTAGGTGTTTTAGTGTTTTTCGTGTTTTTATAGTTTTTTGGTTTTTTGTTTTTTAGGGATTTTATGGATTTTTACGATTTTTGTTTTTTTAGGTTAGTTAGGGGTTTTCATGGTTTTTAGTGGGTTTTAGGGTTTTAGTCTATTTTAGGGGTTTTGGGGATTTTATGGATTTTTGATGATTTTAGGGGTTTTCAGCTCTTTTAAGGTTTTATGGATTTCAAGTGTTTTTAGGGATTATATGATTTTACTAGGGTTTTAGTGTTTTTATGGGTTTTAATGGTTTTTTGGGTTTTTTGTGTTTTTTTATTCATTTTTTAGGTTTTTAAAATTTAGGGTGTTTTTTAAAAAATTAGGGTTGTTTTGGTTTTTTAGAGTTTTAGTTGTCTTTCAAGTATTTATGTTTTTAGGGGTTTTCATGTATTTAAGGGTTTCTTGGTTTTTTAGGGTTTTAAGGGTTCATATGGATTTATGGGTCTTTAGTGTCCTTTAGGGGTTCTATATATTTTATGGATTTTATGGTGATTTATGGTTTTTATATTATTTTAGGGTGTCTTGGGGTTTTTTAGTTTTTCAGTATATTTTATGTGTTTTAGGGTTCTTAGTGTTTTTATGAGTTTTTAGGTTTTTTATGATTTTTAATGATTTGAATGGGTTTTTTGGTATTTATAGATTTTATGGGTTTTTATAGTTTTTATAAGGTTCGGGTTTTTTTTCATTTTTAGTGTTTTTTTAATTTTGGTTTTTTTATGATATTTCTGTGTTTTATGTTATTTTAGAGTTTTTTTTGTGTTTATGGTCTTTTGTTATATTTTTAGGGGTTTTTAGAGTTTTTGTGGTTTTAGGGTTTTTATGAAATTTCGGGTAATTTAGGGGATTTAGGTGGGTGTTAATAGTTTTAAGGGGTTTTTTGGACTTTTAGGTTTTGGTTATAGATTTTTTTGGTTTTATGGTTTTTATAGAGTCTATGGTTTTCTATGGTTTTAGTGGATTAATAATTTTTAGGGTTTTTAAATTTTCATAGAATTTATAGAAGTTTTATGGTATTTTTGGGTTTTCTGGGTATTTTAGTTGATTTTTGGGAATTTTGGTTTTTTTAGGTGTTTTATTGTTTTTTGTGTATTTATGGTGTTTTAGGATTATTTAGGGTTTTTATAGTTTTTCGAGTCTTTTAAGGGTATTAGGGGTTTTAGGGTATTATAGGGTTTTCAGGGTTATAGGTTTCTTTAGAGGGTTTTAGTGTCCCTTAGCGTTTTTAGGTTTTTAGGTTCCTTTAGGGGTTTTAGGGTCCTTCAGTGGTTTCAAGGTAATTTTAATTTTCTTTTAGGGGTTTTATTATTTTTATGTCCCTTTAGGGGTTTTAGGGTTTTTAAGGTCCATTAGATTTTTTAGAGTTTACTATGGGGTATTAGGTATTGTATGGTCTTTTAGGGATTTAGGGGTTGTAGTGACTTGTTTTTTATTGTGTTTTTTTGGGTTGTTTAGGGGTTTTAGAGTTTTAGAGTCTTTTAGTTGGTTTTAGGGGGTTTATAATAATTTAGTGTTTTTAGGGGTTCTGAGAGGATTTAGGGGTTTTTTTAGATTTTTTATGGGGTTTGGCGGTTTTTATGTTGTTTTTCTTTATAGGGTTTATATAAGTCTATTGGGTTTTAAAGGATTTTAGGGTTTTAGGGTTTTCGTGGGTTTGAATGGTTAGTTAGGATTTTTTGTGTCCACTAGGGGTTTAAATGTTTTTTTTGTTTATTAACGTTTTAATGGGTTTTTTTGGTTTTTTGAGTTTTATAGGGTTTAAAAAAAATAAGGTTTATATGGTTTTTAATGTTGTTTTGGTATTTAGGGTTTTTTGGTTTTTTTGCGCTTTTGGGTTTTGATGGGTTTTAGTTATTTTTTTTGGTTTCACTGTTTTTAGGGCTTTAAGGGGGTTTAAGGCTTTTTATGTTTTTATAGGTTTAGGGTTTTTTTATATTTTTAGGGGGTTTACGGGTTTTTAGGTTTTTATGGATTTTAGGGTTTTATCATTTTTATGGGAATTAATGAGATTTTAGGGGGTTTTGGTGTTTTTTGTGTTTTTAGGGTGTTTTCGGGTTCTATGGGATTTTAGTGTTTTCTTAGGGATTTTGAGTGGTTTTCAATGTTTCTATGGTTTCTGGGATTTTTTACGATATTTAAAGGGATTTAGGGGTTTAGGGATTATAATGATTTTGAGGGTTTATTTGGTAGTTTTAGTAGATTTTATTGCATTTTGTGGGATTTACGGGATATATTGTTTTTAGGTTATTTTAGTTTTTTGGGTTTTATTGTTTTTTTGTGGTTTTTAAGGGATTTGGATTTTTAGTGTTTTTAGGTGGTTTTAGCGATTTTCAGAGTTTTAGGGTTTTATGGGGTTTTAGGGTTCGTAATGTATTATTGGTTTTAAGGTTATTATGGATTTCAATGGTTTTAGTGGTTTTGGATTTTTATTATATTTTATGTGGAAGTTTTAGGGTTTTCTGGGGTTTTGGGGTTTTAAGGGGGTTTTATTGTTTTTAGGGTTTCTTGGGATATTAAATGATTTTAGGCTTTTATATTTTTTTGGGTTTTTGGGGTTTTATTATTGATTTTAATATTTTTAGTGTTTTTTGTTCGTTTTTGTGGTTTGAAGGGGGTTTTAGGGGTTTCTATGTTTTCCGAAATCATCGGTTTTTAATGGTTTTATAGGGGGTTTATGGGGTGGGTGTTTGGGGTTTTCAGATTTCTTGTAATTTTTTTTTGGATTTTTTGTTTTGAGGGTTATTATTATTTTTTGGTTTTTAGGGTATTTTGGGATTATATATTTTATGATATTTATGTTTTTAGGTATTTTAGGGGTTTTTATGCATTGTTAGGGGTTTTATGGTGTTTAGGGATTTAAAGGGTTGTTATGGATCTTCAAGATTTTCACTAGTGTTTTATGGTCTTGTTGAGTTTTTTATCATTATTAGGGTCATTTATCATTTTTAGGGTCTTTTATGGTTTTAGATATTTTTATGATTTTTAGTGAAATCATGGGTTTTTAAAGTTTTTGGGTTTTTTCGATTATAAAATTTAGTGTATTTTAGCATTTTTAGGAGTTTTAATATTTTTAGGATGTTTTAGGGTTTCTTAGGGTTATAGGGGTTTTAGGGTTTTTAGGGGTTTTATCATTTCTATGGTTTTTAGGGATTTATGGGTTTTTTACGTTCTTACAGTATTTTAGTTTTATTAGGGGTTTTAAGATTTAGGGAGGTTTACAGGTCTTTTAATGTTTTTAGTGGTTTTTACGTGTTTTAGTGTATTTGGGGGGTTTTGGTTTTTATGGGTTTAAGGGGGGGGGGTTATGATTTTTTATGGGATTCAAGGGTTCATTTATAGTTTTTCATTATTTTTAGGATTTCAAGGGATTTATGGGTTTTATGGTTCATTGGAGTTTTCTTTAGTTTTTATGGTTTTAGGGGTTTGTATGGTTTTTTACGGTGTATAATGGGTGTAATCATTTTTAGGGTTTTTAGAGGTTTTAGGGTTTCTTATGGTTTTTACGCAATTTTTAGTGGTTTTGGGTTTTAAGGGTTGTTTAGGGTATTTTGGGTTTTCAGGGTTTTAAATGTTTTTTAGGTATTTTAGTGTTTTACCATTTTTTGGGGGGTTTTAAGGTTTGTTGTGTTTTTTGGGGTTTTAGGTGTTTTCTGGGTTTTAAATATTTTAGCATTCAATTAGGGTTTTAGAGTTCATATAGTGTTTTTAGAGCTGTTACAATTTTTTTATATTATGTACATTTTTATAATTTATTAGTGTTTTGATGGTTTTTAGGTTTTTTATGTGTTTTAGGGTTTTCTGATTATTTTTGTTTTTTAGGGTTTTTGGGTTTTGTGGGGTTTTTGTCTTTTTTATGGTTTTGTTGTGTTTTGTTGGGATTTTATTATTTTAAAATATTCAAGGTTCTTCTTAGGATTTTTATGGTTTTTAGGATTTTTTTGGATTTTATTAAGGTTTTTGGGTTTTTATTTCTTTTCCATTTTTTTCACATTTAATGGGTTTTTATAGTATTTATGGAATTTTATGGTTTTTTATTTGTAATGGGTTTTAGTGGGTTTTATGGTTTTTTGTGGTTTTTATTTTTTTATGGTGTTTAGGGTTATTTTTAATTTTTTCAATGTTTTTTAGGGTTTTTAGGGATTTTTTTAGGGTTTATAAGGTTTTAGGTTTTTTAGGATTTTTAGATAAATTTATATTATATAGTTTTAAGTTTAATATTTTTTATGAAACTCACTTACTAAATCAAACAATGATTATTTTTTCAACAGCATTCCTAACATCATGGAATTATATATAAATATTTTTTGTCCGATGGGGGAGATGTATTTTTGAGCCACCAAAAATAAGTGTCACCGTAAATAATATCATCAGATGAAGAATTTTTAAAGGGACATGTCTACTTCATCGGAAAAAATTTAGTAGATAAAAATCCATATATGATGTTTTTCATGAAATAATCATTGTTGAAGATGGTAATTTATGGAAAGAGTTTTGGAAGAATGTAGAGATGGAACTACTGAATTTATACCACTAGACAAACATTTTCAAGGATATAAATTTAATGACTTATATATATATATATGTACCAAAGAATAAAATATTCCACTCGAATAAATGATGTGAAAAAATGGATCAATACAAAATTTGAAAAAAAAGGTAATGAAATCAAAGTTTGAGTCAATACAAACTGATTGTGAAAAACATGTAAGGAAAAGACCAAAAAGATGAATATGAATGAAGTATTTAGAAGTTGAAATAGTGTAGTCAACCATATTTAGATACAACTATGTTTTTTCAGATAGACAATTATTACAATTGTTCGAGTGGAAATGATTTTGTTATAGGCTGTGTGATGTTCAAAGATTCTATGTTTTTGAAGTGTACATCTAAATGGATGAAGGAAATTATATTACATAGACATTCATTGGAATAAAATTCATTGGATTGAATTTTTAGAGAAGTTTTTTTGAGAAATGTTTGAGTTAAGGTAGGACTAATAAACAGAGCCAGTCAAAAAAAGCAATCAGTGGAGGAGTATAAATAATATATGGATGAAAAAATTCTAAGAAAATCATAAACAGAGTAGTTTCTAATATATTAATATGATAAACTTATTACAAATGTATATTTAGTAGTTTTTTATAAACAATTATAAATTCCATTTTAAGAATAATGTGGTTGTGCTATTTTTGAAGTGTTTATTAGCTAGCCAAATTCAAATAAGATTGATGAGTTCCTTAACGTCTAAAGTTAAAAAAATTCATGGAAGGTTAGTAACATATGGGAATTCAAGAATGTTTTGTAATATTTTAAAAGAGTTATGATTCATTTGGAGAATTTTTAAATAAAAATAATTAATTGATTTTGGAATTTTAGTGATCGGTAACTGAAATTATTTACCCACCATTTCTATATTTAACACATCTATAAATGGGGGAATAAAAAATAGTAGTTGTTATTTTTGAGGAAATTGTTCATATGTTTGAAAATATAAAATAGTAAAGATTTTTTTTAAGTTTGAGTTTTCCAAATGATTTTCCTTTTAGGTTGAAAAAGAGTACCAGATAGTGAATTTTGATCAGAGCATTGAATTGAGTTTTTAGTTCAGAGAAAAAAGATAGAGTTTTTTGGAAAAAAATTCTGAGTAGAGTATTGAGGAATAGAATTTTCATTATGAGGATATAATTTATGTTATAATATTAAGTACTGTTTTAGTGAGGCACACCATGGGGACATTATTGACTTTAGAGATATCAAATGACAGTTTCGAAAAGTTGATTTCCATGTTCCAATCATAGAGTTACAGATGGATGAAAAAACCGGGTATCAAGACGTCTCATTCATGGATATATATTTAGGGATCCACCAAATTTATATATACCTTTAATATGGAAAATCCATCACCTTTAGTGTAACCCAAGGAGTATTCTACTCTCAGGTAATTCCATTTGTCTTGGAGAATAGCGGCACCATGTACCAATATTCCATGCATCACAACATCAAACACTTACTAAGGATGTTTTCCAAATTCTTTGTTGATGATCTAGTGGTTAAATCATGATATCATTCTGACCATTTATTTGGTCATGAAACCATATTCAACAAACTACAACATCACATACTAAAAATAAACCCCATAAAATGTTCTTTTGGCATCACCATGGAAAGGTTATCAGTTTTATCATCCATCATCTCATGATTGACGTTTATTCTGAGAAGGAAAAGGCTATCCTATCATTTTATCTCCTTAAGACATTAATGATTTGAGAAGACATAATTGAAACATTTCCTACATATGTAGCAATATATCCAACCTCCTAGGTAAGTGATTTCCCTTTTCCAAATTGAATAAAAAGGGGTCACATATAAATGGACCAACAACAGTTAGGGAGAATTTAAAAGCCTAAAAAAGTATCTTTTGTTTCCACCAGTGATAATACCTCCCTATAAACTAAATCCACTCATTATATATGTTAAATCTCTAGAGAAGTCACCAGGTTCCTTCCTCACTCAAAATAATGATTCTCAGGTTGAATACAACCTTTATTTTCTTAGTCAAACTATTCTTAATGATGAGACTTGTTATTTGGATATTGAGAAGATCTACCTGGAATTAATCTTTGAGGTTTAGAAATATTGGCACTACCTACAACCCCATGAGATCCATTTTTCCTCTCACAATAACCAACTAAAATATATCCTTAATCTTCAATTATTTATGGGGTATTTATAATTTTGATTGGTTATTCAGTAGTGGTTTGACCTATATTTTATGCCTCAGAAGGTTTTTAAAGGCCAATAATTGGCATATTCTCTCATAGAACACCCTTCTGTAGAAACAATGTCATTGGATAATGAATTTACAGATGAATATATCTTTTATATTCAATCCGTCCCCCAAATATGAAAATTTATTTTGATGGATCATCTAAAATTCCAATGGGGAAGAGATTGGAAGACCCCAATCCTAACAAAGTCAGGTTGTGGGTAATTCTAATCTCTCCAGTAAATGATTCTCTTACATACTCCATGTTTTTATAGGGTTGTACAAACAATGATGTAGAATATAATTCACTCATTGAAAGCATGTAAATGGAACTATAGATACCATTGGACCACCTAGAGGTGAAATAAAATTATGTTTTGATAATAAAAGAGATTAAGGGTGATTATACTATCATAAAAAAAGAGTTAATTCCACTTCTCAACTATGTCTCAGGGTTAATGGATGAATTCCCCTCATATTGAATATTGACTCATGTCCTATGATCACATAATTATTAGGAAGATACATTGGTGAATGAAACAACAGCTTTGGTAGATCCAAACTAGGATTAAACTATAATTATAATCACACAACACCAAATGGTGTCACCTTTTGGTAATTTCATAGTAGAAGAGATTTATGAGATTAGTCTCATTTCCAAACCAGATGGTCCTATGAATTATTGAATGATACCCACTATTGACTACCTTAAAAATGTAGTTCTCTTGTCTTTCATATCTAGAAAATAGAATACCCAATAATGAGTGTTTAGTTTTACTCTTTATGATAGCCCAAATCATTATAATGTCCTATATAAATGAATATTTGATGGATTAATTCTCAAATTCATTTATTTAGATGATACCACTACTATCATGAATGGAGTGCACAAAGTAGAATGTGGTGTCTTCTAGTTAGGGTTCCAAAACACTAATGAAATCCGAAGGCTTGGGTACTTATGGTCCTCAATGACACAATATTCCACAGAATTCACCAGGAAATGTCATTAGTTCCAAGTGCATGCCAACTTCATCAATCTACCCCTCGTATTTGATTCACTCAACTAAATACTCTAGGGAATTTTCATTATTGTGAATGTATATTGTGGGGAATTATCCTCCATATACAACCATGAAGTTCAAATACATCTTAATTGTTAACTACTTATTCTCCAAATGGGATGAGATATTAACCCTCAAAGACGTTTGGGGGAAAATCATTTTAATCATCATGATATACAAAAACATTACCAAATTTTGTGTCCCTCATAAAATATTTATGAACCATGAAACCAATTTATATTCATCTAAGTTTTTGATGTTGTTTTAGGAGTATAATATCAAATCCAACCACTCTTCCTGATATCATATAGTAGTTAATGGATAGATAGAGGCCTTCAACCAGACCATATCAAACACACTCAAAAGGATGGTAGAAAAATATATAAAATTTCCAGACTATCTTTTTCATGAATTTGGTCCTATCAGACTATCACTTGTATCACCACACATGTGACTCTGTATTCACTCATATAAAGTACATAAATAGTCATTCCCATTCAGGTACAATTTTCCATGTTTTGCATTACAATATGTGATAATCTATCCAAATATGATAAATCATAGAAATGGATTGATGAATGGGAGGGACTCAATGAGAATAGATATCATAACAAGAATACCTAAGGGTTTCATCAAAATAATATAGTGATAGATTTTAACAAAAAGGTCTACCACCATTCACTCCTCCAAGGAGAACAAGTATTGGTCCTCAGGGATCCAATAATACTAGCGAAGAAGCATTCAATGATTTTGAAAAAATGGGAGGGACCTTATTTCATAACCAATGTCCACCCTAATAGGGTTTATTCCCTAATATATATGGATGGAGAGATCATTACATCCCCAACCATTGAGAGGATTCTTAAAAATTATTTTGTGTGGAAAAAGAGTGACACCTATCCGCTGAATGATGTTAAGCTACATAGCCAATGTTTATCACTTGACCGTGAAAAACACGACACATCATCCATGTCACAAGTTGATAAACTGTGAAATGACAAAAATCATTTCCACAATATGATAAAATTCATTGCGTCATCATCTTGACTACATGCTGTTAACTTTATCGATATCCTATATGATAAGAATAAGACTACACTTTTAGAAAATGCATGATAATTCAAATTCCCCACCAAAAATGAAACCTCCCTTTGAATTAGTCTTCTACCATGCTGTATTTTAAGACTACGTGTGACTTGATTCTCATTCTAGTGGGATATATAGTGACACGCAGACCCTATGTCTGGGGTCCATCCATTAAATATACAAAATCTACACCCCCTTCATATAAAAAAATTGATATAGGGGACTCCAAAATGGGTCCTTTAATTTTTAGGTTTGTCTTAAGTATAATTCCCAATCTATTCACATGAGTCAAATTCATATATGGAATCATTTTCAAGAACTAAGTGTGCATTGATTCATGTCATCAAAGGATACATAGTGACACCAAGATCCCTTATCCTAGGTATATATGCAATTATCAATTGAAAAAATGCCTCCCCTCTACATATGTATTAGAAAATCATAGAGATTTTCCCATTCACAACTATGTATGGATTGATTCTCATCCACTTAGGATACATAGAGACCCATGGGTAACTTATCTTTAGCCAAGGACCATTATAAAAAATTCATGAAGTACTTTCCCTTAAACATTGTCCAAATGGACCCTGTGAATTATGTATTCAGTGTTTGTCAAGAATAGGGCCCCCTAGAACTCTTTTCACATCGGTTCATCAATTATTATTTATAAAATACCTTTTACTGCATTTTTATCCCATCCAGGTCAAAGATATGCAATGATAAATTGTAGAATTTCGCCATGGAAAACCCGGGAGACCTCATGTGACCATGTATGAGAGGAATAAATAATGAAAACATTTCATCATGATGTTAAACTACATAGTCTATCTTTAAAGAATGAACATAAAAAGAATGAAAATTCATCATTTCCGCACAATATAAAACTTCACGGTTCAAATAATCATGTTGCACAATGTGAAACCACGTAACATCTCTATCTATGAATGAGTGGATCATAATATACAATGCTTGTATCCCACCATAGCTTTCCTCAAGAACTGTATGTGGATAGATTCATGTTATCTCAAGATACATAGTGACGCTCAGATCTCCAATATAGGGTCCATCCACAACTATAAAATTTCCACATCCCTGTGTTTGGGTCAAACCTATACAATTATCTTTTCAAGAACTATGTTTTTCTTGATTCTCACTTTAATGAGATATATAGAGATCCATCGATCATAGATCCTAGTCCAGCCACCAGAAATTCAATATAGCCCATTCTTAATTTTTATCACCTCTTTATGGTGAAAGAAAACTTTTCCAATTATTGTTCTCACCCCAAGCATATATAAGATGATATTAGAAGTTTCTATAAATTACTACCCATATGATTAGAGAATATCAATTCACATTAGGTTTATTATGTTTATGGTCAGAAGACAATAAAATACATTCTATATTTCTTTATAGTATTGCTCCAAACAACATGGTTTCTTAAGTACTACTTATCGGTTGAATCTCATTACCATGAGTTAAATAGTGATTCCAAGGTCCTATACCCTAGTCCAGCTGCAATGTCCCTTTTTCACATTGATTCACTCACATTCTTACCATAGGAATTTAAACATCATGGTATTTGTATTTGTCTCATGACTCTAAACTAAATGTTTCTTAAGAAATAAATATGATTTCATTCTCATTCCAACAAGATATGTAGTGATGCCTAGACCTCATATCCTAGTCTCATGCATCGGGTAAATAAACCCCCCCCCTCTCCTACATACAAACAATGTTATATATAGGATATCTTAATTTGGGTTCCCTCATCCACGATTCCATAAAGGAAATAGAAATGTACCCTCCATTAGATGTGTCCAATATATGAAAGGGACTATACGCATCATTATAAATTTCAGCCCAAATTCTTCCATTATTCTCAATCATATATCACTTCAACAAGTCATACGCCTTATCATGGAAAATTTTGGATTTTAATAATCATTGTAAAACTTCAAGAAATTGAATGTTTGATACCTATGGAAATATTTATATGACTATGTAGTAACACTCCATAGATATATTTTCATAAATCACCACCAAAATAGGGTTGTCAGCAAGAGGATGCAACTATTTGACTATATAGTAACATGACCTTGTTGGATTTTCATAAAGATGCCAAGAAAACATGTTTGTTAACTTGTAAAACATTCATCATTAGGATAATCCTCTTATGTGAATATCATCCTTACAATTATATTTTTGTAACCTTCTATTTGATTTTGGTCCATGCTCATCCCTCACATGGTCGCCCCATGTTAGTTTTCCCAATACAAGAATCCCCGAGACATGGGATTACAATTTCCACACTCATGTATGAAGCACTTCGGAATAACCATTGTTAGTTAGACCACATATTACCAATTGTTTCGATGATCCCATGGTATTTTTTGTATGAATTAAAATTAGGGTAACCATATTTCTTCTGTTTGGGTTAGAACTTCAAGGGAAAACATTTCCCTCCTTATTATTTATTTTTTTACATGAAATGATTCTTTCATATTCAATCACCTTCCCTCCACAATCCAAACAATGTTCCAAGGCAAAGATGATTCTCCATAAAAATACTCTTACCATTGGTAGTGTAATTTAAGAAATCATGAGGATACATTTGTTTTAATATGAAGTAACACACCCTATTGGCTTTTCATAAGTCACTTCAAAAAAGAGCCTGTCAGCCAGAGGGTGCATCTTTTTAACAATGCTATAACACAACCTAGTTGTTTATTCAAAAAGTTACAAAAGAAATAGGGTTTTCAACCAGTGGAACATTCATCCTCTGTAGAAACCTATTATATATCCATGATCCCTTTCCTTCGTATCACTCTTAGGATATAGAGGTCCTGCAGATTATATCTTACAACCTTTTCCCATTCATACCTAAAAATGATGGCACATTCATGAGAAAATTACCATGAGAGTGGTAATTTTTAATATTTTGGTTAGAGATAAAAGATCATAAATTATAGACCATAATGTTCTTGTTAGATGAAATTAAACTACATGGCACAACGTCATCAATGTAATATGTTAAACTGCAAGATCTATATCCTAGTTGCATGACATTAAACTACACGACACTGCAACCATTGATAGAAAGGGGCCTTCCCCCAAACATTAGTCATTCAATAGAGTTTTACCTTATTTAAAAAATACAAATTCACGTAGGAATGGTTTCCCATTCATGTAAAATGCCAATAATGATGATCTCTTCATTCTCAGACACATCACATTAGAAAACCACCCCTTGTGGTATTGAGAAAACTGGATCTTCAAAAAAAAATTACATGACCATTGGTAATAGAATTTTAGAATTCATGAGGATACCTTTGTTTTACTATTCAGTAATATACCCTAGTTGGATTTTTATGAGTCACCCACCAAAATAGTCTATCATCCTACATATTCCAATATTTGAATATGTAGAAACATGCCCTAGTTTTCATTACATTATGTCACAAAAAATTTGTTTTTCAACTTGTCACGACCCGACCCAACGGGGCTCGAGCCGCGACTCCCCAAGCCCGCCTCCAATAGGCCAGGGGCTGGCGACTAGCGCCGAGTAGGCTATCACACACATGGGAGGCATTAGCCTATGGTACCTGTACACACGCACCCACAAACACCTCCATGCAACAGTGCAGAGATATAGAAACTGAAAAGTAAATGCATGCATACAATCTATCCCAAACCAGAGTGCAACAGCAAAAGTACAAGGGCAAAACAGGGCCCACCAAAAGAAAACTACAAAGCGCGTCCAACCTGCTCTGAAGAAGGGGAACGCTGCCACAAACACCCACCGGAAAGCTCCCTCGGCACAGCTCTGGTAAACACCCCAGTCAACTCGCTCACTAAGCTCCGCCTGCTCCGGGTCCTCCTGGGACTCCGTCAAAAAGCCTGTGGTCTGTACAAGACACAAACATGTGCGGGCAAAGCCCGTGCAGGGGTGAGTATAAACATACTCAGTAGGCACCCCAAAAACCCAAAACCCAAGGGAGAAACTGAAAGGCAACAGTCCGCTCAACCCAGCCAGAGGGAACCCAGACGAGAGAGAAACTCCATCTCGTGACCATCCTCGGCTAAACACAACTAGTCATCTCAGCTCAGCTCAGGTGTATGCCCATGCATACACCTTGAACAATCCAGATATACACAGCTCACGCCACAAAGCCACAAGAGGTACCGACCTCATCACCAGCAACTGTCCACAACCAGGAGAGTACACCACGAACACTGACATACCAGATGACACTCATCCGAGAGATACACTCCATCGGGTTACTCGCAAACATCACAGACGCTCACCCGAGAGACCACGCTCATCGGATAGCATCACTGAGGAAACATCGCTGAAACAACATAACCACCAAACTCCTCGGAGAGGGGATCGCCGCTAGGGTCCGCTAGGGGATACCAAGACCCACTCCGGTATACGTAACTCACAGATAGGGGATCACTCCCAGGGTCCGCTGGGGGATACCACGACCCGATCTGGCATACGTAGTTCTCACAGATGGGGGATCACACCCAGGATCCGCTGGGGGATACCACAACCCGATCTGCACTCGACAGAAGCTTCACACTCAGATAGAGGATCATCGTCCATATAAAGATGGTCACGACGATACCGGAACCCTATCTGGGATAACTCGCGATGTAGGGGATCGAACCGACGATGCCACAACCCTACCGAAACCACGCGCTGAGTAGGGGATCGCATAACCAACGATACCGCAACCCTACTGACACCAAGCGCTGAGTAGGGGATCGTATAACCAACGATGCCGCAACCCTACTATAAACATCATGCTGAGTAGGGGATCGTAAACCCGACGATGCCACAACCCTACTATGCACGACCCACCGCGTAGGGGATCATATTCCCGATGATGCCACAAACCCTACGGGGTTAACCTGCTAGATAGGGGATCGCTGCCCGTGAATAAGCGGTCACAACGATACCAAGAACCCGATCTAGGGTAAAGATGCTAGAGGATCCACTCCGGGCCCACCGGAGGGATACCACAACTCTAACAGTTTAAACATCCCATAGAGAGGATCACAAACCCATACGAAGGTTGTGATACCACACAAACCCTCGTAGGAACGAACCAAGGGAGAACCCTCAACCACTGCTGGTCCAAACGTCGCTAACCCAAGCGACTCGCCTCAAAGCCACACTGCGCACCTCCGAAGCCAAAACCGAGGCCACCATCGTGTTCCACGCGGAAAAACACGCAGGATAGGCTGTTTACTCGCCCGAAACGGAGCACCAGTGAAAACGAAACTTTTCACCGTAGCTAGCTCGTCCGGGGCCCACACAACGATCTCAAAACCCATTGAACGGATCACACCACGGCGATCCCCTCGGAAAAACAAGCGGAATCGTCTACTCGCTCGCCCAGAACGGACACCCGGTGAAAAAGGTACTATTCACCGAAGGCCGGCTCGGGTGGGGCCCACGCCTGGATTCCGAAACTCATCGAACGGAATGCACCATTGCGATCCTCTCAGAAAAACACACAGGATCGACTATTCATCCGCCAAAATCGGACTCCTGGTACAAAAGCTGCGTTTCTCCGCAAACGCCAAAACCCAGCCTCGTGGGGCCCGCACCCCGTTCACAGTCCCACCACCTGGAAACCATCTCAAATAGTCCGTCATATCATCAGGGTCTCAACGCCACTGACAGCGCGTCAATCGGACGCTCCGGGTAGAAGTTACAAAGGCCCGAAGTCGTAAAATAATAAAATAATATTATTTTATACGACGTATCTAACTCCCGGGCCACGATCCCGAACCAAAAAATTCTCAAAGTGATTTCAAAAGGTCCGTTTTGACGCAAGGAGCGCGTCGCTGCAAACGGCTCGTAAATCGGAGTTACGGTTTGCGAGTTACGGGGGTTTAAAGAACCCCCGGAACAAACTGGCCGGACCACCGCAGGGTCGCCGAAAACAACCGCGCCGACGCCAGATTCTGCCGCGCCACCGCCGGACTCTGCCGCGCCGCCGCCGCCTCCACCGGAAACCGCCGCCGTGCCGCCGTGTCGTCGCCGGATTCCGCCATGGCCGCCGCCGGAAAACCGGGTTTTCGCCGGAAAACTTCCGGGAGCCACCGAGAGCACCCCGGTGCTCCAAATTCAGATACGAAACATGTTTTGGAAAGCTCGGGACCCGAACTATACAACCCATATGAAAATTTGAAGAAAAACAACACAAAAACGGGATCCGGGATTATAAAACTCAAACCGCCTACCTCGCGGGCGAAACGCCGATGTTCTGCCTCAGATCCGCGCTCCAGAGCTTCCGATGCGCGCTCCTGGAACCTCCACCGTCGAATTCTGAGCTCGTGGGTGCTCCGTTTGCTTGATTCGGCGGAGTGGCGGCGAAGAACGGCGAAGAACGATGAAGAACGATTATAAGGGGGGGGGGGGGGCGCTGATATTTATATCAGCCACCCGCCGGCGCCAAACTCGCCTCGGACCCGACGCCCGATGCGAACAAAAGTAAGGTCACCCCTAGGGTAAACGCGCCGTTCTGAACGCAACGACGATCTCAGATTTTCCATCCGAGACTCCGTTCAGAAGTTATTCAAGCCGACGCTCTCACACAAACTTGCCACTTATTTACGGAAACGCCCCTGGTGGCGTTTCTCACCGCAGGCCCGCGCCCGCAATGTTTACACCCCGCCTAGGGTAAACGGCACGTTCCGGACGCAACCGTGCCCTCAGATTCCTGATCTGAGCTACCGTTTAGGAGATATCACACCCCCTCCACGTGCATAGTATAAAAAATACTTAATATTTTTATAAAATTAATTCCGGGCACACCGGGCCTCGGAATCGCACGCCGTCTTCGCGCCTAGCTCTGGAATTCTTCGTAGAAAAATTCCAAAGTCTGACAGGGCCAAAAATCCGAGTCTCTACATCCTCCCCCCCTTAGAACTTTTCATCCTCGAAAAGCCCCAAGCACAAGGAAAGCGACTGATCTCTCAACTGGGTCTCACACACCAGCGAACTCACCACCAACAACCACTCAGGGTCTTACCAACGCCCTGAACAAAACTCGAGCAAGAAAAAAAAGGAAAGAGTACCGCTAAACAGTGTCTGACAAACTACTGTAGTAAGTAGAAAAGACACAAGGCGTACCTCTATCCATCTGTGGTGCCTCTGGGTCGACTGCCTCCAGGGCATGCAGCTGTTCTCGCCCTCAACCACCAGCTCCCTGAGCTTGGCGTGGACCACCTGGGGGTGGGGGTGGTGGCAACTGGTACTGTCTACCACCGCCTCCCGCTGCACCAGCTCCGACGCCCTGCGTACCTCCTTGCTTGAGACGCTGCCTCTGCCAAGGCGGTCCATCGACCGGCTCCCTCTCAGCAGCACGTCGGGTCGGACAATCTCTAGAAAGATGTCCCCGACCATCGCAAGCGTAACACCGCCTCTCCTGCGGCTGACCAAAACTGGCCTGCGAGCCCTGTGAGATCCGAGGCTCAGATCCCCCATCCTGGGGTCGCCTCCTGAAACGTCGGCCACGTCCAGACCCCTGAGTCTGTCGTCGGCTACCAGATGCCGATCCGACCAACGAAGTCTCAGCTCTCGCGTGCCCAGCACCAATAGGAGAGATCTGCTCGGCCAGAAAGCTCTCCACCACCAGCGCTCGCTCCAGCACTCCAGCATAGGTGGGCAGGCACAAGGAAACCACACCTGCTCGGATGTCCCTGTGTAAGCCCTGCTCGAATGTCCGAGTCCTAAAAAACGGGTCTCGAACCATATCCAGGGAGTAGCGTGACATGTCTGTAAACCTCGCTGATTACTCCGACACGGTCAGGCTCTCCTGTCGAAGCTGTAGAAGCTCTTGGATCCGCACTGAGCTCAGTGTCACCGGATAAAACTCCTCCCTGAAGAGCCGCTCAAACTCTGCCCACGTGAGCGTCTCCTCATCATGGGACTGCGTCACCAAACTCCACTATCACCCGGCAGAACCATGCAGAAGGCTCGCCTCTAGGACCACCATCTGATCTGGAGGTGTCCTCACTAGGCGGAAAACTCGAGTGACTGCCTCAAGCCAGTCATCGGCTGCCTCGGGGTCTGGATCACCCCGGAACCTCAGAGGTCGCTGCCTCTGGAACTCGTGTAGCGCACTCAGCCTGCATGCAACCTGGTCCTGCACCGCCGGCACAACTAGCTTCTCAACAGGTGGTGGCTCAACTGGCAGACCACCTGGAGGTGCAACCTCAGAACCTGGGCCCTGCTCCACAGCCACTACACGGGGCGGGTCATCAGCACAATCCTGCTGCGGAACCCTCACTGGCCGTCGTCGTGGAGGCATCCTGAAATACATTCACGACACACCACAGTCAAAGAGTATATCTGGAGAGCTGACTCAAGAAGGACAAGGAAAACCCAGAACCCAGTCCTGTATGATGCATTCACCATTATGCCCCTGTGACCAGTGTACGAATGTCCCGAGTCAAAAGGCAGGTTATCAGAGTCCTGGTGTATGGATACGTCGGCCGCCGCACCAACACTGGAGTCCCTGTCCTGAAAGTCGAACTCGAAACATCCTAACACTACCGCTATGCAACCCAAAACAAGCTCACAGCTGGACCAGCTACGCTCAGAGATCCCAAATGTGGAACCTCCTCTGATACCACTCTGTCACGACCCGACCCAACGGGGCTCGAGCCGCGACTCCCCAAGCCCGCCTCCAATAGGCCAGGGGCTGGCGACTAGCGCCGAGTAGGCTATCACACACATGGGAGGCATTAGCCTATGGTACCTATACACACGCACCCACAAACACCTCCATGCAACAGTGCAGAGATATAGAAACTGAAAAGTAAATGCATGCATACAATCTATCCCAAACCAGAGTTCAACAGCAAAAGTACAAGGGCAAAACAGGGCCCACCAAAAGAAAACTACAAAGCGCGTCCAACCTGCTCTGAAGAAGGGGAACGCTGCCACAAACACCCGCCGGAAAGCTCCCTCGACACAGCTCTGGTAAACACCCCAGTCAACTCGCTCACTAAGCTCTGCCTTCTCCGGGTCCTCCTGGGACTCCGTCAAAAAGCCTGTGGTCTGCACAAGACACAAACATGTGCGGGAAAAGCCCGTGCAGGGGTGAGTATAAACATACTCAGTAGGCACCCCAAAAACCCAAAACCCAAGGGAGCAACTGAAAGGCAACAGTCCGCTCAACCCAGCCAGAGGGAACCCAGATGAGAGAAAAACTCCATCTCGTGACCATCCTCGGCTAAACACAACTACTCAGCTCAGCTCAGCTCAGGTGTATGCCCATGCATACACCTTGAACAATCCAGATATACACAGCTCACGCCACAAAGCCACAAGAGGTACTGACCTCATCACCAGCAACTGTCCACAACCAGGAGAGTACACCACGAACACTGTCATACCAGATGACACTCATCCGAGAGATACACTCCATCGGGTTACTCGCAAACATCATAGACGCTCACCCGAGAGACCACGCTCATCGGATAGCATCACTGAGGAAACATCGCTGAAACAACATAACCACCAAACTCCTCGGAGAGGGGATCGCCGCTAGGGTCCTCTAGGGGATACCAAGACCCACTCCGGTATACGTAACTCACAGATAGGGGATCACTCCTAGGGTCCGCTGGGAGATACCACGACCCGATCTAGCATACGTAGTTCTCACAGATGGGGGATCACACCCAGGATCCGCTGGGGGATACCACAACCCGATCTGCACTCGACAGAAGCTTCACACTCAGATAGAGGATCATCGTCCATATAAAGATGGTCACGATGATACCGGAACCCTATCTGGGATAACTCGCGATGTAGGGGATCGAACCGACGATGCCACAACCCTACCGAAACCACGCGCTAAGTAGGGGATCACATAACCAACGATACCGCAACCCTACCGACACCAAGCGCTGAGTAGGGGGTCGTATAACCAATGATGCCGCAACCCTACTATAAACATCATGTTGAGTAGGGGATCGTAAACCCGACGATGCCACAACCCTACTATGCACGACCCACCGCGTAGGGGATCATATTCCCGATGATGCCACAAACCCTACGGGGTTAACCTGCTAGATAGGGGATCGCTGCCCGTGAATAAGCGGTCACAGCGATACCAAGAACCCGATCTAGGGTAAAGATGCTAGAGGATCTACTCTGGGCCCACCGGAGGGATACCACAACTCTAACAGTTTAAACATCCCATCGAGAGGATCCCAAACCCATACGAAGGTTGTGATACCACACGAACCCTCGTAGGAACGAACCAAGGGAGAACCCTCAACCACTGCTGGTCCAAACGTCGCTAACCCGAGCGACTCGCCTCAACGCCACACTGCGCACCTCCGAAGCCAAAACCGAGGCCACCATCGTGTTCCACGCGGAAAAACACGCAGGATAGGCTGTTTACTCGCCCGAAACGGAGCACCAGTGAAAACGACACTATTCACCGTAGCTAGCTCGTGCGGGGCCCACACAATGATCCCGAAACCCATCGGGCGGATCACACCACGGCGATCCCCTCGGAAAAACAAGCGGAATCGTCTACTCGCTCGCCCAGAACGGACACCCGGTGAAAAAGGTACTATTCACCGAAGGCCGGCTCGGGTGGGGCCCACGCCTGAATTCCGAAACTCATTGAACGGAATGCACCATTGCGATCCTCCCGGAAAAACACACAGGATCGACTATTCATCCGCCAAAATCGGACTCCTGGTGCAAAATCTGCGTTTCTCCGCAAATGCCAAAACCCAGCCTCGTGGGGCCCGCACCCTGTTCCCAGTCCCAGCACCTGGAAACCATCTCAAAAAGTCTGTCGTATCATCAGGGTCTCAACGCCACTGACGGCGCGTCAATCGGACGCTCCGGGTAGAAGTTACAAAGGCCCGAAGTCGTAAAATAATAAAATAATATTATTTTATACGACGTTTCTAACTCCCGGGCCACGATCCCGAACCATAAAATTCTCAAAGTGATTTCAAAAGGTCCGTCTCGACGCAAGGAGCACATCGCCGCAAACGGCTCGTAAATCGGAGTTACGGTTTGCGAGTTACGGGGGTTTAAAGAACCCCCGGAACAAACTGGCCGGACCACCGCAGGGTCGCCGGAAACAACCATGCCGCCGTCGGATTCCGCCGCGCCGCCGCCGGACTCTGCCACGCCGCCGCCGCCGCCACCGGAAACCGCCGCCGTGCCGCCGCGCCGTCGCCGGATTCCGCCATGGCCGCCGCCGGAAAACCGGGTTTTCGCCGGAAAACATCCGGGAGCCACCGAGAGCACCCCGGTGCTCCAAATTCAGATCTGAAACATGTTTTGGAAAGCTCGGGACCCGAACTATACAACCCATATGAAAATTTGAAGAAAAACAACACAAAAACGGGATCCGGGATTGTAAAACTCAAACCGCCTACCTCGCGGGCGAAACGCCGACGTTCTGCCTCAGATCCGCGCTCCAGAGCTTCCGATGCGTGCTCCTGGAACGTCCGCCGTCGAATTCTGAGCTCGTGGGCTCTCCGTTTGCTCGATTCGGCGGAGTGCCGGTGAAGAACGGCGAAGAACGACGAAGAACGATTATAAGGGGGGGGGGGGGCGCTGATATTTATATCAGCCACCCGCCGGCGCCAAACTCGCATCGGACCCGACGCCCGATGCGAACAAAAGTAAGGTCACCCCTAGGGTAAACGCGCCGTTCTGAACGCAACGACGGTCTCATATTTTCCATCCGAGACTCTGTTCAGAAGTTATTCGAGCCGACGCTCGCACACAAACTTGTCACTTATTTACGGAAACGCCCCTGGTGGCGTTTCTCACCGCAGGCCTGCGCCCGCAAAGTTTACACCCCGCCTAGGGTAAACGGCACTTTCCGGACGCAACCGTGCCCTCAGATTCCCGATCTGAGCTACCGTTTAGGAGATATCACACCCCCACCACGTGCATAGTATAAAAAAAACTTAATATTTTTATAAAATTAATTCCGGGCACACCGGGCCTCGGAATCGCACGCCGTCTTCGCTCCTAGCTCTGGAATTCTTCGTAGAAAAATTCCAAAGTCTGACAGGGCCAAAAACCAGAGTCGCTACACAACTAGAGGAACAATCATCTTTATGAGAGACCTCTTTTATGCTTATAGTCAATGAAAATATTATTTTTGAAACTTTTTTGGAACGCTGTCTGTGGCCATTACTCACATTCATGTCTCACATCATGTTTTAGATCTTAGAATCATCAAATCATGACTCAAATTACCCTTTAGTTATCTAAATAATTCCATAATATTCTTGGATAGTAAAACTTGTTTGGGTCATCATTTTAACATTAAATACAAAGATTCTTGACCTAAAACAACAGTTCAGTTATTCCTTATTGAAATACTATAAATAAACTATAAAATGTGACAAAATACTCACTCAGTTGAAAACCGTAGAGGGAACCTAGGTTAAATATTTTCTATTAGTTTTATAGACCGATGATCTATATGTTTTAGGAATGAACTGAGATATGAAAAGATAAATGGAGAAATATTTATTGGACTGAAAACCGAAAAACAGGTGGCCTAACCAAAAGTTATGTCTTGTGTGCTAATTCATTATCATATCAGAGATAGGAAAAATTAGGATGATGAAACAAAAGAAACAAAGTTCATAGGGTTATTCATATGACCCTAGAAGTTGTAAAACTATTCCCGTTAGGTCCAAATATTGAGGCTAATATTAGGGCACTCCATCACCGATATCATTTTAATTATATTCCAATGACATTCACTAAAATGGTTCATTTTTAGTGTTTTATTACGATTATGATTTGGGAATGAATATAGGAAAATGTTATCGGAAATAAAATATTTTTTCATATATTTCATAAAATGAAATGGAACATCCACAAATTGGAGAATCTACACCAAATTATACAAGAACACCTCAATATAGGCTTTGAGTTGTTGGACTGTGGCTTGAGTGTTATCCATAGTTTTCTAAAACTCATCAAGTTGTGTGGTGATAGCATCCTCAACATTACGAAGTTTATCATTCTCCATATTAATAGATTCCTTTCCTTCTGCCAAATCCCTTGTCAAGGATCGATGGAGATGGACTATCTATTCCTTAAAAAAATACATTTTTTCTTGAAGGTGTATCAGTTGGATAGATTTCTCATCATGATAACCCCAATATTCTTCCACCTCCCAGGAATGATTTAGATAAGCATGGGATACAACAGCTCAAAGATCTTGGAATCAGTCTGCCCACTGCACCTCATACCATTTAATCCTTTATCTCTCCTCCCATCACTAGATTATTGACTCTATAATATGGCAGATCTTACGGAAATCAAATCTGCAATATCCGAAATTGGAGAACATTGCTGAGAATCAGTAGGGAAGTGAAGCAAGGTTTTCAAGTAGTGTGTCCATGACTATCTTCTTAAAGTCTTTCCAAACCATATAGTGTGGTAAAAAGGCATCATGTTTTCCCAAATCTAACTCAGAGCCACTCTTAGTGATATATATATATATATATTGTAACTAGTGCACTCAATGATTCACCTTATTCTTCTCCCTCAAAGACAAACACATTTTTCCTAAAAATACTTACTGAACTAGCATAGAATCTCCCACTTCATGCCCAACCACTAAAGTAGATGATTCTGAATAATAGGTGACACTCCTCATATACATCAAGAGGTGAAAAGAAAATAATGGTAGTGAAGAAACCTAAATGGTTAATAACACTCACCCATTGTCAGATTGACTATTTGTATTAATGAGGCTTTAGAACTCTTAGTCTTAGTTCATGGAGTGAGGACATCCTAAAAAGGATAATCCACATGGATTTTTCCAGAAATTGGGATATAATTACCCTAAGGATATCCCATATCAGGATTATTAGATGTCACTACCTTAGTTTTAGGAGTAGGATGGTCTTGGATGTGTTATTAATGAATTCCCTTAGAAAAATGCTTTGGAGAAAATGATGTACATATCAAGCTATGAGGTGAGATATAAAATGAAAAGTGATCAAAAGTATTTTAAAGAAATTTTAGAAAGAGAAACTCACATCCTTCCAATAACCTACTAAACTCCCCAAACACCTCTAAATAGGTAGGAATGTTAATGTTTTTTAACCTATCACCAAGGATTGTTAGTTATTCCATTTTTTCATTATACAATCCATAACATATCACAAAATCTTCACCATTCTGGGCAACTGAGCTATGGGTCTTTAGACGAAAATTGGATCCAATGTTGATTATCTCTAATAACTTATCGATAGACACGATATATTTATACCCCACAGTGTTAGGACCATCATTGAAATCATCATTTGACTATATAGGATCCCTATCAACTAATTATGATGGAAATATAGGGCTGAGAGTGGTTGGTGTAGGATAATATAGTGTATTAGGAAGATCTAATATATCATAGGGGATAATGTTAGAAATCAGCACCTAATGCCTTATGATATACAACTGACATTAACGTGACCCTCTTCCATCTCTGTGATATTGGGGGTAGACAAAAATTCATCACATAGAACTTTATCCATCAAGGTGATGGATTTATCAACATGAATATATGCCTCTTTCGGGATTTCCCCCTCAATCCATGAAGGAACATTTATGGATACCTTAATGGAGTAAAGAAATTCAGATTTTATAAAAGTCAAAAAAATAAAAAGAGTATGTCGAGAAAGTCATGAGATCAAATGACATCACAAATTCTTACTCTGTCGCATATGTTGGGCCAACATATCTGCCCCCTTTCATTTTCTCTCTTGAGATGTTGAGGATTATGAACCATTCCACTCAATAACAATAAATTGAGGTTGAAGTCAAGGAATTCACCTTTCCATTTCCTCCACCATCTTCCTCTAAACTAGGGATAGTTATGAGGTTTTTTGAGACTCAACCACTACTCTGATGTGGGTTCCCATGGGCCCATATCACACAAATTGGAGCTCCTTTTCAACTGGTTCTTATTATTCTCTTCCAAAATGAGAGATACATCCCATCAAGATTAATGATTTTAAGTGAAGGATCATAAAGATAAGTGACAAGATATAGTGGTACATCACATGAGTCGATATAGTCATCCCATTCCTCTTCAGTATGAATAGTTATCCCTTCAATTTTTCCTCAATCCAACATGTCAGATACCCAATTTTTGACCAGGATCCGATCATCGGTTAAAATCATCAACATTCCCTGCTCCCAAATGTATTTCCCCTTCTCAGTCAAATTACAATTTGGGTGGAGATTAGAGGATTCCAGGAAATCCAATAGTTATGGGATTTATATTCCATCCTAGAGGAATACCCACATGCCATTGATGTCATGAATTATGTTTTTCCAATATTGAATCACCAGGGATCTTACATAATCTAGTGTTAATGAAGATATATGTGAGGAAGACCCAGCGTATTTTGACATTGAATTATTGTTAGGTACCTCTTCTTTCATAAAGGACTAGGTGATAGAAACCTAAGACTCCTCAAGGAGATGATGAATTCACTTTTTTTCCTAGAAGATTTGGTTTTTTCAATCCTGACCCACTCCATGTTATTTTCTCTAGATCACCTTGATAACTTTAGATCTTTGGAATCATCACCTTTAGATTGTTCCTTCTTACCATGATTTCTAACACTAACAGTTGTAATTGTTTCGACTAAAGGGACGCCATTCATTGACACCCCTTATGGATATCAAGAATTACACACACCAACCGAACCCGATTCAAGCCCTATCAATGGTCTTGAGGGAGGAATCATCATTCACATTTCAGAAACATCCATGGCCATCACGATATTGATTTTTTATGCCACAATCGGGTGTTTCTCAAAACTAACATGCATGGGGTGGGGGAAAGAGTTTTGACTATTGTAGACACATAAATTGGTGGGTATAGTGATATAAGGTGTATTCCTCATAAATGATCCCATTTTCAATTTGATCCGTAGGTACACTTTCTCTGAATGACATCCTATATGGACTATTATAGTAATGAGATTTTACATTATCATGGAATGTCCCAGTTTGAGGATTATTATATGAGAAGAATTTGAACTGTCCTGATATGTTTAGTATCCATAGTACTTTATCGTGATTTATGGTTAGAGGATTGATTCCTGAACCAGCCTAAAAAATGGGCAAAACTATCCTTTGAAGACATTAAATCTACTTAGAATAGTATAATAACTGAAGTGTTATGCAACCCACCGTGAAATAACATGAAATAGTAATGAAATTCTTGATGGGGCCTTCCCAATGTATGCATCTAGTAAACAATACTAGATCCTTTTCATGATAGGAGAAGCCAACCATGTATTGATTCTATTTTAAATTTAGGGTGTCATAAAAAAAGTCATTGGTCTCAGGCCACTGCTAGATTCATAGAATGGAATTAGTTAATTACATATCCACATTGTAATAAATCTGGAAAGATGGGTCCACATAGAAAATTCAGGATTATCATTATAACCCCAATGGGTATATATCCCCTTATCTAATTTATTCCAGAATTTTCTAGGAATGCTACGATTACCTAATGTTTGGAATCCTGTAGGGAACTGAAAAGTATGATATTCTTCTTATATCTCAATTAAATACTTCATCCATGATTTAGGATGGATTTCAACCCTCGAATGAGGGTCTTTCTTCTACACCTTCTGAGTTACCTTTAAAATACCATGGACCAAAACTGATGTCCTTTCATCATCATCTCATGATGTATATAGTGTGATAAACTCTACATAAATATCCATAAGAATATGGGTTATAGAAATCATGCCAAATTCCAATAAACTAATGAATAATTCTCCATGTGATAGATGAAATTAATTTTTCTGAGGACTCAATCATCATAGAAATTTTGGGATGATATCTAAGTTCTTTTAAACATAAGTCATCCCCACTAAAATAGGATCATAAATACTAATGTGTTTTAGATTCTTCTTGAATTATGGTCAATTTTGTCTCACTTAGTACACCAAAATACCTTTATGAATGACTCCACATCTAGAATAAATGTCCCAATATTCTTTCGAACCATGTTATTGGACATTCTTTGATGCACAGAAGGATGATTCATTATAATGTGGCTTCAAATCTGGGGTATGAGGCTTCAAATCTTGGCGTTAGCAGCTGCGATGAATGAAAAATTCCATAGTAAACATTCCTTCCATGATGTATATAGAATTGTAGGAGACAATGGTGGTGGGGATATTTATGTGTTCCATGAACCAGGACATCGAGAACTAACTCTAAACCTCCAGGATGAGAGTTTCCCTTAGGAGTCTGTGATCATACAATCATCGATAGTTTCTTTGTGGTTACTCATACTAACAATGAATTAGGTGCTCCACAAAATCTGAGAGAGTGTATTCACATATGTCGTAGTAATCTAGCCAGTAGATTTAGTCATATTTGAGGCACAGACAACAACTTGTTCATGATAAGCCTTCATGGTAGCCATTTAAAAACTACAATAATTAATTTATATTTTTCATTAGGGCCATAATCATGATTTAAGAAAGTTAAAAAAAATTGGAAAGGAAATATATTTCAAATGCTTGTCGAATAGGCGCATCATGCAGGGCCCTCGACTAGACTCCTTGTGTAGGCCCCTTGAAAAGGTGGTTATGTATAGGGAATATTCTGAAGTAGTTTTACTGGGCATGTGCATGAAGAAATAATTTCGTTGGCTTGTGGAAACAAAAAAAGAGTAAAAGAATCATGGAAAATATACATAGTGAAAGGAAAGGTTAGAAACACATTATAAAAAATTGCTGACTAGGTTTAGATGTATTTATAGGCACCACTGGCCTACATGTTTGGTATACACATCATGTATTCACAAATGACCTATAAATCAGACCTATGCATCAAACCTACACGGATGTCCTATCCGAGTAACCTATGACGATGACCTACACAACCTTCATAATATTTTCCCCACTTTAGAATAGGACTATACCCACTTATTCTGATCAAATCCAATACTGAGGGAGATATTTTCTTCCAATCTATTTTATCACATGGGATTAAAAGAAAATGAATAGTATCTTAATAATTAAAGGGGTGATGATACACAGAAAATATGAAGGGATTCACCTAAAAGATTAATATGCACACCCAGGCTACACACCAGAAAGCTCATGCACCCCCAGTATAGAAGGAACATCCACCCCTACCATGTGTATCTACATTTGGTATCTATACTAGGTACCTATGATATGAAACTTATATAATTAGGGTCACATTTTTCTTATAAATTAGACCTTGGGGATCCTCATTTGAAATAGATAGAAAAGTTAGACTAAGCCTCCAATATCTAGACATGCATCTCCTTCACCCAGGTTGTAAAAAAATCCTTTATGTAGCTCTAAAAAGTAGAGGGAGGAGTGAATTAAGCAGGATAGTGTGATCAATGTACCATTATATTCTCAAAACACTGGAACCATTCATGAGGATTCCTTCCCCCGCGTTTAGAAAAACTAGAGTGAAGTTCCCTTCCCAAACATGGGACCTATGTGATACCCTTAAATGGACTTCGGAGGAGACCCTTGGTTCCTATAGTGAGGTATCACCCAATTTTTGCTACCCATGTGATCTATAGTGAAAGGAACCACTATCTTGTGTGGTACTATCCCCATGTCTGAATCACTCCCATCTCTTCTCAGGTATAATGACAAGAACATTTTGAACTCTGGTCCTCGACCTACATTCCATTCCATGAGCTATGAGAGACATCTTTTAAGATATATTTCATGACACTTATAGAATTTATCACCTACCTTGGGATCTCTCGTATTAGTGGGAACAAATTGAAGCCTCCTCCAAAGCCTTCAGATTAACAAGACCATGGAAAGAGATGCACTAACATGTATCCCAGTAAGATATGCATTCTGTTAGTCAGAGGTGTCCCACAATTGTCGTACATGATGGGTAGCATCCTTGGGGTCCATACAGACATGCATCCCATCAGTCATGGGGACACAACCCTGGGGTCTGTGCCAAGGATTTCATAGTCTCTGATACTAGGGGTAGGACCATGTCCTTCCATAGACTTGTCATTGTTCAGGGACCCCGATTCCATCCGGGAGGGAGATGATCATGATTTCCTTCCCATTTAGGTTTAGTATATTATACTCCTCTCTTCACCATGATCTATTTACCAGGGCTTCCCTTAGGGATTAATACCCTGGATTTGTTTGTAGAAAGTTTCACAGTTTATCCTCTTCGCTTTCTGGGAAATATCCCAGAGTTGATGTGGCTATCCTAGTAACCAAAACAAGAGAGGAAATGGCCACATAAAATCCCATTAATCATCTCCCATATCTCTATCCTCTTCCACTAGTTGAAGAAGGATCGTGTGGATTGTGGGATCATATGTTTCCTATTATTTTACACAACTGATCATGACTCATGTGGGATTAGAGGTTTGATATAATCATGACATCCACATAGTCTGATGCATGTATCAAAAGAGAATCACTTTCTAGATCTTCCTCTCACCTTCCCTCAGAGGTCCTCCATAGGCCTAGGGCCTCAAGGCCATGTATCCGACCAAATGGGAATCCTTCTAGTTTTAATCCCCAACCTTAACAAACTAAATGGGATTTGATTTCCATTCAATTGGGATATAGAGGAATCCTATATAAGGTACAACCCCAAAACCTCTAAAAAAACCTAATTCTATATGGGATACATTAAAAAAAGTTTTATATCTAACCATAGGTCCTACATACCTTCCAACCTCCTTAGTAAACATTACAAAAAGTCCCACACAAAACATTGGCAAGACACCATTCACATAGAGGTCCTTTCCACACTACATTAAAATACACGGTATGGTCTTTATCACATGACCTTAAAAGGTATGTTGGTCCCATTAAGTGGTAGAGAACAGAGTGGGTAATGAATCCTATAATAATGATATGTAGAAATCACATCATAAAGGATTGATCTTGACATTAAAAAAATTCCTCACTCCCTAGAAGATGATAAATTTTCAACCACCCCATTGTGTGGCTTAAAAATAGAATTTTAATAATAAATGACAAAAGAATATCTAATCTGTGTGAAATGGGGTATTTTTAATGTAGAACCTCTGATACATATAGATATCTTCATCGATGGGGAACCTCAGATTCAAAAAAATGATCATAATTCCCTTCAAATCTAATAGTTGATTGTTAATATAAGGGTGACCTATGGCTTATTTGGGAGATAATGTTGGATTCACAAGCATATCTTACATCTATAAGAGATTCTTGGAGTAGGAAACAAGTCCCCCCAAAAGGTGTGATGAGTCCAACCTCCCATCCACTTGACCAATGTGAGTTATAAAATATCGTTGACCAAGTTACCCAATGAGTTCCTGCATTGGAATGTAGGTCAATGAGTCATCATGGAAATGAGGTCTATTGGGTGTTTTTGATTCCATGAATCAACCCCATTATAAATCACTATGGAAATTATTAGGTATATGTGTCTAACGTAAAGGCTACCCCACTACAACCACAAAACATCATTACTAACACACGTGAAATTTGGGAAAAAATAGGATCCTTAATGGTTTTTTAGATTTTTACGGCCTTTTAGGTTATTTTAGGGTTTTTAGGTTCCTTTAGGTGTTTTAGTGTTATTTAGAGTTTTAAGATTTCATGGGACCTTTATGGTTTTAAAGGGGGATTTAGTGTGTTTTATGATTTTTTTGTTTGTAATTTTTTTGTGTTTCTTTAGGTTTTTCACAATTCATTGTAGTTTAAGGTATTTTATGAGTCATTTAGTATGTTTAGGTTATTTTATGGCCTTTTAGGGGGATTTAGTGTCTTCAATGATTTTTAATTTTTTTTACGGTTATTCAAGGGGTTTTAGGGTTTATTCATGGTCTTAATGGTATTGGGGGTTGTTAGGATCATTTAGGTTTGTACGTGTTTAGCTTTTTTTAGTGGTTTATAGGGGTTTTATTGTTTTTAGTCGTTTTAGGATTTTTTAAGGGTTTTCAGTTTTTATTTTATTTTATTATTTTTTTGACATTTAGGGAACTATAAGGTGTTTTAGGGTTTTAATATTATTTGGGATTTTTAGGGGTTTTATGGTTTTTTAAGGATTTATAGGTGTTTTTAGGATATTAAAAGGTTTATAGTGTTATTATATTTTTTAATTTTTTAGGGTTATTATTATTAATTTAGGATTTATTGGGTTTTATGGTTTTTAGTCTATTAACATTTTTAATGTTTTTAGGGTTTTTAGTGAGTTAAGTGGTATTAGGGTTTTTAGTATTTTTAAATATTATATAGTTTTAAGGGTCTTTTAGAGATTATAAGGGATTAGAGGGTATTTTATGTTTTTATGGTATTTTAGGCACTTTAATGGTTTTTAGGGTTTTATATTTTTAGGCTTTTATGGGTTTTAGTGTCATTAGGGATTTTCTGGGTTTTTTAGGGTTTTTAGTGTATTCATGTTGTTTGGGTTTTAGGATTTAGTAGGGTTTTATGGGGTACTTTCTTTTTAATTTTTATCGTTGGTGGGTAATTTTTTTATGGATTTCAATGTATTTTAGTGTTTTCAGTGCATTTAGTGTCATTAAGTGTTTTTAAGGGTTTTATGGTTTTTATTATTTATAGGGATTTTTTGTTTTTTTGGGGCTTTTGGGGCGGTTTTAGTGTTTTTTGTGTATTAGAAGTTTTTTTGGGTGTTTAGGGGTTTGTGAGTATTTATTATTCTTTATGGGTTTTAGGATTTCATCGTGTTTTTTGCGGTTTTGAGGGTTTTATATTTTTTTAGTGTGTTCCAATTTTTTTTGGTTTTTTGGCGATTTTAAGGGGTGGTTTTTTGGATTTTTGGGTGTGGGTGGGTTTACTAGTTTAAAGGGGTTTTAGTTTTTTAGGGTTTTAGGTTTAATTATGGGGTTTAATGTTATTTATTGTTTTTAGTGGTTATAGGGTATTTAGGGGTTTTCATGGTTTTAGGGGTTTTTTGGTTTTTTATATTTGTATGGTTTTAGGGTTTTTTGCATTATTTGGCCATTGAGGGTATTTAAGTGTTTTTAATAGTTTTTAGGGTCCTCTTATTTTTTTTAATGTTTTACCATATTGTACATTTTTTGGTGGTTTTAGGTTTTTGAGGGTTTTTAGAGATTTTTAGGGGTTTTTAGTTTTATGTACTTTTAGGGGATTTTGGTTTTTAGGTTCTTGTAGGTTTTTAGGTGGATTTGGGTGTTTTGGGGTTTTAAGGAGTTTTACATATTTAGGGGCCTTAATACATTTTAGTGGTTTTGGGGTCCTTTATGGGTTTTATGGTGATTATGTCCCTTAAATTTATTTTATAGTCTTATAGAGTTTTAATTATTTTTTACAATTTTATTGATTTTTATGTTCTTTAGAGTTTTTTAGGTTTTTTTGGGTTGCTTATGGTTTTTAAGGATTTTAGGGTATTTTTAGGATTTTAATTGTTATTATGATTTTTAGGGTTTTAGAGGTTTTAGTGATTTTTGTTTTTTAGGGTTTTAAGGGGGTTAGGGTTTTTATGTTCTTTTAGGGTGTTTTGAAAATATTCTGGTTTTTGCAGAATTTTAGGGGGTTTCGGGGGGTTTTAGGGTTTTAAAGATTTATATGGTCTTTTTAGGGGTTTAAGGTATTTTATTGGGTTTTTTAGTTTCCAATGGTCTGTAAGGGTTTTTAGGGGGTTTAGGTATTTTAAGTATTTAAGGGGTTTTTGTATCTTTTAGGGGTTTTAGTATTTTTTGTGTTGATTAGGGATTTCAATGGTATAAAGGTGCTTTTAGGGATTAAAGGGGTTTTAGGGTCCTTAGTGTTTTTTGGGGCCTTTATGGTTTTTTATTTTTAGAGTATTTTTGGGTTTTAACAGTATTTTATGGACCATTTGGGTTTTTTGTGTGTTTTATGGGTTTTGGGATCTTGAATTGATTTTATTAACATTATGGGTATTTTTGGGTTCTTGGGTTTCAGGGTCTTTCAATGGTTTTTAGTACTTTATGGTGTTTTAGGTGTTTTAGTGAATTTTGGGGGGTTTTGGATATTTTAGGGTCTCCATGGTATTCTTGTGTTTATGGTTTTTATGGTTTTGAGTAATTTTTTGGACTTTTTTAGTTCTCAATGGTTTTTATGTTTTTTGGTTTTTGATGGGTTATAGGGGTCTTATGGTTCTAAGGATTTTTTAGGGATAATAATGTTTTGGGGGTTTCTGGGTTATTAAGATATTTTAGGAATTTTTTTATTTTTGTGGGGATTTTAAGGTTCATTCATGGTTTTGGTTTTTTTAATGTTTTTGTGGATTTTAGGGGTTTTATGGTTTTATGGTTTTTAGGTTATTTATGGTTTTCATGGATGTTATGTTTTTTAGTGTTTTATTGTTTTAATGGTTTTATGGGGTTTTGTTGGGTTTTTATGTTTTTTATGGATTTTTGTTATTTTATGGGGGTTTAGGGTTTAATTTATTATTAGTGGTTTCCATGAATTTTTTTGAGGTCATTACTATTTTTAGGTTGTTTTAGGGATTTTAATAGTTTTTAGGGTTTAATAAGTTTTTAAGGGATTCTAGTATTTTTATGGGTTTTAGGGTCTTTTATGTTTTTATGGGTTTTCATGGTTTTTAGGGTTTTAGGGGTTTTAATTCTTATTTGGTTTTTTCAAGATTTTTTATTTTTTTACGATTTTTAGATGTTTTTTGTGTTTTTTGTGTTTTAAGGCTTTTAGGGATTTTTATGTTTTTACGGGTTTTGGGGTGTTTGAATGTTTATGATTGTAAGTATTTTTTAGTATTTTAATTGTTTTATGGTTTTTTAGATATGTTTTGGATTTTTAGAGACTGCCTTGGTTATTAGGGTTTTTAGGGGTTTTAAGGGTTTTAGGGTATTTAGGGTTTTTATGGTTTTTAAGGGTTATTATGCGGTTTAGGATTTTTTATGATTGTTTTAGTGGATATAATGTTTTTGAGGGTTTGGGGTTTTGTGGTTTGAGGGTATTTACAGGTATTAGTTGTTTGCATGGTTTTTATGGTTCTTAAGATTCTTAGGGGGTTTTAGGGTTTTTATAGTAATTATGTTTTAAGGGGGTTTTCATTTATTTTGGTGTTTTTAGAGGGTTTTAGTTTCCTTTATTGATTTTTTTTGTGCATTTGGGTCATTTAGTATTTTTGGTAATTTTAAAGGTTTTATGGTATTTTATGGGGTTTTATGGTTTTTCATGTTTTTAGGTTTTCATGGTTTTTAGGAAATTTGGGGTTTTAAATGGTTTTTTTGGTTTTATGTTTTTTAAGGTTTTTAGTTTTTTAGAATTCTTAATTTTTTTGGGGGTTTTGCGTGTTTTTATATTTTTAGAGGATTTCAGGGTTTTAGGGATTTTAAGAGGTGTTTAGGTTTTTAGGGATTTTTAGGGGTTTGGGGGGTTTAGGTTTTAAGAGGTTTTTAGGATTACTGGAGGGTTTCAATGTTTTATGAGCTCTTTAATATTTTTGAGGGATTTTATTGTGATTAATACTTTTTAGTGGTGTCAGGGTCATTAATGGTCTCTGGAGGATCTCAATGGGTTTTGGGGTTTTTAGGCTCTTAGGAGGTTTAAAGGGTTTTTATAGATTTTTATTATTTATTTAGTTTTAGGAATTTTAGGCGGTTTAGAGTTTTGTGTGGGTTTTTGTGTTTTTTATTGTTTTATAAGGTTGTTATGGGTTTTTAGGGATTTGTTTCTTTTTATTTTTTTTATTTTTTACGGTTTTATGGAGTTTTAGGGGTTTTAGGGTGGGGGGTCAAGGGTTTTTAGGGTTTTAGGGTATCTTAGGGGGTTTAGGGTTTTAAAAACCATTAGGGTACTTTGTGTGTTTTGGGTTTCTTATTGTTTTTTAGGTTTTTATTAGAATTTTTAGGTTTTATTGTTTATTTTTAAGGATTTAGAGCTTTTTAGGATTTTCTAATGGTTTTAAAGGTGTTTTAGCGGTTTTAGGGATTTTATTGATTTTTTTTTAGGGTTTTTTTGGTTTTTTAGGATATTTAGGTTTATAGAGGGGTTTTGGTGTAATTTAATATTTTTAATGATTTTATAGTATTTTAGGGGTTTTATGATCTTTTTCGGGATTTTGGGGTTTTATGGCCTTTTGGGGGTTTTAGTATCTTTTTAATGTTTTTGGGGTTTATGGGTCCTTTGGTGCATATTTTAGGATTTAAGGGTCATTAAGGTTTTTTAGAGTTGTAGAGTCGTTAGGGTTTGGCGGAGGGGTTTAGAGTATTTTATGGATTTTTAGGGACTTTTAGTGTTTATCTCTTTGTAGGGATTTTTATGGTTTTTATGTAATTTTGGTATTTATAGGATTCTTATAGTTTTTATGATTTTTCGCTGTATTAGTGTTGGGGGTGGGGGTTAGTGGTTTTAGGGGTTTTTGTGGTTTTTGTGAGTTTAGGATTATTGTAGGTGTTTTTAGTGTTTTTTGGAATCTTTCAAAGGGACTAGGTTCTTTTGTATTTTACTAGGGCCTTTTAGTACATTTTCATGTTTTTAAGTCTTTTAGGTATTTTATGGTTTGTTAGGGTTTTAGGGATTTATGTTTTTTGATTGGTTTTTAGGGTTTGAGGGGTTTTGAAGGTTTTTAGTGGTATTTAATGTTTTATATTTTCTGGTATTTTTAAGTGTTTTATGGTATTTATGGGTTTTTATGATTTTTAGGGGGTTTTGGTATTTTTAATGGCTTTTGAGATTTTTTGGATTTTAAGTTTTCTATCTTATTTTTAGGTTTTTTTGCTTTTATGATTTTTAGGTTATTTTAGTGTTTTTAGTGTTTTTAGTTTTTTATATATTTTTACGGTTTTTTGGGTTTTAGAATTCTTAGGGTGGTTTAGGGGTTTAATACATTTTTAGGGTTTTCTAGTGTCTTATGGTCTTTTAGGGAGTTTTAGGGGGTTCAGAGTCTTTTTAAGGTTGTGGGGGGGGGGTTATAGTCCTTTTAGGGTTTTCAGGGATTCTTATGATTTTTGGTGGGTTTATTATCTTTTAGGGGTTTATGTTTTTTGACGTTTTTGTGTTTTTATTGGTTTTTATGATTTTTAGGGGTTTTAGGGTTTTCTAGGGTTTTTATGGTTTTCATGTTTTTAGGGATTTTGGGGTCATGATGCTTGTTTTAGTGTTTTTAAGGTTTTTTTATGGTTTTGGGTATTTTAGAATATTTAAGGGTTTCTTTATGCAATTTAAGTTCATTAGGTTCTATTAAAGGTTTTTAGGTGTTTTACTGTCTTTTATGTTTTTTGGGGTTTTAAAGCCCCTTTAGGGTTTTTAGGGGGGTTTAGGGTTTTAGGGGATTTAATTTTTTAGTGCCTTCTGATATTTTTATGTTCTTTAGGGTTTTTTATATTTTTTATCTATTACCTCCCATGTGAGGTTAGCTAAGAAATTACCAAACCTAAGAGAATGTGGCCTCAAGCATGCCTCCTTGTACATCAGAAGATACCGACTAGCAGCGAGGGTGTATAGTGGAACAATGGACAGATTATACCCTCAATACAAGAGTGGAACATAGTGGTGAATAAATAAATAGATAAGATTCCATATAATAAATATGAAATAATAGAAGAGTAAATCATCCAAATATTATAATAGTCAATATCGAAGTAGACATTTTCATTTACAAAATGATGTCATGATGCTATATTAAAAAATAGGGTTCAAGGGATACATGGAATCATGCATATAGTAGAGTACATATTATAGAAAATTGTACAAAAGTCCAAAAGATAAACTCCAACAGTATCATGAGCACTAGCTTGGCCTCTTCTCCCGTAATACATCATAGTACAAGAAATCAAGCATTCATACATAGGAAGTTTTCTTTATCCCTACCTACATCAATTAAGTATGTCTAAGTACCAATCGATGTTCCGAATATGGAGTTAATAAAACATAGTAGTCCCCAACCAATGTTGTATAGAACAATCTAGTCTTAAAATATATGATGAGAATGATATAGGTTTAACATGTCATGGAAATAAATAAATAAACCATGTCAGTCTAGGTTTCTCATGGGACACACATCTAAAACTACCTATGTCTAAGACATAAATTTCTCTGACCATTTTACTTGTTCATTTATTTTAATTAGGTTGACATCAGAGGAATATAACCTTGGAATCCATATATAATGATAATTATATATGTTTTTACAATTTCGATGGAATTAATGTTTTATATACATGGGGAAGTCCATAGGGTTGTACCTTGGTAGTTCACCCTAATGGGAATGTTCTACTCAATCCCCAGGAATATGTCCAAGGTAGTCTCGGTACGAGACTTGAAAACAACCTATGGAATAATACATGTTTATCTACAATTTCAAGAGGAATACAAGGAGAATCATCCAAGGAATTAATTTTCTTTTTCCATAAATATAGTTAATTCCTGATGCCAAGAAGGTCCGTTCAATATAAGACCAAGACTAAATCCATGTACATCTTTCACTTGGAAAATGCATTAATGAATCGGTTGACATCCCATGAGTCCATCCATGGAAAACGACAATGGGATTCCATGTATCTCAAGGGGCATGCTACACCCCGAATGGAATTTTTTTCCATAACTACAGTCAAGCATGATATAAAATTATTCAAGTTTCAAGTTAATGTTTATGCCCACTATCATTTCAATTATAATAATTTGATCATTGGATTTATAAATAATAAATATGTAATGAAAATACATCATTCCATTTTACACTTCGTATAATCCCATTTATTCATGAGTATAATTTACATATTAATTATGTTCAAGGGACATGGAATTGCAATTCACATTTCATTCAATTAGTTTAACATTTTGATTAATTCCATTATTACACATTTGAATCTTAATCAACAAGAAAATCTCACATAGGAGGTGGATTGGTCACCTAGGAAATTATGAAAGGTGTTAAGGTAATATAATAAGAACACTCAAAGAGGTTTTACTAGTCGAGGTAGATAACCTATGAAAATATCAAGGGTTTATGGGAGTATCTCATCAAGTTAAATTAATTTAATTAATGGTATTTCAAATTATAGGAGTGGTGCATGGAATGATCGGTGCATGAAAAAATGGTGTAAGATATAGACATAAAATGTTATAAGAAAAATAGATATACCATGAACCTTATACTAGTAGTCGACTCGATATTCAGTATTGGCCTCTAATCCATGCTATAATGATATAAAATGAAGAAATAGACAAACAACCTGAAAATAGGGCATATTAGATCACACAGAAATATCATATGATTGGAATACATAAACAAAAAAATATGGAATAGGATTTATATCCTTACCTAGAGGAAAAAAATGAGAAAAATGATGCTTGAATTTGAGTTCAAATGAAGATGATATTCTAAATATTATCTTCCAGGAGGATGAGAGCCACATGTGGGGTAGTTTTTTGAAAAAAATTCAGGGTAAATGAGTCATAGGAGTTTAAAAAAATCAAGAGAATAATCATCATTTCATCCTTTTTAAAAGGATACAAATTTTGGTCTCATGTTTTTATAATGCATGTTCCAACCATGTGGGTGGAAGCCTCAAATGAGAAACCCCCCTCACATGAAAAAGAGGAGGATTTGAAAACTATGCACAACCTGTCCATGATCACTATACAATGCCACCACCCATCACATGTCTAGGAAAATGTTTAGTAGAAACCACACCCCAATCATGTGAAATAAAGATACAATTTATTGTAGGTTTCACAAATCCATGCGACGTCCCTAAAATGTCTAATAAAAATGATCTCTTCTATATTTGGGATGCATAGTTGAGCTGCTTGGTTAGAACTAACTCTACTCAAACTATGCACCACATGTTGTTTCTCTAAAAACTAGAGATATGAGTTCCGAACAAGCCCCAAATGCTAAAAAATGCATCATTATTTATTTTTAAATTATCATAAATATATAAAAAATATTTACATAGAATTTAATAGGATCTATAGCTCTCTAAAAATATAAGATGTTATTTCCTTCCCTCCTTAAAACAACTCATCCCTATGTTTCCTTTCTATGGGTGGTTACACATTATCATATAATAACTCTATACAATGAGAAAATATGTCACCACTTTCTCCTAGATATGACCTTATACATGGTTAAACTTCTATGGTGCATGAACAAGATAAATTGACCTTCCACACATATCCATTGTGTTATGATAAAAAATGAAACCCTGCAAAAGAAGGATCAACATCTTACTCAACATCATTAGGTGTAGAGACATGTGACGGGTCTGAAGGATAATGAGGTAAATAAGAATCATGAAAATCACTTATGTATCCATATATCATTTAGGGATTTCTATTTGATAAGTAACTAGTCAGAACCTATCTAGAATCTCAAAAGGTCTTTCAAATAGAGTAGATAACTTACGTTGCTACATAAATAGTCGATGTGCCACCGTAGATAAAACACACATAAATATTAAATCACCAACCTTAAACTATAGAGGTCATTTATTGTGATTTATCAATTAATTATAACTATATTTAGGTGTATTTATATACTTCCTGATATGTAGTACCTTCTCTAATTTCTCAGTAATGAGATGAGGTCACTGTAGTGATGCCTCCCCTACCTCTAACTAGTATAGAGATAATTAGACTAAACTACTATATTTATCCTTGTAAAGATCCATATAAATAGTCCCTTAGAAATTATTATTAAATGGAAATTTATAGGGAGATAAAATTTTCTCCCATGAAACTATAAAATCAATGACACATTCTTGGAGAATGTCCTCTAATACATGTATAGTGTGTTCGGACTGGCTATCGTTCTATGGGTGGTAGGGTGTACTCAAAAGTACCTATGAACCCAGAGCCTCTTAAAACTCCTTCTAGAATCGTGAAGTGAAACGAGAATCTATATCATATATGATGGTTTACATAACACCATACGTTTGTATGATATCATAGTTGTAGAGTCTACCAAGATCATCTACTGGGATCATCTTCAGAATATGCAGGAAATGAGATTGCTTCATTAGGCTATCCACGATAACTTATACTACATCACATCCTTGAGGGTATTTCACTAAATCCATTACAAAATTCACAGTGATTTCATCCAATTTACACTCAGGAGTGTGTAATGGATATAAAATACTAATAGGTAACTGGTGTTCCTCTTTAACCTCTTGATAGGTGCAACATTGTGTAACAAATCCTGTTATCTCTTTCTGCATACTAGGCCACAAATAGTGGTGGAATATGTCATGGTACATCTTTGAATGTATGAGATGTATTTCCAATTTAGAGTCTTTTTATATTAGTTAATAATTGCATCTTGAATTTCTAGAAGAACACATATTCATCCATGAATATGAAAGATCTCATCCTCATTAATGACCCAACCAGGAGGTGTGTTCTCACATGAAACACTCTCCCTTAAGAGTAATATTTTAGGGTGAGAAAGTTGTCTCATCGTCACTAGATCTAGAATTGTTTATTTAATTTTCAAATATATATGAACATGCTTTCCATGATAGTCTAGAACATGTAGTTGCCTCTTAAAAAGAAGATCCATCAAATGTCACATAGTACTGGCCTACTGAACTATTTGTTTCTAATTCATCCCTCTCAAAGAATGTTCCATAACATTGCATTTACTATATATATAAGAAAGATCAATATTGAAGGAATATTGGTATTCATACCATCTTCACAATATTTTATTCAAGTCACACAGAGTTAATATTTATTTGAGACTTTTTGTTATTTTAATACAACTAACCAATCTTCCAATGAATAATTATTTTAACAACGGAAGGAATGAACCATAACTAAAAACTCAATCTCATTCATCCGGTAAATTTACTCTTGAGGTCTTGACTAATGAGACTCATATTCCATGAATCAATCACCTTACATCATAATTTATCCTAACTGGTTTCCTGGTGCATCACAATAAACTGTATAACCTTTTTGAGGATTAGGTAAAATTAGAATCGTCACTGAATTTAATCATCATTTCATCTCTTAAAATATTTTTTCACAGTATTATAATAATATAATGTTAATACCAATTTTATGAAATCCAATTAGAGGTTTTGTGAGGTGTGAAAAGTCTATAATAATATTCTCTAGTATTTAGATAGACCCAAGAAACATCCTATGTTAGAGAAGTTGTTGGGTATCTCCCAGGTAACCATGAATTTCACCTTCTCTATGAAAAAAACCCCCATAATTGTGATATTATGATATCCAAGAAGTAAAAATCATCAACACAAAAGTGGAATTTTGAGATCCTACTATACATCCTATTCTCTATTAGTGAAACCAAAATGATTTCAAGGTGTTTTGAATGATCATGTCGAGTCTGTGAATACACTAAGATATCATGGATAAAAACCACTACAAAATAATCCATGTATGGGTTGAAAACCTGATTCATCAAATCCATTAAAATAGATGGCTTGTTTGTAAGACCGAAAAACATTATCAAATACTCATATAGGTCATATATACTTCAGAAATTTATAAAAGTTATAATCAAAGGTATAACTCATACCTTATGATAGCCTGACCTTAATTAAATCTTTGAGAAAACCATCATTTCTTAGAGCAGGTTGAATACATCATCTATATGAGGTAATGGATACTGATTCATAACAATTATCTTATTCAACAACTGGTAATCCACACATATCATGAGGTCCCAATCCATATTATTGGAGAAACACATGGGAAAACCCCAAAGATAAGTACTAATCCATAAAAACCCCTTATCTACCATGTAATCTAGCTATCTCTTTATTTCTTAAAGAATAGTATTGTACATCATGTTAGGAGGAATATAAATTTTTGTTGCTCCTGGAACAAGATCAGGAGTAAACTCCACATCTCTCCAAGATATTTTCCAAAAAAAAAGTCAACAGGGAAGAAATCCTTGATAAAATCTAGTACACGAGGGATATCTATCTGACATGTTCTCAGATCACATAGAAGAATATTATTAGTCTAGGTTATCACTCCACCTAGCACACAATGTTGAGGTGCAGCTTGACATTACTAAATATCTATGTGACCATTATAAATATAATTACTTCCCTTGATTAATATGAAATAGAACCTCCACTGATAAAAATCAATACGAGAATAATAAATAACCGAAAAATCCCTCCTAAGAATGATTTCGAAGCCTGATATCTCATGGATGAAAAGTCTCCAACAGAAATGATAGATACCAATCTCAAGGGAAATCGATGCATCTGTGTTCCCTTTATGATAGTATTCCCAATGCTGCGTCAAGAGTCATCACTGCAAAAAAATTAATAAATTTTGATCCCATGATATTCCATAATTTAAATAGATATAAAGTAGTGAGAAATGTATATGCCACGTAAAACCAACACTAAATTAAAGGATGATACAATTGTACTACAAAACGTAGATTGAATGGAACACTACACTGTGGGTGTTAACTATACTACTTGTAACTGTACTGATCCATGACCCTAAGCTACAAATTTACTACACTAAGAAAGTCGACAATGATGGTGTTGTATATCAGAATTAGGGATTACCTGACATTGTCTTCCTACTCAGTCTATATGGACTATAGTACTCATTCTCTCTACCTGATGTGGCTTTTCCATATTTCCCCAAAACTTTGAGTCAGCTTAGAAAACTACTCATTAGTCAATAACGAAAAGGTTTTAAAAAATAGCTAAATATGGCCCATCATTCCACAGACCTGAAACTCAATTGGGTCCTTACTATAATGGGTATTTATGTGTATTGACCTATCAAATTGGTGATAAATCACATGACCAATCAGGTGCACACTCTGACTATAACTACCTACATGATAAATATTAAACCAATGCCTCCTTATTCTCTATAAATAGATTCCATATCGATGTATTGAACAAAAATGTCTCTCACCTTCGTCTACCCTTAGGTTATGATCTGAGATGAGAGAATGGTTCATTATATCAGTGATGGTAGTAAAGAAACATGTTCAGTAGAAATCAGATAGAATACATGAGTCTTTCCTGAAATTACTTATCCCTTTTCATCTCATTTCCAATAATAGAAATAATGAAATTATGAAAATTTATGAAATGAGTGTATTTTCCCATCATAGATAAATTTCCCTTATCCATGTTCATAAACTCCCTAGATCATTCCTCTCTTAGTGTCATAGGAAATAAACAATCATAGAAAGAGGGATCAAAATACCTCTAGAATTTATTCTAATGTTGATCAGATTTGGTAAAAAAATATCACTTGTAAGATCCTAGACTTTCCTGAAGATGTCTCAGGCTCATTTTTTGGTACACTTGTACCATTGTTTTGTTATATCCTAGTTGTGTTTTTTGGTGATTTTTTTTGAGTGAAAATTGATAATTTTTTAATAATAAGGGTAAGACATGGTGGGCAGAAATTTTCCCAAATCATGTGACTGCCCTCAGCAAACCGTGACATGCCAAACATACGGGATTTTCATGGTTGGAAAAAAAATCAAAGCATGAACCCTCTTAGTAGAAACCATGAATCCATAATATGAGTTGTAGGGTTTTTAAAATGGTGTTCCCCTACCTAGGAAACCATGTGAATTTTTTTTAATCCCTTAAAAAGTATTTTACAAATCATAAACCCCACTGATTTCACTTTCTTTTGACCCCACTCGACCCAAGAAGTTTTCATTCACATTTAGGATCTCCTGAATGAATTCCAAGGCCTTATAAACTCTGTTATTGATGAATATATGAACCAATTGATGGATATGCACCTCTTCCAGTACGTAATCTCTTTTCATGTGGTTTCCTTTGCCTCTCTATTATCTCTCCTTTTAGATGAAGAGTAATGTTTTATTTTCTATTGTCTATGGATTAGATTTAGGTTATGTTGAATCTTAATATGTTTTATATGGACCTAGTTTTTTGTCCTAAATCTCTTATTCAACTATAATATTGATATTTATATTTCAATTTGGGGAATTAATGTTTGGAAAATATCTTCCAACTACCTAGAGTTATGTGGTCTATAATTTAATTCCCATAGTATTGAATTACAATCACATATATGTAATTGTGGCATTTCAATTTCCCTAATTGGTGATTGAATCTTGAATTGGATTAATTTATTGGTTAAATTAATTAATGGAATTATTGAATTGGTGGTTTATGGAATTATGAAATTGATAAGTTAATTGGATTAATGTATTGATTGATAAATTTAATTAATTTGATAGTTGGATTTACCTTAAAGGGTTTATGAATATTGTGATTAAATGTTGATAAATATTTTAATGGTGAATTGTTCATATTATTCTATATCAATAAAATAATGAACCATGATTTTTTTGATAAACTGAAATGGGATACCCAAATGTAAAATTATTATACTAATGTCAGTGATGATTAACCTTGATGGTTGTGATATATGTGATATTTGTGATATATATGATTTTTTTTATATATGAGATAATGAGTGGAGGACAATGAATGATACTTAAAATGACCATTTGTGACAACTATGAGTGTGGGAAGCAAACAGATCCTTCAAATCCCTATTTGTGAAGGAAATGATGAGTGATATATAAAAAATCCTCCAAATGTTCACAGGGTTATAGAACCGACGTTCTAGGCCCAAAATGTTGGCATTAGACTATAGTACCAAATAGATGTGATATGAAGGGGGGATGAATTGAATAAATGAAAACCCATGATTTATTGAAATGTGGTATCCATTGGGGATGGTTCAAACTCCAGCATAGTCCAAAGCTTGCATTGATGGATCAGGTGTCATCATGAACTTCAGTTATTTATGTGGTTAATTAAAGAACAATGAAATGATAGAAATATATACATTACTATAATTTATTATTTATACAAATTCATACAATGTTATTGACTAGACATCGTTTAAGATGTTTTTTTTGGTAGCCTACTGAGTTATACTCACACCATACATAGGCCACCTAATGATTACCTGAATAGACTTAATATTTGAAGGATAGAATGAGGGAAAGATCACTATGTTAGATGGATATGTTGAGATTTAGGATGGATGAGGGAACTATACGTGATGCTGGGACCTGTTTTTGGTTTTTTTAGTGTGTCTCTATATTTGCGTTTTAGTTAGATGCTTGATATATATGGAATGACATGTCAACTATTTTGGATTGGATATCGTATATCTATTTTGGTAATCATGTGTTACTAGTATTAATCTTGTTTTTAATTTGGATATTGATATTTTATTTCCACTATTGTGGTACTTTGATAAAGAGGTTATAGTCTCCCCATAATACATATTAGACCCTTGCTTCTAGTGACCAGCCTCTGGCATATAAGGAGGCACACTTGAGGTCACGTGACCAATCGGCTCGGGACACCAGCATGTGGCAGAAGTGTCGAGATGTAAAAAAGTAATATCAGATGATTTTTAATTTTATAAAATTTTGTATTACTATTTGGGAATGTTAGATAGGAGACTAGGAAGATTTAGACCTTGGTCAAGAGCTCATGCTTGGGAGCATCTAACCCATTTATAAGGGGTAAAATCCATGTAACTGGGATGGGATTATTTTTATTGATGTGTATTCTTACAATTGAATGTTATTTAACATTGTTTGATGAACATATTTTTTTATATTATTTTTTCTTGATATTTATATTTTTGGTCCAGTATGGAATTGATGTTGAGCATACATGAATAATTCATGGAACTCATGATCTATAATGACACACATCGTTTTAGGAATGCTTGAAAAATAATGTTTTTCGTGGGTTTTTTAAATGAATATTTTCCATTCTAGTTAAATTTTAAATGAAAATGGTTCCCAATATGAATTTAAAATTTTTAAAGGATGAAAAATGTGCTAAATTGATATGGATAAATGGGTTTCTAATGATAAATATGATACTGTGAAAGTGTATTACCATATGTCAATCTTACATAATATAGGGGTGATTGAGGGTAGTTATAATCCTTCAGTTTTGAACATCAGGTAGTTTGTAGGGGATGACATGTTATGGATTATTATGAGCCCCTATTATGTAAAGGTGTTACTGTTTTGTAATGTTTCTTATGATGTGTGTTTGGAATTGTAGAGGCAGGAGTCCAATATGGTGCTTATTTATTGGGAAATAGGAAGGTATGGATGAAAATGAGCCTCCAGTAGTTGATCTTGAGGCCTAGATAATGCTTGTTGAGGGGTTGGGTGAGAGGTTTTTTGCAAACATTTCTCTCTTTATGTAGTTTATAGTATGTAACCTGGGGTGGATAGTTATGACTAAGTCCGACTTGACATGGGAATTAAAACTAAAAAACCCTCTAAATTTTAACATAGATAGTAGACCTATGGTAGATGAGTTCTTGATTCACTCGATCCAAATGATTCTTCACCACGTAGAGACTCCTGCTAAGAAGAGAGTCAAACTAGAAGTTTATATATTACATGGCCAAGAAAAGTGTTAGTGGTATATCCCGACATGGATTGTAAATATGGAGAATATTGAGTAGAAGGTCATTTAGGATATGTTTTGGAGTATATTTTCCCTAATATTCATAGAAGGGAGAGGGTAGTGGAGTTCATGTGGATGTCCCAGGGATGTATGTTCGTGCTGGATTATGTAAGACACTTTACTGATTTGTAGCTCTTTGTTCTTGTACTTGTAAGGGATATGTCTACTGTAGTGAAACATTTTCATGATGGTCTTAACTATGAGATTATGTCATGATGAACATATATAGGATGAATATGTTTTTTGATGTTCAGAATCATGATATCGTAAAATAGGAGAAGCTGAAGTAGGCTTCTTATAGTGGAAATATGGATTCTACTAGATGACCATGAGGTACATATTCCATGAGTAGGGAACATCATTTAGAAAATGTTAACTACAGTGATATCAATAATACTTGATTTGTGGAAGGGTAATTTACTCAGGACAAGATTAGAGTGATCTTCCACTAATGAGGTAGGCTGGGTCACTTACATAGATTATGACCCTGACCATCGATATAGCATCATGCATAGGTTAGGATAAGTCGTCTATTGTGGTTCTACAAGAACCCATGAAAAATAGGAAATGATGGAGGGTCTAGGAAGAATCATAGTGAAATATGGGGGGTTTTCTACCCCATATTAGTCTAGAAATTGGATTTCTACTGCCCATGGAGGTAGAGGTAGTGGACTACGGTTTCATGTAGTTTATTGCGGACTTATGGATACTGAGGTTCGACCATCGACAATTCTAGGTACTATTATTATAGCTTCTATGATTTATCGTTCATTTTTTTATACCAATACCTCTCATTCCTCTATATCTACATAATATGTCAATGGTTTGAGTTTGATAGTAAAGTTAATTAGTAGGGTTATGAAAATTGATTCACCATTGGGAGTACGGTCAAGAGACATCTGCTTATGTAAGGTGTGTTCTCTCGGGTTTGGGGAGTATCATTTATATTGGGAAATTTTCAATATTGATATGTAAGGATTCAACTAGATTTTGGGTATGGATTGATTGGTAGAGTACCGTGACCGTATTGATTATTACCATATGAGAGTAACATTTACATCTCTTGAGGTAAATAGTTATGTGCAACATGGAGAGTAGGATATCAAGTTAGACCTTGCAGGTCCAGTTCATCAGCAACTGGGGGACCATACCGCCGAGTTTGTATGTCTTTTGCAGGATGATGTGTTGTAATGAATTATGTATTTCTACCAATAGTTTATTGGTTTTAGGATTCCTTTTTTGAAAACATCTCAAGTATTCCACCTAATAGAGATGTATAATTTACAATTGATCTCACATTGGGAGTTGGGCCAGTTTCTATTCCACCATACAGAATGGAACTGATAGAGCTTCAAGGAAACATACATAACTAGAAGAGTTAATGGATAAGGGATTTATCCATCTTAGTAGATTACCATGGGGTTCTCTAGTATTGTTTTCTAAGAATGATGATGGAGCATTGATCTTATAAATTGATTACAGGAAGATGAACTAGATGATAGTGATAAACCGGTATCCTCTTCCGCATATCTACGATCACTATTACCAATTGAGAGGATACTGTGTTTTATATATGATTTAATTGAGGTCATGGTATCATCAGTTGACAGATACACCTTATAATATACCACATAGATATTTTAGAAGTAGTTATGGGCTTTATGAGTTTTCTGTGATGTCATTTGGGCTGATAATTATCCTTTTGTGTTTATGTCCTTGATTAATAGAATCTCCCTCCCCCACCTAGACATGTTTTTGTTCATTTTTGTGGATGAAAACTTGGTTTAATAAAAGAATCACAATGATCATTCCCAACATGTTGAAAACATACTAAGTACATTGAGTGAACATCAACTATAATCCAAGAAAACTATTATTCGAACATGGATTGATCAAGTACACTTTTTAGGTCACATAATTCCATTGGAAGGTTTTCAGTGGACTTAGTGAAGGATCAGGACGTTATTTATTAGGATCATCCCAATTTTTTATCTAAATCTTTCTATAATTAGAAGGATATTACCGGAGGTTTATCCATGAATTTTCTCACTTGGCATCACCACTTTCAGGATTTACCATGAATGTAGTTATGCTTGAATGGTCTAGAACATGTGATAATTCCTTCAAGGAATGAAGAAGCATTTGAAAACTATAGAAATTTTGATCCTACCTGTGCCAGGGGAGGAGTACTATGTGTTCTATGATGTAGCATGGATAGTACTGGGAGTAATGTTGATTAAGTGGGATTTTATTATGGTTTATGGTTCATATAAATTATGGTCACATGAACAGAATTACCCTATACATGACCATGAGTTAGTTACAGTGGATTATGACATGATGTGTTGGAAAAATTATCCCTTGGATGAAAATTTTAGTATTTATACCAACCAGAAAAGCATAATGTATTGATTTTCATAGTGATACATATATCTAAGGTAGTGGAAATGGGTTGGGTATATGTAGTTATTTGTTTTTGAGTTACCATATACACCTAAAAAGTGAAATTGAACTGCAGATTCCTTGAGAAGTAAAACTAAGACACTGATAGTTTAAGTGTCTATCTCTGAGAGGAAGATGATTTTTTTCTATATGAGATGAATTCTGTGTTTCTAGGGTCCAAAAGTAGATGACAATCATCTTGGTGAAAGTTGAGTCTACACTTTTGAGCCAGATTAAGGAGATAGGGTATGAGGATCTAGAGTGTTGTTCCTTGAGGGAAATAATTGAAGGTGGGGAGTCACCTTCAGATTAAGCCATATATTAGGATGATATCATCTGTGTCCAGGTCCGTGCTATTGTTCCTATAAGTATGCAAGATAAGATGATTCATGAATTTCATGCCCCAAAATGGGTGGTGAAGCCGAGGATAAAAAAAATGTATCATGACCTATAACGACAATATTGTTGGATGAACATGAAAAGTGATATTGCAGGTTTTGTATCATGATGCTACACATTTTTATAGGTGAAGTTTGAGAAAACATTACTTGGTGTATTACTACATCCATTTCCCATTCCAGAATGAAAGTGGGACAACATTACCATGGGATTTGTGATTGGTCTTCTGATGAGAGCATGAAAATATGATTCTATTTTGGTGATTGTGGACTAATTGATGAAATTAATTCATTTATTGCATATCTGAGAGACTTACTCTGTGGATCAGCTGGTAGAATTGTATGATCAGGAGATTTTTTTCCTAAAAAGGGTTCCATGAAGTATAGTTTTAGATAATGACAGATGATTCACATCATGTTTCTAGAAAGTCTTTCAAAAAGTGATTGGTATAAAGGTATTTATTATTTTAACATTCCACCCTTAGAACAATGTGGTGTCGGAATATACTATAAAATTATTGGAGGATATGATGTTAGATTATGTTCAATGATTTGGTGGGTCTTGGGAGAAACACTTAGAACTCATTAAGTATTCCTATAACAATAGTTATCATGAAACCATTCAAATGGAACCATATGTGTATCTTTAAGGTATGCCATACAGATCACCTATACTATATATGGAGGCCGGTGAGTTAGAGTTATTAAGACCAAGTCTCATATTGGAGACATCAGAATAAGTTTAGTTGAATAAAAAATTTATGTATATGTCTTAGATTAGGAAAAATAATAATAATGATATGTGTTAATGAGCACTTGAGTTTAATATGGGTGATCGTGTGTTCCTTATGGTGTCACCTAGATTTTGACACCATAGGATTCAAAGGAAATGAATGTATGTACCCAGTTTTTTCAGAAGTTTTGAGATTGTTGAGGTAATCAGACTGGTGGAATAAAAATTGGATCATCCATAGAGGTATTGTTATTAGCATGATTTTTTTCATGCATCACAGCTTTGGTGTATTCACCCTAACCCTTCTCATGTGATTTATGCTTATGATGTTGAGCTGGAGACTGAGAAGTCCTTTAAGGAGCATATGATACATGTTTTGGATCATAGAGACAAAGTGTTTTAGGTAAATACCTTGCAGATAGTTTTAGTATTGTGGAAACATGGCCGTGTTTAGTAAGAAACATGTGAGAATGTAAAAGATATGTGAGTTTAGTGGTCCATCATTTTACCTCGGAATGTTAGAGATACATTGGATTTCATCTTGGGGACATGTTGCAATAAGGTGGATGATTTTATGATCCGAACTTTTTCTGGAGAAGTCTTGGGCTTATTTTTAAGTAATCTATTTCCCCTGTTTTGGTATATCTTGGTTGGGTTTTTGTTTACGATTGTTTTAGGTAAAAATTGAAAATTTTGGAAGAAGAAGCGATAGTGCACAGTTAGTGCATGTTTTTTCCAAATCTTGAACCTACCCTTGTAAATTGTGGAGACCCAAACAGAGGGTACTTTCATGGTTATCACACAGTATTTTCAAACCATGAAACCTCTTAATATAAAATTTTCATCTCTAATATGAGTCAAAAATTTATTATGCATAGTTTGGATAAATATGCTCCCATTCCCAAGAAACTACGAGGTGGTTTTTAATCCCTTGAAAATTTATTTTAAAAATCTATAACACCTCATATTTCACCATTATCTACCTCCGCTCGACCTAAGATGTTTTATTCATTTCTACGACCTCCTAAATGGATTCAATGTAGTTCTGAACTATGTTCTTAATGAATCAAAGATCAAATTGTTGGACCTGCACCACTTCTAGTATTTAATATATTCTCATGTGGTTCCCCTCTCCAAACTCTCATTTCAGATTAAGATGAAAGTTTTATTCTACCTTGAAGATGGTTTATATATAGTTTCTTATACTAATCAATTTGATTAGGGATCATTGTTTCGATTCTAAATCTCTTCCACTATTGGGATTTCGAATGTTTTATTTCAGTTTTGGGATTTCCAATATAGAAAACATCCATCCACAACCATGAGTTAGGGAATATAAATATATATTCCCATATACATGAACTATAATTGGATGTATATATCTGTGTAATTTCAATTTACATGTATGGTAAATGAATCTTTAATTTGGTTACTTAATTGGTTAAATTAATTAATGCAATTATTGAATTCGTGGGTTTATAATTATCAAATTGGTAAATTAATGGGACTATGGAATTTTTTTTAAAATGTAATTAAAGGATTGGTTGGATTAACCTTGAAGGGTTAATGAATAATGTGATTAAATGTTGATAGGTTGTTTAATAGTGAATAGGTCATATTATTCGGTGGGATTTAAATGAAGAACCATGATTGTTGTAATATATTGAGATTTTGTACCATAATGGGAATTTTTGATATGTAGGTTAACGATGATTTACCATGTTGATTTTAATATACGCAATATTTGTGATATACGTGATTGTGAGTGTGGGATACAGACAAATGCTTCAGAATCCCATATGTGATAACTATGAGTGTGGGAAACACACTAATGCTCAAAATCCCATACATGATAATATTGTGGTGTGGGAAATGTGTTGATGCTCAAAATATTCCTGGGGTGCAAAACATGACCTTTTAGTCCAAAAACACTATCATTGGACTCAAGTGTCATCGTGAACCTGGGTAATTTATATTGTTGATTAAAGAATAATGAAATATGAGATATTTTTACATTATTGTAATTTATTATTTATACAAAAGCATACCCTGTTATAGGTTGTGTATTGTTTTAGAAACCATTAGTGGTGTCATAATGAGTTGTATTCAAACCCTACTCTGAATTTGTAATCGTTACCCGACTAGACATCGTAAGTTCAAGCCAAGATAATGGTAATATCCCTATGTTATATGTATGATTTGGGATGGATAATGGATGAGAGAACGATATGTGATGTTGGGATAATCTTGGGGAGTTTTATCTATGTCTTTATATTTTGGATTTATTTAGACACTTGACATATATGGAATAACATATCTACTGTTTTGGTTTTGATATGGTATTCCTATTTTGTTAATCTTTTCATTTTGGTATTAATATGGTTATGTTTTTTTATTTCCAATGTTGTTCTACTTTTATAAAGAGGGAATATTCTCCTAATGACATGTATAATACCCTCACTATTAGTCAGAACCCTCTAGCATACGAGGAGGCACGCTTGAGGTCATTTGACTAAACGAATTAGGGAACCAGCATGAGGCACCTAGTTTGGGATGTTACACCACTATCTCTTGATAAGACCTCTAGGAATGTATGATCAAAACATAACTCTCCAAATTGGAGGTGTCTCTTTTTCTAAAACATATATTACATGAGATCTACCCATGATTTAGTTTCCTAAGGACTTCCTTCCTCTGAAAAGGTAGAGGGGTGATGCTACGAGAACACCCTAGTGAACCCTTCTATAGATGAGGGAGGTATGTGACTCTTTATGTAATCTATTACAGCCATAAGAAACCCTATTAGAACTGAGCATCAATTAATATATCTGGAATATAATGTGTTTCCACATGTGGCACTATAGGAGGTAATAATAGTAGTGCATCTCCCACCATCTGTAGTGCATGATCATTACCACCTTTTTAGCGCTTGATTCGAGGCCATCATGGCGGCATGTTTATAATTTTATAAACACACAACTCCAATTGAAATTCAACAATAGGAGAGGTCAAAGATAAATGAATTTGATAGGTACAATTCTATACTATAAAACAGTCCACACACAACTACATACTTTTAAATCCATGTCTTGGTGACACAGACGATCATAAGGGTCAAAAGAGACACTCCCACTAGAAACTACTATGGTTGAGTTTGTTTCATTTTATATATTTCATTTAATAGGTTTCGATATATGGAATTTGAATTGAAATATTTATAGGATAATTCTCTTTATGTTTCAATTGGAATCCCATTAAATAATAACAATTTATTCTAATTTTTATTAATTAGCATGTTCATATTTATATATATCACTATCTAGTAATATGACTTAACATTCCAATATAATAATGACTTACGCAATATAATTTTCAATTGGAACTTCATGTAACTGTAAAAAGTCCTATTATATATTTTCTTGGTATGTAAAAAGGGAAATAACATGATTTGATTATATGGATCACCATTAAAAATTTATATAAGTAATATATTTATAAATGACAATTGAAATCCATTAAATGATGATAAAATAATGTTTTAGCTCAAGAAACCAAAATTAAAAAGATCAAACAGGTGATAATTATATAATTAAAATTCCAAAATATTTATATAAGGGGAAACACAGATTAGGTTGATGAATACACTTTAAATAACCAATTATTTATCCTTTTTCTACAAGAAACATTATTCAAATTCACATATATATAAAATCATGTCAATAAAAAATTATATAGTGAATTTTTGTAATAAAAAATTGGAATGTAATAATGTGTTGAATTTAAATCGTCATGTTACTATAATGATTCATGAGACAATGCCTCCTTATTGTTCACGGAAAAGACTAAAATGTGAATTAATAGTAATAATAAATTCCACAAATCATGTGTGTCACCCATCAGTGAAGTCATTACAATTGTAATAGGAGGAATGTACAACAACAATTATCTTCCCAAGTAATTTTGATTTTTCCTTGTACGTGGGCAAGGTAATCCCTAGAACAAACTCATTAAAAAATTCCAAAACATCATATTATTATTTCTACCAATCCCAACTATTAATAATGAGAAAAAAAGGATCGTAAACCAGTTGTAACATCCATGGTTTGGTTCACTTAAAATTAACCAATCCTAAAATTCATGGGGCCTAAAGCTCCCCTCTCAGTATGTCAGAGGCTGCCCACTAAGATTGAGTGTGTATGGGGGTATGGTGAGGAGAAAATAATCTAAAAACCATAGTTAAACAAAATTGTTCCTAAATAAATATATAAAAAAAATTGTAAATAAATATAATAAGAAGAGTAAATTGTCCTGGTATATTAATAATCCACATGACTTTATATAATTTCATGTACAAAATTATGTCATTATTCAATAAAAATTCATGATTGATGGATTTATGGAAGAATTTATATATATAGTACATTGTATACAAAATTTAAAAAAAATTGGAATGATAAACTCTAAAAGAATATCAAGCACTCTCTAGGTCCTCTGCTCATGTTCTCCATCCAATTATAGAAAACCAATTGTCCATCACTGAGTGCTTTTCTTTTTACCTACCTACATCCATGATGTGTGTCCAGGTACCCATCAACATCTCAAATAGGGTGTGACTAAAACTCAATATTCCACCACCAAAAACATATATCACTACCTAATATGTGGATATATAATGAGAATTGTGTAGGTATAACCAATACATGCATTAAATAAATAAACCACGCCAGTCTGGATTCCTCATGAAAAACTTTTCTAAATCTTCTTACTTCATACTAAGCTGAGAATTTATATGAGAATTTTATATTTTTATTTATTTTAATAATGATAGGATCCATGGACTACAACCAAGAGAGTCCATAATAATTATAATCATATAATTTCACCTAACTTCCATGAAATTTTTTTAGAAACTTGGTGATGTCCACAGGGGTGTACCATTGGTAGTTCTCCCTAAGGGGAAATTTCTACATGAGTCCTAGGAACAATTACATGGTAGTCTCAAGGAAATACATGAAATGAGACCATGGAATTATCTACGATGGACCATAATGTCATCTTAAATCCAAGGAGAATAATCCAAGGAATTTATTTTAATTCTATGAGAATATAGGGAATTCTTAGTGCCTTATTGGGCCATTCACAATCTAATACAAAGACAGAATCAATGTGTGGTCATTCAATTGGAATATGAATCAATGAATCCCTTATAATCCAATGAGTCCATCCATGGAAAACCATAATGGGAGTCTATGTATCACTGAGGGCATGCCACACCTTCAAAGGTAGTTCATGTCTATAACCATAGTCAAGAATGATTAAAATGTTTTCAAGGGAAATGTTAGTTTTTATTCCCATTATTAGTTCAATATTACAATTTGATCATCCCATTTATAAATAATAAATAGGCAATGAGAATAATGCATGATGTTTCACCCATCATTTAATCTATAGGACCTTAGGGACCCCTGAGAGGGGTGGGGTGAATCAGGGTGTCAAAACTTTCTTTAAATGAGACGTATCTTGTCTTCATGTTGTTAGGAACCTATGAATCCATATGAAGGAACTTTTCACTTATTACACACCTAGATGCATAAATAGAAAGAAAACATATTAATTTTACATGGTTCATCGTTATGGTAGGTCCAAGGAGCATACACTGCCAGTGCATCATTCATACCTAAATACACTAATCTTCATTAGGTATTTTAGATTACAATTCACTAGACATGGTCACTCTGTTCTAGGCATACTGCCTTTACAAGAATTTTTAGTACAACACACTTCCTCCCTTAGATCACATCTATCAACTCCCCCTTGATCACTAACTTGGGAGGATTATTACATAGATTATCAAGTTGAATGCCATACCAATAGATTGGTTATAGAAGTATGTCTCCATGATTATCATGAGTCTCTTCTTTAATCAGTGTTAGAGGTTCATTCACTTTAATACACTATTCATGAAAACCATATGTTAAATGATACTATTTTCAATGATCCTAGCCTTCGTGGAACCCCTGTTTGGTTTCAATTATCTTTGATCATTCACAAGCCAACATACTTTCATGATATTCAAGCCTTATCAAATATCCAAGATTTTACAGAACTACATACCTTCAGGAATCTCCTAGACATTACAAATCTCATAGCCTTCATGGAACTCCAAACCTTCAGGAAGTTCCAAGCCTTTGTAGAACTCCAAAAAATCATGAAAATCTCAGTTTTCATGAAAATACTATTTCTGAAGTGCTTGAGATTCAATTAGATATTAACCATACATTTCATTATGATTCTTCTCATGAATATTTCCTTATTTTCAAACAATTTTACCTTCATGAAATTCGATCAATTCACCCTTTTAAAAATTCACTATATGTACCATGTTATTTATGGACAACTATTTATAGACCATTCCTCCTTTGTGATGCTTTGGTTCTCACCAAAACTATTTCATAAACCTATTCATTCATGTTAATTAAGCTTCTTGTCTTCGTGGAGATCTAGTGAAATTTATCTATTCACAAAGATTCATATGGACTTTTAACTTACCGTCTATCCATCATGCCTTAAAACTTATTTCAAAACCCACTTTTATGAATTTCCAAACCTTCTAGAAACCATATTCCATCATGTAAATCCATATCTTCACAAAACATCAATCATTTCAAAATCCAAACCTTATAAATATTTTCAAAGATTCATTCCTGGAAATCCATGCCTCATGAAACATGTCCCTTTGTCTTTATTTTGAGATAGAAAAAATTGTAAAACACTAGGAAATGATGCCACCTTCATCATTACATCCATCTCCATAGTATGATCACATATCCTAAAAATTACATTTATTAACCTATAGTGTATTAAAAAGATTTATCAATTTATATCTATGAAAAACATTCATTCCAACAATATCTCCCTTTGGGTTTGTGGGAAGTCTATAGATAAATTCAAAAAATCACAGTCCTCAAGAAGAAAACTGATAAGAATGAAATAACTAATCTATCACACTCAGTTTATGTGAGAGAGTCTCATTGTATAAAACAATATCAAAAAAAGATAATTTGATTCATCAAAAGACCACCAATAAATACATCTCCATTCAATGAATTCCACTTATCTCTCCATTTGGAAATAAACACAAATAAACTATATTGGGAACTACATACATAAAATTAACATCCCCCTAGATCATATATCCTCCATAGACGAACATCACATTGATAAACAGATTAAAAAAATATCACAAATAGGGAGAGCGGAAAAACTGTAACCTAGTCATGCATTGTGAAGTGGAAAAAAATCGATGTTCAACTAATGTATCTAAAACATTGGTGATGATAAAGGCTTAGTCAAGTTTTTAGACAATTGATATTTAGTTCCAACATGATCAATTTTAATCACACCTAGTTCATCATTTTCTTTGATGAATTGATATATCATCTCCATATTTTTTATATGAGAGTATTGAATCAGATTTTTCATAATATCTATCGTGCCCTTGTTGTCATACTTAATCACCATCGACTATTTATCCTCATTAAAAATATCAGTATGTTGCTACTTCAACAACAATAGTTGAGTGAATTCTTTTTTCATAAATATATGATCTTCTTTATATATACTATGATAAGTTATTTTTTTTCTTTCTCAACCAGCCTACACATTTGTTTCCAATGAATAATCCTTCCCCACTTGTGAACATTCAATATGCCACATCTAAAACCCAATTATCATCATAAAATACTATTGTTAGGGATTCCTTCTATGAGGAAAATCATATGGTTTCGTGTCCTCTCCTATAATAATCCTCGTTTTATTTCAAATGTACAAGACAACTTGAATAGTCTCATTCCACTAATAACATCAAATACAATTCTCAATTAGCATGGTTTTGAAAAATTATTCACCTATATGTTTCTCCATTGAACGTAATAATTTTTTTGATCTGGTCTCATATATTACACTTCATGCTTGATCCCATGTTTTTTGAGGTAATTTCCAAATTCAATGGATGTGTGATCTATTTGAGTATTAGGTCCTAAAATATTTATTGAGTGGGTAATTTAATTATCAACTCTTCATATATATTACTTCATAGAACAATGCACTTTCTATTTTCACTACATAAACACCACACATTCCATTATACTTTAATAATCAATAAAAATAATGGTGTACCTCTCTCCATATGTCCCATTCATATTTATTAGACCACAAACATCCGGGTGCATGAGATCAAGTATATTATATTCCATTTTCTTATATAGATGATAAGAATTTCGGGCCATCCTTCTTCAAATGAAAGAGTGGAATGTCTTTTTTCAATCATGATTTTCAAGGAACCATCGTTTATTAATATGAATATCATATCAACTTTTTTATTAACATTTTTCATCAAATTTTCATTACATATAATGTTAGGTTGTCATCTATGTCAACAATCCATGAGCCGCTATTATTTTTATCTTATAGAGAAATATCTTCCATGTGGGATTTTTCAATCTACTTATTTTCCTTCAATGATATACCTAATTGATTGGAAGAAAAATATAGACTCTCCAGTATATTTGAAACATGAATGGTTGAATCAGACTAATATTTTCCTTCTAGAGGAAAAATGTATTTTCAAGGGTAATTCTTTTTTGTTGATTGGTATTGACTTGTCTTGGAGTTATATAGTTATTGGCCCCCTATTTCCTCAACCTGCAATGAATAACCTTACAGCTAAAGTCTAAATAGTGAAAATAATATCCATAGAAATTATTTCTTCTATACGATAAGGTATATGGTCTAATTCTCTTTTTATGACTTCTATGTGATTCCTAATCCAGATAGATCCTTACCCCTTCAAGGTAAGACATGGTATGCCCTAGAAACCCATAAAATGGAAATTTCATAAGAAGAAATATATTATCATTTCCATTCCTACACACAACCCCTTAATTTGAATTGAAATTTGACTAGAGATCCTCTATGGATAATTGAGAATTATTTTCATCTCTCTTCTCTTCTTGGTTAAAATCTATTTTTTTTAGGACATGGGGAACCTTATGGTATATCCAAATTTCTACTTCCCTTTACTTTGAAATATATGATTTCTAGCCTTTGATGAGTCTGTATCCCATCCTATAAAATTTTCCCCATAATTGAGGATATTTGATCATTCAAGGATTTCTCTACTCCTATGGAACCATGTTTAACTATTTCCAAAAGAAATGTATAAAAAACCATCCAAAATATACTTTCATATTCATTTCCCTTAATTTTGATTAATTTTCCCTCTTACTCATTAAATAAATTAAAATTCCTTAAGGCACTCTACTATTTTATCCTTTCCACCAATCTCTATGTAAAATTATGGATGAATTTAATATTCTATACAATATTGAGATCAAAATAAACAAAATCATTCAATATATCATGAGTTATAAAATTTTATTCTTCATTTAATTATAGTAAATCAATCTCCAATTCAATCTTATCCACATACTCTGAAGGATCCTTTAAAAAATATCCATAAATATTGTGTTTCATTCCCTAAATTTAAAACTCATTAAGATCACCATTAAATTTAACCTTGATATCTACAACACCGTTTTACTAACTATCTTTATATTTTATAGGTTCTAACCATTCAACCATATAAATCAGGGATTCTTCAACATTTAATTTATACTCTCATTCTTCATCGTCCAAAAATTCATTATTATATTGTTCCTCTTTGTAGATAAAGATCTTATTTTTTAATTTAAATCATGATTTGAAGTAACCCTTTTTCAAGAATCTCCGTTGAGACCACTACATGAGCTAATCTTCACTTTGTGCATCATTGTATCTATTTTGAGAAATATACAACAATGTGACATACATTACCACACAGAAAACAATCCAAAGGAATATTTCCTTAAATAATCCGTTTTCCTATCTTTATTTTTTTAGAAAAAAGAGTGAGAAGTGATTCATCCACATCATCTCCATAATCACTAAATCTTAAAATTTCATGTTTTTAAATATATTTTAATACCATTTCATTGATTACTCATATTGATTTATCTACTAGTTTGAATCACATTTCATAGTCTACCATACTGCTTAGCAGATCATCCAGAGAAATCTTAGACAGATATATTTCTCAAGGGATGAATTTTTTTGATTTTATAGGGGTTGTAGAATTCTTAGGTTTTTCTTTACAATTTCAATATCCCTAATTTCTTCCCCAAGCATTCAAATATCTCAAACAACTTCTTTAATGTGATTAATGAAACTATCTAAATTTTGGTAAAGGTGTATTTTCAGATCATAAAACTGATTTTTAAAAACATAATGTTTTTCCTCAATCACTTTTCTATAGCCTTCAGATATATTATGAAGTTTCACCCACATGGACTTGGAAATAGTGAAACTCATCGTTATCAAATAAATTTCATTAGATGGAGCTGCAGTAAAATCATTTTGATATTTTTCATCTTCATAAATAATTTTTCAATATGTTTCCATCATAGAAATACAATTCACATTACTAACCCAAATCTATTGAGTAGTGGCATAGGGAAAATCAATTCTAAGAGATCTTATATGAGATATCATTCTATTATTAAAAATATGAAATTATCTTCCATAAAAATGGGAACTCACCTAACATTCACTGAAATATCTATAACATTATAGGATAGATTTAACACCAAAAACCTATTCCCTCTTATACCATTTGTAGGACCCTAGAACAACCTGAGAGAGGAGAGGTGAAATATGGTTTCAACTTTTTCTTATAATGGGATTGATCTTCTATCCACATTGTTAGGAACCTATTAAACCACTTTGATGGAATCATGCACTTATCAAACAAATAGATGTAGAAATAGAAACACAAAATAATAGTTTTTCATTGTCAACCACTAAGGGATAGTCTAAGGAGAATACTTTGATAGCATGTTGGTCAAAACCAAATGCACTATGATTCACTAGGTATTTTTTATTACAACTTTTTATAAATTTTCACTCCATCCCACGCACAATACCTTTACAAGTATTTCAGTGATAACACACTGGATCCCTTAGATCCCTTCCGTCAACTCCCGCTTACTAACTACCTTGGGTGAAGTCTTACTGAATTTATTGATGTGAAGGTTATACAAATATATTGGTAATACAAGTCTTTGTCCTATATTAGAACGATTATTTGATTGCATCAATTTACTAAGTTGATGCACTTGAAAATGATGTTCACTAAAACCAGATCTTCAATATTGCAATTCGTAAATCTCATAGATTTTTTGAAACCCCCTTTTTGTTTCAAATATATTACAGACTTCCTATGACCACATACTTTTTTTATGTTCTGAGTGTTCTTGAGTAACTAAGACTTTTTCTAACTCCAAAACATCATGAATCTCAAAGCCTTCATGATGCTTCTAGCTATCACGAAACTCTAAATGTTCATGAAGCTCCTAGCCATCATGGTACAACAAACAATCTCAAAACCATTAGTGTACATGAATGTTACTTTTTTAAAAATTAATAAGTTTCAATTAGTTATTAACCATTATTTTCATTATGATTATTCTAATGAAGATTTTTTGATTCATGAAGAATTATACATTCACAAATTTAGTGCAATTCACCATTTCTCCAAATTCCTTTCATGTCTCAAATGATGTACTATCAGATATTTTATAGAAAATTCCTCCTTAATAATTCTTTTAATCTCACCACATCCTTTTCGAAATCCTCTAAATTTATTTTATCAAATCTTCTAGTCCACATGAAGTTGTAGTGAAATTTACCAATCCATGAAGGTTCTCATGGCCATGTTTCTTTCTATTTTCCATCATTCCTGAGCCATTTTTTTTAAATACCTTTTGAGAATATCAAAACCGTCATGATATGATATTTCTTCATAGAGCTCAATATCTTCATGAAACATAATTCATCATTAAATCCATACCTTATCCATAATTTCAAAGATTCAGTCCTAGAAATACTAATTTAGAGAATATTGTACCTTAATTATAATTTTGAGATCCAAAAACTTGGAAAACACTGAGAAGTGATTCCACCTTCAACATTGAATCCATTTGCACCATAAGATTACATGTCTTGAAAAATACTTTTATCAAACCATTATGTATTGAAAATAAACACAAAATACAATCTATTTCTAGTTTTGGAAAATATTATTTCCAATATAATCCCATTTATTAATGGGAAAAAATCATTGTTTATCAAGGGTCAAGTTACATGGATTTTCCATTCACATTTCATTCAGTTCATTAAAAATTTCAATTGATCCAAATTTTACTCATTTTAATAATAAACAATAATCTAATAGTACTTAGCTAGTGGTTTGATTATATAGTAATTTATAATTGTGTCAGGGTATCATAATAATAACACTCAATAGGGTGGTACCAATTAAGGTAGGCAACCTCAAACAGTATCAAGGGTCAATGTGAGTTTATAATCAATGTCAATTCTTTTAATTAACGGTATTTCAAATTTTAGTAGTGACATGTGGATGCTCTAGAGCCTGACATAATGGTATAAGATATAAATATCAATAAAATATGGAGAAGAGATATATTGACTACCATATACTAGTAGTGGACTCCTCATCTGAGTATCAACCTATAATCTCGGCTATAATGGGATAAATCTATGAAATAGACTAATTCCCATAAATAAGGGAATATTATTTTGAACTAAAAAATATCTATTATGGTGATAGAAATAAAGATAAGAATGAATATTATTGATAGAATTATTAAGTGGGATAAAATGAGTTTTATGATCCTTTATTCTGACAAAAATGAAGAAGATCTCAAAAATCCTTGATTGAGTTAGGTGGAGAGCAATGTGTGGGTGAGATGTTATAAAAAAATTCAAGGAGAGATAAGGATTATTGGTTTAATGAAATCAACGGTAGAATCATCATTTCACTCTTTCTTAATGGGGTGCATAGTTTGGATGCCTGGTTCTCTAGACTATGTGCCCATAGTGTGGTTGGAACTATCTATGGTGACACCATAATTCCTCACATGACTAGGTGTATGGTTTGAAAACCGATGAACATCTCAAGCATTCTCACTATCCATGTCCTTCACCCATCACATGGTAAGGCACATGTTTAGAAGAAACTACGTTCCAAAAGTATGACATACACCTAAAATTTATTGTATGATTCATATGTCTTGGAAGAATCCCTCTCATAGCTAAACAAACCATGCTCCATTATTTTTGGCTACAGGGTTACTACTAACTGTGTTCCAACCATACACCTCATACTCTTTCTCAAAAAACTATGGCTTCAAGCTCTGAACAGGCCTCATATGTTCCCAACCACTTCTATAGCCCGTTAAGCATTATCATAATGTTAAAAAAACATTTAGATAGAATTTAAAAGGATTTACACCTATCTTGAAATTTAGGATCTTACATAATGTGTTTTAGGGTTTTTGGGTCTTTTAAGGATTATGGTGTAGGATTTAGTGTTTAGAGTGTACACTTTAGGGTTTAGTGTGTACGATTTATGGTTTAAGGTGAATGATTTAGGGCTTATGGTTTATGGTTTAGGTTGATGGGTATAGGGGGCATGATCTAGGGTTTAGGTCATTTTTGGGTTTTATGGCCTATTAGGGTGTTCTTGGGGTTTTAGAGTCTTTTAGTATTTTATAGACTTTTAGGGGTTTTAGGGATTTTGAGTTTTTAGGGGTTTTAGTGTTTTTAATCAGTTTATGGGTTTTAATTCTTTTTAGAGTATTTAGGGGTTTGTGGTGTTTTTAGGGATTTGATGGGTCTTAAGGGTTTTAAGGTTTTTTAAGATTTTCGCGTTTTGGGGGTATTTTAGGGTATTTTAGGGTCTTTCTAGTGTTTTATTTGGGTTTTATTGTCTTTAAAGTTTTTTCTGGTTTCAGGGGTATTTAGAGTCCTTTTATGGTTAATAGGAGTTTTTTGGGGATTTAGGGTTTACATGGTTTTTTTAGGTTTTGCAGGGGTTTTTGGGATTTTTCCGGTTTTATGGTTTTTAAGGGATTTTTGGGTTTTAAGGTTTTTTGGGTTTTTTGGGATTTTAACAGTATCATATGTTCTTTTATATTTCTAGGTTTCAAGGTATTTTGTGATTTTTTTTGGTTTTTAGCATCTTTTTGGAGGGGGTTTAGGGTTTCTAGGGTCTTTTATGATTTTTAGGTGTTCTATGTATTTTGGGGGGTTTGGGGTTTTTAATGTATTATTGGGGTCTTTTAGTTTTTATTGTAAAATGTTTAGGCTTTTGGGAATTAGTTTTAATGTATAGGGTGTAGGTTGTAGGGTGTAAATTTTAGTGTTTATGGATTTCTGAGTATTGTATAGGGTTTAGGCTGTAATGTTTTGGGTTTATGGTTTGGGTTATAGTGTTTACGTTATAGGTTTTTAGGTTTAGGGTGTAATAATTATGTTTTATATTTTAGCCTTTTGGGAATATTGTTTAGGGTAGAAATTTTATAGGTCTTCAGGTGTTTGTACAATTAGTTGGGTTTTATGGTTTTGTTATTTAATTTAAGAATTTTTCAGTGGGTTTTAGAGTTCTTGGGGTTTAGTATTTTTTAGGGGTTTAGTGTTTCTATGGATTTTTGGGGTGGGGGGTCATGTTTTGGGGGTTTTAAAGGTTTTTACTATTTTTATGTGTTTTTAGGGGTTTAACTGTAATTATGGCATTTTATGGGTTTTTAATGTTGTAGGATTTTTAGGGGTTTAAGTGATTTATTTACAGATTTTTGTGTTCTTGCAGTTTTATGTTTTTTAGACTTTTTGGGTTTTTATGGTTCAAGGATTTTTTTTGAGTTTTTTCAATTCTGTTAATGTTTTTATGGTTTTTTTGATCTTTATTTTTTTGGAGGTTTAGTGTTTCTTTGGTTTTCTGGGTTTTTTTGGTTTTAAAGGTTTTTAAAATGTTCCATGGATTTATTTTTTTAGTGTTTAAAGGGTTTACAAGGTTTTAAGGGGTTTTTATGTTTTAGGATTTTTAGGTTCTGTAGGGGTTTTGGGTATTTAGATGTTTAGGGTGTTTAGGGTCTTTTTGGTTCATATAAGGGTTTTAGGGTTTTTATGGTTTTTCAGTATTTTAGGATTTTAAGTGTTATTAGTGTTTTTATATGTTTTAGGGTTTTAGGGTTCTTAAGGTGTTTATCATTTATTATGGTTTTTAGGGGATTTAAGGATTTTTGTTTTTTTTCAATTTTTTACGAGGTATATGGTCTATTAGGGTGTTTAGGGGGTTTGGGTTCTTTTCGTGTTTTCCAAGTGTTTCTACAATATCATTTTTTAATGTTTTTATAGTTTTTAGGTATTTAGGGGTTTTTACATTTTTATATTCCTTAATGTTTTTATGATGTTTAGGGTCTATTAGGTGTGTTAGGGTTTTTAGGGCATTTTAGGGATTTTCTGACTTTTAGGGGTTTTTGGGTATTCTGTTGTTTTTAGGGGTTTTAAGACCTTTTGGAGTTTTTAACTTTTTTATGATATGTTAAAGTTTTTATGTCCATTAGGGGTGTGGGGGTCTGGTGTTCTTGTTAACTTTAGGGTATTTTACGTTTTTAGGTCCATTTAGGTGTTTTCATGTTTTTATAATTTTTTTTGATATTTATAGTCTTCTTGGTTTTTAGGCTTATTAGGGGTTATATTGTTTTTATGGATTTTAGGGGTTTTTTTGGGTTTTTAGGTTTTTTAGTGTCAGTTATGGTTTCTTGGGATACTTTAAGGGTTTTGGAGGTTTTCTTGGTTTTTAATGGTTTTTAGGGGGCTTAGGGGTTTTAATTGGTTATAGGTTTGTTTGGAAATTTTAAGCGGTTTTAAGGGTTTAATTGATTATTTAAGATTTTATTGTTTTATTTTTAAGGGATTTTCAATGTATTTAAATGGTTTTATTGTCTTTTGATGTTTTTAGGGATCAGTAGTGATTTTTAAGGATTTTTAGTGTTTAGTTTCTCAGGGTTTTTTACGAGTTTTAGGATTTTTTGGGATTTTAGATTATTATAAGGTTATAAGGTTTTCATTCTCTTTTTGGGTTTTTTTGGGTTTTAAGGGGTTTTAGGTACTTTATGGTTTTCTATGGTTTTTACGGATTAAGTGTTTTTAGCGGTTTTAGGGGGTTTTATGTTTTTAGAATTGTTTTAGCCTTTTAGGGTTTTTAGTGTTATTTTCATGTTTTTAGGGTTCTTAAGTGTTTTTTATATTTTTATTGTTTTTGGTATTTTTGTGGGTTTTAGGGGTTTTAGGCTCTTATAGGGTATTTTTGGGTGTTATAGGGATTTCAAGGGTTTTTAGGGTCAATAGTGGTTGTATGGTGTTTAAGGGTATTAGGGTTTTTAAGTGTTTTATAGGGGTTTTATGGAATTTTAGGGGTTCAAGGTGTCCTTAGGGTCTTTAGTGTTTTTTGGGGTTTTTTTGAGTCTTTTAGGGTTTTAGGGTCTTCAACGTTTTTTTGGGATTTCGGGTATGTTAGTGGGTTTTTGTGGGTTTTAAGGATTATAGAATTCTTTTTAGTTTTTAGGGGTTTATGTGTATTCTAGTGTTTTTTTGAGATTCCATAGGATTTTAGATATTTTTACGGTTTCAAGGGATTTTAGAGTTTTTTAGGATTTTTAGTGGATTTTAGTTTTTTTAGGGTTTTATGGGTTTTGAGGAGTTTTAATTATTTTAAGAATATTCATTTTTTTTAATTCAAGGGTTTTATGATTTTTGTGTTAATTTTATGTTTTTAACAGTTTTTATAGTTTTATAGTTTTTTGGTTTTGAGGGGGTTTAGGGACTTATATGGGTGTTTTAGGGAGTTTTAAGGGGGATTCAGGTTTTGTGGTCTTTTAGGTATTTTAAGGATGTTTGGTTTTTTAAAATTTTTATTTGTCTTTTAATGTTTTTGGGGTTTGTATATTTTTAATGGTTTTTTGCTGTTTTAAGTGTATTTTACGATTTTTGAGAATTATTAGTGTCCATTAGGGATCATTTATGTGTTTTATGGTTTAATGTTTTTATGGGTTTTAATGGTGTTTTAGTGTCCTTTTAGTGACTTTAGTATTTTTGGGTTTTTAGGTGTTTTATACGTTTTTAATATTTTTAGTGAATGTGGGATTTTTTTGGATTTCTAGGCTATTTAGGAGTTTTACAAATTTTAGGGTTTTTATGGATTTAGGGTTCTCTTTAGGTTTTTATTGTTTTTATAGGGATTTTAGTGTTTTTCAGTTTTGTATAGTTTTTTGGGGTTTTAGGCTTCAATAGTGGTTTTTGGCTTTTAGGGTTTTAGAGTTTTTTATGTTTTTAGGAGTTTTTCGAGTTTATAGTTTTTAGGGGTTTTAGGGGTTTTTTATGTTTTTTTTGTGTTTTGGAGTTCTATATATTTTAAGGGACTTCCTATGATTTTAATGATTTTATTAGTGTTTTAAAAGTTTTTTGGGTTTTTATAATTTCTTAATTTTTTGGGGTTTTTAAGTGGTTTTGAATATTTTTTTGATTTTTTTATATTTTTAGGCATTTTAATGGGAATTAAGGGTTTTAAGGTTTATTTTTTTCTTTTAGGTTTTTAGAGATTTTAAGAGATTTTTTTGGGGTTTCAGGTGTTTTGTTGATTTCGAAGGGGTTTAAAAAGGTTTATGGGGTTTGAGGGGGGTTTCTGGGTTTTTAGGGTTCTTAATGTTTTTAGGGATTTAAAGGGTGTTTTAGGGGTTTAAGGGATTTCATGAATTTGTAGGGGTTTTAGTGTTTTTTATGAATTAAAAATTTTAATGGTTTTAAAGGGGTTTTATGATTTTTTAGGGATTTGACATTTCTATGCTCTTTTAGGGGTTTTAGGGTTTTAGGGTTTTTATGATTGAGGGGCTTTCTAGTTCATTTGTTCTTTAATATTTTTTGATGTTTTATGAGTTTTTTGGTTTCTAGGGTGTTTATGTTATTTTAGGGTCTTTTACGGTGTTTATAGTGTTATTTAGGGTCTTTAGGGTTTTTTGGGCCTTTAAGGTTTTTTATAGTTTTTAGGGTTTTTATGATATAGTAGGGGTTTTATGGGTTTTATAGTTTTTAGCTGTTTTGAGGGGTTTTTATTTCTTTTAGGTTATTTGTGTTTTAAATGTTTTTAGGGTTTTTTATTGTTTTTCGGGGTTGATAGTATTTTTAGGCATTTAGGGGTTTAGGGTTTTAAGGGTTTTGCGTTTATTTAGGGTCTTTATAGTTTTTTTTATATTTACGGGTTATTTTTTTAATCATTTATGGTTCATTGGGTGATTAGGGTTTTTTGATGTTTTAGGGAGTTTTCCTACTTTTATGGTTTTTAATCAGTTTTTTGGTATTCAAGTTGTTTAGGGAGTTTAGGGTCTTTTATGGTTTTTAAAATGTTTATCTATTAATAAAATTTTGGTGGTATTTTAAAATTTTTATGGGTTTTACATTCCATTATTCTTTTAGGGGTATGAAGGTTTTTAAGAGATTTTAGGGGATTTAAGTGTTTTCAGAGTTTTGACGATCATTTAGGGATTTTTAGGTTTTTTACTTACTTGTTGTATTTTTAGGGATTCTAGATTTTGTAAGGTTTTTCTAGAGGTTTCAGGGTCATCTAGGGATTTAGGACACATTATGATTTTTAGGTGTTTTGGGGTTTTTATTTATTTTTAATGGGTTTTGTGGTTTTAGGGGTCATTATGATTTATAGTGTCTTGGGGGTTTTTTAATGGGTTTTATATTTGTTAGGGTATATTTGGTTTTTATGGTTTTTTGGTTTATTTTGGGTTTCTATGGAAATTTAATAGTTTAAAAGGTTTATATGGTTTTTTGGGTTTTTTATTTTTTTGGTTGTTAGTTTATTATAGAGTTTTTATGGTTTTTAGGGGGTTTTGGGGTTTTTACAGTTTTTAGGGACCTTAAATGTTTTTTTTTCATGTTGGTGTCTTTTAGGGTTTTTATTATTTTTTGGGGTTTATGTTCTTTTATGGGTTTCTAGGTTATTTTCACAGTTTGTGGAGGTTTTTGGGTTTTTTTTAAAAATTTATGGCATTTTAGGGTTTTTATTTTTTTAGAACCCTTTAGGGTTGTTAGGGTTTTTAGGGGTAATTTAGGGATTTTTAAGGGGTTTTATGGTAATTTTTAATTTTTAGTGGTTTTACCATCATTTAAAATTTTTCGGATTTTTAGGCCACTTTTGGGGTTTTGGGTCTTCTAGGGGGTTTTAGGGACTATTTGGGGTGTTAGGGGTCTTTAGAGTGTTTTAGGGATTAAAGGGTATTTTATGGTCTTGTAGTGTTTTTTGGGTTTTAGTATATTATAGTTATTATTAATATTTTTCTATTATTTGTAACTTCTTTTAGGGTTTTGATGTTTTTAGGGTCTTTTATGTTTTTTAGCGTTTTCTGGTAACTTACCAAGGTTTTATGGGTTTTTAGGATTTTATGATTTTTAGGGGTTCTAGGGACTTTTTGGGGTTTTAGGCTTTTTTAGAGTTTTTAGTGATTTAGGGTATTAGTGTCTGTAAGATATTTTAGGGGTTTTATGGTTTTAGGTATTTCACGTTCCTTTATGGGGTTTTAGAGTTTTTAAATTTTCTTAGGGTTTTCTTTGGTTTTTAGTGTTTTTATTTTTAGGGGTTTTCTGGCATTATATATTTTTTAGGCTGGTATGGTTTTAAAAGGGTTTTGGGGGTTTCATATTTTTGGGTTTATGAGATTTTTATTGGATTTTAGGTTTATTTTTAGATTTTTGGGTATTATGGATTTTTGGGTTTTAAGGGTTTTTTACATGTTTTAGGGTTTTTTTTTATTCGTTCAAATTTTTAGTGAATTTAACAGTTTTCAGTGGTTTTTAATGGATTAAAATGGTTTTATGGTCTTTTACTAATTTTAGGGATCTATTCGGGTTCTTGTGGGTTTCTAGGGAATTTAGGTTTGTAAGGCGTTTTTAGTGGTTTTAAGGTTTTTAGGGGTCTTTAGATTTCATGTTTTTTCTGGTTTTAATGGTATTGACTTGTTTTCAAACATTTATGGTAATTTTATGACTTTTTCAGGTTTCTTGTATTTTCAAGGAATTTTCCAGTGGTTTTAGTGTTTTTATAGATTTTTTGGTTTTGGGGTTTTCTTTGGTTTTTTGGGGTTTTTAAGAGTTTTTGGTTTTTTAGGTTTCTTATTAATCTATATTTTTAATGGTTTTAGTGATATTATGGATTTTTACGGTTATTTTGGATTTTTAGTGTTTTTATGGCTCTTATGGGTTTGTAGGGTTTATCAAGGGTTTAAGTGTTCTTCTATTTTTTAGTGTGGTAATGGTTTTCTGGTTTTTAGTTATATTTATGGTTTTTATTTTTTTAAAGGTTTTTACTATTTTTAGGGTTATTTTAGGTGTTTTAGGATTGTAGGTATTTTTTTTTGTTTTTTAGGGTCTTTAAATGATTTTAAGGCGTTTATATTCTTTTACTGTTTTTTTGGGTTTTTAGGGTTCTCTAGGGGTTTTTGGGTTTTTTGGGTCTTTTAGGGTTTTAGGGACTTTTAGGTGGTTTACGGTATTTAGGGTCCTTTAGGGGTTTTAGGAGGTTTAATAGGTCGATAGGGGTTTTAGGGACTTTTGGGTTTTAGGGTCCTTTATGGGGTTTTGGGTTTTTAGGTCCTTTGGTGTTTTAGGGGTTTTAGTGTCCTTTATAATTCTTTTGGGGATTTTAAGGTATCTTGGTTTTCGGGTTTTTTTTTGTTTTTTGGGTTGTTTTGCGATTTTAGGGGTTTTGAGGTTATTTGGAGGTTTTGATGGTTTATTTAGATTTTTAGTGTTTCTGGTGGTTTTTTGGAACTTAAGAGTTTTTTAGATTTTTAGTGATTTTTGTAGGGTTATGTTTTTTAGGGAATTTGGGGGTTTTAGGTTCTTTTTTTTTATGATTTTTAGGGTAATATAATGTTTATAGGGTTTTTTAGGATTTTTAGTGTTTATTAGTGGTTAAATGTCTCTTAAATGTCTTAGGGTGGTTTTCAGTTTTTTGGGTTTTTCTTATTCCATTTAGGGTTTCAGAGGTTTCAATTGTTTTTTAGGGTTGTTTAGGGACATTAAGGGTTTTAAGGGTTTTAGGGTGTTTTATGGTTTTTTTGGGTTTTTATGTTCCTTTTTTGGTTTTAGGAGTTTTTAGGGTTATTTAGGGGTTTGAATGTCCTTTATGGATTTTTAATATTTTAGGGTCCTTTGGGATATTAGTGTTTTTATGTTCATTAGGGTTTTAGGGGATTTAGGGTCCTTTAGGGTATTTAGAGTCTTTTAGGGTTTTAGGGTATTTTATGAGATTAGGGGTTTATTTGTGTTTTTAGTGTCTTATAAGGTTTGTAGGAAATCTTAGGAGTTTTAAGGGGTTTTCGTTTTTTGGGTTTTATGGCCTTTAATGTGTTTTAGGACCTTTTAGTGGCATTTAGAGTTTCTTTTAGTTTTTTTGGATTTTTGGTTTCATTGTGGATTTTTGGATTCTTTATGGATTTTAGGAGGTCTTATGGGTTTTTAGGATTTAACAGTTACATAGGGTTTTTAGGGGTTTTAGAATATTTTTACATTTTATGATTTTTAGTGGTTTATTGTTTTTAGGTTACTTACAAATATTATGTTTTTATGGGTTTAAGGGATTTTTTTTATTTTATTAGCTTTTTAGTGTTTTAATAGATTTTAAGGGTTTTTAATGTCTTTATGAATTTTTTGGCTTTTAGAGTTCTTTATGAAGTATTGGGTTTTTGGGTTTTTGGGTTTTTAAGGTTTTTATTATTTTTAGTGTTTTAAGGGATTTCTAATGTTTTTTTTGGGTTTTTAGTTATTTAGGATTTTTTTCAGGATTTTAGGATTTATAGATTTAGGGGGGATTTTTAGGGTTTTGGTGTTATTTAGGGGTTTTATTGTCTTTTGAGTTTTCGGAGCTTTCTAATATTTTTAGGGTTTTTAGTGTTTTTATATTCTTTAAGGGTTTTAGGTTATATGGTTTTTATGTATTTTTATTTGTATTAGTTGTTTAGTGACTTATAGGGATTTTAGTGTTGTTAAGGGTTTTATGTGGTTTTTATGGTTTTTACTGTTTTCAGTGTTTTTAGGTTCATAGAGTTTTTCTAGGGATTTTAAGGTTGTTTTTAGTGTTTTTTGGGTTATTTTACTATTTTAGGGTATCTTGGATTTGTTGGGTTCTGTAGTGTCTTTACGATTTTTAGGGTTTTTTTAGGGTTCTAGAGGTTTTTAGGGTTTTTTAGGGATTACTGTTTGTTTTAAAGGATTTTTTGTATTTTTTGGTTTTTTAGGTGTTTGAAAGGTTTTTAGGGGTTTTAGTGTTTTCTTAGGGTTTTTACAGGTTTTTAGGACCTTTAGGATTTTCTAAGGGTTTTTAGGTTTTCCATGGTTTTTTGTTTCTTAAGTGCTTTATGGTTTGTTATTGTTTATTATGGTGTTTATGGTTTTCAAGGGCTTCAGGTTTTTTGGGTGTTATTAGGTATTTTATGGTTTCATAGGGTGTTTTAGGGGTTTTAAGTGGATTTTCGAGTTTATTTAGGCTTTAGTGTCTTTTGGGTTATGTGGGATCTTTATTGGGGTTTCAAGGGGTTTTAGGTGTTTTAATAGTTGTTAGGGTGTTTAAGTGATTTAGTTTCTTTTATGATATTTATATTGTTATAGGGTCTTTATGGGTTTTATGGTCTTCAGGTCCTTTAGGTGTTTTTAGTGTAATTTAGGGTTTCTAGGTGTTTTAGAATCTTTTATCGGTTATAATGGTTTTAGGGACTTTTATGGGTGTATTACGGGTTTATGTATTTTTTTGGGGTTTTGTGTTTTTTACACTTTTACATGGTTTTAGGGATCTGTATGGTTTTTGTGTTCTTATCGTTTTCAGGTTTTCTTTGGTGCCTTTTAGGGTATTTTAGGGTTTTTTAATAAATTTTAGGGTTTTTAGGGTTTTTAGGCATTTAGGTTTTTAATGTTTTTATGATACTTTAGGGTAATTATTGAATTCTTTATGTTTTAGGGGTTTAGGGATTTTAGGGATTTTATGGTATTTTAAGTGTTTTATGGGATTTAGGGGTTTTAAGGGTTTTTTTTGGGTTTGTTAAGGGTTTCTAGGGTGTTATGGTTTTCAGGGGGTTTTGGGTTTTGAGGGGTTTTAATGATTTTAGGGTTTATATTAATTTATGGCTGGGTGGTAGGGGTTTTCTAGGGTTGTTGTGGGTTTGAGGAGTTTTTATGTATTTTGGGGGGATGGTTATGGTTTTTAGGTTTTTTATTTTTTAGGGGTTTTATGGTATTTAAGGGTTTAAGGGGCTTTAAGAGTTTTGTGGTTTTGGGGTTTTACGGTTTTAAGGGGTTTTAGAGGTTTTATGTGTTTTAGGGGTTTTTTAGTTTTTAGTGTTTTTTATAGTTTTAAGGGTTATAAATTTTTTTTATGGAAGTGTATTTTATTTACAGTTCCATTAGGGTTGTTTTACTTTTTTATGGCCCTTTCATTTTGTTTGGCCATTTATGGTTTTATGGGATTTTATGGGGTTTTATGGTTTTTAGGGTCTTTTCAAGATATTTTATGGCCTTTAAGGACCATTTGGGTTTCAGCATTTTTGGGCTACTTTATAGTTTTTTGGCATTTCTATGGTCATTTATTAGAGTTTAGGTTACTTTAGTGGACTTTAGGGTTTTAGGGGTTTTAATAGTTTTTTGAGTTTTAGGGTTTTTTATGTTTTATGGGGTTTTTGGTGGTTTGAAGTGGTTTTATTGTTTTAGGGGTTTTTATGTATTTTAGGATTTTAGTTTTTTTTGATATTTTTCTTTGGGTTATAATGTTTTTGTGTGTTTTTGGTTTTTTTTGTGTATTGGTGTTATGATGAGATTTAATGTTTTTAGGGTCATCGGGGTTTTGCAGGGATTTTTGGTCATTTTAATGGTTTTATGGGGTTTAGGTACTTTTAGTAATTTTACGTGGTGTTTAGGGCTTATTATTTTTAGGGTTTTACAGTGTTTTATGTTTTTAGGGTCATTAATAGGGTTTTAGGGTTCTTTATGATTTTTTGAATTTTAGGTGTTGAAGGTTATAGGGGTTTTATGGTCTTTGAAGGGTTTCAGAGGATTTGAGGGCTATTTTGGGTTTTTATGAGTTTTAGGTTCCTTAATAGTTTTTTAGAATTTTGGTGGTCCTATATGATTTTATTATGGTCTAAGAGTTCTTTGAAGTTTCTAGGGGCTTTAGGGCCGTTTACATTTTTTATGGTATTTACAGTTTTTATGGTCTTTTTTGGTACTTTAGGGGTTTAAGGGCTTTTAGGGTCCATTAATGTTTTAGGGGTTTTAGTGTATTTTATGGGTCTCTATTTGTTTCTAGCATTATTTTCTATTTTTAGGGTTTTTAGAGTCTTTTATGGTTTCATGGTATATTATGGTATCTTTGGGGATTAATGGTTTTTAGTGTTTTTAGGGTTTTTAGGGTTGTTAGTTTCTTTTAGGGATTTTACTATTTTTAGGGTCTTTTAGTTGTTCTTTTTATTTGTATGATCATTTATGGTTTTAGGGGTTTTTATGTTTTTAAGGGGTTTTTAATGTTCTTATGTTTAAAGGGGTTTTTAGGGTCTTAATTATTTTTTATTGTTTTAATTATTTTTATAATGTTTAGGGGTTATTAAATATTTTATGGACATTAATGGGTTTTAGGTCATTTATGGTTTTCTATTTTTTAGTGCGGTTAGGGTCTTTTTATTGTTATTTGGATTTTTTTGGAGGGGGTTTACAGTTTTTATGTTTCTAGGGCCTTTTGGGTTTTAGGGTTTTTAGGGACATTTAGTAATTTTATGGGTATTTTGGTATTTAGGGTATCTAAGGTATTTATATTTTCTTTGGATTTATGGGTTTTTGATGGGGTTTTAGAGGTATTAGGGGTTCTGGATTATTTTAGGGTTGTCAGTTGGTTTTAGGGTTTTTCAATTATTTTAGGATATCACTGAGTCCTTTTGGGCGTTTTTAGGGTTTTAGGGTTTTTAGGGTGTTTTCAGGGTTTTAGGGTTTTTAGGAAAAATCATTGATTATTTGGGTTTTTGGGGTTTTTGTGGTTTTGACTTTATTGTGGTTTTATGATTTTTTAGGTTATTAGGTAAAAGAAAGATCAGGACCAAAAATATTGTTCTTAGTCCCCCAAAATTTATTAACTATAATAAAATACAAATCATCATAAGGATGGTTTACAAGAATATGTGTGAAGATCGCCCTACATACCATAATCAACAAGGGCACACAAAATAGTGGGTTGACAAAGGACCACAATCCGCTCCATTCCGTAGGTACCTTTTGGATAAAGCATCAGACACCATGTTTTACTCCCTATATGGATCAGTGACATTATGAGTTAGAGTATGGGAGAGGTTGAAACATTCAATAATTTGTTGGAGGATTCTCCAATGAACCATTCTAGATTTGTTCTTGAGGGCATACAACATATGCATCGAGTCAGATTCAATAGAGAGTAAGTTCCACCCAAATTGAGATCCCAAATGGAAAAACATCATCATTACCAATACCTTCTCCTCATAAGTTCATCTGGACCCAATTTAGTGGTAGAAAAATACTTTCACAATGCCTCTTTGTGTGCAGAATACCCCACCGCATCTCGATGGGATGGGTTCTCCTGCCGGCGCGCCATCAACATTGACCTTAATCAATGATGTAATCATTGGGATCCATTGAATGAAATAAAGAAAAAAAGTCTTTTTACTCTTTCTAAAAACCCCAATCACACACAAAATAATGAATTAATTGAAATTATTAGCCATCGAACCTCTTTCAATGCATGACGATGCATAGGCAGCATTATGGATTGCCATAATTCCACAATGGATGGGGATAATTTTTAGGAAAGGCAGTTGCATTGAGAGAAGCTCAAATGTAGGTGTTTTAGTGTTTTTATGTTTTTTAGAATTTTTTAATATATTTAGGGTTCTTTTATGGTTTTTATATTTTTTAGTTTGTTTGGTGTTTAAGGGGTCTTTTTTGGGTTTTAGATTAAGTAGGGGCATTGTGGGTTTATAGGATTTTAGGGGTCTTTAGGATTCAAAGGGTTTTTAGTTTATTGTTGGGTCATGGATTTTTCTTAATGTTACCGTTGATTTTTATTTTTTGTAGTGTTTTTAATTGTATTTTAGTGTTTTGTTGATTTTCTAGGTTTTCAAGGGGTTATTGATATTTTGGGTTTTTATGGGTTTTAATGATTTTTGGGTTTTTCATTGGATTTAGGGGGTTTATAATTTTTATGGTTTTTAGGACGTATGATGCGTTTTTTGGGGTTTTATGGGTTTTATGTTTTTTAGGGTCTAGGGACTTTTATAAATATAAGGGTGTTTTTTGTTTTTCGGGTTTCCAAGGTTTTTTCGGTTTTTAAATGTTTTATTGTATTTTAGGGTTTATTACGGTTTGTATGAATTTTTTTTGGTTTTAGTGGCTTTATATATTTTATGTATTTTTTGGATTTTTATATGTTTTTATTAGTTTGGGTTTTTTAGATAATTTTTATGTTTTTAAGGGGATTTATGGGTGGTTTTGTGTTTGTATGGGTTTTACTGGTTTTAGGTTCTTTCAAGGATTTAAGGGGTTTTAGAATTTTTAATGGTTTTTTGGGTTTTCAAGATTTTTATGGTGAATATGTTTTTAGGGGAATTGAGTATTAATTTATGATTTTTAGATAATTTTATTGTTTTTAAAGGTTTTTAGAGTTTTATGGTTTTGATTGATTTTTGGGTTTTCTAGGTTTTACGGGTTTTTAGTATTTTTATGGGTTTCAATTTTTTTAGTTATTTTAATGGGGTTTTAGGGTTTTTAGGGATTCACGTTTTTTTTGGTTTGCAAAGTTTTAGTGTTTTAATGGGTTTTGGGGTTTTCCTAGTGGTTTTAGGGTCTTTTGGATGTTTTATCCTATTTTAGTTGTTTATGGGGGTTTTATGGGTTTTACATATTTTAGTGTTTTTAGGGGATTAGGGTTTTTTAGTGGTTTATGGTTTTTAGGGGATTTTTGAATTTTAGGGTTTTTTTATAGATTTTATAGGTTTTATGATTTTTTAGTGTTTTAGGAGTTTTACAGGTTTTAGTGGTTCTATGTTTTTTTAGTGTGTTTTTAGGGTTTTCATTATTATATATTATTTATAAGGGGGTTTATTAGTTTTTAGGGTTTTATTATTTTTTGGGTTTTTTTGGTTTTTATTGTTTTTCTACCTTTTAGTTAGTTTTAGTGTCTTTATGATATTTTAAGTGTTTTTAGGGGGGATAGGATATTATGTTTTTTTAGTTTTTTTTAATTTTAATGGTTTTTAAGGTTTTTTTAAGGTTTTTACGGTTTTTAGGGACTTAGTATATTTTTATGGTTTTTAGTGTTTATAAGGCATTTAGAGATTTTAGTGTTTGGGGGGATTGGGGTTTTAGGTTATATAGGATTTTATAGGATTTTGTATGCTATTTTTTGGACTGTAATGGCTTTAAAAGGTTTTTTTTGGGATTTTATGATTTTTACAGTCTTTTATAATTTACATAGGTTTTTTATTGTTTTTTTGGGTCTCTTAGAGATTTTGGGTTGTTTCTATAGATTTTTTGGGTTTTAGGAGGTTCTAGTGTTATTTGGGTTTTAAAATATTCTATGGTGTATTTCAAGGTTTTTAGGGGTTTTTATTGTTTTAAAGGTTTTTAGTGGTTTTAGGTTTTTATTATATTAGTTATTTTATAGTTTTTATCATTTTTTTAGGTCTCTTATGGTTTTTAAGGGTTTTGATTGATAAAGGGTGTTTTTGTTTTTTTTTGGAGTTTTTGGTTTTTTTGGGTATTTAGGGTTTTTACTGTTTTTATTATTTTTTAGAGTTTTTAGGATGATTATGGAATTTTAATCCTTTTAGGGTTTTTATATGGTATTTCATTTAATTTTAGGGCGTTTTCCAGTTTCTCACTATCTTTTAGGGGTTTTTATATTTTTACGGTCTATTAGGATTTTTATAGTTTTAGGGTTTTTTTAGTTTTTAAGGGTTTCTGATGTCTTTTAGTGACCTTTTAATAGGTTTTTAGTTATATGAGGGGTATTTAGGGTTTTTTATTGGGTTTTAGTGTCATTATGAGTTGTAGGGGTTTAAGAACTTTTTATTGAGATATATGGTTTTTATTGAATTTTGGTTTATTATGTTTTTAGGATTTTTAGGGGGTTTTAGTGTTTTTATGGCATTTTAGGGGGTATAAAACATCTTTTATACATTTAATGTTTTTTAGTTTTTTTTTGATTTTAGGGTTTTAGGGTATTGTAGAGGGTTTGGGGTTTTGGGAGTTTTTATGATTTTTAGGGGTTTAGATTTTTTAAGAGTTTCTTAGAGGTTTTATGGATATTTATGGGTTTTTATGGGATTTAATGTGTCTTGATATTTTTACGGGTTGTAGTAATTTTAGGTATTTTAGGGGTTTAAAAGGTTTTTAATTGTTTTTATTGTTTTTATGTTTCTAGGGTTTTTAGGGTTCTTAATGATCTTTTAATATTTTTTTGATTTTTTTAAAGTTTGTCTGGATTTTATTTTTTTAGGGTGTTTTAGCAGTTTTATGATCTTTAGGTATTTTAGGGTTTTTGGGGTTTTTAGGAATTGTTAGGTTTTTTAATGATTCTAGAGGTTTTCTTGGTTTTTAGTGTTTTGATTGATATTTAGGGGTTTGAAATTTTTTTAGTGTTTATTATAATTTTTTTTTATTTTTAAAATTTTCATAAGACTTTTAAGGGATTCTAACAGTTTTGGGTGCTTAGATTTTTCAGAGTTTTAAATGGTTTATAGGGGTGTAATGTTTTTATAGATTTTCGGGATATTTGGATTATGTGTTTTTAGGGTTTTTAGTCTCTTTAAAGGAAATTATGGGTTTTAGGGGTCTTATTGTTTTTAGGAGTTTAAGGGGGTATTTAGTTTTTTTTGTTTTTAGGTTTCTTTTAGGGTTCCTAAGGTTTTTTAGGAATTTTCATGGGTTTTTAGGTTTTTAGGATTTCATTGGATTTTTAATTTATTTTATGGATTTTAGGGTTTGTAATGGTTTTTATGGTTTCTTGGTTATTGGGTTTATAGGATCTTTTTAGGGTTTAGAGTTTTTTATTGTGTTTTAGGGGGTTTTATGGTGTTTTTGGGTTTTTATATAGGTTTTTTTGTTTTTATGGGTTTTTTATAGTATTAAGGGTTTTTATGGGTGTATGGGTTTTGTGACCTTATAAGGGGTTTTGAGGTATTTTAAAATTTTACGAGGGTTTATGGGGTTTTAGTGTTTTTTAATGTTTTTTGGGTTTTTATAGTATTTATGGTTTTCTAGGGTTTTATGGGTTTTATCGATTTATGGTTTTTAAGGTTATGTGGTAATTAGTGTTCTGGGGGTTTTTAGGGTTTGTAGGTCTTAGGGGTTTGTCCTTTTTGGGACTTTGAAGGGGTTTTAGGGAATTTATGGGTTTAGGGTGTTTTTTAGTTTTTATGGGTTTTAGGGACTTTTAATGATTTTTAGGGGTTTGGGGTTTTTAGGGTTTTTATGGTATTTAGAGGTTTTTTAGATTTTTATGGATTTTTTTATATTTTATGGGTTTTTTATCCTTTTAGTGTTTTTAGGTAATTTAGAACTTTTTTTGGGTTTTAATGGGTTTTAGTGATTTTTAGGGTGGTTCCTTTTTTTAGATTCTTTTAAGGTTTATTGGGTAATTTGGGGACATTAGGGGTTTAATGTGTTATTATGGACGTTTATGGATTTATATGGTTTTAAAGTCTTTTGGGTTTTAGGTGGTTTTAGTGGTTTGAGATTTTAGCATTGTTTAGGTTTCTTTAGTGTTTTTAATGTTTTTTGGGTCCTCTATGTTTTTTAGGAGTTCAATGGTCTTCTATTTTTTTGGTTTTTATTGGGTTTTAAGAGGTTTTTATAGGGTTTTATGGGCATAAGGTTTTAGGGATATAAGGGTTTTAGGGGTTTTTTTTCATTTTTGTGCTTTTTTTTTGGATTTTGTTTTGGGGTTTTCTGATTTTCCGTTGATTTAGTGTTTTTAATTTTGTAGGGTTTTAGGGTTCTAGGGTATTTTTTTAGTTATTAGGATCTTTTATGGGTTTTTTGGATTTTCACGTTTTTTATGGGTTTTTTGTCTTTTTTTTGGGGTTTATAGTGTTACTTAATGTTTTTGGTAGATTTTATGGTTTGGGGGGGGGGGGGGGGTTTGGTCCTTTGGGAGTTTTTAGGATTTTTAGGGTAATTTTGGGGTTTTAGGGTTTTCTATAGTCTTTTATGGTGTTTAGAGGGTTTTAGAGTTGTAAGGTCTTTTAGGGGTTTTAGGGTAGTTTGGGTATTTCTATGGTTGTTAGGATACTTTTTGGTTTTAGCATTTTTTGGCTACTTTATAGTTTTCTGGGGTTTCATTGGTCAGTTATTAGAGTTTAGGCTACTTTAGTGGTCTTTGGGGTTTTAGGGGTTTTAATGGTTTTTGGAGTTTTAGGGTTTTTTAATGTTTTATGCTGTTTTTGGTGGTTTTAAGTGGTTTTATTGTTTTTAGGGTTTTTTATGTTTTTTATCATTTTAGTTGTTTTGGATAATTTTTTTGGTTCTTATTCTTTTTATGTGTTTTTGGTTATTTTGGGTTTTATGGTTTTGATGATATTTAATGTTTTCAGGGTCTTCGTGGTTTTGCAGGGTTTTTTAGTCATTTTTACGGTTTTATAGGGTTTAGGTACTTTTCGTGTTTTTAAGGGGTACTTAGGGGCTTATTTTTTAGGGTTTTACAGTGTTTTAGGGTTTTTATGGTCATTAATGGGGTTTTAGGGTTCTTATGGTTTTTAGAATTTTAGGTGTTTATGGTTTTAGGGGTTTTATAGTCTTTCAATGGTTTTAGAGGATTTGAGGGCTATTTTGGGGTTTTTATGAGTTTTAGGTTCCTTTAGAGTTTTTTAGGGTTTTGGGGGTCCTATATGAATTTATTATGGTTTAAGGGTTCATTGAGGTTTCTTCGGGTTTTAGGATTGTTCACGGTTTTAGGGGTTTTACAGTTTTATGGTCTTTTTTGTTACTTTAGGTGTTTAATGGATTTTAGTGTCCATTAATATTTTAAGAGTTTTAGGGTATTTTATGGGTTTATAAGTGTTTTTAGTATCCTTGTGTGATTTTAGGGTTTTTAGATTATTTTATGGTTTCATGGTATTCAATGGTATCTTTGGGGTTTAATGGTTTTTAGTGTCTTTAGGGGGTTTACGGTTGTTAGTTTCTTTTAGGGTTTTTTAGTATTTTTTGGGTCTTTTAGGGGTTCTTGGTATTTTTATGATCATTTTTGGTTTTTAGGGGTATTCGTGTTTTTAAGGGGTTTTTAAAGTTGTTAGGTTTAAAGGGGTTTTAATGATTTTTTATCATTTTAATTTTTTAATAATTTTTACAAGTTATTAAATATTATGTGGACATTAATGAGTTTTAGGGCATTCATGATTTTCACTTTTTTAGTGTGGTTATGGTCTTTTTATTGTTTTTGGGATTTTTTGGAGGGGGTTTAATATTTTTTTGTTTTTAGGGTCTTTTAGGGTTCTAGATTTTTAGGGACATTTAGGAGTTTTAGGTTTTTTTGGTATTTAGGGTATCTAAGGTTTTTAGATTTTTTTGGATTTTTGGGTTTTTGATGGGGATTTAGAGTTATTAGGTGTTCTGGATTATTTTAGGGTTGTTAGTTGGTTTTAGGGATTTTCAATTATTTTAGGGTATCATTGGGTCCTTTAGGGTTATTATGGGTTTTATGGTTTTTATGGTGTTTTCAGAGTTTTAGGGTTTATAGGAATTTTCAATGATTTTTTGGGTTTTTTGATTTTTCGGGGTTTTGACTTTATTGTGGTTTTGTGATTTTTTAGGCTTTTAGGTAAAAGAAGGATCAAGACCAGAAATATGGTTCCTGGTCCCCCAAAATTTATTACCTAAAATAAAATACAAAGCATCTTACGGATGGTTTACAAGAATATGTGTGAAGATCACCCTACATATCATAATCAACAGAGGGCACACAAAACAGTGGGGTGACAAAGGACCACAATGAGCTCCATTTCGTAGGTTCCATTTGGATATAGCATCAGCCACCATGTTTGACTCCCTATAGGAATTCGTGACATTAAGAGTGAGAGTCTAGGAGAGGTTGAAACATTCAATAATTTGTGGGAGGTTTCTCTATTGAACCTTTTTAGACTTTTTCTTGAGAGCATACAACATATGCATCGAGTCAAATTCAAGACAGAGTAAGTTCCCCCCCCCCAATTGAGCTTCCAACTAGAAAAAATTCATCATTAACACTACCTATGTCTCATAAGTGCATCTAGATCCAATTTAGTGGTAGAAACATCCTTTCACAATGCCTCTATGTGTGGAGAATACCCCACCGTATCTCGATTGGCTGAGATCTCATGCCGCCATGCCATCAACCTTGACCTTAATCCATGAGGTAATCATTGGGATCCATTGAATGATCTTAAGAAAAAAGCCTTTTTACTCTTTCCAAAAACTCCAAGCACATGGAAAATAATTAATTAATTGACATTATTAGACATCGAACCTCTTTCAATGCATGATGTTCCACAGGCTGCGTTATGGATTGCCGCAATTCCACAATGGATAGAGCATTTTTTAGGAAAGGAAGTTGCATTTAGAGAAGCTCAAATGTAGGTGTTTTAGTTTTGTATGTTATTTAGCATTTTTTTATATATTTAGGGTTCTATTTTGGTTTGAATATTTTTTTAGTTTTTTTCTTGTTTAAGGGGTCTTTTGGGGTTTTAGATGAATTAGCGGCATTGGGGGTTTTTAATATTTTTAGGGGTCCTTAGGATTCAAAGGGTCTTTCAGTTTTTGTTGGGTCTTAGAGTTTTCTTATGGTTATCAAAGATTTTTATTTATTGTAATTTTTGTTAGGGTATTTTAGTGTTTTGTTTAATTTTTAGGGTTTTAAAGGTTTTTTGATTTTTTGGGTTTTTTGGGGTTCTTAATGTTTTTTCGGGTTTTCATTGCTTTAAGGGGGTTTAGTGTATTTTTGGTTTTTAGGAGGTCTGATGCATTTTTAGGGGTCTTGATGGGTTTTATATTTTTAAAGGGTCTAGGGTCTTTAATAAATTTAAGGGTATTTTTGGTTTTTAGGGTTTCCAATGTTTTTTCGGTTTTTAAATGTTTTATTTTTTTAGGGTTTATTATGGTATTTAAGATTTTTTTTTGTTTTAGTGGCTTTATATTTTTTTTTTGGATTTTTTTTATTATTTTGGGTTTTTTAGATATTGTTTATGTTTTTAGGGGGATTTAGGGGGTTTTGTGTTTCTATGGGTATTTTGTGGATTTAGGTTCTTCCAAGGAATTAAGGGGTTTTAGAATTTTTAATGGATTTATGGTTTTTTTGGGTTTTAGGAATTTTATAGTGATTATGTTTTCAGGGAATTTGTTGATTAATTTGAGGGTTTTAGGTAATTTTATAGGTTTTATGAGTTTTTAGGATTTTATTATTTCTATGGTTTTTTGGGTTTTGGAGGTTTTAGGGGTTTTGTGTTTTTTATGGGTTTCATTTTTATTAGTTATTTTAATGAGTGTTTAGGGTTTTCAAGGATTTAAGGGTTGTTTGGGTTTGCAAGCTTTAAGTGTTTTAATGGCTTTTTATGGTTTTTAGGCATTTAATTTTTTTTTGGGTTTTCACGGTTTTAGTGTTTTAATGGGTTTTAGGGTTTTCCTAGTGGTTTTAGTGTCTTTTGGGGGTTTTATCCTATTTTAGTGGTTTTCAGGGGTTTTATGGGTTTTATGTATTTTACTTTTTTTTGGGGATTGGGGTTTTAGAGTGTTTTATGGGTTTTAGGGGATTTTTTATTTTTAGGCGTTTTTATAGATTTTAGAGGTTTGAAGAGTTTTTAGTGTTTTAGGGGTTATAGGGTTTTTAGTCTTTCTATGTGGTTTTAGTGTTTTAATTATTATTAATTATATTTAGTGGTGTTTATTAGTTTTAAGGGTTTTATTATTTTTTGGGTTTTTTTGGTTTTTATTGTTTTTCTCCATTTTAGTTTGTTTTATGGTCATTATGATATTTGAAGTGTTTTTATGGGGGGTTTGGATATTATGTTTTTTTTATTTTTTTCGTTTCAATGGGTTTTAAGGTCTGTTTAGGGTTTTTATAGTTTTTAGGGACACCGAAAATTTTTAGGGTTTTTAGTATTTATAAGACATGTCGATATTTTAGTGGTTGTGGGGGATTGGGGTTTTAGGTTATATCGGATTTTATAGGATTTTGTATGGTATTTTTGGGACTATTATGGCTATAAAGATATTTTTTTGGGGTTTTAGGAATTTCAGGGTCTTTTAGGATTTACGTAGGGTTCTTATTATTTTTTGGTTCTCTTAGAGATTTTGGGGTATTTCTATAGAATTTTTGGCTTTTAGGGGGTGTTTTTGGGTTTTTTGGGTTTTAAAATAATTTTTTGGTGTTTTGAAGGTTTTTAGGGGGTTTTCTTCTTTTTAATGTTTTTAGTGGTTTTAGGGTTTTAGTATTTTAAGTATTTTATGGTTTTTATTATTTTTTAAGGTTTCTTAAAGTATTTAGGGGTTTTGAGGGATTAAGGGTGTTTTAGTTTTTAGGGTTATTTGGGTTTTTTTGGGGTTTTTAGTGTTTTTTTGATTTTTTTTGATTTTTTAGGATATTTAAATATTTTTTGGCCTTTTAGGGATTTTATATGGTATTTCATTTCATTTTAGGGAGTTTTTCAGTTTCTCACTATCTTTTAGGGGTATTTATATTTTTACGGACTATTATGATTTTTATGGTTGTAGTGTTTTTTTAGTTTTTAAGTGTTTTTGATGTCTTTTAGTGACCTTTTAGTAGGTTTTTAGTTTTCTGAGGGTTATTTGAGGTTTTTATTGGGTTTTAGTGTTATTATGAGTTTTTGGGGTTCAAGAACTTTTTATTGAGTTTTAAGGATTTTTATTGAAATTTGGATTATTATTTTTAGGATTTTAAGGTGTTTTTATTGTTTTTATGGTTTTTTAGGAGTTTTAAAACATCTTTTATACATTTTATGTTTCTTAGTTTTTTTTGTGTATTTTAGGGTTTTAGGGTTTTTTAGAGGGTTTGGGGTTTTGGGGGTTTTTAGGGTTTTTAGGGTTTTAGGTTTTTTAAAGAGTTTCATAGAGGTTTTATGGATATTTATGGGTTTTAGGGGATTTAATGTGTCTTGATAGTATTAGGGGTTGTAGTGATTTTATGTATTTTATGGGTTTAAAGGGTTTTTAATTGATTTTACTTTTATTATTGTTTTTATGTTTTTAGGGTTTTTAATATTCTTATAAGATTTGTTTTTCATTTTTTTCAATGTTTGTATGGATTTTAGTTTTTACGGTTTTCTAAGAGTTTTATGATATTAGGGTATTTTAGTGTTTTGGGGGGGTTTTTGTTATTGTTAGGGTTTTTAATGGTGGCTAGTGGTTTTCTTGGTTTTTAGTGTTTTGATGTTTTTTTAGGGAACTGAAATTCTTTTTAGGGTTTATTATTATTTTTTATTATTTTTAAGATTTTCATATGACTTTTTTTGAATTTTTATAGTTTTGGGTTTTTAGATTTTCATAGTTTTTAATGGTTTAAAGGGGTGTAATGTTTTTTATAGATTTTATGGATTTTGGGATTAGGGGTTTCTTGGGGTTTTAAGGGGTGTTTAGGTTCTTTAATGTACTTTATGGCTTTTAGGGGTCTTATTGTTTTTAGGTGTTTAAGGGGGTATTGAGTTCTTTTTGGTTTTTAGGTGTCTTTTATGGTTCTTAAGGTTTTTTAGGATTTTGAAGAATTTTTGGGGTTTTTAGGATATCCATGAATTTTTAACGGATTTTATGGATTTTCAGGTTTGTAACGATTTTTAGGGTTTTTTTGGTTATAGTGTTTGTAGGGGATTTTTAGGGTTGTAGATTTTTTTATGGTGTTTTTGGGGGTTTTATTGTCTTTTGGTTTTTTATAGGGGTTTTATGGTTTTTAGGTTTTTACGGGTTTTTTATAGTATTAAGGTTTTTTAGGGGGGTATGGGGTTTTTGACCTTTTAGGGGTTTTGAATACTTTTAACATTTTAAGGGGTTTTATGGGGTTTTAGTTTTTTAATGTTTTTTGGGTTTTTATAGTATTTATTGTGTTCTAGGGTTTTATGGGTTTTATAGATTTATGGTTTTTAGGGTTTTGGGGTTATTATAGTTCTAGGGGTTTTTAGGGATTGTAGGTCATATGGGGTTTTTCGTTTTTAGGGACTTTGAAGGGGTTTTAGGGATTTTATGGGTTTAGGGTGTTTTTTGGGTTTTTATGGGTTTTAGGGACTTGAAATTATTTTTAGGGGTTTGGGGGTTTTAGGGGTTTAGGGTTTTCTTGGTATTTAGAGGTTTTTTAGTTTTTTTGTAATTTTTTGATTTTAAGGGGTTTTTATCCTTTTAGGGGTTTTAGGGATTTTAGAATCTTTTTGGGTTTAATAGTGTTTAGGGATTTTTAGGGTGTTTAATTTTTTTAGATTCTTTTATGGTTTATAGGGTAATTTGGGGACAATAGGGGTTTTATGTGTTACTATGGTCATTTATGATTTTATATTGTTTTACGGTCTTTTGGGCTTTAGGTGGTTTTAGTGCTTTTAGGTTTTTAGGGTATTTAGGGTTTATTTAGGGTCCTTTAGGAAATTTATGGGTTTTATGGTCCTTTAGAGTTTTAAAGGTTTTTTGGGCCCTCTATGTTATTTAGGAGTTCTAGGTTATTCTATGGGTTTTTGGTATTTTGGTGTTTTAAAAGGTTTTTCTTGGGTTTTAGGGGTTTAAGGTGTTAGTGTTTTAAGGTTTTTAGGGGATTTTTTCATTTTAATAGATTTTTTGGATTTTGTTTTTGGTTTTTCTGACTTTCCATTGATTTTGTATTTTTAATTTTGTAGGTTTTTAGGGTTCTAGGGTATTTTTATGGTTCATAGGATATTTTAGGGGGTTTTAGGATTTTCATGTATTTTATGGTTTTTGGGCATTTTATTGTTTTTTGGGGTTTATAGTGTTACCTAATGTTTTGGGGGGATTTTATGGTTTTTTGGGGTTTTGGCCCTTAGGGATTTGTAGGGTTTTTAGGGTAATTATGTGGTTTTAGGGTATTCTATAGTCTTTTAGGGGTTTTAGGGGGGTTTAGAGTTATAAGGCCTTTTAGTGGTTTTAGGGTAGTTTGGGGATTTCCATTGTTTTTAGGATCCTTTTGGGTTTTTAAAATCAATTAGTGGGTTTTATGGGGGTTTGGGTGTTTTGTGGGTTTTTGGTCTTTTTGGGTCATTTAGGGTTTTAAGGATCCATTATGGATTTTGGGTTCCTTCAGGGTTGTATGTTCTTTTTAGGGTTATAGGGTTCTTTGGGGGTGCTAAGGTTTTTGTAGATACATTTAGGTATGTTGGGTATTTTATGTATTTGACGTTTTTAGTATTTTTTTGTCTTTTGGGGGGTTTTATGGTTTTAGGGTCTTTATAGGTTTTAGGGGGTTTAAGGTCTTTTATGCTTTTTAGGATTCTTCAAATAAATTAGGTGTTTTTAGGGTTTTTGAGGCCTTTTAGGATTTTGTAGTGTTTGTAGGGTTATTCAAGGGTTTTATGGGTCTTTTTATAATTTTCATTGGTTCTTATGTATTATGGGCTTTAGGATCTTTTATGTTTTTAGGCTTCTTAGGGTTTTTAGGGTTTTTAGGTGTTTTGTTTTTATTAAGAGTTTTTAGTGGGATTTAGGGGTGGATTTATGTGTTTTAAGTGTTTTTAGAGATTCTGTAAGTGTTTTTATTGTTTTTATGGGTTTTAGGATTATTGGGGATTAAGGGGATTACGACCATTTATGGTTTTTAGGGTGTATAGGGTTTTAAAAGGTATTTAGGTTTTTAGTGGTTATTTGTAGTTTTATGGTGGTCAAAGTCATTTTTATGTTATATTTTTTATTTATAGGGGGTTTTTTGGGTTGGGGGGGAGGGGGTTTAGGTTATTTTATGTGTTTTAAGGGGTTTATAAGGTTGGTGGGGTTAGGGTTTTATGGGTATTTTAGTGGTTTTAGGAGTTATTAATGTTTTTAGGGTTTCTTAGTGATTTAAAGGTTTTATGGATTTCATGGGTTTTTAGGGTTTTAAGGGTTATTATTAATTTTACTGTTAGTATAGAGATTGTTATGGGATTTTATTGGGTTTATATATTTTTAGGGTTTTTATGGTTTTTAGGGTTTTTAATGGTTTTTACTTTTTTAAGAGGGTTTTAAGGGTTTTTAATACCTTTCATGTTTATAGAGATTTTAGAGGGTTTTGCAATTTTATGGATTTTTATGAGATTTTAGATCTTCGTAAGGTTTTAGGTGTTTTATGGGAATTTTACTATTTTTATTATTTTTTTTTACCAATTTTAGGTTTTTAGGTGGTTTTATGGTATTTAATGTCTTTCATTTATTTTTATATGTTTTTAGGGTTTTAGGGGTTTAGTTGTCTTCATGGTTTTTCATTAATTTCATGGTTTTTAAGGGTTTGGGGGTTTTTGCCTCTTTATATTTTTATGAGTTTTAGGGTATTTAGGGATTTCATGGGTTTTTAGTGTTTTAAGGGCTTTTATGTTTTTTTTATGATTTAGGGTCATTTGGTTTTTTGGTTTTTAGGTTTTTAGTATTTTTTGCGGATTTTTGGGTTTTTTAGGTATAAATGAATCTTTTTGTGTTATTATGGGGTTTTATTGGGTCTTTTAGGGTGTTTTAGGGTATTTTGTGATCTTTTAGTGCTCTTCACAATTTATAGGTTTTCAGGAACTTTTAGGATTTTTAGGGTTTTAAGGGTTTTTAGGACTTTCTGTTTTTTTAGGTTTTTCTAGAATTTATGGTTTTTTAGGTTTTTAGTGGTTTTATGCATTTAGGACTATTTAGGTTATTTTTGACTTTTAGGGTTTTTAAAATTTTATGGTTTTTTTATTTTTTTTTTAAATATTTTTAGGGTTTTAAGGGGTTTAATGGGATTTGTCATTTTTTGATGGGTTTATTTGTTTTATGATATTGTAAGGGTTTAGGATATTTTAGGGGTTTTGAGGTTTTAAGGGATCTTTAGCGGTTTTAGGGGTTTGGGGAGATTTAATGGTTTTAGTGTTTTTGATTGATTCTTAGGGGATTTTAGATTTATTGATTTTTATGGATTTTAAATATTTTTTAGGGTTTTTAGGTTTTTTAGAGTTTTATGGGTTTTTTGGTTTTTTGGGTTTTTATGATTTTTAGGGTTTTTATAGTTTATTTTGGGATTTTAATGGATTTTTGGGGTTTTGAAGGTTTTTATTTTTTTAGTGTTTTTATATTTTAGATTTTTTACATGTTTTACGAATATTTTTGGTGTTTTAAGTGCTTTTTTATGTATTTAGGTGGTTTGTTGGTTTGTAGGTTTATCTAGGGTTATAGGGGTTTTTAAAATTTTGTAGATTTTTAGTGTGTTTGGGGTTTTAGGGTTTTTAGTGGTTTTTAGGAATGATAGTTTTTTTAATTTTTTTTGTGTTTCCAGGGTTGTTATGGTCTTTTAGGATTTTAATATGGTTTTATAGAGTCTTATATTGAATTATAGGGTTTTATGGTCCTTTATTGTATTTATTGTATTTAGTTGTTTTTAGGGTTTTTAAAAGATTTATTGTCTTTTATTCTATTAATGGATTTCAGGGAGCTAAAGGGGTTATTAGGTTTATTAGTGTCTTTTAGTGTTTTAAGGGTTATTTAAGGTTTTTATGGTATTATGGTTTTTAAGGTTTTAAGGGATTTTAGTGGTTTTAAGGTTTTTAGGGTTTTTACGGTTTTTAGGATATTTAGGGGATATTTGTGGTTTTTTGGAATTTAGGGTTTCACGGGGTTTCATAGTGTTTTTAGGGGGGGTTTTATTGTTTTATTATGGGTTTTAGGGTTTTTCAGGTTTTTAATAGTTTAAGGGATTTAGGGACTTTCTAATGATTTTTAGATGTTTGGGGTTTATCGGGGTTTTTGGGGGTTTTAGGATTTTGTATGATTTTTAGTTTTTTAGGGTTTTGTGGATTTTTTCTGTATTTATTTTTAGGGGTTTTTACGATTTATGGTGTTTGGTTGTTTTAGGGGTTTTTATGATTTTTAGGGATTTTAGTGTTTTTTATGGTTGTAGGGGTTTAAACGTTTCTATGGTTTTTCATAATTTTTAGGGTGTTATTGTGTTGTGTGGTGTATTAGGGGGTTTTAGTTACTTTTAGATGTTATTTTTTGTTTTTAGAATCTTTTATGGGTTTTTATATTTTTTTTAACTTTTTTAGGGTTTTTAGAATTTTCAGGGTTTATAGGGATTTTGGGATTTTTTTTATTGTCATTTTAAGTATTTAGTTCTTTTAGGGTTTTAATTTTTTTCATATTTTTTTTAATGGTTTTTTTATTTTTAGTGGTTTAGGGTTCTTTAAGTATTTTGGGGTCTCTTTTAGTGTTTTAGGGTATTTAACATTTTTAGGGTTTTGTAGTGTTTTAATATTTTTTTATGGATCAAAAGATTATTATGGATTTTTGGGTTTGGGGGGGGGGGTAAGGGTTCTTTGTATCTTTTATAGGGTTTTTAGGGGGTTTTATGGTTATTTACAATTTTGGTGTTTAGGGGTTTCAGTTTTTTATAGTGTTTATTGTGTTTTTATGTATTTTGGGATTAATGGTTTTAGTATTTTTTATGGTCATTTTATGGTTATTAATGTTTCTATGGGTTTTAGGATGTTTTTGGTTGGTATAGGTTTTTTGGGTTTTTTGGGGTTTTAGGGGTTTTAAATGGTTTTTAAGATTTTCTAGGGTTTTAGAGGTTTTTAGGGTTTTTAGGTCATTTAAGTGGTTTAATGTTCCTTTTAGAAGTTTTATAAGGTATTTTAGAGCATTTTATAATTTGGGGGGGGGGTTTAGTTACTTTTAAGGGTGTTTTAAGGTTTCTAGGGGGTCTTTCGGTTATATGTATTTTTAAGGGGATTTATGTATTTATAGGGGTTTTGGGTTTTTCATGATTATTACGATTTTAGGGATTCTTTAGGAATTTTACATGTTTTTATGGATTTTAGGTTTTTTAATGTCTTTAGGGGTTTTAGGATTTCTTAGTTATTTGGGGATTCAAAGGGTTTTCAGGGTTTTTTAGTTCCTATAGTATTCTAATATTTATTAGGGGTTTTAGTGTATTTAGGGTTTGGGGGGTTATGGTTATTTTGGGAATTTAGTCATTATTAAGGTTTTTGTGGATTTGTTTCGGAGTTTTACTAATTTTAAGAGTTTTAAGGATTTTCAGTGTTTTAACATGTTTTTTTTTGAATTTTTAGGATTTTTAGGGGGTATTTTGGGGTTTACTTTATTATTGTTTTAGGGTTTTAGGGTTTTTGGGATTTTAGGTTTTTTATTGGTTTCTATGTTTTTTATAGGTCTTTTAACATTTTTATGGTAATTTAGGGTTTTTAGAGTTTTATGGTCTTTTCGGGGTTTTAAATGTTTTAGCGTCTTTTGGGTGTTTTAGGGTTTTAATGGTTTTATGGGATTTGAGGCTTTTAATTTTTTTTTTGTTTTTAGAGTATTATGGTTTTTTGTAGTTTAAGGGTGTTTGGGGTCTTACGTTTTTTATGGGTCTTGTAGGAGGTTTATGGGTTTATATGTTTTTAGTGTTTTTATAGGTTTTTTGGTTTTTTTAGTGTTTATTGGTTTTTTGGATTTTATGGGGTTTTTTTTATTTCTTGTAATTTTTGGAGTTTGAAATTATTTAGTGTTGTTAGGAATTTATATGTTTTATCTTTTTTAGAGGTTATAGAGGTTTTAGGGTTTTATGGGGATCTTAATTGATTTTTTTAGTGTTATGGAGTTTTAGGGGTTTTTTCTGGTTTTTTGTGTTTTAGGGGTTCTATGTGGTTTTTATGGGATTAGTGGTTTTCTGGGTTTTTAAAGACCTATTAGGGTATTTTAAGTGTTTTTGGATTTTATGGATTTTATTTTCTTATGGATTTTTATGTTTGTAGGGTTTTATGGTCTTCGAGGATTTTTCAGGGTTTTCTGGCATAAAAGGTTTTTAGGGGTTTTTGGGATTTTAATGATTATTAAAGTTTTATGGGTTTTTATGGGGTTTTAGGGTTTTTAAAAATTTTATGGGTTTTGGGATGTTTTGGCGGGTTTTAGCAGTTTTTGGATTTTTAATGTTTTTCTATATTTTATTGTTTTAAGAGTTTTTAAGAGATTGATATGGTTTTATGTTGAAAAAATGGTATCTAGGGTTTTTTGGGTTTAACTATTTTTTACTCGTTTTAATGTTTGTCATATTTTTAGGGTTTTTGTATTTTTAGGGGCTTTGGTATTTTTGGTTTTCTAGGTTTTTTACTATTTTTTTGTTTTTAGGGGTTTAGGGTTTTTAAGGGTTTCTAGGGGGTTAGGGTTTTATGGATTTAGGGACTTTTAGGGTTTTGATATAGTTTTATGGGTTTTTTTAGTAACTTATAGGGGTTTTATAGGGTTTTATGGTGTTTAGGGTTTTTAGGTTCTTTAGGGTATTTACTTTTCTTATGGCCTTTTAGTTGTTTGTAGGGTTTTTTGGGGTTTAGGGTTTTTAGTGGATTAAAGGGTTTTTATGGTTTATAGGGGTTTTATGGAGTGCTTGTGGTCATTGGGGTTTGAGGGGTTTGAGTGGTTTTTCATATTTATTTATTTTTTGGTTTTTTTTGTTTTTTTGGGGGTTTAGTGTTTTTTGGGTTTTTAGGATTTTTAGGTGTTTTAGGGGTGTTTAGGGTTTTGGTGGTTTTTTGGTTTTTTTGGTGTTTTAGTGATTTTTGGGGGGTTTTAGGTTTTTTTTGGGTTTTATGGATATTTAGGGTTTTTTTTGGGTTTATGGGTTTTTTAGTGTTTTGGGTTTTCAGGGGATTGTAAGGGATTTTATTGTTTTTATGGTTTTTTTGGGATTTAATGGTTTTCTAGGGGTTTACGGTTTTTAGGTTCTTTTTTGCGGGGGGGGGGGGGGGGTTATTTTTTTAGATTTTTTAATATTTTAATCTTATTTTGAGTTTTTATGCTATTTTAGGGGGTTTTAGGGGGTTTAGGGGGTTTTAGGGTTTTTGGTGTTTTTAGGCTTTTTAGGGTCGCTTTGGTATTTTTAGGGGTTTTTTGGTCTTTTGGGGGTTTTAGGTTTTTAGTTTCGTTTAGGGTTTTTAGCAGTTTATGTTCCATTTGGGTTTTTTTGAGTCTTGTATGTGTTTTAAGTGTTTTATGGTCCTTTAGGGGTTTTGAGGTCATCTTGGATTTTCAAAGGTTTTTAGTGTCCTTCAGAGATTTTATGGTTTATAGGGTCCTTTAGAGGTATATGGTATTTTGTGATATTTGATGGATTTTTAGGAATTTCACTGTATTTTAGGGGTTTTAGGGATTTCAGGGGTGTTTATGGGTTTTATTACATTTTAGAGCATTTTAGGGTTTTTATGGTCTTTTAGTTTTTTTTTGCGGTTTTGAGGGTTTTGAGGGGGTTATATTAGTTTTTAAGGTCTCGTTTCATTTTTGTTTTGAGGGGGTTTTATTGGTTTATTAGGTTTCTATATCATGCACCATAAACCATAATCCCTACACCCCAAGCCCTATACAATATAACCTAAACCTTAAACCCTTGACCGAAACCCTATATCCTACAACCAAAACCCAAAACCCTACACCCCATACCCTACACCCTATACCCTACACCATAACCCACAAACCATAGATCATAAAACCCATACCCTACACCCTAAACCCATTAATCCTACACCTTAATCGTTAAAACCAAAACCATAAACCTTATAATCTATACCCTACACCATAATCCCGAAAGACCATTAGACCGTAAAAGAACCTAAACACCATGAAATAACTAAGACACCATTAAAAATCATTAAAATCCTAAAAACCCATAGAAAACTCTTAGATACCATTAAAACCCCATAAAATTCTCTAAAGTATCCCTTTTTAAAAAAATCCTAATGAGACTAAAACAAACTAAAAACCCTAAAAGACAATAGAACCCCTAAAAACATAAAATACATTAAAACACACTTTAAACGACAAAAATCCTGAAAAATTTTAAATCCCCTAAAGTCCTAAAAACACAAAAAACCCCCTTAACCCCCCGTAGAATTACATGAAAACCCCTAAAAACCTGAAATACTAAAAAAAATAAAATCCCAAAAAACAAAAAGATCTAAAAAACCCTAACCGTTGTAAAATACACTAAATCCCAAAAAAACACTTTAAACCCCTAAAAATACACTAAGAACACAAAAAAAACCCCAAATAACACAAAATGATATCAAATGTCAAGAAAATTTCTTTAAAATATCCTAAAAACCCCAAAAAAGTAAAAAAATACCCAAAAAACACATAAAACCCTAAAATCCAAAAATACCCTTCAAATCCTTAAAAATCCCTAAAAACAATAAAGACACTAAAAAAGCATAAAAACACTAAAAATATTCTAAACAACTTAAAAAACCTAAAAATCTATAAAAATAACCTAAAACATAAAAACCCTATTAAAAATTAAAATCTCTTAAAAACCCTAAAAACCTTGAAAACTATAAAAACCTATAAAACCCATAGAAAACACTAAAACAATCCTAATGACTCTCAAAAGCCATAAAAACCCTAAAAACCCATTAAAACAAATTAAAAACTCTATATATTCATAAAATACAATAAACAACCAAAAATATCAAAAAAAGGCCCTAAATACCCCAAAAGACCATAAGATGCCCATAAAACCATAAAAAACTCGAAAAAAACTAAACCCCTAATACTATCCAAAAACTCCAAACAACCCTAAAAACACTAAAAACCCAAAAACCCCTAAAAATCCTAAAATTCATAAAACCCCTAAAATACTAAAACCCTGAAGACCCTTAAAACCATAAAACACAAAAAACCACGGAATCCCTAAATCACGAAAAAATCCCCTAAAACCACTAAAATTACCTAAATATCCAAAAGCCCCAAAAATCATAAAATTTGATAAAATTATTAAAAACCCTAAACCCCTAATAACCCCTAAAATACCTTAAACCCGTGAAAAATCCATAAAAACCCAAGAAAGACCATAAAACCCAAAACCTACTAAAAAATCATAAACTCCTAAAAACCTTAAAAACCCTAAAAACAAAAATACCCCCCAAAACCCTTAAATGCGCAAATGGACCTAAAACCCGTAGGACACTAAAAGATCCCACAATACCGTAAAACACCATAAAAACCATAAACCCCCCTAAAAACTCTAAAAACCATAAAATCCGTAAAAAAACCTTAAAACCCTTAAAAACCAAATAACACACAAAAAGCCTATAAACACAAAAAAATTAAAGTCCCTACAACCCCAATAAACCCTAAATACCATAAAATTTTCTAAATATCTTAAAATACAATAAACACACAAAACCAACAAAAAATTCAACAAAACCTAAAAAAATACAAAAAACGAAAAACCCTAAAATCCTAATAGACAATTAAAGACAAAGAGACACTAAAATAAATATAAAACCCATAAAAACCCAAAACACCATAAAAAAGAATCCTAAAACCCATAAAAATCCTAAAAACCCTAAAATGCATTAAAACCCATAATACCTTAAAAGCCCCTTAAAACCCATTAATTCCAAAAAAAATGATAAATACCCTAAAAACCAATTATTACATTAGAAATCCTAAAAAAAAAACTAAAAACCCCTAAAAACCATAAAAACAAAAAACCCATAAAATTCATAAAAAACATTAACACCCCTAAATTTCCCTAAACCCCCTAAAAGAGACTAAAACCACATACACCCTAAAATATCATATAAACTCTGAAAAACACTAAAAACCCATAAAAAACTTATGAATCCCTAATATACACTAAACACATTAAAAAAACCATATAGGATACTAAAAACATGTAAACATCCTAAATAACCTATAAAATCCTAAAACATTAAAATCACAAAAAACCTAAAAACATTTAATATCCCTGAAACCCTCTAGAACACTAAAAAATCCCTAAAATACCACAAAACAATCCTAAAAATGATAAAAAAAACTTTAAAAGACCATAAAAACACTAAAACCCCAATAAAAATCCTCAAAAACTCTAAAAACACCCTACAACACTAAAAAACCACTAAAATCTATAAAATCCTTAAATTCCCTAAAAACACAAAAAAACCCTAGAAACCGTAAAACCCACAAAATACCTAAAACCCAAAAAGCCCAAAAAAATACTCTAAAAACCAAATAATCTATAACAAAAAAAACCTAAACACCGATAAAAAAATGAAAAATAATAAAAACTCTAAAACCCTAAAATCCTCTAAACCCAAAAAAGACATAAAAACCTATAAGACCCTTAAGATCCAAAATAACCAGAAACCTTAAAAAACAAAAAATATCCTATAAAATCATAAAATATCCTATAAACAAAAAACCCCTTAAAATTATAAAAATCATAAGAACAAAAAAAAATAAAAGAACATACAAACCCTATAAGACCCCTAACAAACCCTAAAATTCCTTAAACACCATACAAACCGTAAAACACCTGAAAAAACAACAATCCATAATTTAAAAAAACCCTAAAAACGATTAAAACACTAAAACCTATAAAAATGATAAAAATACTAAACTCCTAAAAATCTAAAAACCCGAAAAATAACTCTAAAACACCAGTAAATCATAAACACCTTCAAAACCCATAAAAACGTAAGACATACTAAACAAAAAATCAAATATTAAAAAATACTATAACACTACAAACCATTAAAAACTCTACGAACACTATATAAATTTAAAAGTGAAAACAACCCAAACCCAAAAAACCATAAAACTGCATAAAATCCCATAAATACACTTAATCCACCTAAACCCCTTAAAAACGCTAAAAATATAAAAACTACAAAAAACAACTAGTCCCCCAAAAATCGCTAAAACACCCTAAAAACCATAAACCCCCTTAAAACCCTGTAAAAACCATAAAACCACTAAACCCCCTAAAAAACCTAAAAATCCTATAAAACTTTAGACCCTTAAAAACAATAAAAACCATAAAACCCTAAAAACCAAAAAAAATATAACCCAAAACCTTTTAATGACCATTAAACAATAAAGCCCAAAATTCCCTAAATCCCCAAAATATCATATGAAATAACATAAAAAAGTAATGAAATAAAAAACCCCTAAAATCCCTATAACAATATAAAACACCTAAAGGAACGTAACAACTCTAAAAAACCCAAAAACTCTTAAAGGCCCCTAAAACTCGAGAAAACCTCTAAGATACCATAAAAACCCAAACATACCAAATAGACCCTTAATGCCTTAAATACCTTAAAACACCCTTAAATACCCCCAAAAAAGTATTAACCCTAAAAAATCCCTAATGAAATCAAAATCCCAAAGCCCCACAAAACCCTAAAAACTATAAAAAATATTAAAACGAACTAAAAACAATAAAAAATCCCTAAAATACCATAAAAACCCTTAATGGCTCTAAAAACCCTGAAAACCTTAAAGGGCTCTAAAATTTAGAGAACCAAAAAATGATAGTAAAAACCCTAAAAACCTTAATGGACCATCAAAACTATAAAAACCGTTAGGGACCCTAATGACCCTAGAGGACCCTAAAAACCTAAGAACCCTAAATGTCCCAAAAACCTAAAAACTCTAAAATTCCATAATCTCATAAAAAATCCTAAACTATCCTAAAACCCATAAAAACCCCTCAAAATAATATAAACCTAGAAAAACTGTAATAAACCAAAAATACTAGGAAAATAATGTTAAACTCCTAAACCCCCTAAAATATTGTAAAAGACACTAAAACCTAAAAACTACTAAAAGACCCTATAAACCCTAAATAATGCTAAAATTCCATGAACACCCTAAAAACATTAAAAGACACTAAACCCCCTAAAAATCGTAGAAACCCCTAGAACACATTAAAAGTATAAAATACTATAAAAATCCTAAAACACATAAAATTAAAAAAAACACAAGAACCCAAATAAATTAAAAAAACCCAAAAAAACCATGAAAACCGTAAAACCCCTAAAATCCATGAAAACCCTCTAAATCCCAAAATTCAATAAAAACCAAAGAAACCCTACAACCCTATTAATCCTAAATAACTTAAACACCCATAAAAACATAAAAACCCTAAAACCCAAAAAACCCTAAAAAGCATTAAAACCCATAAATAACCTCAAAAATCTATAAAACCCATAATATAATTTTAAAAAGCATAGAAAAAACCGAAAAACCATAAAACACAAAAAAGACATAAAAACAATAAATAATCTAAAACCCATAAAACACTAAGAATATTTTTAAAGCCTCAAAAATATATAAACACCATAATAAACCTTAAAAATAATAAAATATAGGAAAAACAATAAAACCCCTTAAAACCCTAAAATATCTAAAAACCAAAAAAAAAACAAAAAAAATCCCCTAAAATACTAAAAACCCAAAAACCCATTAAAGGCTAAAAATCCATAAAAACCATAAAAACTCAAAGACCACAAAACCCAATAAATTCAAAAAATCTCTGAATGCAAAAAAACCTAAAACCACCTAAAAGACCATACAACTCCCTAAAACCCTAAAATAATGTAGAAATCCTAAAATCCATAATACCCCTAAAATCGAAAAAACCCAAAAAAATCCCCTAAAATTTACTATAGACCATAAAAACACATCGAAAACACATAGAAGGCCCTAAAACCCTAAAAATCCTTAGAACGACCTAAAAAGACCCTAAAACCCTATAAAATCATAAAAGAATCTAAATACTATAAAAGACCCTAAAACCCCAAAAAGAACCTAAAAAACCTTTGAAAACCGTAAAGTTCACTAATCCCTTTAAAAACCCTAAAACCCATTAAAAACCCAAAAAACATTTAAAATCCAAAAAATTCATAAGAATCCATAAATCCTTATAAACACTATAAAAAATTAAAAACCATAAGAACCCTCAAACAAACCCAAAACTCCTAAAACCATGAAAAACCCCTAAAAACATAAAACCTCTAAAAAATCCTAAAACCACAAAAATGATAAAAGCCCTGAAAATCCATGAAAACCATAAAACCCAAAACCCTAAAAATTATTAAAAAACCTAAAACAATAAAACTACAAAACTCACTATAACTACCAAAAATCATAAGAACCCAAAAATTAATAATGAAACTAAAAATGTAATAAAATCCCCTAAAACCCAAAATGATCCTGGAAACCCCTAAAAAACTAAAATAATAAAAATATTTTAAAAACTCTGAAAACCTTGAAATCCAAAAAACCATTAGACATCCTAAAAGCCCTAAAAACACTAAAAACCCTAAACAACCCTAAAACCCTTAAAAACCGTAAAAACCATTTCAATCCTTTAAAACCGCAGAAAACCCCTAAACCCTAGAAAAACCTAAAACACTAAAACCCAAAAAACTAAAAAACCCTAAAAACCCATTTAAAACCCCCTAAAATTTCTTATACACCATAAAAAACCTAAAATCTATAGAAAACCCCTAATGAAGTCGAAACCCCCTAAAAACAAAAAAAAATAACCTAAAACACCCAAAACCCTCAACCCCCAAAAAACACAAAAAAATATAAATAACCCTTAAAACCCAGAAAAACCCTAAAACTCCGAGAATATTCAAAGAAACCCCAAATCCCCAAAAAACCCAAAAACCCATTATAATGCAAAAAACACCCAAAAAACCTAAAACCCTAAAATATAAAAAACCTAAAATCCCCAAAAAATCAAACAAAAAGTATAAAAGACCCTGAGAACCACAAACCACTAAAAGAACATAAAACCCTGAAAACCACTATAACATTAAAAAACTTATAAATACCTAAAACCCCTAAAACCCGAAATCCCAAAAATCCCAACTATGATAAAATCTCTAAAAAACTAAAAACACAAAAATCCCTGAAATACCTAAAAGACCTAAAAACCATAAAACCCAAAAATACCATAAAACCATTAACCACCCCTAAAGGATAAAAAATAATTAAAAATCCCCTCCAAGAACCAAGAAAAACAATTGATGACCCAAAAAATCCCAGGAAAACATTAAAAGAATCTCAACAACTTCTTAACCCCTAAATGATCCAAAAACCAATATATCCGTAAAAGTCCATAACCGAACCTCTGCCATTGTGGAAAACCCTATAACCACTAAAAATCCTTAAATCTATAAAAATCATAAAACCCATAAAAACCCTAAACCCCTAAAAACACTAAAAACCCTAAAAACCTAAAAACCATAAAACAATATAAAACACCTTAAAACACTATAAAACCCCTAAAATTGGATAACCTAAAAACCCAAAAAAAATATTAAAGTCAATAAAAACCTAAAAACCAATGAAATATATAAAAAATCACATAAACAAAAAAAAATTCTATGAAAATCTTAAAAAATCCAAAAACCCCTATGAAAACCGTAAATCCATAAATAATCATTGAACTATAAACCACTACAAAACAAAAAAAAACTAAACCCCTAAAAACCCTTAAACCCTAATTATCCAAAAATACCCTGAAAAAAACTAAAACAACACTAAAAAACCCCAATGAACCCTAAAAATCATCAAAACTCTAAAAATTTTAAAAACCCCTAAGAACCCTAAAACCCTAAAACATATAAAATGCTAAAAACACTAAAAACAATAAAAGGCACTAAAAACAGATACAATCCCAAAAAACCATAAAACCCAAAAAATTAGAGACCCCTAAAAAATTATAACCAATCCAAACATCTCAAAAATCCAGAAACCCCCATAAAACCCATAAAATATCATAAAAACCTCTAAAAGTCCCTAAACCCCCTAACACCCTAGAAACCCATAAACCCCCTAATAAAGCCAAAAAATACAGAAAAAATATTTCTAACTCCTAATTCCAAAAAAAAGTCCTATAAATCAATAAAACTGTTAATCACCCTAAAAACACTCTAAAAAACATAACAACCAGTAAAAACGCAAAAAACCAAAAAAATTACAAATAATATAAATCCTAAAACCACTAAAATCTCTAAAAAATCACACCATATCTCTCTAACCCTAAAACCCACTTCAAGACCATAAAACCATAGAAACCCCTAAAAACCTAAAAACTCTAAAACCCCTAAAATTGCACTAAAATCCCTGAAATCTCTAAAACCACATAAAAATCTAGAAAGTCCTTGAAAACTCAAAACCCATTATAAACAACCCTAAAATACCATAATAACCCTATAGACTCCTAAAAACCATAAACACCCAAAAAAAATCGTAAAACCCCAAAAACCCCAAAAACACCAAAAATTATTTAAAACACTGAAACCTCTAAAAATCTCTACAAGATCCTAAAAATCATAAAAACCCATAATGGCTGTAAAACCATTAAAAAAAATCAAAAACCCAAAAACCCCTTAAAAACAAAAAAAAACTTAATCAACCATAGACATACTAAAAGTAATTTAAAACCCATTAAAATCATAAAAACACGAAAAACCCTAGGTACACTAAAAGCCCTACAACAATAAAAAACTAACACTTCTACGACCCTTAAAAATCCTAAAACCCAAAAAAACCATTAAATCACACGAAAAAACCAACCCCACCCACTTAAAAAGAGTAAATAGTCTTAAAACCCATAAAACCACTAAAATCCAAAAACAACTTAAAACATCGAAAACCGAAATAAACCGAAATAAACACAAAAACCCCATAAAGACATATTAATTATAAGAAAATCCCCACCCTACAAAAAACCCAAAAGGCCCAAAACCACCAAAAACCAAAAAACCCCCTTAAAACCCATAAAAAATATAAAACCCCATAAAACCCCAAAAAACCCTAAATACCCAAAAACCCCACTAAAAACCGCTAAAACCGAAAAAAACCAAAAACCCATTAAAACCTTAATAATGAAAAGAAAACCCAAACCCCTAAAAAAACATAAAACGCTAAATCCCCTTAAGAACCTAAAAAATCTAAACAACCCTATAAAACCTTAAATCCCCTAAAACTGTAAAAAACCTAAAAAAACATTAAAACCCATAAAATCTATAAGAAAACCTAACCTCCCAACCCATATAAAACCCTCAAAACCCCAATTAATCTTAAAACCCAAAACCCCACTAAAACTCCTAAAAATCGTAAAAATCAAAATACATGTAAAAAAACCCATTAAAAAACCAAAAACCCAGAACAATGAAATCAAACAACTAAAAACCCAAAAAAATTGTAAAAACCCTAAATCCCTTAAAAGGATTAAAAAACAAATAAAACTCTAAAAACCCAAAAAAATCCAAAAGAACCCCTAAAACCTTGAAAAACACTAAATAACACAAAAATAACCTTGAGACCCTAAATATAACCCCAAAACCCCTATGGAACCACAAAATCCTAAAAACATAAAAAACATAAAAATAATAAAACTCCTAAAAAACCTAAAAACCATAAAAATAGTAGAAACCCTAAATATACAATAATACCCCTAAATCATTAAAAACACTAAAAATCCTAAAAACCCCAAATTTAAATCCCTAAAACCCATTGAAACCCAAAAAACTCTAAAAACCCTAAAACCCAACAAACCCCCCCAAAAGAGCCTCGAAACCACTAAAACCCTACTAAAACCTCACAACCCAGAAATACCAAAGATTACACTAAAACCCAAAAATTCATAGAAGATAGTAATATACCGAAAAAATTAATAAAAGTCTCTGGAAAACCTAAAAAATGTAACTTAACCTAACCCCTTCCTCAAAACTATACAACACCAAAACCCCCTAAACATACAAAACCACCCTAAAACTCAAAAACCACTTTAAAAACTAAGAGACCCTAAAACCCTGAACAATAATTAAAGCCCTTAAAACCCATAGTAATTCTTAAAAACCCCTAAAAACATTAAATAAAATACAAAAAACCATTAAAATACTAAAACTCCAAAAAACCACTATAATTTGAAGCACCCCTAGAAACACCGTAATACCCCCTAACCACCTAACCCGATAAAAATCCTAAAACTCATTGAAACCCCCCTAAAATAATAAAACCCCTATAAATCTCAAAAAAATTTAAAAATTCCAAAAACTAATAAAATCCTGAAAAAACCCCTAAAATCTCTAGAAACCCAAAAAAACCATTAAAACCAAACAGATCCATAAAAATCCTCAAAACCCGTAATATAAAAAAATACCTAAAACCCCAAAAAATACATGAGATATGGACGTGAACTCTCCAGGTTCTCTCTCTCGCCCGATGCTTCTTAGAATGGTTTTTTCTAGGGTTTCTGGTGTCGGTCTTCCTTGGCGACAGTGTTCTCTGGGCGCGCCTTTCAAATCCAAGGCGACGGTGGATTTCTGTCTTCAGCAGCTTCTTTTGCCTCACCCCTTGATCTGTATTTCATTTTGTTGACTCCATGGAAGTCAAGAACCATGTTGGGAACCTACTGTGGTTCAGGGTTGACTTTTTAGATCTGAGTTTACCCTGGGTAGTCTGGTGTCGGGTGCCTCTACGACGATGCGGTCTTGACGAGTAGGAGCTTTCGAGTTCGGTTTGGCAGTTTTTTGCGCAGAGGATGCAGTCCGATACTTGGGTCATTGATGGTTTCTTATTGGAGCGCTGCGTCAATGGCCTGTGGTTTGGTGCCTTTCGATGGATCTTCTGGATTTATGATGGTTTATGGCGCTTAGAGATGGATGTTGTGGGGGCTCTCGGATCTTCGTCGAGGTTGCAGGAGGCACCTATGAAGTGGTGGAGGGGAACACACCGGCGATGTGAGCTATGGACGGTCAACTCTCCAAATTTCTTTGCCTCGGTTCTACTTTGTGGATGCCTCCTTGTTGCTACTTCAAATATGGTATGTCTCCTCTTCCTTCGTGTTGTTTTTGCGAATTTGCTCTAGTTTTGGCATGCCGCTGGATTGTGGAATTTTTCTCCACTGATTCATTCTGCTGCTTTGGATTGCTTTGCTGGTGGCTTGGTTTGTTGGTTGCGTTTTGGTAATGGTTTCTAATGAGTTGCTGGTCGAGCTGGTGTGGATGGATGTTGGTAACACTTTCTAGAATTGGAGCTGCTGGATACCTGATGCGGCTTGGATGAGAGTGGAAAGGTTGGGAGTTTTTGATTTATGTGATGAAAATGCTGGTTGCTGGATTGGCTGTGATGCTGGATGTGGCTAGATGTTTGGATATGATTTACTAGTAGGGATGGCTTGTTGTGGCTGGTTTGGTAGTGGGATTCTACTAGTGATGGCTGTTGGTAGGGAAGAAGAGTTGCTGGGGTCTGAAGGCTTGGTGTTATGGGATTCTTGTTCTGTTTGGCAGGGTGATGATTTTTTTATTTTTCATGGTGATTCTATTGGTGATGCTATTGGTGGGAAGGTGATGGATGCTGGTACATTTGAGTTTGGAAGTTGGATTTCTCTTTGTAGTGGGTTGGTGGTTGCTGGATGCTACTGGATGATGGTGATGGTTTTCTGCTTGTACCTAGGTGTGCTTGTTGGGTTTTTTATTTTCTTTATTTATTTTTCTTTTTTTGTGTGAGTTGTAAGGGGCTTTTGGGTGTGGCTCGTTTGACCCCACCCCTCCCTTGTCTGCTGCGTCTCTATTTTCTTTCTAATAAATTTGGGGGGTCAGGAATAGCATGACCCTCGCACCTTCCTTTCCCAAAAAAATACATAAAAACCCTAAAAACCACTAAAGACACTAAGAAACCCCCCAAAAAGTAAAAACTATAACACCAAATTTAAACCACTAAAAACACATAAAAACCAACCAACACACCAAATAGACCCTAAAATGATTAAAAACATAGGAAACAAAAATTCAAAAAAAACTCAAAAAACACCTAAATGACCCTGAAGCCCTTATAAAATACCTAAAAACATTTAAACACACTAAGAAACCCAAATGTACACTTAAAACCCCCAAAACCCTTAAAAGAGATAATAAACCCTAAAAAATCCTAAACCCCTAAAAGCACAAAAAAATCCTAAACCCCATAAAAACATTAAAAATATACCCCTAAAACCAATGAAAACACTAAAATATCTAATAAACATAAAACCATAAGACCTCTAAAAACCCTAAAATATCTCGAAAAAACTAGAAAAACCTAAATCCTCATAAAATCCCTAAAATCTATTAAAACCCTTAAAACACTAAAAACCAAAAAATATTAAAAATCCAAAATCACAAAAAAACCCATAAAACCCAAAAAAACACAAAAACTCTAAAACATTTAAAAACTCTAACATATCTAAAACCCCTAAAAACGCTTAAAACCATAAAAAATATTGAAAACCTGACAATCCCTTAAACCCCTAAAACCCAAAAAAATATCAATTTACCAAAAACCATTAAACATAAAAATCATAATATCCCTATAAAAAAATAAAACCCATATAAAATACACTAAACACAAACCCCCCCCCCCAAACCCATAAAGAATCCTAAAAATACCTAAAACCCATAAAACCCACAAAAATCCCTAAGAAACAAAAACCCAAAAACATGTAGACAACCTAAAAAAATCCCGAATTAACCTAAAAATATAACCCCTAAGACACCTACAAACCCATAAAATACCTGATAAAACCATAAAACCCCTAAAATCCATGAAAATCCTGAAAACCTCTGAAAACAATAAAAATCTAATAAAAACAAAAAAATCCCTAAAACCCCTAAGAAACTAAAAATACCATAAAACCACTAAAAACATTAAAGACCCTAAAACACCGTAAAACCCTTAAAACCCCTAAAAACACCAGGAACACTTAAAATATTGAAAACCCTAACTCACCTAAAAACCATAAATCCCAAAATACCCTAAAAACAAAATAATAATAATACCCTGAAACTCCTAAAAGACCATAGGATATTTAGAAACCATAAATCCCGTAGAAGTCACTAAACCCCATAAAAACCCTAAAATAAAATAAACTACAATAAACCCCATAAAAAATTCTAAAAAACTATAAAAAATGAAAATGGACCCTAAAACCCTAAAAACCCTAAAATACCTTAAAACCCCCAAAATCAATACAACACCCAAAAAACAATAAAAACCCAAAAGGAAACTCAAAACACTATAATCCCAACTCCACCTTGAAAACCATAAAAAACACATGGGACCCTAAAAACTTTAAAAACCGAAGGAACCTAAAAACCCTAATTCACTAAAAACCAAAAAGACTCTATAAACCATAGAAAAACCTAAAAACCCATAACCACCCCCCCTAAAACCATAACATACCGTTGAAAATTATATAAACAGTAAATGATCCTAAAATCCCATAAACCCCTAAAATCATTTAACAACCCTAAAAAAACCTAAAATACTAAATATCATAAAAACACTAATGACCATAAACCCCCCTCCCAAATTGAAGACCTTATAATACTATAAAAATCCTTAAAATCTTAAAAACCAAAAAATCATAAACATCAATTAAAACATTAAAACACACTCAAAACCATCAAAACCCCAAAATTCCTAAAAAACATAAAAACCCTTGAATAGCTTAAACCCCTTAAAAATACAAAAAAAATCCAAAAAACATAATAGTAAAAAAAACAAAAAAACCTGAAAAAACTATAGAAACCTCTAAAATGTTAAAAAACCCTCAAAATGAAAAAACCATAAATTCTCTAAAGGAACCTAAAAACACTATAGGACAACAAAAAACCCCTAAGTAATCTAAAAACCACAAAGATCGTAGAATCCATTAAAACCCTAAAAACCCAAATAATCCTTAAACATATCTAGAACCCCTAAAAATCTGATAATACCCTAAAAACCATTAACGTCCCAAAAGAACCTTAAATACCATAAAATTATAAGAATCCTAAATAACATCTAAAACCATAGATACCCTAAGACCCAAAAAATACTAAAAATACCTAAAACCCATAAAAACACATTAAAACCTTATAAAAACACTAGAAACTGCTAAAAATACCTAAAACCCATAATAACCCTAAAAATCACAAAATCCCTAGAATCCTATATATCCCTAAAAAATGTTAGAAATCATAAAAGACCTAAAAATCCCCCATAAAAACTAAATAATCCAAAATCCCTAAAAAATATAAACCCCTTAAACCCCTCAAAACTCAAAAAACCCATAAAAACACTAAAAACCATAAAACCCTAAAAAAATATTAAAAACCCAAAAACCCCCAAAAACCCTAAAACAACTTAAAAAATGTTAACCGCCCAAAACCCTAAAACCTAGAAAACACGAAAAATCCTAAAACCCCTAAAAAACATAAAAAACCTTAATAACACTAAAAATTGTAAAAACCGAACACACAAAAAACCCACTAAAACCCAATAAACCAGAGATTCCACTTGAAACCTCTAAACCCATAAAAATTGTATATACTTAAAAATCTATAAAACCCCTAAAACCCACAAAATACCATAATAACAAATAGACCCTATAATATTATATACACTAAAGATACTAAAATCTATAAAATATCCATAAGGACCCTTAAAACATCTAAAAAAATAAAATCCCTAAAAACCTCGAAACCCCTAATAACAATAAAACCCCTAAAACACTAAAAAAAATCAGCTCAAAACCTAGGAAATAATAAAATCACTAAAACACCCTAAAACCCCTAAAATAACCCTAAAAACTCATTCAACCCCAAAACAACCAAAAAAATCCTAAATCATTAAAAAATATTATATAGATAAAACCACTACAACAACACAAAACCCCTAAAACACTAAAAAACAAAAAAAAATCCCACAAATACCCAAAAATCCCTAAAAAAATAAAAACCATAAAAAATATAAAACCCACCAAACCATTAAAAGCTAAAAAACCCATGAAAACCTAAAAATCCAAAAAACCCCAGGAAACCCTGAAATCCATATGAACCCCTAGTAATCCTAAAAACAAATAATAACCTTAAAACCCCTAAAAACACTAAATCCCCCTAAAAACATTAAAATCCCTAAAAACCCTAACTAAACTATAAAAACAAATAAAATACCCTAAAAAAGTGAAAAACCCAAAACCCCAAAAAACCACAAAAAATAGTAAAAACTAACCCCCTTTAATACCCTTAAACCAAAATGACCCTAAATTTTAAATAAAAATCCTAAAAAATTCATCAAACTCTTAAAATAAAAAAACCTAAAAATACTAAAAATATGAATACATTAAAATCCCCACAAAACCCAAATACCATAAAACCCACAAAACACTAAAATAAAATAAAACCCCCTAAACAATTAAAAAACCTAAAAAATAAAAATCCCATAAAACCCCTAAACACACATAAAAATCCAAAAAATCCTTAATTTAATCTAAAGAACTATGAAAACCATTAAGACCCTAAAAAAACTCTAAAATTTATAAAAATGCCTAAAATCATAGAAACCCATTAAAACCTAAAACACCATAAAACCCAATAAACACTGAAAACACTAAAATCCTAAATAAACAAAAATCCTAACTTATCCACAAAAACCATTTAAAATAATTAAAATGGTAAAACCTAATACAACCTAAATAATATTGAAAACCCCCTTAAAACAATATGAAAACCCTTTAAAACCATAAAACCCCTAAAACATCTAAAATCTTCTAAAACCACTTAAAATCCCTAAAAACCATTAAAAATCATAAAAATCAAAAAAAAAAAATAACCTAATACCCCTAAACAACCCATAAAACCACTAAAATCGCTTAAAGGATTTAAAAACACTAAATAAAACTAAAAAGAGTGAAAAAACCTAAATACCTAATCGATCCTAAAATCCACAAAACCCCTAAAGACCCTAAACATCCTTAAAACCCGTGAAATCCTTAATCAATGATAAAAATTACAAAACTCTCAAAAACAAAAAAAAACCTTAAAATCAGAACCCCCCAACCAAAAAAGAATGAAAATCATAAAAAACCCTCCAAATTATAAAAAACACTAAAAACCATAAAACCCAAAGAAATCCTTATAACTCAAAAGGAACCTCAAAAAACCTAAAAAACCTACCCCCCCAAATGATCATAAAAACCCAACTAAAAACCTAAAACCCCATAAAATACCATAAAAACTACTAAAAACATGAAACACAAAAAATACTATACAAACCCAAAATACACCAAGATACATTTTAAAATCGAGAAAAACACTAAAACCCTAAAAAAATTCCAAAAACCCATAAAATCCTAAAAACACAAAAAAAAAAGAATTAAAAAAATCAAAAAATAATAAAAAACCATTAAAACCCAGCAAGAAGTCCTAAAAATCATAAAAACCCAAAAAACTGTAAAAATATTGAAAAAAATATAAACCGATAAACCCATAAAAACCATAAAACCCCATAAATGCCTAAAATGATTAAAACGATAAACCAAATATAATTTTAAACACCATAAACACCCCAAAAATACCTAAAGAACCCCAAAGACCAAAAAACCCCTAAAAAATCCTAAAATACATAAAATCATCAAAAATTTAAAATCCTAAAAAACCAAAAAACCCAAAAAACCTAAAAGAACCTAATACCCCAAAATGGTCGTAAAAACCAATAGAACCCCTTAAATTAATAATGGAATCTAAAACCCAAAAAAAACTTAAAACCCCTAAAAACTCCTAAAATCCATAAAATACCCAAAAATACATAAAAACAATAAAAATTACCAAATACCAAAGAAACCCTAAAGAACCATAAAATCCATAAAAAACCATAAAAACCATTAAAAAAATCTCTAAAATAACCATGGACACCATGAAATCCCTAAAAACCTAAAAGTGCATAAAAATCCTAAATTCCCCTCAAATACCTTTAAATATTAAAATAAAAATAAAAAGTCCCTATAAATTATAAAAAAATACAAAATAAACTAAAATCATTACACACACTAAAAACACTAAAAAAACCCTAAAACCGCTAAAAACCTAAAAACAAAAAAACTCTAAAACCCCTAAACATCACTAAAACACTATAAATACCCTAAAACCCCCAAAAAATATGAACAAAATAAAGAAACATTAATTTCATGAAAATAACATTAAAATGCATAAAAACCTGAAAACACCCAAAAAACCGAAAAAAACAAAAAACCCCCTAGTGTCCTTCTAAAACCCTTAAACCCATAATAACTTCTAAAATACCTAAATACCAACAATACTCTAAAATAAATATTAATTTATAATGCCCTCAAAAACTCAAATAGAATCCTAAAGACCCTGAAAACTTTCAGAATCTATAAGAAAAACATAAAAATATATATAATCCCAAAAAAATGAAAATGGAACAAAAATTCCTAGAACCGATAAATAATGAAAAACATTAAAAACTATGAAACCCCATAAAATCCTCAAAATCCATGAAAACCTCTAAAAATAATAGAACCTTAAATAACCTAGTGGACATTAAAAACCTTAAGAACCCTGAAAACCCAAAAAAAACCCATAAACCCCTAGATACACTAAAAGTCACTAAAACCTAAAAAAACTAAAATTCTAAAAACTCTAAACACCATAAAACCCCCAAAAAAACATGAACAAAATAAAGAAACATTAAGTTCATGAAAATAACATTAAAATTCATAAAAACCTGAAAACACCCAAAAAACCGAAAAAACACAAAAAACCCTAGTGTCCCTCTAAAACCCTTAAACCAATAATACCTTCTAAAATCCCTAAAAACCAACAATACTCAAAAATACATATTAATTTAGAGTGCCCTAAAAAACTCAAATAGAATCCTAAAGACCCTGAAAACATTCAGAATCTATAACAAAAACATAAAAATATATATTATCCCCAAAAAATGAAAATGGAACAAAAAATCCTAGAACCGATAAATAATGAAAAAACACTAAAAACTTTGAAACCCCATAAAGTCCTCAAAATCCTAGAAAAACTCTAAAAATAGTAGAACCATAAATAACCTAGTGGACATTAAAAACCTTAAGAACCCTGAAAACCCAAAAGGAAACTACCTAAACCACTAGATACATTAAAAGTCACTAAAACCTCAAAAAAACTAAAATTCTAAAAACTCTAAACACCCTATAAACCCGTAAACCCCTAAAAAAATAAAAAACCAAATAACTATAAAAACCCTATAACCCTAAATTCCCATTAAAACCTAAAAAATACTAATAACACTAAAAACACTAATATCCCCTAAGAAAACTAAAACCCCAAAAACCTAAAAACGGAAAAAATATAAACCCAAAAATCTGAAACAATCCAAATAACCAATAAAACCTACCATGAAAATGTAAAACCTCATATAAAAACTAAAAACTATAATATACCTATAAATCCCCAAAAAACAAAAAACCCATAAAACCCTAAAAGTAGAGAATAAAAAAATAAAAACCTAGAGAACCCCTAAAAACACAAAGAAAAAACATATAAAAACCCAAAAAACCTCAAAAACTTAATATGCCTAAAAATCGGTTCTAGGATTTTTCCCCTCGGGTTGATGGTGATGGAAATCGAATCTCCTCCACCTATCTCTACAGGGAAGGATCCTCTCCCTGATGATTTCTCGTCGCTCTATTCTGCGGATCTATTACCCGCCTTCCCGCAAACGGTGCTTGGCCCGAAGGTTCCGGAGTTCTCCGATGGCTGCCCTCAGCTTCCTCTCTCATTTCGGGAGTTCACTAGTGCCGCGGATCTCCACTGATTGACTCTGGTTGCAAGCTTTCCGAGGCGGCGATCCCCGGTGGTCACCTTAGATAGGTTCGTTGTGGCTTCCTGAAATCATAAAGCGTGCGCGACTGTCGGCCTGCTCGACAGCTCTCATATCATTGTTCGTTTTGCAACGGAGGATGATCTCATCCTTTCCTGATCAGCAGCTCCTTGGTCATGTAATGGCGCTCGATTATCCCTCTTTCGATGGGGCTTTGATTTTCATATGAAGAGAAGATCCCTGATTGCTGCTACCTAGGTGCGTTTCCTGAACTGCCACTCCCCTTTCATAATTTCTCAATTATCTTGATTCTTGGAAACCTGGTGGGGCGATTCCTCTGTGTGGATAGTAGGACGAGGGCCCTCTGTCATCCGGTTGCTCCAAGGGATTTTGTCGAAATTGATGCGTTGAAACCCCCTGTGGACTCTGTCTGGATTGCTGTGGGAGAGGAGCTCAGATGGAGACAATCTGTTGTCTTCGAGCAATGGCCAGTCTTCTGCTCGTTGTGCTGGAGCTTCGGGCACAGTGACTATTCTGGAATTTGTTCTGGCGCTTCTAGGGGTGGTGAATCTCTGTCTGCTGGTGGGAGAGGCCTCCCTCGGGTGGAGGTGAAGGGGACGATTGGGGAGGTTTCCCACTCTGTGGCTACCGATGTGCCCTGCTCGTCTTCTATGTTGGATGGTAATGGGTTAGAAATCTCTCTGATGGATTCGGGTGGCTTCTTGGTGAGTCTGGAAGCAAGCACTGGTGTCTCAGGGAATGCTGTTGAGGATGAAGTCATGCTCGCTAAGGGAGGAATTCATGGCTCTGCTGAGGGTGTTAATGGGTCTGGTGAAGATATTAGGAAGCAAACTGAGATAGATAGGACCATTGAGGTGGATGTCTGGCCAGGAAATGTGAAAAATTCCTGCAAGGATCTGGGATGGGATGACACAACTGGCATAAAGGTTGATCAGAATGCTGGTGGATCTGCTCTAATGGATGAGGCTCCTGTGAATGTTTCTCAGGCTGCAGGTTCGGCTGAGCCTGCCATAGTTGGGATGCCGTTGGACGATGCTGCAAAGGAGTATGTTGTTTCTCAGAAAACCAGGTCTGGAGATGACTGGAGTTCATGCTCAGCTGAGGAAAAGCCCATACTGGATGGGGATATAGATTGGTGTGATGCCCCGCTGGTCCTGCATGGGTATTCTGGCGTGGGGGGACCTGGAAAGGGGCCTGGGTTATCATGCCCCTCTGACGGCAGTGCTGAGGACCTGCCTAGTGACCAGATCTGATATGCTGGTGATGCTGGTTGTCCTTCCATGGACCTGCAGAGGGCGATGATCCTTCATGGTGTTCCCTCTGCCGAGGACTTTATTGTGCAGCTCCATGAGATGGTATGGGTTGAAATGGAAAGTATCCCTCTTGAAGATGAGGCAAGGAGGCTTGGGGAGAGGTTTGCTGAGGCTGATCAACGGATAAATGCTGCTATGGTCACATCAAGGGAGAAAAAAATCATCAGAGGTGCTGAAACTCTTGAGGAAGAAAGGAAGAAGGGCAAGGCACTATTAGCCGCTGGTGATGGTGGCAATGGAACAAAGATGTCTGCTACGGGAACCTCCTCTTCCCCACCAAGACTAAGAAGGAGGAGGGATTACTCTGCCCTCCCACACCCAATGGCAACTAGGGCCTCCTCACGAGCTGTCAAACTGAATCTAAATGTGAATAAGCGAGAGAGGCATTATTTTTCGGCTGAGTAGGTAAAAGCTATGGAGAAGCTGTGGTCCAGACTTGGCATGCAAGAAGATTTTGACATTGGATGGGACTAAATGGACCAGGGTGATGAATCAGATTTTAGCTTTGCTGACGATGGAGGCGGCTTTGGTGTTGTCATGGGGTTTCGTGATGCGGAGCTGGAGGATTTTGGCGGCGATGTTGAATGACCTACTCTGTGTGTGATTTTCTTTTGGACACTGTGTCTTTTATGGTCTTGCGCTTTGTTTCTTTTTTTCCTTTCCTTTTGTGGCCCTCGGGCGGAGGTCGTAAGGGGTTTTGGGTGTGGATTGATTGATCCCTCTACTCCCTTGTCTGCAGTGTCTATATCATTTGTTTATAAATTTTGGGGGGTTCCGGGAATAGCCTGGAACCGTGCCTTCTTTTCCCTAAAAACTCTAAAACTCTTAAAAACCCTAAAAATAAAAAATCCTAAAAAACACATAAATGATAATAAAATACAAAATGATAACCCCCTAACCCTAAAAAACATAAAAAAACAAAAAAAACCATGAATAAAAACCTAAAATTCCTAAAGACCATAAAAACAATAAAAACCATTATAACAGAAAAATCCCGTAAAAAACAAAACAAAACCATATACCTTACAAAGTACACCAAAAACCCAATACCCAATACCTTAAACATTATACCCTACACCCAACACCATAAACCCTAAAACCTACACACAAAACCCTATACGGTCCGTAGTATACCTAGAACCCTAGACCTAAAAACCTAAATCGTACACCTTATACCCTAAACTATAAACCCTAAACCCTAAACCATACATACTAGACCCTAAAGACACCAAAAACCAAAAAACCCCTAAATAACATAAAAACCAATAAAAGGTACTAAAACCCTAAATAATACTAAAAACACCTATAATAGACCAAAAACCTCTAAAAACTCAAAAATAACATAGAAACCTAAAAACACCCTAACCCTCCCAACTATAAAAGTCCATAAAACCCAATAAATATTATAAAACCATAAAACATATCTTACAACCCCTAAATATCCTAAAACATCAATAAATATTACAAAATATTAATAATTTTAACCCCCCCATATCATTTAAAATACCATAAATCCAAAAGAATAATACCCCGTAAAACACTAAGAAATCCAAAAAAGACATAAAAAACCTAAACCCCATAACCCCCCTACAACACTAAAACCCCAAAAGACCCAAAAACCATAAAACCATAAAACCCTAAAAACCCTTAAAATAGAAAAAATTCAATAAAACCCCTAAAAATACCTAAAAATTAAATAATAAAAAAAATGAACTCCCAAAAATACCCAAAAAACTCTATTAAGCCCTTAAATTCCTTAGAAATCCTAAAATCCTAAAAACCCATTAAACCAAAAAAAATCAACTAAACCATTAAAATACATAAAATCATAGAAAAACCTAAACCATTAAAAATCCCTAAATCCTAAAAATACCTTAAACCCATTAAAATACCCTTAAAACCATAAAAATACCCAAAATCCCATAAAAACAGTATAAACCCTGAAACCCCATAAATAGACTAAAACCCCAAAAACTATAAGAAACCCAAAACCCATTAAAAAATTTTAAATTGCCAAAAAACACAGAACACCAAGAACTATAAAAATCTATAAATGTCTAAAAACCCATAATGTGCTAAAATTTATTTAAACACTAAATAACCCTAAAAAAGACCTAAAAGAACCTAAATACATAAAAGACCCTAAGGTAAACTAAAAGATAATAAAATACGATAAAACCCATAAAAACTATAAAAAAATTAAAACCCTAAAATAATATTAAAAATTAAAAAGAAACATATAAACTACTAAAAAACACAAAAACCCTAAACCCACTAAACAGGAAAAACCCTAAAAATCCATAAAAACCCATAAGACTGATAAAAGCACCTAGAAAAACCTAAAACATTTAAATCCCCTAAAAAAATAGAAACACAAAATAATTAAATTCCATAAAAAATTCTACAACCCCTAAAAAATGAAAACCCCCAAAAAACCCTAAAACCCCTTTACCCAAATATAAAGTACTAAAACCAAAAAACAGCTTTAAAATGTAAAAACCATAAAATATCCTAAAAACACTAACACCACCCCACCATTGTAATACCCCGAAAATGCCATTAAATACCCAAAAACCCCAAAAACCTAGAAAACCCAAAAAATCCATTAAAATTCTAAAACCAAAAAATACCCTAAAACCTCTAAAATGCGTAAAAACCCTAGAAACTTTTAAAATACCTAAACATTTAAGAATCCAAAAAACTGTAAAAACAAAAAGAACCCTAGAAACATTAAAATTCATTAGAAATCACTACAAACATGAAAACCCTAAACCTATAAAACCTTAAAAACGTAAGAAAAACAAATTGAAACCATTAAATCCATAAAAACCCCAAAAAACATAAAACAACCATAAAACCCTATAAACCCTAAAATATCATAGTATAGGACGCCATAACACCCTAGGAGGGGAGGGGTTAATTAGGGTGTCCAATTTTTCTTCTTAAATTTGGGGATCTTGTTCCCTCATTGGTAAGAACTTATAAAATCTATTCATTAAAAGATATCAAAGAGATGACAGAACACTTTTACTTGGTTCACCACAGTGTTCTACGTCCAAGGAGCATACATTGACAGTGTGTCGATCATACCTAAATCCACTAATCTTCAACAGTTTTGTAGTACAAGATTTTGGTCATAGTCACTCTGTTCTGGGCACACTGCCCTTACAAAATATTAGGTATAGCTTACCGCTTCCCTCATAACACTTCTGTAAACTCCCCCTAAGTCACTCCTATGTGAGAGGTATAACTCAGTTTATCAACATGAAGGTCGCCTCAATAGATGGCCATTGGAGTTTTTGTCTTTGTCCATCACGAGTTACTTCTTACATAAAATTCCTATGTAGATGCTCACTAAACTCCCTAACCACTCAACACTGATACTCAAAAAAAACTTTGCATAGACCCTTTGTGAAGATCACCCCTTTTCAAAGAACACCACCTCACAAATCACAAACCTTCACAGAGATCACTGCCTCGTAGAGAAAAACCCTTCGTAGAGCTTACTACCTCATAGAGCATCCTACTTTGCGAAGCTCACTAAGACAATGAAGAACATCCCATCTCAGTGAAGTGACCAAAACATAGAAGCATTGACTTCCTTCAAGACTAGAATAGAATTTTGTAAAGCTCTAGCTTGCAATGAATCCTTGATTCGCATAGCATCCCATGCTTCATAAAGTATGAGAGATTCCAAATTTACTCTATTATGTTCCCCCAAAAATGGATATGGGTGGCCTTTTATTTATCCTCACGGTCGAGTTGTATATCTCTTCTTCTTTAAGCGTAAAATACAGATCGGTGAAAACCTCTATGTGGCACTTCCTCCATCTCGCAATGCTCTGCTGAAATTTCCAATTTGCAGAGCTCATCGTAAACGCAAAGAAACACCATCTCAAATCTCAATGATTCATTTCGTCAAAATCCTCATGCTATTATTTGAAAAAACATCCCTTTTTCTATAAAAATGAAATGTTGATTCTAGACGAATACCTTTTGTGAAGCTCAAAGATCAAACTATCGTAATCAAAGAGCACACAGTCTTAGTTCTTTAAATATTTTCGAAACACAAATCAAAAAGACAATATCAGTTAAACTCCTACCTTTTCCATATTTTCATAAGGCCTCTAAGAAGAACCACTTTTCACAATGCTTTCAATTCTCCAAATTTTTGACCATATAATTTGGCAACCACTGGGAAATGATGTCAACTTCAAAATAGCTTTCAGCTTGAACTATATGACCCCTTTCCAAGCAATCTCTCTGATAATCCCTGAGAGGATTCTCAAAAAACACAAAAACCAAGGTCCATTTTTGGTAAATAACAAACATTGTTCAAACACCTAGAAACCCATAAAACCTTGCAATCCTAAAAAACCCCAAACCCTTAAAATTACTAAAAACCCTAAACAAACCAAAAAACCCAAAAAACCCAAAAAACCATAAAAACAATTAAATAATAAAAAACCATTAAAAACAATTTAAAACTAATAAACACTAAGACCCCTAAAAATCCCTAAATCCGGAAAAATCCCTAAAAGAACCTAAAATCCCTGAAAAACATAAAGTAACTAAACACATATGAAAACCCTAAAAGACCCTAAAAACTATTAAAGTCTCTTAAAATAATAAAAACCCTAAAACACCATAAGATATCCTAAAAACATAAATATCCCTAAATGATCCTAATCACCCCAAATACACAAAATCCCTAAAACTCGTTAAAACCCAATGGAACAAAAAACCCAAAAATCCAAAAAACCCAAAAATCCATAAAACATCCAATAAAATCATAAGAAGAAAAAAACACCAAAAATACCTAAAACCCAAAACCCCCCAAAACCCCCCAAAACATTAAAAATCATAAAATCCCTAAAAAACCATAAAAACCCTAAAACCCCCCTAAAACCCAAAATCCCCGAATAATCGTAAAACAATTTAAACCCATAAAAATACATAAAAACCCATAAAACACAAAAAACAATCAAAATACAAAAATCCAAAAAAATACCACTAAAACCCCTTAATAACCCAAAAAATATACTAGAGACCGATAATACCCTTAAAATCCCTTAGAAACCCACAAAATGAAGAAACACACAGAAAATACTAACAAACATTAACAATCCCTAAAACCTCAAAAACTCAAAAAACCCTAAACCCATTAAAAAAACTAAACACCACTAAAAGAACCTATAACCCCCCAAAAAAACCAAAAAAATTACTAAAATACCCTAAAACCCTTTGAAAACTACAAAATACAATAAAAACATTTAAACACCCAGAAACCCCTAAAAAATATAAAAACCCTAAAAAATCCTAAAGCACCCAAAACCCTTCAAAAAACATAAGACCCCTAAAAACCTAAAAGCCCTAGAAACACATAAAACCCCTAAAAACACTAACAACCTAAAAAATTATAAAAAAACACTAAGAAATCTAAAACCCTAATACACTAGAACAATAAAAAAACCCATAAAAACCCTAAAATCCAGAGAAAATTAAACAAACCCATTAAAATCCTAAAATCCTCTAATAAATATAAAAACCTCAAATACTCGTAAATACTAATAAAAACCATAAAATATTTAAAGATCCCAAAAACACCCTAAAAACATTTAAAAACACTAAAATCCATAAACAACCATTAAAACCCTATAAACCATAAAAATAGACTAAACCCTAAAATCCTTTTGAAAACATAAAAAAGTAATTAAACCATAATTACCACTTATCAATATTTTAGATACCCCAATGATCCTAAAATCCTAGAAAATGCTATTAAATATTAGAAAACACTAATTATCCCTAAAAGCCTAAAAACATTAAAAACCATAAGACCCCTAAAAAATTCTCAAAGACCTTAAAATACAACAAAATATCTAATACCCTTTTCAAACCCACAAATAGCCATAAACCCAAACAAACATTGAAACCCCAAATGGCCTTGAAATTTCTTAACAATTATATGAGGCCCTAAAGATTCTATAACCATATAAAAGACTCTAAAACCCATTAAAACCCCTTATAGACACTAAAAGAACTAAAAAACAACCATAAAAGACCCTAAAATATGCTAAAACTCTAAAAGACTCCAAAAGAGAAAAAACCCTTATGGACCGTAAAGAACCTAAAACCTCAAAATGTCCATAAAAACATGGAAGGATACTAAAAATCCTAAGACTCTTAAAACCCATAAAAACCTAAAAATAACAAAGGATCCTAAAAACCACAAAAGACCCCAAAACCCTAAAAAATCTGAAAAAAATCCTAAAAACCTACAACAACTGAAAAAGGCATTAAAGACCATAAAAATATCATAAAACTCTAAAACTCATGAAAAACTTTAAAAAATTATAAAACCCTATAAATTATGATGAATGTCAGTAAAAACCATAAGAACCCATATAACCCCTTAAAATTCGAAATATACCTTAAACCCCCTAAAACCCCTAAAACATATAAAACCCCTATAATTTTAAAAACCCACAATGATACTACACAACCATAAATGAAATAAAGGACAATAAACCCCCAAACCACTCACCCAAACCCCCTAAAATTCAGAAAAACAATATAACCCAAAAAACACCTAAAACCCCAAAAAATCCAAAAAAAAACCCTAAAGCCCTAAAACCCATAAAGACCCTTAGACCACTAAAATCACTAAAATCCCCTGAACAAAATAAACCATAAAAACACAAAAAACTAAAAAAACCCCAATTCACAATAAAATCAAAAAAACCCTAAAAGATAAAAAACCCTAAAATCACAAAAACCTAAAAAACCCCAAAACCCCAAAAATCCTAAAAAAATTTAAAACCCTTAAAGTCCCTAAAACACCATAAAAATCCTAAAACATCTAAAACCATTAAAAATCTTAAACAACACTAAAAACCCTAAATCCCCTGATATTCCTTTAAATCCCTAGAAAACCACTAAAACCCTAAAATACATAGAAAATAATAAAATCCACTAAATCCCATAACACCCAAAAATAAACCTTAAATCAAAACAAATCCTAAATAAACATAAAACCCTAAAACCCCAAAACCCCAAAACCCGCTAGAAACGTCTAAAAACAGAAAAACACAAAACACCTAAAAACCATGTAAAACCCCAAACCCCATAAAACCTTAAAAATTGTAAAAACCCACTAAATCCCATAAGAATACCTAACACCCTCCCCCAAAACCCTCAACCCCCAGGATGCACTAAAATCCTAGAACACAAAATCACTAAAATACCAAAAATCTATGAAAACACTAGAAACCTAAAAAACTGAAAACCCCTTAGAACCTTTAAAAACCTGAAACCCCAAAAAAAACTCATAAAAATGTATTATCTATTTAAAATAATGAAATTCAAGAAAACCACATTAAAAAACTAAACCCACTATAAATAATAAAAACCACTTATGTATTCTAAAACCATACAACCCTAGTAAACTATAATAAAATATAAAAACCCATAAAACCCCTGAACATCTAAACCCCTATAACACTAAACGACTAAAATCACTAAAAGTGAAAAACACCATAAAACCATTAGTTGCCTCTAAAAACTAATGTAATCCTCTGAACAACACTAAAACCACTATAACACTATAAAGACCCCATGAAACTAGAAGAAACCCTAAAAAACACCAAAAGGCACTAAAAATCCTAATTTTTTTAAATACACTAAAAACCAAAAAAACATAAAAATATCTGAAGACATAAAAGACTATAAAAAACTAAAAACCCAAAAATCCTTGAAAACACTAAATCTCGTAAAAACCGTAAAAAAAACTAAAAAACTATAAATCCCCTAAAACCCAAAAAAACCATTAAAAACTCATAGAACCCCTAAAATAAAAATCCACTACAAAACTAAAAAATCTAAAAAACCAAATACCTCTAAAATCCATTAAAATTGTAAAAACAATAATAAAACCATAGAAAAACCTAGATCCCCCAAAAACCCAAAACCCCTTAAAACTCTAAAATAACCTTTTAACCCATAAAAACCATAAACTGACTAGAACCCTAAAACCCCAATAACCTAATAAACCCTAATACAATAAAAGATCAGAAAACCCATAAAACAACCATAAAAACCTAACACAATAAAAAACCCTAAAATACTAAATCCCCTAATATGGAAATAAATCCATAAAAACCCTAAACAACCCTAAACCACTGAAAACCCTGAAACCCTTAAAACCCTATAAAATATAAAACCCCCTAAAAATCACAAAAAACCATAAAACCCTAAAAATCATAAAGAACCATAAGATCCAATAAAACCCAAAAAAAATCTCTAAAGTCCTATAGAAATATTAAATCCATAAAAACACAATAACACCTAAAAACCCCTAAAAGACCCTAAAAACCATAAAAACACTAAACGATTAAAAAAACTATAAAATACCTATAAAATGGTTAAATCCATAAAAAACCAATAAACATCATAAAAACCATAAAACCCTAAAAATCATAAAATCCTAAAAACCATAGTACTATAAAAACCTTAAAAACCTAAAATACCCCTAAAATACCCAAATACTTGAATTGCTAAAATCTCTAAAATAACCCCTAAATCCCCTAGAAAACCTAAAAAATACCCCCCCTTTAAAACATAAAAAACATAAAATCTCCAAAAAACCGTAAAAACCTAAATCCCTTAAAAACACTAAAACCACTAAAACCCCGTGAAAACATATAAAAAACATAAAAACACTAAAACCCCAAATCCCTGAAATCCAGAAAAATGATAAAAACATATAAACTGTGAAAAATCGCAAAAAATATAAACAACTAAAATCCCAAAAATCCATAAAAACTATTAAAACCCAAAGAATTTAAAACCCTAAAAACAAGAAATCCCCAAAAAACAAAAAAAATGTAAAAAACTCTAAAACCGTTTAAAAAACCAAAAAACCACTAAAACCTACAAAAACCTGTAAAAACGATAAAACCCCTAAGAAACCATGAATACACTAAAGACCAAAAAACCCAAAACCCCTAAAAATTCTAAGACCCCTAAAACCCCATAAAAAACCTAAAACACCAAAAAATCCCCAAAAACCTTAAAATCAACTAAAATCCAAAAAAATACATGGAAAACATAAAATATATTTAAACCCCATAAAATCCATAAACACTGTGATCCATAAAAATATCTACATCCTAGAATTCCATAAATATCCTCAAAAACTCTCAAACCTCTAAAAACATTCAAACCCTTAAAAACCATTAATGATCTAAAATAAGTACTAAAAATCCAAAAAATACAAAACAAACTCCCAAAACCCCTTGTAAATCCACGAAATCTCTAAAAACCCTAAAAACCTAAAATATATAAAAACCCATAAAAACATTAAAAACCTCTACAAACAAAAAAAATCCTAACAAACAATAAAAACCATAAAAACCCTTAATGGGAACTTAAAGGCCTTAAATCAATAAAATCACTAAAAACCCAAAATTGATTATAAAACACACAATATAACCCTATTAAACCTCTAAATGTTCCTAAAAGTCCATTATGCACCCTAAACACTAAAAATTCCATAGAAACCCCAAATCCCCCTTAGAAACCCTAAAACCCTACCCCCCAAACCCTTCAAAATAGTTAAACAATACTAACTCCACTAAAACTCAAAAAATCCCTAAAACCCCCTAAGAAAATAAAAATTCCAAAAACCCATAAAAAACTAAAACCTCCCACAAAAAATAAAAACACTAAAACCCCTAAAAAGGACATGAAAAACCCCAAAACACCAAAAAAATCCTGAAAAACAAAAAAACCAAAAAAAATGTTTAAAACCCTATGAAAAACACTGAAAACCCCTTAAAACCCTAATGAACTGTGAAGACTCTAAAACCAAAAAACATCCTATAAACACATAAAACCTTAAAAACCCCCCAAAAACTAAAATACCCCTAAAATCATAATAAACCGTTATCTTGTAAAATCCATTAAAAACCATAAAACCTCTAAACCCATGTATAAACACTAATAAAAATAAAAACCTAAAAAACATTTAAACTCCTAAAAAACTAAAAAACTCTTAAGACTCCAAAAACACTAAATGACCCCATAAAATCCAAAACACCCTAAAACACTAAAAAATACCTGTAAAAGACTATCAAACCCTTGAAAAACCTAAAAACACTCAAAACCCTAACACCCTAAACTGAATCCTAAAAACCATAAAAAAACATAAACAACCATAAAAAACTGTAAACCCTAAAAACCATGAAAACCCCAAAAAAACACAAAAAAAATCATTAAATACCCTCAAAAGCCCAAAAGACTCTAAAACCATAAAACACCAAAATGGTTGTAAAAATTCTAAAACACCTAAAATACCATAATATAAACTCGAATCCCAAAAAGAAAATTAAATCTCTAAAGGACCCCAAAACCCCCTAAAAAATAAAATACCCTCAAACCCTAAAAACCATAGAGTAACCTAAAACTACTAAAAACTTTAAAGTAACCTAAAACCCAAATAACCATAAAAACCTAAAGACCCTAAATGTCCCTAAAGAACCTAAAAATACAAAAAGAATCTAATAACCATAAAAACAAAATATGAACCAAAATAGACAGAATCCCTAAAATACCGTAAAATTATTTAAAAACAGTTCAAACCCCTAGAAGCTTATAAAACCCAATTTGACCCTATAGACACCTAAAAAACTAAAAGCCCGTAAAAACCTTTAAACCCCTATGAGACCCTAAAATCCCGAAAAAAGATAAAAAATCCATAAAAATACTAAGACACAATAAAAACCCTAAAAATAAAAAAACACCATGAAAACCAAGAAAACCCCTAAAATCGCAAATAAAACTAAAAAACCTAAAAACAAAAAAATACCCAGAAACATCCCCATAACACTAAAGTTCCATAAAAACCCAAAAAACCTCCAATAACCTAAAAACCATAAAAACATAAAACCCCCAAAATCCCTAAAAATCAAAAAACCATAAAACCCCTAAAAACCTAAAAACCAGAAAAAAATTCAAAAATCCTAAACCCAAAAAAAAAATTATAAAACCGCCAAAAATAATTAAGAACCAAAAAATCCTAAAAATCATGAAGGATCCTAAAACCCCTAAAGAACTGTAAAGACCCTAAAACCCCCAAAGACCATAAAACACTATAAATTAATAAATGATTGTAAAAATAATTAATAGAACCCAACCCCCCTAATTCCACATATAAACTAAAATACGCAAAAAAAAAACAAATAGAACCCCTAAAAACCCTTATAACCAAAAAATACCCCCAAAACCCTAAAAACCTACAAAAAGATAAAAGTATAAAATCCATAATACCCTAATAAATTAGAAACCCTAAACAAAATACTATGAAAATACTAAAATCCCAAAACCCCTACAATAATCCTAAAAACCTAAAAAACCTAAAATCCATAAAATCATAAAGAACCCTAAAAATGATAAATATAATTAAAACCCTAAAACGCACTAAAATCCGTAAATACTATAAATCCATAAAACTATAAAAACCTTTAAAAATTAAAAATCCCCTAAAACCCTTAAAATCCATAAAACCCTAAAAATGCCACTAAAAACACAAAAAATATGAAAACATAAAAATCCTTAAAATTACCTGAAAAACCCCAAAAACATAAGACCCTAAATCTCCAAATAAAACCCTAAAACCCCAATAAATACTCCTAAAACCCTAAAAAATAAAAAATCCCTTAAGACCCTAATGACTATAAAAATTCCCTAAAAGCTCTAAAAACCACTAAACCCCTAAAAACCACTAAACCACTAAAACACATACAAAATGATAACCCCCCAGTTATATAAAACCCTTAAACCAAATAAAATCATTAAAAAACCTAAAAACCCTCGAAACTCAAAAACCCTTGATAACCCTAGAAAATTGTAAAACCAAAATAACCTCAAACCCCTAAAAAACCCCTAAAAACATAAATTCTTAAAAAAGGCGTAAAAATTATTCAATACCCTAAAAACCCTAAAATACTTAAAAACCTTGAAAACCCCTTAAAACCATATAAAAACCATTAAAAACGAAAAAACCCCTAAAGAATCCCTAAATACCCAAATTCACTAAAAACCATAAAAACCCTAAAAAACCATAAAATTCATAGAAACCCACCCAAATTTAAACAAAAAAACCCTAGAAAAAAATAATAAAAACCGAAAACCCCCCCAAAATTCTTAAAACCCAATAAAACCCCTAAAAAGCTAATAAATTGTAAAAACCATAAAACCCACTAATGTATTACCCTTTATTTCTTGTATGAAACTCTATATTTATTATTTTCGTTTTTATAATGTTTAAGGGTGAAAGATGGGAGAATTTTTAGAACGTTCAAGATTGTTTTAGGGAAAAGGGGGACAAGCATGGGCTACACATAGTTTTCCTAAACAGTGCAGAAATCCTAGTAGAAATCATGCCTCTTGGTTCTATGTTGGGATTTTTGAGGTAGTAGGTTTGTAAAAGTTAGAAAATGGTAAGGGTTACTGTGTGAGGGTGTCATTAAAGGGTTTACATAAGGTCATATCCAATGTATGGTTAGTTCATGGTTAGTCTAACCGTGCGATCTAATTGTGGGCAGGGTCAAAGTGGGATCCTTGAAAAGTGGATCTCACACGTTTTTTACTCTAACTACGTCCTTTTTTATCATTTGTGACCCTAAAACGATATTATTCTCCATTAATTGTTATATAACCTATCATAAGAGATTTTTAGTCAATCCAGATCCCTCTTTTGAAGTTTCCAAGCCCGATTCTTGCGGTAAGTGTCATTCTTCATCATTCTTGTCACTCTTTCTTAGATCTATATAGATATACTTTTCCAATCGTATTGGTTTCTCAAATCTACACCCATTATGGGTATATATAATATAGTGGATTCCAAATATTATGATATTTGGTCTTTTTTTGGAAGGATAAGATATCTAAGGGTAGTTTCATGGAATTCATAACTGGTTGTGTGAGCGTTCTTCGTCCATTTTTAGTTTTCTTAAAAACCTTCATGGTAGACTTCTTTAATCTCAACTCCTATTAGTAGAACCAATTGTAATGATTTGAAATTGATTATTTTGTTTTGAATTTATTATGAATTGGATGTTTATGAATCATTTGAAACCCTCTTTAGTGATGGTTTGGATAGATCTGGAAATCTAGAAAATTGGGTGTTCTTAAAGATGTGCTTTTGTCCTTGATTTTAAAATTGGGATTTTTAAATGGGTATTTTATGTAATTATGGAACATGAATTTGATTAATTTGTTTTAAATAAGGGAGTTTTTTCATTTAAATGATGTGTTTTGATTTCATAGTCTTTCTTTATGATTTTCAATAAAAGAACGTGTTTTTTGAATTAGTTGAACACATTTGGATTTGGCATGGGTTTTGGGATGTTCTCACATGAATTGTAATGGATGAGGGCATGAAGTACCCCCATAAAAAGGATGGGATGGATATGGTAGTGAAGTTTACCCATCAAAGTGGTCCACTAAGAGAAGGCTTAGTGGAAGGATAACTCACCGCTTGAGAGTATAGGGAGTTTAGGGTGCAAGAATGGTTGGGTGTGTGTTTAAGGGGAATGGAATTAGTATTAAAAATGATAGTAAGGAATGGTTTTAATAAATGTTTTGGTTTATTTATATAAAATTGGGTTAAATAGTACTTTTTGTCTTTTGGTTACAAATGGTTTTGGAACTTTTTTATGTCATGTTTTAAAATATTTTTCAGAATTGTTTTATATAAATTGATTTATATAAATGTGGATAAATTATATATCGTAGAGAAATGAGTATGGAATTAATTTGGGAAATCCTATTTGGTTTTATCCTCACCCCTAGTTTTTCACTTTGTTACTTTTTCAATGCTATCTTTCAGGACATGGTAAAATGCAAAGTATCACCCGTATTTAGAACCACCTCATGATACATTGATGTTTTGGTGATGTTAGAGCTTAGATCATGTGGAGAATAGAGTCTTGTGGTTGTACTGGAGTTTCTTATAGTGATATTATGTTGTTTCCATTTATAACTTATTTATATTCCACTATATTAAACTTGGTGTGGTTTTGATATAAATGAAATGGTTGAGTTTTCCTTCATTGATTCATGCATCACGTAGTGTGTTGTTTGATGATGGTTTTTTGAGCTATTAGTTCTATTCATCAAGGGTAAATTGTCCCCCAATTTTCTTGAAACCCTTTGATATTAATTTCCATCTTTTGGAATCATGGGGATGTCTCTTAATGCCATTAAATGATTCATTGTTTTCTCAAGAAAATGATAAGAAGTGGGTCATTACAAATGGTATCTTCTTGTTCGAGCCTTTCCTAATATATGGTCTTCGGTTTTCATATCTTGGAGTTGATATTAATTCTTGTATATTCCTTGGGTGGTGATCTTATAAAGGTGTACGATTATTGGAACATGAAATGTATAGAATAAAAAAATGTAGTTGACCTTTTTATTCTGATCTTCATGTTACCAGGTAGTTGGGTAGATAAGTGTTTTGGAGACACTTACAGGATACTAGAATATCATTGTCAGGGGTTTAGCCAAAGAGATTAGATTTTAATGCATTGTAGAGGAATTATGGCCCACTAAAATTGCATATTCCATTTTGAGAAATGATATATGATTTGATGAATTGTTTTGATTTTTTAAAAATGATAATTTTTTTCAAATGGAAGACTTTGAAAAGTGAATTGTTGATGTACCCTAAAAATGGTTTGATTATCAAGAACAAGAATACGGTTTTCAAAAATATTTTAATGTGGAAAATGTTGTTTAAAAAAATGGTGTGATAGTTGATGTGATAGAATTTTAAATGCTAATCCATAAGTTTTTAGAGATTTATAATATAAGAGTTTGTTGTTTTTTTAGAAAATAGAACTTGGTAGGATCTGTATGAACCAACTAGAAGAAGCTGCGGAGAATTTGGTTGCACCTGAGCCACAGGTGAACCAGAATCTAATTCATAGTATTGTCCATGAATTTAAAGTTATGGAAATGAGGAATCATAGAGATGGTCCAAAACATGTGGATAATTCCACCCAGTTCATGAAGTGTAATCCACCCATCTTTAGGGGTGATTCTAAACCAGAAAAAGTAGAGGTATGGATAAATTTGATGAATCGTATCTTCAAATTCATCAACACACTGTAAGATCTCAAGTTCAAGTTTTTAACATATATTCTTTAGGATATTTCATTCTAGTGGCGGGAAAATCTCTTATCAGTTAGAGGCATTGAATTTGGAATCAATGGAAGAGACCAAGGATATTAGTTTTCTAGGTGTTGTAGATCAATTTCCAGATGGCATATCAATGAACTTCACAGGGTTACCACCTATAAGGTAATTGGAGTATCTGATTTATCTACTTTTAAGGTCCAGTCCAATTTACCATCTTTATTATAGGGTGGAACCAATACAGTTAAAGGAATTGAATGTGCTGTTGGAATAGATGGAAATTAAGGGTTTCATTGGTCCACGTATGTCTCTGGGGGAAGCACCCGTATTTTTGTGAAGAGTGAAGATGGAACTCTTCATATGTGCTTTCATAATCATAAGCATAACCATGTTACAATAAAGAATAGATATCAACTTCCTTGAATTGTTGATATATTTGAGCAATTTAGTGGAGCTCAGTGGTTCACAAAAATTTACTTCTGATCAGGATGTCAACAATTCTGAGTTCATAAGGAGGATATTCCAAAGACAGCTTTTAGACGTAGATATGAACATTATGAGTATGTGGTAAGCCCTTTTGGTCTCAGTAACGCACCAGGAGTCTTCATGTCATCGATGGATTGGATATTTCTGAGATATCTAGATTCATTTGTTGTGGTGTTTGTGGATGTCATATTGGTGTATTGAAGGACAAGGGATGAGCATGGGAAACACTTGGCGATAGTGTTGGGAATCTTGAAAGGCCATCATTTTTATACCAAAATATCAATATGTGATATTTTTATATTATAGGTATGATTAATTGTCCATTTAATTTCAAAAAAAATATTTCAACAGATTCAGAGAAGATAAAATCTATTATCACGTGGAAACTGCTGAAGAATGTCTTTGATATAAGGTGTTTACTAGGTCTAGATGGCAATTACTAACACATTGTGCATGAATTCTCATTTCTATCTTTTCCTGTGATAGTATTGATGAAAAATAATGTCCCATTGCAGTGGACTAAGGAATTGAAAAAGTCTTTCTAAGAGATGAATGTATGCACTTAATCATAAACTATAATGATTTTGATGAAATCAAAAAAAGGGTGTTTGGTGTACTATGATGCTTCAAGATTTGGGTTGTGTTGCATTCATAGGAATAGAGACCATGTCATTTCTTATGGTTCATGTCTATTGAGAGTTAATGAGAAGAATTAACCAACACATGATTTCAAGTTAGTTGTTGTGGTCCATGATTTGAATACGTTGTGTAACTATATATTTGGTGATAAATTTACAGTGTTTACGGATTATAAAATTTTGAAACACATTTTCTCACAGCAATATTTGAATCCAAGGAAAAGGAGATGGATGAAATATCTCCAAATGTTTGACTTTGACTTAATTTATACACTAGGAAAGGTAATTATGTGTCCAATTCATTAAGTAGAAATTCATATGATTAGTTGTGAAAATAAGCTTCAGATGAGTGGATGTTGACTGAGGTCCTATCCAAAATCCATGAAGAATGTGAAGATCGTGGCGATAATTCAGTTTTCTTTTTATCCATGCTTGTTCCTAATTTGGTAAATATGGTAAAGGAGGAACAGACATGTGATGTTGAATGTGTTTTATTTAGTTCAAAACTCAATGTCGGGGGGCCATCGATGTTGTAAAATTGATGGGAGTTCAGTTTTAGGGTTTGTAGAACGAATGGTTGTACCTATAGAATTTTGGAGAAATATTCTTCATTCTTACCTCCATTCAAGATGTCAGTTATATCCAAGAGTTAAAAAAATATACAGGGCATTGAAGGAATTGTTTTGGTGGATGGGTATGAAATAGAATGTAGATGAGTTCTATTCAAAGTGAATAACTTGTCAGTAGGTTAAGGAAGAACATATGAGACCTTCAATTATGTTGAAATATTTATTTATCCTAGTGTGGAAATGATAACATATGGTGATGGATTTTTTTATAGGTCTCCCAATAATGGTTTGGAAATATGATGTTTTGTGGGTGATTGTGGATCAGCTTACTAAGTTGGCCCATTTCATCCCTATTCATGAAACATATATGATTGAGTATATGTTCGAAATCAATATCCAATAACTGGTAATGAGAAATGGAATACTAGTTTTGATAGTCTCAGACAATGATATGAGGTTTACGCCTCTTTTCTTGAAACCCATACCAAAATTCATTGGGACTCCAATGTCTATGAGAACGATGTATCATTCTCAAAATAATGGGCAATCTGAATGGATAATATAGAAATGGGAATACAGGACCTGGGCTTGTGTAATGTATTTTTGTTATTCATGGGAAGAGAATGTTCCATTATTGGAGTTCTCATATAAAAACATCTATCAGTCCTCAATACATATGGCTCAGTTTAAAGCATTGTATGGTCGTCATTATCATTTTCCACTATGATGAGTGGAAAAAGGTGATACATTCCGAGATGGTCCGATCCTTTTCCAAGAAATAATGGAGAGAATTTAGTTGATCAGAAATAGTATGGAGATGGCTCAAAGTCATCAGAAGTCATATGTGGATCATCGTAGAAGACCATTTTCGTTCTCTGTGAGTGATCATGTGTTCTTAAGGATATCTCCAAGGCTTGGACATCGTCAATTTGGGAAGCATGGAAAGTTATCTCCTTGATACATTGGCACTTTTGAGATACCAGAAGGGGTTAGAGAGGTAGAATACCATTTATCATAGTCACCATGGTTTAGTTTAGTACATAATGTGTTCCATGTATATAAGTTGAAATTGAATCAGCCTGATCTTGGCAGTGTGATTAGATGGGATCATGTTTACCTATAGCCAGATGCTTCATTGGTACATATCCCAATGTGGATTGTGGATTGTCAGGAGAAAGTATTACCTAGAAAGGGCATTTGTCTAGTGTAGGTTTTATGGAGACATGTTTAAATTTAGGAAGATATTTGGAACACAAGAGGGAAATTAATGACCAATGGTCGTAACTCTTTCACGAAAATGATGGGTTTCTACTTTCTAGGGATGGAAAGACCAATTATGGGAAGAATTTAGTACCCCTATATCAGGTGTGTAACTATTTATTTATGCCTATCATGTTTATGAAGTTCAAGGATGTAGGATGGGAGTGATTAGAGAATATCGAAGAAGGTTTGGGGGGAATAAGTGGGATGTGCATGGGTGACTCCTGGTTTTCTTAAACCCTACAGAAATCCTAGTAGAAACCCTGTGTCTTGGTTCTGGGTTGGTCATTTTGAGGTAGCATCTTTGACATGGTTGGATCATGGTTAGGGGGATCATGTGAGGGGTCTTTTCATGGGTTTCCCTAAGGTAGTAGCTAATACATGGTTAGTGCATGATTTTTCTAATAGTACAGTCTCATTGTGAGTAGGATCAAAGTGAGATCCTAAAAAAGTTGATCTCACATGTTTTGGACTCTAACTCCCTTGTTTTTTATCCTTTGTGACCCTAACTCGAGACTCTTCTCCATTTCTGGTTGTATGACCTCTACCGAGAAATTTAGAGTAAATATGAATCCCTCCCTTGGCGTTTTCATGCCAAATTCTTGTGGTAAGTTGTGTTCTTCATTGTTTATATCATGTTTTCGTAGATCTACTTATATCCAATTCTCCTCCCCTATTGTAGTATCACAACTACACTAATTATGGGTATATCTTAGATTTTGGATGCAAAATATGATTATTTTTTGTCTCTTTGATGGTAGGATAAGTGATCTAAGGAAGTTTTGTAGAATTATTACCCAGTTTCATGAACGTTCTTCATCCGTTTTCAATTTTCATAAAAAACATCAAGGTAGGTGGCTTCACTCATGACTCCTCTTCAAATAAATAATTATAATGCTTTTAATTTTAGTATTTTGTGTTGAATTTTTAATTTCTTTTTAAGAATAGTTTTCAACCATATTTAGTGATTGTTTGGGATGTTATTGAAATCTAGAAAATTGGGTGTTCTTAAATTTGTGATTTCATTCTTTGTATTAAAATGTGTATTTTAAAATGTTGATTTCTTGGAATTTTGAAACATGAATTTGATTATGATATTTTCAATAAATGAATGTTTTCAATGAAATTAATTTTTTTATTTTAATTTCCTTACTTTATGATTTTCAATAAAAGAATGGGTTTATAGATTTTTTTTGAACACACTTGGATTTGTCCTGGGTTATTTCAATGGTTGTGGTGTGAGTTAATATGCATTGGGATGGATAAGGGAATGAATGAGCCTCATAAAAATGTTGGGAAAGATATGGGAATGAAGTACCCCTATCAAAGTGGTCTGCTATGAGAAGGCTTAGAGGAACGATAACTCACCACTCGCGAGTATAGAGAGTTCAGGTTGCATGCATGGTTGGGTGTGTGTTTAAGGGGAATAAAATGATTATTCCGAAATGATTCCAAGGAATGGTTTTAAGGCATTGCTTTCTACATGGTAGAAATTCTGTTTAAATATTACCTGTTCTATTTTTCATTAAAAATGGTTTTGGAACTTGTTTATGTAATGATATATTTTTTTGCAGAATAGTGTAATATACATGGTATATATAAATGTGACTAAGTTTTCTATCATTATGGTGTGAGTAGGGAAGTCATTCGGGAAAAACTACTAATTTTTAAACTCACCCCTACATTGGAAATTTAGTTATTTTGAATATTCTATCTTCTAGGAAATGGGAAATAATAAATTATCACATGTATTTAGTATCACCTCGTGGAACTTGGACTGTTTTGTGATGTTGGAGCTTGAAGCTTGTTGAGAATGGAGTCTTGTGGTTGTACTTGAGTTTCTTTTAGTGATCTTCCTCTTTTTTTCTTTGTAAGATTCTTTTTCTTCCACTATAGTACACTTGGATTGTTTTTTTCATAAATGAAGTGGTTGAGTTTTCCTCCATTGATTCATGAATCCTGTATTGAGTTGTTTGATCATGGTTTGTTGAGATACTAGTTTTATTATTCAAGGGTAAATCATTCCCCACTTGCCTTGAAAACGTTCGACATTAATTTCTAGCCTTTGTTGTCCTAAGGATTCAACTTAAGGGCAAGCAATTACTCATTTTATTCTCAAGCCTAAGTGATGAAGTGGGCCATTAAACCTAAGAACCCTAAAAGACAGAAAAATCATAAAAACTGTTAAAACACTAAATAAAACTATAATGCTCTTTAAAATATAAATGAAATATAATCCCATTAAAAAAACTAAAACCAATAAAACCATGAAAACCTCTAAAATCCCTAAATCTCCGCAAAACCTCTGAAAAACCTAAAACCCATAAAAAGACTAAAACCCCTAAAAATACTCATACCCCATAAAATCATAAAAAACAGTAAAACCCCTAAAATATCTAAAAACCATAAGATACCCTAAAACCCTAAAACCCCTAAAAATCCCTAAAATAATTAAAACCTTAAAAATCATAATAACCCTAAAATCATAGGAAACCTCAAAAACCCTAAAAACTATGAAGAAAAATTTAAATACTAAAAACATTTAAAAACCCTAAAACCACTAAAACCCCAAAACCCCTAAAAATCCCCTTAAAACACTAAAAAACCCTAAACCCCTTTAAACCCTTAGAAGAACCATGGAAACCATAAAACCCCTATAAACTAATAAAAACTCAAAAACCCCTAAATACACCTAAAAACTACAAACCCCTCCAAACCATATTAGTAAAAAAACACCTAAAAGGAACTAAAAACTATAGAGGACCATAAAAACACTAAAAACACAAAGGACCCTTAAAACCCTAAAACACCATAAATAACCTAAAAACCCTAAAATACACTAAGAACGTGAAATGGAAGTAAAATACCCTAAAACCTGAAAGGACTCCATAAACCCCTAAAACACATAAAGGACCCTTAAAACCCCTAAAACACCGTAAAAGACCCTAAAACCATTAAAAATATAAAGGACCCTAAAAACACCAAGGGCTATAGAATCACCAAATAACACCCTAAAAGACACTAAAAACCAAAAAACACTAAAGGATGCATAAAATACTAAAGGACACTAAAACCCCTTAAACCCTAAAACCCCCATAAAACCCTGAAAATACCCTTAAAATAATAACAACCTATACATGAAACTAAAAACCATAAAAGAGCATAAAATACCATAAAATCCATAAAAACATTAAAAATCCTAAAAATAGTAAATCGCCCAAAAAACCTCAATTTTTTTAAAGACCCTTAATACCCCAAAACATTAAAACACAAAAAACCCCCGAAATCGCTAAAAACCCTAAAAATCATGAAAACCATAACCCCCTAAACCCTTATAAAAAACCTAAATCCCTAAGAAAACATAACATCCCTAAAACCTTAAAATCCATAATCCCCCAAAAAAACCTCAAACCCCCTAAAATAGTAAAAAAATATAAAACTATAAAAGTAATAAAAAATACAAAGGTCGCCTAAAAAGTATAAAAACCATAAAAACCTTGAAACACCCAATGACACTAAAAGTCATTACAAATCCATAGAAAACGCTAAAACACAAAAAAATATTTAAACCCCTAAAAGAACCTAAAAATCTAAAAACCATAGAAAGACCCCAAAAAAGTTATAAAACCCTAGAATAACCTATAAACCCTATAAACCCCCATGTACTCTTAAAATCCTTTAAACACCCTAAATAACCTAAAAAAACCTAAAACAACTAAATACCTAAAAAGTATTCAAAAACCGCTAAATCCACTAAAATGCCAAAATATACCCTCAAAACCCAAAAAACCATAGAACACCCTAAACAACCAGAAATACACCAAACAACCTAAAACCCTGAAACCCTAAAACCCCTTAAAAATCCAAAACCCATAAAACTCATAAATTATATAAAACCCCAAACAACTAAAAACCCTTGAAAAAAATATAAAAAGACATAAAATCCACAAAACCCAAAATAAATTCCAAAAAACCAACAAAAACAGAATGAATACACTTAAAACCCAAAGAAACCCCTTTGAAACCCTAAAAATCATAAAATCACTAAAACCCCTAAGAACCCTATGAACCTTAAAAATCCCTCAAACACTAAAAAAAACTAAAAAACCGTAAAACCCCTAAAAACCCTTAAACCTAAAAACAAATAAAAACACCCCCAAGAACCCCTTAAAATTCTAAAAATCCCTAAATATGTTAAAATTATATAAAAACCCCAAACAACCATGACATTAATAAACACCCCTCAAACACCCTAAAAACCACAAACACTACACCCAACACACTAAAACCTGAATGATAAACCCAAACCCCAATACCCTACACCATAAACCCTAAACCCTACACCCTACACCCTAAACCCAATACCCTACACACTAAACTGTAATCCCCAAACCATACACAGTAAACCCTAAACCATACACTAAAGACTCCATACCCTACACCATAAACCCAAATGATGAACCCTAAACCATATACCATACACCCTAAACCGTAAACACTAAAACCTAGACCCATAAATCCTTAAAATCCCATAAAATATCTAAAAACCCTCAAAACACTAAATTTTTTTTAAAAAATATTAAAAAACATAAAAAACCAAATAAACCATAAACAAATTAAAACCCCTAAAAACATAAAAAAATCCCAAACCCTAAAAAAATATTAAATCTCCCATAACCCTAAAACCACTAAATGCTAAAATCCCATAAAAACCAAAAAAACTCATAAAACCACAAAACCCCCTAAACACCCCTATAAACAATATAACCCAAAAAATCATTAAAGCCCCTAAAAAAATTAAAATTATAAAAACCCAAAAATCCCAAGAAAATCTAACCCCCCTAACACCCATAAATATTTAAAAACCTAAAAACCTTAAAAAACCAAAAATATCTACAACCTCAAAACCCTAAAAAACATAAAAACCCATAAAATCAATAAAATAACCCTAAAACCCCAAAAAAATCCCTTAAAACTCAAAAATTACCCAAAAAACCCTAGAAACCGCAAAAAACCGTAAAAAAAATCCATATTAAAACTTAAAACCCTTAAAAACTAGAAAACCCCAAAAAAATAATAATTTAAAACCATAGCTTGGTCTAAATGCCTAAAATTAACTAGAAACACTAAACCCGTATAAAAATGAACCCCTAAAAAACCTTAAAACTATTAATTGGCACTAAAATACTTAAAAGCCCCAAAATACCCTAAAACTCTAACAATCAATAAAATTCCCCACATGAACCTATACTGACCATAAAAGGACCAAAACCACTTACACAACCTAAAAAATTTTAACCCCCCAAAAATCCTAAAAACTCTTAATACCAGAAAAACCAAAAAACACTCTAAATGCCCTAATAAATCATAGAAACCCTAAAAAGCCCTAATAAATCCCTAAAAACACTAAAAACTACATAAATACCCTAAAAACCTAAAAGACCCAATAAACCATAAAAAACCATACAATAACCTAAAACCAAAAAAGAACCCAAAACCCCAAAGCATTAAAAGATCCTATAAACCATAAAAACTTTAAAAGGACACTAAAAACACCTAAACCCCCTAAAACACCAAAAAATACCATAAAACCCCTAAGACTCTAAAAAATCCTAAAGGACCCTAAAAACCACCAAAAATCCTAATAGACCCTTTAAATCCTAAAAACCCTAAGTGCCCCTAAAAACCCTAAAGGACAATAAAAACCCCTTATGACCAAAAAACCCCTACAAGTCTCAAATGAACCCTAAAAACCATAAAAACCCTAAAGGATCCTAAAAACCCATAAAAACCCAAAAGACCCAAAAAATACATAAAAAAACAAAAAGTACATAAAACACAAAAAACCCACAATAACCCTAAACCCCCTAAAACCGCCTAAAACCCTAAAAAGACCAATGACAACTATAAACCACCATAAAACATTAAATGTTTCTAAAAACCCCATAAATCATTATAAATACCAAAAAGACCCAAAAACCCCTATAGAGTTAGAAATAACCATAAAATAGTAAATATTCATAATAACCCTAAAAGGCCCTAAAAGACCTTAAAAGAACCTAGAAACACATATATTTCTAGAAACCCTGGAAACTTTAAAAATCCCTAAAAACCCAAAATCCACAAAAAATCCAGAATCCATAAAAAATCCAACAACCCCTAAAATCTATAAGAACCCTATAACACCATATAAACACGATTACCCTAAAAACCCCAAAGGGGCCTTAAATAATAAAAACTCCAACATAACATAAAATCTCATAGGACCAATAAAATCCATAAAGGACACAGAAAACCTAATAAACTATAAAAGACCCTAAAACCCTAAATGACTATAAACCCTAAAATCCCTAGAAAACCAACAATAAACCTATAAAACCCTAAAAGACCAATAAACACAAGAAACAACCTAAAACATCCTAAGAACCCTTAATACCTATACAAACCACAAAACCCATTAAAAAACATAAAAACCGCTAAGAACCCTAAATATTGTAAAACCCTAGAACACATATAAAATCCAAAAAATCAAAACAAATCCCTAAAAATTCTAAAACCCCATAAAACCCTTAAAAACACTAAAAACCACAAACAACCAAATTAAACCCCAAAAAAACATCCCTAAAAACCCCTAAAAAATACATAAAATTTATAAAAGCATAAAACCCTAAAAACCCATAAAAACCAAAAGAAAATTAAAAATCCCAAAAAAGCAGAAAAATCATTAAAACCCTCAAGACCCTAAAAACACTAAATGGTCTTAAAACCACCTATGATATTATAAAAACACTAAAAATCCTAAAAAACTAAAATCCCTAAAATTTCAAAAAAAACGATAATCCAAAAAAACATAAAAACCATAAAATCACAAATAAACTAAAAAACCGCAAAACCCTAAAACCATTAAACGCCGTAAAAATCACCTAAATGACCCTAAAACCATTTAAAAACCAATAGGTCCCTAAAAAAACTAAAAACCATAAAAGACCCTATAAAACCCGAAGAAACCTAAAAAAGCATAGAATCCTAAAAATCCCTAAAAGACCCTAAAACAAAATAAAAACATTGAAAGAACCTGAATCCCCTTAGACACCCTCGAACATAAAAACCCTAAAACCCCGTAATAAGACAAAAAACACATTAAAAACCCATGAAATCCTAAAAATGATAATACCGAAAATCCCTAAAATAACATAAATGCCATAAAAACAATAAAAAACCCAAAAACCTATAAAAAATATAAAACCATTTAATGTCAAAAGACCCCTAAAATCCCCAAATAATTATAACCTAAAAACCATAAAAAATATATAATACTCTAAAATCCCAAAAAAAAAACTAAAACCCCTAAAACCCAGAGGGAATCCCTAAACCCATAAAAATACTAAATCCCACAAAAAACCATTTCATCCCTTTAAACCCCTAAAACCCTAAAAAATACCTAAAAACAAACAACTCCAAAAAAACTTTTAATGCCCTAAAAATCCCAAAACAATCCTAAAAGAACCATAAAACCTCTAAACGAACCATAAACAACTAAAAATACTAAAAACCATAAGAAAACCTACAAACAAAAAAACGCCAAAAAACCCAAAAAAACATTATAACCCCTAAAAAGACATTCAGTACTGTAAATCCATAAAAACCTTAAAATTCCATAATACCCCAAAAAAACCGTAAACCCTATAAAATTATAAAAACCTTTAAAACCGTAAAACACTAAAACCCCTCAAAGACCCTAAAACCCCTAAAACATTAGAAAATTCAAAAACACTAAAATCACTGTAATTCCATAGAAACAAAAAAAGCCTAGTATATACTAAGAAACATAAAATGTCCTGGGAAAAACAAAAAAGCCTTAAAAACTCCCAAAACCCCCAAAATCCCCTAAAAATCAAAAAACACACATAGACCCCCTGAAACAACCTAATACCCCTTTAAAAACCTACAAAAAACCTAAACCACCCTAAAATCCTTGAAAACCTTAAAAACCCAAAATAACCTCAGAATCCCAAAGAAATCTCAAATAAACTTTAAATCGTTGAAACCCCTTAAAACCCTAAAACCCACAATGAACTATAAATACTCATAAAACCCTAAGATTCCATTAAAACCCAAACAACCATAAAACCATGAATCCCTAAAAAACTTTAAAAAACCCAAAACCCTAAAAAATACATACACCCCCTTAAACCACCAAAAAAACCACAAAAACCTATAAAGGATCCCAAAAACACTAAAACCCCTAACTAATCCTAAAAAACCTAAAAACACTAAATGAACCTAAAACACTAAAAACCTAAAAGATAATAAAAACCATATAAAAACTAAAAAAAATCAAATAAACCCCTTAAAACAATAAAATCCCTACAACCCAAAAACCATTTAAAACACAAAAAACAATTATAATTCTCAAAAATCATAAAGAACGCCTTAAACCCATAAAATATATAAAAAACAATAAAAACACTGAAAACCCTAAAAACATTAAAACAATGAAAAACTATAACCTCTCTAAAACCTTATATACCTAAAGCCCCCTAAAAACCATAAAAACAATAAAAATTATTTTATAACCGTATTTTTTTTAAATACCACAAAAATAAATGAAACACCATAAAACCCCATAAAACCCTAAAACCCCAAAAAATAACTAAACCCCCTAAAATCCAATAAAATCTAAAATGCCCCCAAAACCCTAAAATCCAATAAAAATCCTGAAAAGCCTAAAACCTTTTAAAACCCCTAAAAACCCTAAAACATCTAAAAAATCTACAAACATTAAAACATCTAAAATTATAAAAAAACACATAAAACCCATAAAAATATAAATAATGTATAATCTAAAACACCTTTAAAACCCTAGAAAGACTAAATAAACACTAAATCCCCTAAAACTCAATATACCCAAAGAAAATAATAAAACCCTTAAAAACCTGAAAAATATAAATCCCAAAAAAATCCTAATGACACTAAACCCCCTAAATAAAAGTTAAAACTAATAAAAATCCTTCAAACCAATCAAAACAATTAAATAATAAAACCCTAAAATCACAAACATTTCATAAAAACCCTAAAACCCTATAACACTTAAGGACCCTAAATACATTGAACCCCCTTAAATACCCTAAACCAAAAAAAAATCTTAAAACACTAAAAAACCCTAAAACCCCTAAAAACATAGAAAACCCTAAAAAACATAAAATACAATAAAACCGTTAAAACCCTTAAAAGACCCCAAAACCCCTAAAAATACAAAAAGATCATAAAATCCAAAAAACACTACATCACCATAAAAAATCTAAAACATCTAAAAAATGAAAAGGACCCTAAAACCCCAAAATACTCTATAACCCCTAAACCCTGTAGAGGACCCTAGAACCCCTAAAAATTTGAATGGATATAAAAACCTATTAAAAAGCTAAAATCGCTTCAAAAAACTAAAAAACCAAAAGGGAACTAAAAATAAGAAAACAAAACCAAGGCACCCTAAAACCATAAATGACCATAAAACCCCTAAAACCCTATATGACCTCAAAACACTAAAACCTTTAAAGACCCTACATTACCTACAATCATTTGAAAAATCTAAAACCCCCATAAACACCCAAGAAACAATAGAAATCCCTAAAATGCTCAAAAGCCTCAAAAACATAAATATACCATAGACCCCTAAAAACTCCAAACCACCTAAAACCCCTAAATACTGTAAATTTTTTAAAAGACCCCAAAACCCATAAATGAACCTCAAATCCCAAAACACCCTAAAACCCCCCAAATCCCCCAAAAAACCATAAAACCACTAGAAACTTCTACAAATTCTAAAAACCCAAAAACCTTTAAATCCCATACAACTATAATAACCCTAAAAACATTACATACCCTTAAAACCACCAAAAATACCTAAAATCCTTGAAATACAACATTCCTTTCAAAAAATAGAAAAAATTATAAAACCTAAAACCATAAAATCCCTAAAACCCTTGAAAAAACAAAAAAAATGTAAAAAATTCTCCCCAAAACCATAAAGACCCTAAATGAACCTATAGAACCATGAAATCCCTAAAGGACCATAAAGACCATCAAACCCCTAAAGGAACCTAAAACCTCTAAAACGACCAAATGACCCTAGAAACCTAAAATACCCTTAAACAATCTAAACCCCAATATAAACCCTTAATGGCCCGAAAAAAATCCCAAAATACAATAAATGAAACTAACAATTCTAAAAAAACCCTTTAAGGCCATAAAACCTTTAAAACTAGTAAAATATCCAAAGCACTAAAAGACCATAAAAACGTAAAAAAGATATTATTGACCCTAAAAATAGAAAAAATAAAAACCATAAATACCATAAATGACACTAAAATCACTAAAACCTCCTGAAAAAAATAAAATATTTTAAAAACCAATAAATTATAAATACCTTAATGACTCTAAGAAGCCCTAAAACCATTAAAATCCATACAAAACCATTCAATAATTTATAAACCTAAAATACAATAAAAAACAAAAAAAACAGTAAAAACCAAAAAACCCGTACAAACAATGAAAACCCTAAAAATCTAAAATAAAATAAAACCCCTAACCCCCCCCCCCAAAAAAACAATAAACAAAAAATAAAAAACATTAACCCACTAAAACCCTGAAAAAAGTCTAAAAACCCTAAAACCCTAAATACCACTAAAAACCCAAAAACCCAAAAAAATAATTAAAAACACTAGAACCCCTAAAATAAACTAAAAACATAAAAAAAACCTATGACGTGTAAAAACAATAAAAAACCCTAAAGACCATCCGAAAAACATAACAATCCACAAACCCCTAAAAACTGCTAAAAACCCCTACAAATACTAAACACATGATAAACCACTAAATTTCTAAAAATAATAAAATAGTATTAAAACCCCATAAAAACCTTAAAAGGCCCCAAATACTATAAAATGATATAAAACCAAAAAAATCATCGACATTTCCTAAGACTATAAAAACTAAATAATCCCTAAAACCCTTAAAAATTGTAAAAACCTTAAAACCCCTAAAATACCTAAAACCCACTAAATTCCCTAAAAGGACAAAATACCCCCTATAACTCTAATAACCATAATACCATAAAAATATTGTAAAAACATAAACTAATAAAAAATCCTAATTACACTAAAATCCTAAAAATCATCAAAATCCAAAGAAACACTAAAAACCTAAGATAAACTTTAAACCCCAATAGACCATAAAACCCTAAAAAATACCTAAAACAATCTAAATACCATAAACCCCCCAAAATCCATTATAATTTGAAAATCCATGAAAACACATGAAAACCTGTAAAAACCTAGTCCCTTAATGAAATCTAAAAACACTATAAACTGTAAAAACCCATAATCTAATATAATTCATAGAAAACCCAAAACCCCCAAAACCCCTAACTCCATAAAAACCCCCCAAAACAAAATAAAACCCCCAAACCCATGGACACCTTAAAAAAACTAAAAATCATAAAACAACCCTTAAAACCCTAAAACACACTAAAACCATAAAAAAAACAAAAATACATAACATACCCTGAAATACCCTATAAATGACAAAACATCGGATTCAATTAAAAATCCTTATACACCCTAGAAACACTAAAAAACCCAAGACAATAAAAAACCCTAAAACCATAAAAAACCCAAATAAATACAAAAAAATATAAAAACCACATAACAATCAATAAAAACACTAAAAATTCCTAAATATGATAAGAACACTCCATCAAACATAAAGGCAATAAAAACACCTAAAAAATAAAAATCACTAAAAATCAATAAATACCCCAAAACTAAAAAAATATATAAACATGTTAAAGACCATTAAAAACACTAAAAACCCTAAAAACCCTAAAACCCATAAAATATCCAAAAACCCCTAAAATTTCTAAAAACCATAAAAAAATAAAAAAAACTATGAATCCCAAAAAAAAAACTATTCAGCCCCTAACAAACCAAAGAAAATACAAAAAACCAAAAAAACCCTACGAAACCCTAAGAAATTCCTAAATACCAAAAAAAACCTAAAATCCCTAAAGAAACCTAAAACACTACAGAACCCTAACAAAGGTAAAACCAAAATTCACCATAAAAACCCCAAACCCCAAAAAATATAACAAAATTTTTTAAAATCTACAAAACCATAGAAATTAAAAAAACCCTAAAACCCCTATGATAACCCTAAAACCCTAAAATAACCCAAGAAACACAACCCCCCCAAACCTAAAAAAACTAAAAATAACACTAAAACCCCTAAAACATCCATGAACCTAAAAAACAAAAAACAATAAAATACACTGAAAACCCATTAAATCAATGAAAACCCCTAAAATCCATTTCCCCCTTAAAATCCCTAAAACCAAAAAAATCACAAGAAAATTATAAATAACCCAAAAAAACCCGATAAATACCTAAAAATTCTAAAAGAACCAAAACCCCTACAAACCCTATAACCCTTAAAAATTCATAGAAATTTCTAGAAACCCTAAAAATAAAAAAAAATTAAAAAACATAAAAACAATAGAGACCCAAAACACTAAGATACACTAAAACCCTAAAAACCTATAAACACCCTAAAAATAGAAAAAACTAACTATAAACCCTAGACATCCTAAACACCCATATAAACCAAAAAATGATTGTGATGCCCTAGAAACACTAAAACCATTACCCCCCCTCAAAAACCCCTTTAATCCCTAAGGAATTTTATATAATACTCCAAACCCAAAAAAAATATTAATATAACTAAAAACCCCAAATAAACTAATAAATACTTAAAAAACATAAAAATCAATAAAAAACCCTACAACACCCTAAACCCCTACAAAACCATTATAACACCTTAAAACTATAAAAACATAGAAGCCCCTAAACACCATACAAAACCTAAAACACCCTAAAGAACCCTAAAGAGCCATTAAAATCCTAAACCCCTTAAAAAAATAAAAACCCACAAAATCATTAGAATCCCATTAAACCCTAAAATAGTAATCACCCTAAAAAACATCAAACCACTAAAACATAGATGATCCTAAAAACAATAAAACCCAAAATGAAATTCAAAACGCTACAAAATATAAAAACACTAAAAACCCTAAAGAAAATAAAAAAGAAAAACTAAAAAGAACCTTAATACCCCTAAAAGAACTTTTAAATATCCTACAATCCCTAAAAAAATCCCCAAGTAGCAACACAATACCAAAAAACCTTTAAAAACCCTAAGAACACAAAAAACTAAAAAATCATGTGAAAACCAATTAAAATCGAAAATCCCAGAAAACCTAATAAACAAATAAAAATCCCAAAAACAAATAAAAACCACTAAAAATTCTTAAACACCCTAAACACCAAAAAAACACAATGACCCAAAAACCCCTGATAATCCCAAAATAATCCCAAAAATTGTAAAACCCTACAAACCCAAAACCCCCCAAAAATCATAAAACTACCAAAACCCTGAAACCATAAATCCCCTAATACCCCAAAAAATACCAAAAATCCATTAAACCCCCTAAAACCACCTAAAGACCATAAAAACCTAAAAATTTGATGAAATCCCAAAAAAACCTAAAAACCATAAAAATAATAAAAACTCTAAAAACCATAAATTCCCTAAATCCCTTAAAACCCCTTAAAAAACTGTAAATACCTAAACAACCCCTAGAAGTCCCTCTAACCGAATAAAACATAAAATCCCCAATAACCTAAAAAACCATTAAAGACCCTAAAAACCATAAAACCCAAAAGGACCCATAAACCCCAATAAAACCCAAAAGGATTGTAAATAACATTAAAATTTATATGAATCTATAAATAACCTTGTTGACATAATGAAACGTGTTCCAGGCACTTTCTTGTAGAGTGAAAATATGATTCTCACATAGACAAGAAATTTCAAGTATGAGTAAAGATGTTTTCACCATGTAGGAAGAAGATGCAGGCGGTGGATTTCCAAGATCGATGATGAGAATGTGAAAATGCATTAAATTCAATATCTGAGTTTTCTTGGAGATGGAATGGTGTATTTAGAATCTTAAGAATTGTAGATATCTTCAAGACCTTCGATTTTACTGGTCACATAGCCTATATGGTCTTACAGATCAAAAGTTATGGCACTCAGGAGACGGATAAAAATTTATCATGAAGAGATACACGGAGGACCTATGCGGTAGTATAACTTTTTCACACCTATGCGAAGGACCTATGCAGAGGACCTACATGGTGGACCTGTGCGGACCACTTCCCTTCGACCATGTCCCATCTAGGCCGATAAATTGGACCCTTGGGATCCCTATTTCGAGGACGAAAAAAGTTGGAAGAAGTCCCAAAGCTCCCATTGCATAGATATTTCCACAAGATCCCCAAAATTATCAAAAGTATCTATATAGAACATGATAGAAGAGATAAGTAAAGGGGAAAAAGTGGTTCAAAGTCCCATCAAGGTCTAGACCATATGGAACTGTGCGGCGTACCTGTGCAGCGCACCTGCGTGGTGCACCTTCACATAGCATCTGTGTGGGGGTGATACCTATGGGGGCTACGCGATGCACCAACGCGAGTGTCGCACCACAAAATTTTCAGATCCAGTAGATGACATTTTCCATTGCACCCTTTATGTGTCCCAACATCCATCCTTGGTATTCCATGATTTGAGATACTCCATCACAATCAATGAAGTGCCTTGAGATGAATTAATCCTCTTGGTTTCTTTCACATGTTATGAGTTTGGACTCTCCTTATGAATTCCGCGAGTACCTTTAGTCGATAAAATCCTCAAGAAACTCCTCAAACCTCATCACCTGACTTCTTCTACAGGTTAAACATCAAATGGGCATCCTCATTTGGAGTAATCCCCAACAAATTCCGAATGGGAATCCTCCTTGGGAGTAAGGCCCAACCAATTTCAAGAGGGAAACCATCCTGGTATACACCCCTCACCTTCACCCCTTTTCCCTTACATTGGACCCTTGTCCAATGAAATTAGAATAGAGGGATGGTTCGTCGCCTCTCCCTCTCCCACGATCGATGTTCTATCTTACATTAGTGGAGGAGGAAATGTGTGAAGTGTCATTGTTGAATCTTTCACATCCTCCTGTTTCTCACACCGAGCATGACTTACGTGGGATTAGAGATATGTGATGATTACAGCATTTGCACAAACACTCATATGGAATGAACTACGAGAACTATGAATCATGTTCAATCTAGGATACATATTAATCACTTTCTGGGCCTGCAATCACTGGATCTCCTCCCGAGGAACCCAACCTTAATTCCCCCAATTTGGGCATCCTCATTAGGAAATAAACCCCAATTTAAATCCTAAAATCATCAAGGCATCCTTTTTCAAGAATTAATCCCAAACTCATCTTTCTCAGAGGTCATTACTGTCCTATGAAATTTATCGAACTACTTGGGCTTTGATTCACATTCATAGGGGATATGTAGGAAGCCTCCTTGAGGTTCATACCTGACAATTCAAAATCGACCCTATTCTCTTTGGGTTATTTTCTCAACAGGTTCTGATCCTACTTGGAAACTCATATCCACATAACGATCCTTGTGTTTCTTCATCATAAGTCCCACAATAAATTTCAACAAAGTACCTTCTTTTTAGAGGTCCTTATCACATGGACATAAAAGGTGTGATGTGTCCTATTGAGTGGAACTGGACTACGAGGGTTATGATTCCTTTCACAAGGATATGTATGTAACTCATTTTATGAGTACAATCCCAAGATTAAAACAAACCTTCGTCTCCTTGGATGACAATGAAATTCTGGAGTGCCTAACTGAGTGGCTTAAAAACCAGTGTCATCACAACGATGATTAAAAGAATCTCTAATCAGTATATTAGTGGATACCATGGATGGAAAACCTCAAATACATACATATGTTTCCATTGATGAAGAACATTGAATACATACTAATGATTCCAAATTTTACACATGTTAATAAGTGATTGTAAATTCCAAGGGATACATATGATATACTTGGTGAATTAATAAGGATTCATGAAAATGTTTTAATTTTACAAATAGAGTCCCAAAGTAGAAAATAATTCCCCCCAAAAGGGTGTGATGAGTTCAACCTCCCATCCTCTCGACCAATGCATGTTCTTAAGTATCGTAAAATTAAAAACATAACTAAAGCATCCCTTTAGAAAGCATGTCCTCTTTGGATAAGGAACTATTGGAAGTTTTCGGTTCTATGAATAAATCCAATAGAAACCGCCTGGAAACAGTGATTCTTAAAAATGGAACACACATTTCAAGGACCTATGAAACAAACCCTAAAACCTTTAAAAACCCTAAAAACTCCTTAAAACCCTAGACCACCCTAAAACAATAATAAATGTAAAACCTTTGGAAAACCATAAAATATTAAAGAAACTAAAACAACCCAAAAACCAAAAATATTCTATAAAATAGAAAAAAGATGTCAAAATCATAAAACGCTAAAAAACCCAAAATCCATAAGAACCATAAAATACATACAAACCCAAAACATTTTAAAAACTTCTGAAAACTCAGAAAACCCTAAAAACCCTAAAAAACATTAAAAATTCCTAAATACACTAAAGAAAATCCTAAAAGACTATAAGAAACTAAGAGACCATTTGAAAACCTAAAAACCCTAAAAATGATTAAAAACCCCTAAAAACTATAAAAAACCAAAAAATCATACAAATACATAAAAAACCGCAAGACCCTAAACAACCCTAAACCCTAAAAAACTCTTAATAAATGATAAAATTTTCTAAAACCCTTATAACCCTAAAAAACCCTAAAAACCCTAAACCACCAAAAAACCTAAAACCACAAAAAATTATAAAAACCATAAACCCCATAAAAAATAAGAAAACCCAAAAAGGACACCAGAAACCATGAACCCCTTAAAAATCATAAAACCCATAAAACCAATAATTACCTTAAGAACCCCCCCCCCCAACATTTAAAAAACCCCTAAACATCCCTTAAAACCTCCAAAAGGAACTTAAAACCCCAAATATCCAGAAAAACATTAAAACTCTTTGAAACCCTAAAAAACTAAAAAGAACAAAAAAGCCCAAAAACCCATAAAAAACCTAAAAACCACTAAAACCATAAAATCCCCTAAAATCCTGTAAAACCATTAAAACATTAAAACCCCTAAAAATACTAAAACCCCTAAATACCATAAACATATTTAAATAACAAAAAACTCTTGAAAAAACTTTAAACACCCTCAAAACCATTAAAAAAGAATTATAAAAAAAGAAAAAACTTAAAAACAATAAATTTATGAATAACCCTAAAAACCCTCAGAAACCCATTAAAATAATAACATACCCTAAAACCCATTAAAACCACTAGAAACCCTAAATCACCTAAAAATATTAAAACCCCTTAAAACCCATAAAAACCCAAAACCTGAAAAAACTAAAAAAACCATAAAATCCATTTAAACCCTAAAAAACCCAAAAAACAAAATAATCCCTGAACGATCCTAAAACACTAAACATCCTAAAAACACTAAAATAACCATAAAAACTGTAAAACTAATAAAACACCCAAAACCCATACAAAATCCTATAAAAACCCAAAAATATCATAAACCACTTAAACGCTCTAAAAACACAGAAAACCCTAAAAATATAAAAACCTTACAAAACCCTAATATACCCTCAAAAAAATAAAAATACATAAAGGTCTCTAAAACTTATAAAATAACCCTAAAAACCTAAAATCCCTAAAAATCATAAAAACCACTAAAATCCCTAAAAATCCATGAAACACCCTAAAAATGTAAATAAACAATAAACTAATTATACCCCTAAAAGTCTTTTAAAAACCTAAAAACCCAAAAATAACCTAAAACCCTAAAATCCATCAAAAACACTAAAACCACTGAAGGACACCAAAAAACCATAAACACTAAAGGATCCTAAATATCCTAAAAATCCTAAAGGAACATTCAATTCCCTAAAACCCTATAGGATCCTAAAATCCATTAAACATCATAAAGGACCCTAAAAACCCATAAAACCCAAATAGTTGTAAAAGTACTAAAAGCCATAAAACCCCATAAAACCCTAATAGTGCGGGGAAATGCATAAAACCCCTAAACAATGCTAAAATTCTTAGAAAGACCCAAAAAATCAATTAAAACCTAAAATCCAAAAAATCCAAAAAAAATACCTAAAAACTCTAAAAACCACCTTCTATAACCATGAAAACCATAAGAACACTTAAAACACTAAAATCCCTATAATATATGATTAACCAGTAAAAACCATTAAACCCTTAGAAACCTAAAAACCCTAAAAATTAAAAAAATCCTTGCACCCCTTTATAATCACCAAAACACTATAACCCCATAAAGAATCCAGAATCCATTTAAGACCCTAAAAACAAAAAATGACCCTAAAACCCTAGAAGAAACCCTATATGACCCTAAAAACAAAAAAAAAAACCACTAAATAATATAACACCCAAACAAATTCTAATTGACCCTAAAACCCATGAAAACCCATAAATGACTTTTAAAAGCCTAAGACATCCGTAAAAGACCCTATATATCAATATAAACAAATACTAAAATAAATTTAAAATAATTAAACACCCCAAAGAAACCCAAAAAACTCAAAAAATCTTAAGAATTATTAAAAAAAATAAGAAACCTAAAAACCCTAAAAATCTCAAAAGCCAAAGAAGCACAAAAATTATCTAAAAACCCCATAAACCCCTAAAACCTCTAAAACCCTAACATCTCCTACAACACCTAAAAACCCCAAAACTCATAAAAAAAATAAAAAACCTAAATACCAAAAAAAATTACAACCCATAAAAAAATTAAAACACTAAAATCTATAAAAACCTTTTGAACCTTTAAAAACACCAAAAATCCTAAAAGCCCCTTAAAACCATAAAACCCTAAAACCCTAAAAATATGAAAACCATAACAAATATAAAAACCCTAAAGACCATCAAAAAACCTAAAAACCCCCTAAAAGAATATAAAAGCCCTTAAAACCGAATAAAAATACTAAAGTCCATAACAATCATAACAAAATACTTAATGTCCAAATAAACCGTAAGAGCTCCAATATACCCTGAAAATCCCAAATAGAATCAAAAAACACTTAAACACCCACAAACGATACAAAAACACTAAAACCCCAAAAAAATATAAAATTCATAAAAAACCATAAAATCCATAAAATCCTAAAAGAATCTATGAAAGTCTAAAAACCAATAAAAATTACAGAAAACCATAAAAACAAAAAAAACCCTAAAAACGAAAAAAACATTAAATACCATATGAACCCTTCAGAACCCTAAAACAAACCTAAAACAACAAAAAATTAATTACCCATAAAAATCATAAAACACCAGAAAAACAATAAAATCCCTAAAACCCATTGAAATAGTAAAATCCTTTTAACGCCCGAAAATAGTAAAACCATAAAAACCATATCTTGAATGGCCCGAAGGCCATCATTTTTATTGATTTTTGATAACCCACTTTCAAGGGATGAGGGGGAACCCTTACAAGGCCCATATGCTCAGAGATTACGTGGCCTGTAGGCTTGGGAGATTACATGACCCAAGATCTTAGGGAATTCAACCAGACTATCTACAAGGAACTGCCCCTCCCCAGCATCTGCATCTTGATAGTATCTCTCCACCTTTGCATTACCGTCTGTCTAGGATTCCCGTGCAAGCACAGGCTCCTGACGATGGCAAAGCCATACCCTCTCATTCTGAAGATCCATTTGGATCTGCTTTGGTGAGTGTAGCTTCTCTTAAACCCCTAAAACCCCTAAAAACCTAAAAACCCTAAAAAACACTAAAAACCCAAAAACCCCAAATAAACCCTAATATTTGAAAAACCAAAAATCCAAATGAATGTTAAAAAAACCCTATATAACTAAAAAGTCAATAACATATACTAAAAACAATTAAAACTCTAAAAAACCCTAAAAATAAATAAAACCATAAAAAAATTAAAAAACCCCTAAAAACCCTAAAAACAATTTGAACCCCTAAAACCCCTTTAAAACCTAGAATGAATCCTAAAACCCCAAAAAGAACAATAAAAATACTAAAATATCATAAAAACCATGAAACACTAAGACCCTTAAACAACATTAGAAACCCAAAAAACACAAAAACAATTAAAAGACACTAAAACCCATGAAAACTCTAATACCCATAGAGATAGTAAAAAATCCTAAAACCCAAAAACATTAAAAATTACATAATAGCCTAAAAAACATAATCTCCCTAAAATCCCTAAGAATTCTAAAAAACATTAAACACCATAAACCCTTAAAATCCATAAAAATCCATAAAAACCCTAAAAAACTATAATAACCTAAAAAACCACTAAAAACCCGAAAAAACCATAAAAATACTAAAAACCCTAAAAACCCATAAAAACCTGATAGAACCATAAAGGAACCAAAAATTCTTTAAAGTCAGTTTAATATAAATAAACACACAAATTCAAACAATACCCTAAAAAACACTAAAACCCCTAAAAGATAAATAACGCATTAAAGTCATATAAAAACCCTAAAAGACCATAGTAAACCGTTTAACACCCTAAAAACCCTATAACACTAAAATCCTTAAAATCCTAAAATCCCTTAAACCCCCTAAAAACCATATAAAACTTTAAAATCCTAAAAAATCTAAACCCCACAAAACCCTTATAAACCATAAAAACCCTAAAACACATTAAAAATTCCTAAAACACTAATACCCTTAAAAATAGTAAAACCCTTTAGAAACTGTAAAAACCATAAAAACCCAAAATTCCATATAATAAATCATGAAAATAAATATTAAAATGCTATTAATTCCTATAATAACCATAGTACCCATGAAAAACGTAAAAACCAGTGAAAAAACCCATAAATACATAAAACAATTGAAAACCCTACAACCATAAAAAACTAAAATAACTATAAAACCTCTAAAACCCCCTAAAACCATTTAAAAAATAGAAAAAAAATAAAAACGCTAAAAACCCAAAAAACCTTAAAAAATTTAAACAATCATAAAAAACACTAAAATGATCTAAAAACACCGAAAACTGTAAAAATTCTAAAACCTTAAAATGAACCAAAACACCTAAAACCTTAAGATAACTCTAAAAACCATACCAAACCCTAGAAACCCTAAACCCCTAAATGATCTTAAAACAACTATAACACAAAAAATCCCTAAAAACCGAAAAAATAAAAATAAAACACTAAAACCCTTAAAAACAAAAAGTAGTAACATCGTTAAAAGACCCTAAAACCCCTAACACCATTGATACCCTAAAAACACTTAAATACTCCCTAAAAACAATATAAATCCCATAAACAAAAAACCCATAAAAACCTCTAAAAACCTCTTAAAACATTTAAAATACAAAAACCCCTTTAAAACCAAAAACAATCTAAAAACACTAATCAATCATGAAAAACACTAAAATCCCTACAAACCATAAAGAAGCCTAAAAAATCCCTAAAATCCCATAAATCCATGAATCCCATAAAATTCCAAAAAACCTAAAAATCATAATAAGCACTAAAAATAATAAAAAACCAATAAAACCGGGAAAAACATTGAAGACCCTACAAAATCCTAATAAAACCTTTAGAATCACTAAAGTACCCTAAAAACAACTAAAAAGACTAAAACCCCATAAAACCCCTATGAACACTATACACATAGAAATTCCTAAAAAAACCTTAAAACCCCAACAAATCCATAAACCCCCAAAAAAACACTAAAAACAAAAAAAATCCTATAATAACATAAGAAACAAAAAACCCTATAGATTATAAAAACACATAAAGACACTAAAAGACCGTATAAACACTATAAAAGATCAAAATGATTGAAATACCCCTGAACACCAAAAAACAAAAGAAAACCTAAAAACTATTATAAAACAATTAAAATGATATAAAACCCCTAAAACACCTATAAACCCCGAAACCTCTTAAAAGTCCCTGAGATGAACATAAAATCCCCTAAAAAGACATGAAAACCCCCAAAAACTTGAAAAATCCAGAAAAATCCCTAAAACCCCAAATAATCCTCTAAAATAATTTAAAAATTAAACCACCCAAATAAATTAAAAATAATTAAAAACCTATAAAACCATTAAAAACAGAAAACCTAGAAAAACCTAAATCCCACTAAAATATCTAACATACGTTAAACTCATAAAAACTATAAAACCCTAAAAAAACACCTAAAACCTAAAAAACCCTCAAACACATAAAAAACCTAACAATTACTATGCCCCCTAAAAAACTTCTAAAATCCCAAAAAATTTAAAAAACAAAAAAAATACTAAAAACACAAAAAATATATATTAAAACCCCTAAAAACACTAAAACCCCAAAAAACACTGAAAACTCCTAAAAATACTAAACCCCCTAAAATGGCCCCAAAAAACATAAAACCCTAAAATTCCCATAAAAACATAAAAAAAGTTAAAATGCATATAAAAACCATAATCTACCCTAAAAATACTAAAAACCCTAAAATCCATAAAAATTCTTAAACCCCATAAAACCATAAAAACACATAAAAAACGCAAGTCCCTAAAAAACCTAAAAACCCCTAAATTCCCAATAGAAATCATAAGATTTCATAAAATTATAAAAAACTCTAAAAAACCTTAAAAATACAAATATCTCCAAAATATAATGTCTCTCCCTAAAATCCCAGAAGACGAAAAAACCCTCTAAAACCTCGAAAACCATTAAAACCATTAAAGCCATAAAACCCTAAAAATCTTAAAACCCCTCAAAAGGAATTGAAAAACCTAAACACCTCTAAAATACTAAAAAAATAAAATACAATAAATTAAATTAAAAACCATTCAAAATACTACAAGACACAAAAACCCTAAACCCGCTAAAAACCTTAAAATCATAAACGCACTATAATAAAAAAAAACCAAAAACCATAAAATACCCTAAAATAAAATAAAATCAGTATAATCTATAGAACCCATAAAAACACTAAAGGGGTCTAAAACCCCTAAATGAACCTAAAACCTCTAAAACCGTAAAGGATCCTAAAAACACCTAAAACCCCTTAAGGACCCTCAAAATCCTTAAAAACCATAAACTAACTTAGAAACCCAAAACCCCCCAATAGACCATAAAAACACTAAAAACCTAAAGGAACCTAAAACCCTAAAAAGTCAAAAAGGATTTTAATAACCCTAAAAACAAATAGGAAAACCTAAAAACCCTAAAACCTCTAAAACATATAAAAAATTAAAAAACCCCATAAAATCCATTGAAATCCCTAAACGACCCAAGAAATCCATGAAACCCCAAAATGACCGGATAAACCATAAATCACTTTAATACACTAAAAACCAATTAAAACAATTAACAAAACTAAAAATACAAACAGACACTAAAAGCATAAAATTTTTACAAGACCCGAACAACCCGTACAAACCCCTAACACCCCTAATAGACCCTAAAAACCCAAAAACCTATAATTCTCCCTAAAAACCATAAATCTACCTAAAACCCCTAAGAATGTTAAAAACCATAAATTATTGAAAACCATACAAAACCATTAAAACCACTAAAGATTTTAAACACCTTTAAACCCGTAAAAATTCAAAATCCCAAAAAACCCAAAAAACCATAAAAAACCAAAAAACCAAAACCGCCCCAAAAACACATAAAACCCAGAAATATCATTTAAAATCCTATAGGACCTTTAAATCTGAAAAAACCCAGAAGTAACCTAAAACTCTTAAGGGAACCTGAAACCCCTAGTAGACCATAAAAATTATAAAAAGCTCTAAAACCATAAGACACCCTAAACATCCTAAAATACCCTAAAAACACTAAATCACTAAAAACATTAAAAACACTAAAATCACTACATTCCCTATAATAACCAAAAAGGCCCAAAAAATCCTAAAAGAATCAAAACCCAATAAATGACCCTAAAAACATAAAATATTGAAATGGACCTCAAAACCTCGAAATCATTAAAAGTCCCTAAAAACTATAAAATTCGCTAATACCCTGAAAACCCCCTAAAGGACCATTAAAAACGTAAAAAAACTAAAACCCCTAAAAAATATTAAAAAACCTAAAACCATAGAAAAACTAAATCCCTTAAACCCCAAAAAAACCATATGAAACCTTTAAAATACCTGATAACCCCTAAAACCCATAAAATCCCAAAAAACCAAAAAACCAACAAAACCACTTATACCTGATAAAAACACAAAACAACTAAAACCCACTAAAAACTCTAGGAACCCCTAAATTCCGAAAAGCATAGAACTCATGAAAACATTGAAAACATTTAAACCCCCTAAAAATCGGCAAAAACCCTAAAAACCCAAAAACCCACTAAAAACCCAAAAACAACAAAACAACTCCCCAAACACTAAAAAATCGCTAAAACACTGAAAAAACCCTAACACAAATAAAAAATTACTAAAACCATAAGAATAACTAAAACCCCTAAAATTGTCAATACCATGAAAACCATTAAAAACTCTCCAAACAATAAAAAACATAAAAACTATAAAACCCATTAGAATACCTAAAAACCCATATAAACATTAAAAACTATCACACACATAAAATCCCTAAAAACACTAAAAATATCTATTAACCCTAATGAAGACCAAAATCACTAAAACACCTAAAAACACTATGAAAATCCAAAATACAATAAATATCAAATGAAAACCCAAAAAAACCATTAAAACCATAAAAATTCAAAAAACCCCTACAATATCATAAAAACTCTAAAATAACCCTAAAAACCACAAACCCCCCCCAATCATGTCTCAAAAAACCCAAAAGAACCTTAAAACTCATAAAAACACAAACAAAACCATAAAACCCTAAATGAACCCTAAAAACCTTAAAAAAATAACCCCCCCCCAAATCCACAAGAAACCCTAAGATCCTAAAAAAAACCTAAACCCTAAAAAATACTTAAAAACACTAAAAACACTAAAAACACTAAAAACACTAAAAAAGTATAAAAAAGTCTTAAACCTGTAAAACCCCATAAATGAATCTAACAAACACTGAACCACCTAAAATAATTCACAAACCCTTGAAAAATCACATAAAAATTAAAATCCCATAAAATCCCTAAATTCCCAAATGCCCAAAAACCCCAAAAACCCCTAATAACACTAAAGATCATAAAACCCATAAATCCCCCCAAAAACCCGTAAAATCCCTAAAAAGGACCAAAACACTAAATACTCCTAAAAACCTAAAAACACATAAAACCCCACTGAAACACCTAAAAACACATAAAACAAATAAAACCCATAAATAACCCCAATCCCCTAGAAAATACTAAAAAATCTTAAAAACCCCTGATACGCATGAAAAACACAAATAAACCCTATAAAATACTAATAATCCCTAAATAACATAAAAACCAAAAAAATACCTAGAACCCCTGAATATTAAAAGAATCTATAAAACCTTCAAAATCCATGAAAACACTAAAAACTATAGCCCCCAACCTATAAAAACCCTAAACAACCAAAATAATTGAAAAAAATCTAAAATCCCTAAAACCCATAAAAATAATTAAATTCCCCTAAAAACCCTAATACCCCAAAAATTCAAAAAAAAAACCTAAAACCCCCCCAAAAAATAAAAATAACAAAAATAACATTAAAACACCAAAAAACCACACACACCATAAGATCCCTAAAAATAGTAAAAGACTAAAAACTGTAAATAAACCCCTTAAACTCTAAAAAATCATAATAACTCTAAAAAATATAAAACAATTAAATTGCTAAAAAGGAATAAATGATCCTAAAATCTCGAAAACCCTAAAAGAGCCAAAAAACCCTAAAAACTAAAACAACATAAGACATTTAAAATATCTCAAACCCTTAAAAACATTGAATAAAATACACCTAAAACTAATAAAATATCATTAAAAGACACAAACACTCTAAAAAAACATAAAACACAAAAACCCCTAAAAACCAAGAAAAAAACCAACATATCCCAAAAGACCAAAATTCGATAAAAACATAAAAACATAAAAAATAAATAACACCTAAAAAAACTAAAAAAATTTAAGAACCCATAAAACACAATTAAAACCATTTAAATCCCTAAATAAATAAAGACCCTTAAAATCCCTAAAAACCCTAACAACCACCCCCCCAAACATAAAAATCTCAAAAAACCCTAAAAACTTATAAGAACAATAGAAATCCAATAAAAATCACTAAAAATCCAAAAACCCACTAAAAACCTAAAAAAATATAAAATCCATAAACCCCCAAAAAACCATAAAACCCTCAAAACCCTAAGAAAAAATAAAAACACTAAAACCATAAAAACCTTTAAAACAAGTAAACCCACAAAAACCTTACAATCTTTTAGAGAAATAAAAACCGTAGAAGTCACTAAATACAAAAAAACAAATAAAAACTAAAAATACATAAAACCAAAAAACAAAAAAACCCTAAAGGGTCATAAAAACTCTAAAAACCATAAAATTACCCCCCCAAAATATTTTATAAACATAAAAACCCCTAAAACTCCTAAAAATAATAAAACCTCTAAAAATATAAAGAATTTTAGAAACCCTACAAAACCCCAAAACCCTAAAATGTATTTAAAAACCTTATAAAATGTAAAACCCCCAAACCGTAGAAAAACACTAGAATCCATAGTAACCCTAAAAACATAAAGAAAACCAATAGTACCCTACAAACTATAAAATCCCTAAAACCCCAAAAAATTAAAAAAATACTCAATGTATTTAAAAACACCAAAATGAAACCCCAAATCCTATGAAAAATCATAAACCCTTACACACTCCTAAAAAACATTAAAAATAAAAAAAACCCAAATTCCCTAAAAACCCCTAAAAATAATATAAATACACTAAAACTCTTACAAATTTTAATACCTAAAACCTATAAAATCCTTAAAAATCCTAAAAATCCATAAAAACACTAAAATCCCTAGAAAACCAAAAAAATCCTAGAACCCAAAAAACCCAAAAACCCTAAAAACCATAAAAAATCTAAATATTCAAAAAATTCACTAAAACCATTAAAAACAACCTAATCCCCCCAGGATCCAAATGCACATAAAACCCATAAAACACTAAAAAACCCTAAACACCCCTAAGATAATTATATAACACCCAAGAAAGACCATAAAACCCCTAAGAGACCTTAAAAACCAAAAAACCCCTAAAAGAATCTAATAATCCTAAAACCCCTAAAAGACCCTAAAAACATCTAAAACATACTAAAACCATAAATAACCCTAAAAGCGCAACAAAACATAAAATAAATTTAAAAGATAGAAAATATCCTAAAAATCCCAAAACCCCTAAAATCCCTCAAAAACTCTAAAAACCTTCAATTTTCTAACAACCATAAAACACCCTAAAAACCCCAAAAACCCAAAACCGAATATATACATTAAGAACCATAAAAAATCTTAAAACACCTAAAAACAGAGTTGAAAAAAATAGAAATACACTTTAAAATACTACAAAAACACAAAAACCCCTAAAGAATCTGAAAACCTTAAACACCAAAAAACGCATTAAAACCCCAAAAAATCCTAAAACCCAAGTAACCTAAAAGCCCAAAAAAATATAAACACCCAAAATTATTAAAACTATAAAACCCAAAAAAAATCTCTAAAAGAACTTAATATCCCAATGAAAATCCTAACACCGCCCAAAATCCATAAAAACCCAATAAAACAATTCAAATAACATATACTCCATTAAGAGACCTGGAAACACATTGAAATACCTTAAACCTCTAAAACACAAAAAAAAACAATAATAACCAAACAAAACAATAAACACCGAAATAAACCAAACCCCCCTAAAAGGAACAAAAAATTTAAAAGATTCTAAAAATTTTAAAAAAATGTTACAAACCCTAAAAACCTGAACAAACTCTAAAAACTAAAAAATCCCCCTAATCCCAAAAACCCATAAAACCTTAATAAACAAAAAAAATTTAAACCCCTGAAGAAACAATAAAACCCAAAAAACAATAAAACACCTAAAACCCCTAAACCCCATACAAAAACTAAAACCCCTAAAAAACATAAATCCTAAAACCCTAAAATATAATAATAAAACATTAAAACTCGAAAACCCCCTAAAAAGTCTTAAAACCCTAAAACCCTAAAAATTCCAACTAACCCAAAAACCTGAAATCCCAAAAACCATTCAAAACCCATAAACCCCCCAAAATCTCCAATGATCCTAAAAAACCTAAATTCCATAAAAATCATAAGAAACCTAAAACCCAAAAAAACTATAAAAAACACTCAAAACACCAAAAAAATAAGAAACTTTAAAAATAGTAAAACATTAAAAAACATTTAAAACCCCTTGAAATGACTAAAACCCCAGAAAACCCCAGAAAACCCCCTAAAACCCTATAAATCCCAACAAACCAGAAAACCATAAATACCCATAATATCGTAAAAACCACTAAAAATATTTTGAAAACCCCATAAAATTCAAAAACATCCAAAAACACATCAAGACCCGAAAACCCTTCAAAATCCTTCAAATCATTAAAAAACTCTAAAAAATAAAATCTATTGAAAATCACTAAAAATCACTAAAAATACTTAAAACCATTAAAACCCGTAAAACTCATGAAGATCCATGGATGCCTTCAAAACCTTAAAAAACTCTAAAACCACTAAAAAACTAAAAAAAACCTAATTACACTTAAAATAATAGAAACCTGAATAACCCTAAGAAACCCTAAAAACCCTAAAACTCTAAATACACATAAAATCTGTTAAACACCGAATAAACTCTAAAATACCGAAAAATAATGAAAACATAAAATAACATAAAAAACTGCAAAACCAAAAAAAATTACTACATCCCAAAATCCTTTAAAAATCAAAAATAACATAAAACCCTCTAAAAATAGTAAAAACCCTGAAGACCCTAAAAACCCTAAAAAAAATTAATAACCATAAAAACCATAAATTCCTAAATATAATAAATACCCTAAACAACCCTATAAAAACTAAAAACCCTAAATCACCTTCACAAAATCCAAAAAAACTCTGAAACCCCTTAAAAACCTAAAAACCCTAATAAATATAAAGACCCAAAGAATCCCAAATATATGTTAAATCCCTCAAAAACATAAAAAACCCTAAAACCCTTAAAACTCTAAAACCACTATGAACTGTAAAACCGTATAAATAATTAGAAATCCCATAAAACCCCAAAACACCTCATAGAACAAATGAAAACACTAAAACCACATAAAAACCCTAAAAAAACATACACTTAAAATCCCTTAAACACTAAAAACTCGAAACCCCCTAAAAACATTAAAAATCATAAAAATCATAAAAACCCTAACATCCCAAAAACCAAGATCCCCGAAAAACTCTAAATAGCCCTTAAAACCTAAAATAAACTAAAAGAACATAATAAACCCCCAATTCCCTAAAAACCCAGAAAAGGAATAAAAATCCTAAAAGCCAATAATTCCCTAAAACACCTAGAACCAAAAAACAGTAGTGGGGTGGGGGTGTCCAGGGGTGTGGTGGGGCTGTCCAGGGGGGGGGGGGGGTTCTGGTTTGGTTTTGGTCAGGTTTTGGTCTATTTGGGGGGTGTCCTAGGGTGTGGTGGGGGCTGTCCAGTGGGGTGGGAGGGGGGTTCTAGTCTGGTTTTGGTCGGGTTTTGGTATGTCCGGGGGGTGTCTAGGGGTGTGCTGGGGGATATCTAGTGGGGTGGGGGTAGTCTGGTCGTGTTTGGGATGGGTTTTGGTCTGTTTTTTTTCTGGGGGTGTTCTGTGGGGTGGGGGTGTTTAGAGGTGTGGTGGGGGCTGTGCAGTGGGGTGGGGGTTCTGGTATGGTTTTTGTCAGGTTTTGGTCTGTTTGGGGGGTGTCTAGGGGTGTGGTGGGGGCTGTACGGTGGGGTGGGGTTTTATGATCTGTTTTTTGTCAGGTTTTGGTCTATTTTAGTGTCTTTATGTGTTTTTATGGTCTATAGGGTTTTAAGTGTTTTATGTTTCTATAGTATTGTTTATGACTTTTAGTGTTTTTTTGGGGTTTATGGATATGTTGGGGTTTTATGGTTTTTTGGGTTTTTAGGAATTTGTAAGGGTTTAGTGTTCTTAGGGTTTTAAGGGGTTTTAGTCTTTTTAGTTGTTTTTAGGGTTGTTTAGTGTTTATAGATGTTTTATTGAGATTTTATAGGGTTTTCATGGTTTTTCCAAATTTTATGGGTTTTCTATTATTTTTAGTGCTTATTATGAAGAGTTTTTCTTGTCGTTTGATCAAAAATGAACATGGAAAATGCTTCAAAGTCAGGGTTTATTATGTCGGTTATTAAATAACCGATGTGGTATATAATCTTTCACATCGACCAAAAACACTTGAAGACACTAAAAGACGGTAAAAACACTATAAAATATTGAAAATATTGAAATACCCTTGAACACCAAAAAACCAAAAAAACCCTAAAAACCATTATAAAAAAATTAATATGATTTAAAACACCTGTAAACCCAGAAACCACTTAAAAGACACTGAGAAGAACATTTAACCCCCTAAAAAGACATGAAAACCCCCCAAAACCTAAAAAATCCAGAAAAATCCCTAACACCCATAAAAATCCTCTTAAAGAAATAAAACATTAAACCACCCAAAAAACTGATAAATATTTAAAAACATAGAAAACTATTAAAAACAAATAACACAAAAAACCATAAATCCCTGTAAAATATCTAAAATACATTAAACTCATAAAAACAGTAAAACCATAAAAAACACCTAAAACCTAAAAAACCCTCAAACACATAAAAAACAAAACAATTATTATGCCCCCCAAAAAAACTTTTAAAATCCCAACAAATATAAAAATACACAAAAAACACTAAAAACTCAAAAAATATAATAAAACTAATAAAAACACTAAAACCCCAAAAAACACTGAAAACTCCTAAAAATACTAAACCCCCTAAAACAACCCTAAAAACATAAATCCCTAAATTTCCCATAAAACCCTAAAAACAGTTAAAACTCCCATAAAACCCTAAACAATCCTAAAAACACTAAAAGCACTAAAAATCCTAGAATCCAAATAAATCCTTAAACCCCTTAAAACCTTAAAAACAAAAAAAATGTAGCATCCTAAAAAACCTAAAAGCCCATAAAATCCCAAAATAATACATAACATTTAATGAAAATTATAAAAAACTATAAAAACCCTTAAAAAATATAAATATTTAAAAAATATAATGGCTCACCTGAAAATTCCTCACAACACAAAACCCCTTAAAACCCCAAAAACCATTAAAACCGATAAAAACCCTAAAACCCTAAAAATATGAAAACCCCCAAAAGGAACTTAAAACCATAAACACCCCTAAAAGACCATAGAAATAAAATACAATATAATAAATTAAAAACCATTTTAAATACTAGAATACCCAAAACCCAAAACCCACAAAAAACCTTAAAATCATAAAAGCACTAAAATAAACAAATCCCAAAATACCCTAAAATACTCTAAAATAAAATAAAATCACTAAATGTCTATAAAACCCCTAAAAACCCTAAAAGGGCCTAAAACCCCTAAATGGAATTAAAAACTCTAAAACCCTAAAGGATCCTAAAAACAACTAAAACCCCTTAAGGACCCTCAAAATCCTTAAAAACCATAAACTAACCGAGAAACCCTAAACCCCCCAAAAGGGAATAAAAACTATAAAACCCTAAAGGAACCTAAATGCCTAAAAAGTCCAAAAGGATAGTAATTACACTAAAAACATATATGAAAACCTAAAAACCCTAAAACCTCTAAAACATCTAAATAAATTAAAAAATCCATAAAATCCACTAAAATCCCTAGACGGCCCTAGAAAGCCATGAAACCCCAAAATGAACGAAAAAACATAAATCTATTTAATCCACTAAAACCCAATTAAAAAAATTAACAAAACTAAAAAAATAGACCCTAAAAGTATAAAAAATTTTCAAGACCCTAACAACCCGTACAAACCCCCAACACCACTAAAAGACCCTAAAAACCCTAAAACCCATAATTACCCCTAAAAACCAGAAATCCACCTAAAAACACTAAGAATGTAAAAAAAAAATTATTGAAATCCATACTAAACCATTAATTCCCCTAAAGATCCTAAACACATTTAATCTCATAAAAATCCAAAATCCATAAAATCCCTAATAACCCTAACAAAACCAAAAAACCAAAAAACCAAAAAACCCAAAAAAACCCCTTAAAACCCCAAAAATATCCTTAAAAAACCTATAGGAACATTAAATCAGAAAAAACCCTAAAGTACTCTAAAACTCCTAAGGTAACCTAAAACCCCTAAAAGACCCTAAATATTCTAAAAACCCCTAAATCCATAAAAACCTCTAAATACCCTAAAATACCCTAAAAACACTAAATCCCTAAAAAATTAAAAACACTAAAACCTTAAAAACCCTATAATAACAAAAAATAACCTAAAACCATTAAAGAATCAAAAAACACTAAATGAACCTAAAAAAACATAAAATATTGAAATGGACCTCAAAACCTCGATATCATTAAAAGTCCCAAAAAACTATAAACATCCCTAATACCATGAAAAAACCCTAAAGGGCCATAAAACCGTAAAAACCCTAAAACACAAAAAATATTGAAAACCCAAAAACCATAGAAAACCTAAATCCCTAAAAACCCAAAAAAGAAAAAAACCCCATAATACAGAAAAGAGAAAAAAACCCAAAAACCCATTAAACCCCAAAAAATACTAAACAACATAATCCCACTAAAAAATCTATGAACCCCTAAATTCCAAAAAAGAACATATTTCATAAAAAGATTGAAAACATTTAAAAACCCTAAAAGTTGGCAAAAACACAGAAAATTCAAAAACCCACTAAAAACCCTAAAACAAAAAAAAAGACTCCCCAAAACTCAAAAAAAAATACCTAAAACGCCGAAAAAACCCTAAAACACTAAAAAATACTATAACCATTAAAAACCCAAAACCCCTCAAATCATCAATACCATGAAAACCCTTAAAAACTCAAAAAAACAATAAAAATCATAAAAACTATAAAACCCATTAGAATACCTAAAAACTAATAGAAAAATTAAAAACACTCACAGCCATGAAATCCCTAAAACCCTAAAAATATCTCTTAACCCTAATGAACACCAAAATCAATGAAACACCTAAAAACTCTAAGAAAATCCTAAATAACATAAATATTCAAATGAAAACCCAAAAACACATTAAAACCATAAATATAATAAAAATTCTTATGCCCCTACAACATCAAAAAAACCCTAAAATAACCCAAATATAACCTTTAAACTCATAAAACCCAAAAAAAACCATAAAACTCGAAAGAAACCCTAAAAGCCCTGAAAACACAATCCACCCCTAAGGCCACTAGAAACCCTAAAAACCTATACAACCCATAAACCCCTAAAAAATACCTAAAAACACTAAAAAACTCTAAAAAAACATTAAACCCCTAAAAACCAATTAATGAAACTAACAAACACTAAACCCTCTAAAATAATTCAAAACTTCTTGAAAAAGCACTTAAAATTTTAAAACCCTTAAAATCTCTAAATTCCCAAAAATCCCAAAAACTCATAAAAACCCCTCATAAGCCTAAAGAACATAAAACCCACAAATCCCCAAAAAAATCCCTAAAATCCCTAAAATAGACCAAAACACTAAATACTCTTAAAACATAAAAACACATAAAACACCACTAAAACACCTAAACACCCATAAAACAACATAAAACCCATATATAAACCTAAACCCCTAGAAACTCCAAAAAAATCCATATAAACCCTTGATGCACCTAAAAAACATAATTAAACCCTATATAATACATATTATCCCTAAATAGAAAAATCCCAAATAACCTAAAACCGCTGAAAAATTAGAAGAATACATAAAACCTTTAAAATCCACGACAACATTAAATTCTAAAACCCCCTCAAACCTTTAAAAACCCTAAAAACCCAAAAAAGTTAGAAAATTCTAAAATCCCTAAAACACATAAAAATAATTAAAAACCCCTAAAAACCATAATACCACAATCAATCCAAATAATCCTTACAACCCCCTAAAAATATAAAAAACAGAAAAATCACAATGAAACACCAAAAACCCATACACACCAAAAAATCCCTATACACACTAAAACACTAAAAACCATAAAAAACCATTAAACTCTAAAAAATCAAAATAACTCTAAAAACTATAAAACCATTAAAACGCTAAAAAAGAATAAAGGATCCTAAAATCCCTAAAACCCTAAAAGAACCTAAAAACCCTAAAAACATAAACAACATAAGACATTTAAAAAATCTCAAATCCTTAAAAAGGTTGAATAAAAAACATCTAAAACTTATAAAATCGATTTAAAGGACATGAACTCTCTAAAAAACCAAAAAAACACTAAAACCCCAAAAAACCAAGAAAAAAACCCAAAATATCCAAAAAGTCCTAAATCCCATAAAAACATAAAAACATAAAACATAAAAAACATCTAAAAACCCTAAATACATTTAAGAACCCATAAATCACACTCAATACACTTTTAAACCCTAAATAAATAAAAATCCCTATAATCCCTATAATCCCTAACCACCCACAAACATAAAACACCCAAAACCCTAAAAATAATATATGAAAAATAAATATCCAATAAAAATCACTAAAAATCCTAAAACCCACTAAAAACCTAAAAAAATATAAAAACCATACACCTCCAAAAAACCCTAAAACCCTCAAAACCCAAAAAAACACAGAAAACACTAATACCATAAAACCATTAAAACAATTATACCCAAGAAAAACCATAGAAACCTTTATATAAATAAAAACCCTAAAATTCCCTAAAAACCAAAAAATCCTTAAAAACTAAAAATACATAAAACCTAAAAAACCCTACAGGGTCATAAAAACTCTAAAAACCATAAAATTACCTAAAACCACCAAATATTTTATAAACATAAACACCCATAAAACTCCTAAAAACAATAAAAACTCTAAAAAATATAAAGAATTCTAAAAATCAAATAAAACACTAAAACCCTAAAATAGCTTTAATAAACCTAAAAAATGTAAAACCCCCAAACCCAAGAAAAACACTAAAATAAAAAAAACCCTAACAATATAAAGAAAACAAAAAATACCCTAAAACCCTAAAATCCTATAAAACCCCTAAACCCCCCCAATGAACTCCAAAATACTCTATGTATTTACAAACACCAAAAAGAAACCCCCAAACCTATGAAAAATTGAAAACTCTAACACACTCCTAAAAAACCAAAAAAAAACCCAAATTCCATAAACCCCATAAAAATACTATAAATAATCTAAAACCCTTACAAATTTTAATTCCTAAACCCTATAAAAACCCTAAAAATTTTAAAAATCCACAAAAACCCTAAAATCCCTAGAAAACCAATAATAGGCCAGAACCCAAAAAACCAAACAAACGCTAAATACCATAAAATTCTAAAAATTCCAAGAAATCACTAAAAACCCTAAAAACACCATAAGATCCCTAGGAACCTAATGCACTTAAAACCCATAAAACACAAAAAACCCTAAACACCCCTAAAATAACTATAAAACACCCAACATATACCGTAAAATCCCTTAGAGACCCTAAAAATCAGAAAACCCCTAAAAGAATATAATAATCCTACAAACCCCTAAAAGACCCTAAAAACAAATAAAATATCATAAAACCATAAAAACCCTATAAGCGCAACAAAACCAAAAATAAATTTAAAAACTAGAAAATATCCTATAAATACAAAAACCCCTAGCATCCCTCAAAAAACTCTAAAAAACATCAATTTCCTAAAAACCATATGCCACCCTCAAAACCCATAAAACACAAAACCCAAAACCCAATATATACTTTAAGAACCATAAAACAATCCTAAAACACCTAAAAATCGAAATGAAAAAAAATCATAAATACACATTAAAATCAAAAAAAATATTAAAACCCCTAAATACTCTGAAAACCTTAAATACCCAAAAAAACACATTAAAACCCCAAATAATCCTAAATCACAGATACCCTAAAAACCCAAAAATTTATAAACACCCAAAAATAATAAAACAATAAAACCCAAAAAAATCTCTAAAGGAACTTAATATCCCAATGAAACTCCTAACACCGCCCAAAATCCATAAAAACACAAAATAGAACTCAAAAAACCTAAAATCTCTTAAAAGACCTAAAAACACATTGAAATCCCTTAAAACCATAAAAACCATAAGAACCATAATATCACAACAAAACAATAAATATTAAAAGAACCCAAACCACCCTAAAAGACCGAAAATTTTTAAAAGATGCTAAAAATGTAAAAAATCCTAACAAACCCTAAAAACCCTAGCAGACTCTAAAAACTCTAAAATCCCACTAATCACTAAAACCCCTAAAACCTTAATAGACCAAATAAATCATTAAAACCCATGAAGAAAACTTAAACCTCTAAAACAATAAAACCCATAAAACCCCTAAACCCCATAAAAATCCTAAAACCCCGAAAAATCATAAATTCTAAAACTCTAAAAAATAAAAAAAACATTAAAATCCAAACACCCCCTAAAAATACTTAAAACCCTAAAACACTAAAAATACCAACAAACCCAAAAACCTTAAATCCCTAAAACTCTTAAATACCCCTAACCCGCCCAAAATCTACAATGATCATAAAAACCCAAAATTCCCTAAAAATTATAAGAAACCTAAAACCCAAAAAAAACTATAAAAACATCTCAAAACACAAAAACAATAAGAAACCATAAAAACCACAAAAAATTAAAATACATTTAAAACCCCTTGAAATGTCTAAAACCACACCAAACCCCCTAAAACCCTATAAAACCCAAAAAACAAAAAATTCATAAAACCCATAATATCCTTAAAAATCCTACAAATATTTTAAAAACCCCCTCAAATTCTAAAACCCCCGAAAACACCTTAAGAACATAAAACCCTTAAAAAAATCATCAATTCTATAAAAAACTTTAAAATACCAAAATCTCTTAAAACTCACTAAAAATACCTAATTACCTTAAAGCCCATAAAACTCATGAAGATCCATGAAAGCCTCCAAAACCCTAAAAAACCCTAAAACCACTAATCAACTAAAAAACCTAAATATACATAAAATAATAGAAACCCAAATAACCCTAAGAAATCCTAAAAATCATAAAACCTTAAAACACCTAAAATTCGTTAAATACCCAAAACACTCTAAAATATATTATAATAATAAAAACATAAAATAACATAAAAACAAAAAAACCCCTAAAAAATCATTACATCCCAAAATTCTTTAAACACCAAAAATAACATAAAACCCTCTAAAAACCATAAAAACCTTAATGACCTTAAAAACAATCAAAAACTTTTAATGGACATAAAATCCATAAAAAAACCTAAATAGAATAAAAACCCTAAACAACCCTATAAAACCAAAAACCGTAAAACACCTTCACAAAATCCAAAAAAAACTCTAAAACCACTTAAAACCCTAAAAACCCTAAGAAATCTAAAGACCCAAAGTATCCCAAAAAAGTCCTTAAATCCCACAAACACATTACAAAATTTTAAACCGTAAAATCTCGAAAAACCACTATTGACACTAAAACCCTAAAAATAATTAGAAAATCTCACAAAAACCCAAAACACCTCATAAAACAAATGAAAACACTAAAACCCCCTAAAATCCATAAAAACCCAAATAAACACATAAAATACCCTAAACACTAAAAACCCTAAACCCCCTAAAAACCTAAAAAATCATAAAAAGAAGAAAAACCCATTACAACCCTAAAAACCATAAACCCCTAAAAACTATAAGTAGCCCTAAAACCCTAAAATAAATTAAAAAAACTTAATAAACTTCTAAATCCCTAAAAACCCCCAAAAGGCATAAAAATACTAAAATTAAAAAATTCCTTGAAACCCCTAGAACAACAAAACACTAAAAAATCTGACAACCCATAAAACCCCTAAAACACGAAAGACCCCTAAAACCCCAAAACACAACTATGAGACCCTAAATAACACATAAAAAACACTAAAACATCCTAATAAACCTAAATCCCCTAAAATTTCCTTAAAATACTAAATGACCCTAAAACCTATAAAAACCCTAAATGACCCTACAAATCTTAAACACCCTAAAAGGATTTAAAAACCACAAAAACTAAAAACAATCCCCAGAACCATAAAAACCCAAAAGCATTAATAACCCTGAAAACCACTAAAATCCCTAATAACATAACATACCCTAAAAAAAACAAAATATCCTAAAAAACCTAACATTACTAAATCCCATAATACCTTAAAATCACTAAAAACGTTTAATAACCTAAGAACACCTAAAAACAGAAGAAAAACCTAAAAATATTAAAAACACTAAAATCCATAAAAAACTAAAATCCCTATATATGCCTTAGAAAATTCTAAAAAAACATCAGAACCCAAAAATACATAGGAAATATATAAACCCCCAAAAAACCCTTTTAAATTTCAAAAAACTCTATAATCTCTCGAAAAACCCCAAAAACCACTAAAAAACCTAAAACCCTACAAAACCACAAAACCCTAAATGAAGAAAACACTCTGAAAAGACCCTAGAAACATCAGAAGACACCGAAACCCATAATGAAACTATAAACACTCAAAACCCCATATAAGCCCCGAATAATCTAAAACCCTAAAAAACCTAAAAACCATAAAATCCTAAACCCTAAAAATCCATAAAAACCATTAAAACAAATGAAGTCCCCTAAAAACCCTAAAACCAGAAAAAACCATAAAACCCATAAAAACCTAAAAACCTAAAAACCTTACAAAATGATAAAACAAAAACACCTAAAAATCCCCAACCCCCCTAAAAACCATATAAATCTCTTAAAACACTAAGAATCCATAAAACAAAAAAACCCTAAACACCTTAAAAACCCAAAAATTTCCCTTAATCTGCCAAAAAACCCAAAAAAACATTAAAAATCCAAAACAATAAAGTCCCAAATAATGGTAAATCCCTTCCAAACCTCATGAAACCCTAAAACACTAAATCCCCTAAAAACACATGAAAATCTTAAAAATCATAATAACCCTAATAACTATAAAACCATAAAAAATAGTAAAACCGCATAAAAATAATTTAAAACCTTGAAACACTAAAAACCTAAAACTATAAAAACATATAAACCCATAAAACTCCTAAAAATATAAAAACCCCTAAAAGCCATGCAAACACTAAATAACAATAAAACCAAGTAAAAGACCCAAAAAATCAAAAAACTATATAAAACTTTTAAATTCCATCAAACAGCCAAAGAAACCTAAAATCTATAAAACACTCTAATATCATAAAAACTCTTAAAATGGTAAAATCCTATAAAACAATAAAATTTTAGAAAACTACAAAACAATAAAACTAGAAAAAATCGTAAAAAACCCCTAAAAATCATATAACCTTAAATAAATGTAAAATATCTAAAACCTTTTATGATCATTAAAACCCAAAAAATCAATAAAAACCCCCAAAACCATAAATCCCCTATAATCCCTAAGAACTCTAAAAACCCTAAAACACAAAAAATCCTAGGAAAAGTCCATAAAAACAGTTGAAAACCCTAAAAAATCCCTAAAATCCAAAAACCCAGAAGAACCCTAGAAGAACTCACCAAATATTAAAAACCAAACTAAAATCATAAAAACCCAAATAACCTAAAATCTCTAAATCCCTGAAAACCCCAAACACACTAAAAATACCAAAAAACCCCTAAAAACACAAAAAACCATAAAACCCAAGCCAAAATTTCTAAAAAACTAGAAAATATAAAACTCATAAAAACCCATAAAACACATTAAAAACCAAAAACACCTTGAACACCCTAGAAACTTTAAAACCCCTAAAAACCCCATAAAACCACTAAACCCTTTTGAAATCCCTAAAAATATAAAACCTCGTAATACCCAAAGAAAGCCATATAACTTCGAAAAACTCTTAAATAGACCTAAAAATAAAAAAACATATAGAACCTTTAAAACACAAAAAAAAATATAAACAACTGAAAAATAGAAAATGATTATAAATCCTAAAAATCCCTCAATTCAAAAAAAAACCCAAACACAACCAAAATCTTCTAAAAACATAAAAACATAAAAATTATAGTTATGCCTAGAAAATCCTTAAAAATATTAAACATTGGTAAAAATACTCAAAAATCCTTAAAAGAATCTAAACACCTAAAAACCCGATATATAAATATATAACCCAAAAAAACCCTAAAACCCCAAAAAACCACACAAAACTACCAAAACTCCTTGAAAGCCTAAAAAACAATAAGTCCCTAAAAATCGTAAAAACCCTAAAAACCACAAAGACACATAAATAAACTAAACCCCCCCAAAATCCCTAAAAACTATAAATGCTAAGAAAACATATAAAAACGTGTATGATACCCACAAATCCACTAGCAACCCCAAAAAACACGAAAATGGTCTAAAATTCCCTGAAATCCTAAAAAAATAAAAGAACCTAAAAGTATTAAAATGCCCTAAAATACTCTAAAAATCCTAAAAACCATAAAATATGTTAAATAATATAAAACATATAAAATAAAATATAAAATATAGAAGTCCATAAAACACTCTTAATGACCCTAAATGGTTTTTAAAAACCCTAAAAATCCATAATGGAATATAAAAACCTATGACCCTAAAAGTTCTAAAAACCATAAAGGGAAGTGAAATCCCTAAAACCGTAGAGGACCCAAAAACCATCAAAAACATTAAACTATCCCAAAAAACCCTAAAAATGAAAAAAAAAGCTAAAACCCTAAAGATCCCTAAAAACCAAAAATTATTTAAAGAAACAAAAATTCAAAAAAACCCATAAGAAACACTAGAAAATATAAAAAGGCCTAAAACACTAAAAACCCTTAAAATTACCAATTACCCTAAAACCCCAAGAATACAATAGAAGAAAATAAAATTCCTAAAAGATGAAAAACCACATAAAACCCAAAGAAACATTATAAATATTAAAAACCCTAAAAATATTAGAACACCCTAAAAACCATAAAATCTCTAAAAACCGTAGAAGGCACTAAAAACCATAATAAAGCCTAACCCCCAAAAAACATTTAATACCTAATAATCCTCAAAAACCTAAAAACCATTAACCCCTTTAAAATGATATAAATACCTAAGAACCGTAGAAACCTAAAACCCCTAAATCCCCCTAAATCACTAAAACCAAAAATAACCCCTAAAACCATTAATGACCCTAAAAAACGAAAGACCCTGAATGAACCTAAAACCCTATAAAAAACTCAAAAGATGCTAAAAATATTACAATCACTACAATCACACCCCCCTTAAAACTCTAAAAGGACTTAAAAAACATTAAACCCACAAAAAACCCGAAAAACACTAAAAATAAATAAAAGACCTTAAATAACCATATTAAAAAACATAAAAGACCATAGAACCCCCCAAAACCCTAAAAACTCATAAAAACCCTAAAAAATGTAATGTAACAAAAACAGAAAAACCCATAAAACCCATATTAAACCCTAAAAACCCTATAAAATCTCAAAACCCTTAAAAAACATAAATTCACCACACCCCCTAAACCCCCTAAAAAAATATAAACACTATAAACAAAAAATATATATAAAAATCCCTATAAATCCCAATAAATCCATTAAAAACAGAGAAACCCATAAACCATAAAACACATAAAAACCCTAAAAACCATAAAAAGAAGTGAAAAACTAAAAAATCAAAATAATCCTAACAACCCTTCCATAACGACCCATTCTTTATATACATTTTTGTTGCTTCAAAATTGAAAGTAAACTTATTACAACATATAAAAAATCATGAAAGGACTGTATATGTATAGTGTCTTTAGAAACTGGGAACCATAAACAACTGGTTCATAAATAATATACATTCTCTCCCATTTATTTCATCATATCTAGAGTTCCTTTTTGGCATATCCTACTGAATATAATTCTTCATAACCTGGGGAAAAGAAAACAGGCAAAATGGTGATCTCAAATGCTCCGTAATTGTAAACAAAAGAAATATCAAACTTATCATATTCATAAGAACATAACATTTTGAAAATATTATCCTTCAAAAGAGATCATAACATGGGATAAATCATATAAGTAACATTTAATCCCAATAATCATTACTTAAAACATTAAGCTTTTTGGAATAAACACATAATCATAGAAAATAATTTCTTAGTAGTCAAGACTCATTTCCAAGACTATCTTAGCGGACAAAGTCCATTTCTGTACCGAGTTCACTCCTCGTTTCAGTCCTGTTTCACTAAACCTATTTAACATGCCATTCCAGCCATGTCTATCTCATGAGCTATAAATCTTTACCCAATTCATTGGAGGGAGATATAGTTCCCACCCATCTCATAATTATACCATTCTTATGTGTGCCACAAAATCATAAACCATACATCATAGCATAACCCATGTAATAAAAATGTGAATCTTAAAACACCATGCCATAAAAACATAATACATATAAGGTAAAAGGACATCATAAAAATAATTCCATCATAACATAATAAAATCAATGTAAAAATAGGGATAGAAACAGAACCCTATATTATATTAGATGGAAATTGTTTTTATAAAACATTTGAACTCCGTTCTTGAGGAAAATAACCTTTCTACTTCAAAATCATTTTTCCTTTCTTAACAAGCCATATAATTTTGAACTAAAAGAAGTTGATTAAAAATATAAATGAAAAAATTTAAAGGAAGCTTCATGCTAATAATTTTCTAAAAATACATTCATGCCGTATAAGTTAAAAAAAACATTCTTCCCGTACTTTTGCCGGAAAACTCAAAAAGTACCTCGTACGAAAAATGACAAAAGATTATTTTCATATCTTTTACTAAAAACTCACCGAAGGGTAAAATTAGATTTAAAATTTTTTAGGTGGATGTAAATAATATTACATATTTATTAAACATGGATGTTGAGGATAAATCTTCCCTGGTAAATTCTGAAGTATAAACAATCTTGGATAAAAATGAGATTGTGATATTTTCCCTTACCTTAGGTCCGATTTTCTTCGTAAGTGTCCGAAACTCCTGTATAATGATTTAAATAATGTCATTGACTTATTCCAGAATCATTAATATTTTTATTATTTCATATATAGTCACATTATCAGATTGTTATTAGTAATATTTCATTGTTACTTGTTATTCGGGTGTTTATTTCTTTTTGTTCTTATGCGTGTTTTGTCGAATAAATTATTATTCTTATTTTAAGTTTATAGATACCTCATTCCCAGAATGGTATTAGTGTAATAAATATCATATTTATTCATTCATTTCATTTATATAATCATTATTAAATGAAGATCATGTAGAACGAGTCGCATCACATCGTGGAGACGGTATTCCGTACGTACACACGAGCGATGATATCATTCCCATGATTGTGTAATTGTATTGGAGTGTATGTATACTATTTAAGAATCAATATCACTTTAAAATAATCATATATATTCATTATTTACACCATTATAACCATCCAAGTAAGATGGTGGTGGAAAATAGAATACACCACGGCGTGGAGACGGTATTCTGTTCGTACGCACGCGCGGTGATTTCATTTTACGTAGGATAGATAGATGGTGAAATAGGGTTGTTTCATAATTATAATAGAATGTCAGTATATGAGTGATACTGATGTTATTACTTCATAATGAAACAACTAAATAAGAATAAGTGGAAGAAGAAATATGTTGAAAGAATCGATAATGGACATAACCTCTTCTTTGAAGCGCCTCTTTGAGACCTCCTCTTAGGGCACTAAAATTGGTCTTTGAAGAAGAACATGATCTATATGATGTTTCTAGGGAAGTTTAGAAGAGAAATATTTAGGGTTTGGATGAGATTTAAGTCACAAAGTGGTGTGAGGAAGAGAGGGAGGAGGTTCCCTTTTATAATGGAGGAGAGGGGCACCTTTGGAAAAACTAAAAATATTATTTTATAATAAAGACATATTCGGTTTTTAGTAGCTCTAAATTGATTTCATTAGAATCTAAGGTGTGGATGGGTCTAAGTAATATCATCCAATAGAATTTAGAGAAGTTTAGGTTTCTATTTTAACCTTATCATTTAGATTTAACTTTAAGTTGGATAATTTAACTTTTACCATGTCTTCATGTTTTCTTACACTATAAGGTTAATAAACTTACAATAACAAGACAAAAAACCCCAATTTGTTTAGAATTAATATATATAACCTTATCTAAGTCCTTTTTCAGAACCATAGATTTTTAAGAATAAAATAACAATTAATAATATAATATGTGTTTTAAAAACTATTTTATGTAAATTTTGACACTATTTGGTAATTGATTTTTTTGAAAATCATAACAGAAAGATTAGTTCTACATAAGTTAATTAAAACAGTTATAATATGTAATAGTAACCTATAAAATTATTGTAATTCATAAAAAGTCTCAAATTACATTTATTTGGGTATTTATAACATCAATTATGTCAATATTTCATTAATAAGATAATTACTGCATCATTATTGTGTCATACATAAATTAAATTATTTAATGTATAAAAATTAAAAATAAAATACCATTATGTATGAAACGTTTTCATCTTTCTAATGAATATTTATAGTCTAATTTATCTTATGTTTAACCTTATATTAAAAATTATTTACTTATTAAACATTGATTTTAACTATTTTAACCCTTCTTTAAATAAATTAATGTTAAATGTACTAATCTAATCCAAGTGCGCCTAAATGGAAATATTTTATTCCTAAGGTTGATTTTGGTCGACTTAAACTTATCCAATAAAATTAGGACATGTTTTAAGGTAATAATAATTTCATTTTTACTCTTAATTACCCTATTTACTTTTAACCGTGGTTAAAAAGTAAAAAGTTACTATTCACCAAAAATTATTTTCATCTCATTGAACCAAATTTTAGTCCTTGATATTAACCATGTCTCTCAGATTTTCGAAATTCCACTCACAGAAGCAGTAAAATTATGTTTTATGTAAAATTTCAAATTTTTCTAGGAGGTGGATAAAAGACGGTGAAAAGATCAATAAAATTTTTATATATATAAAATTATTATAAAAGGACTCCAATGAATTACATTGAACTTATATAGGTATTATGTATCAATTTTGTCCTAAAATAAATTTTAATAAAATAAATAATTATTTAAATAAAAAGTCGGTTATTAAATAGTAACCTAGTGTTTTCACTATTCATAAAAAATTGAAAGTATTCAGAAAAATACCAAAATTTTACCCTAGGCTAATTTCATTATAAGATTTCAAAAAAGAAGTCCATTTTGAATGTTGAAATTTAAAAAATTCCAAAAGGTGGGTATTACTATTCATAATGGCTAGTTTTAATAATATTTTAATAGCTTATCGTTGTTTAGTGAAACTCAGTATTGCGTACGACGCAAGCTATCGAGGAAGGTCGCGATTGCGTTTAAAGAAAGACAAGCTAGTGTTTTGTGTAGTGAAAGATTCCTTTGAGGATTTATATAACATAAAAAAAGTATTTCACATAAAAATCTCGGATGTTACATTCTACCCCCCTTAAAATGAATTTCTCCCTCGAAATTCATCACTTTGTAACAAAAAGATGAGGATACTACTCCCTCATCATATCCTCAAGCTCCCATGTAGCTTATTCTAATTGGTGGTTCCTCCATAAAACATTCACCAAGAGAGTGGTCTTGTTCTGTAGGATTTTTTCTCTACGATCCAGAATCTCTTTCGGTTGTTCTTCATAAGAATGATCTTTCTCCAGTGGTACAACTTCTGAGGTGAGTACATGTGAAGGATTATGAATGTACTTTCTCAAGAGAGATACATAGAACACATTGTGAAATTGAGAGAGATTCGATGGAAGCGCCAATCGGTAAGCTACCTTCCCAACACGATCTATTATTTCAAAAGGACTGATATAACTAGGGCTCAGCATTCCATTCTTTCCAAATCTCATGACCCGCTTCCAGGGAGATATTCGTAAGAACACTTTATCAGCCACTACAAACACTAGGTCTTTCATTCGGTTATCGTCATAGCTTTTTTGTCTACTTTGAGATGCTCTTATGTGTTGTTGAATAGATCGATCCTCTTCTGCAATCTCATCAACAAGATTAGGTCCTAATAGATTTCTTTCCCCAACATCATCCCAACAAGTTGGAGTTCTGCATTTCTTTCTATAGAGGGCTTCATAAGGAGCCATCTGAATACTGGAGTGAAATCTATTATTATAAGAAAATTGAACCAAAGATAGTTGTTGATCCCAACCACCTTTTAAATCCATAGAGAAAGCTCTCAACATGTCTTCTATAGTTTGAATTTTCCTCTCAGTCCGACTGTCTATCTGAGGATGATAAGAAGTGCTGAAACTCAACTCTGTATCTAGAGTATGCTGAAGACTTCGCCAAAACTTTGAGGTAAACCTTGGATCCCGATCAGTTATAATAGAAAGTGGTACTCCATGGAATCTTACCACTTCCTTCACATATATCTTGGCAAGATGATCTAGAAATAAATCATCTCTAATATCAATTAAGTGTGCAGACATTGTAAGACGATCAACTATGACCCAGATAGAATTATTGCCTTTGGTTGTTTTAGGATGTCCGGTGACAAATTCCATAGTGATGTTTTCCCATTTCCATTTTGGTATGGGTAATGGTTGTAACATCCCCTTAGACTTTTGTCTCTCATCATTAACTTGCTGACAAACCAATCATCAAGAGACATATTCAGCAACATATCTTTTCATTCCATCCCACCAGAAGTACTCTTTCAGGTCCCTATACATCTTCGTGCTTCCAGGATGAATAGAGAATGAAGAACTATGAGCCTCATCCAGCAGCTCCTTCTTTAATTCTGGGATGGGAGGAACACAAACCTGATTCCTGAACATTATTATCCCATCACAATCAAGGTTGAATTCAGGAACATTTCTCACCTTATTTTGTAACTCTACATCTTCTTTCTGTGCCTCTTTAATCTTCACGTGTATAATGGTTGAACATTCATTTGAGAAAGATAAGATTTCTCCCCTTCCATTATAATTCCATGATCCATCCTTTGTAAATCCATAAATATTGGATCTTTTTTGATCCTCATAATGGATAAGCTAGCATGGTCTTGTCGACTTAATGTGTCTGCTACCTTGTTTGCTTTCCCAGGGTGGTGATGAATTGACCAGTCGTAAGCCTTAATCAGCTCCAACCATCTTCTTTGTCGCATATTCAGATCCTTTTGTGTGTAAATATACTTTAAACTTTTATGATCAGTATAAATATCACACCTTTCACCATAAAGGTAATTCCCCCAAATCTTTAATGCAAAGATTACCACATCTAACTCCAAATCATGAGTTGGGTAATTTTTCTCATGGATTGTCAATTTTCATGAGGCATAAGCTATCACCATATCATTTTGTACGAGAACACACCCCAGTCCCTTCTTGGATGCATCACTATAGATCACAAACCTTTCTCTAATGCAAGGTAGTGTGAGCACAGGTGCACTGGATAACCTTCTTTTTAGCTCTTTGAAATTCTCTTCACATTACTCCATCCAATCAAACTTAACTCCTTTATGAGTCGACTTGGTGAGTGGGTTAGATAACCTTGAAAAATATTTCACAAAATGTCGGTAATATCTAGCCAATCCAAGAAAACATTGGATCTCAGTTAATGTTGTTGTTCTTGAACATCTTTCAATAACCTCTGTTTTTGCTAGATCCATAGATATTCTCTCTTTTGAGATTATGTGACCCAAAAATGCAAATTTTTTAAGCCAAAATTCACACTTGGTAAATTTGGCATAAAGATTCTCCTTTCTTACGGTCTTTAATACAATTCTAAAGTGATCTTCATGTTCTTCCTTGTTCATTAAATAGAAAAGAATATCATCTATAAAGACTACCACAAACTGGTCAAGATAGTCTCTAAAGACTCTATTCATCAGATCCATGAAGAAAGTAGGGGAATTAGTAAGACCAAATGGAATCACTATAAATTCATAGTGTCCATACCTTGTACGGAAAGCCGTCATTGGTATATCCTCCCTTTTGTCCCTTAATTGATGATTCCCTGAATGAAGATCAATCTTGGAGTAGTATTGAGCTCTATGTAGTTAGTCAAATAGGTCATCAATGCGTGGGAGATGATATTTTTTCTTGATCGTGATCTTGTTAAGTTCTCGATAATCAATGAAGAGTCTCATTGATCCCTCTTTCTTCATAACAAACAGAACATGTGCTCCCCAATGTGATGCACTAGGGAATATTAATCCTTTATCAAGATTCTCTTGGAGTTACTTCTTCAATTCCTGCAACTTAATTGGGGCCATTCTATAAGGTGTCTATGAAATGGGCATAGGACCCGGTATGAGTTCTATAGAAAACTCAACTTCATGATTTGGTGGAAGACCTGGAAATTACTCTGGAAAGACATCTTCAAACTCCCGTACAATGAGCATATTCTTAATCGTGAGTTTCTCACCAAACATTTGACATAAATAACCTTCATTTAGTGGAATAAAGACTCATAAGATGGAAGAAATTTCCACTAGAAGGTTATGTTCATCCTTACATCGATAGACGATCATAGATTGATCTGGAATATGAAATGTGACTTCCCTTCATTGGAAATTGATATGAGATCCATATAAAGAAAGAAAATCTATTCCTAGAATCACATCAAATTCCAATATATGAAGGATCATAAGATTTGCAGGAAGAACTTTCCCACAAACATCAATCGGAGAAGAATTATAAACATTTGATGCGACTGTTGTGCCATTAGGGGTTGTCACATCTAACTCAACATCTAATTGTTGAGGTAATACGGAGATACCCTTATAAAATTCTTCAGAAATAAAAGAGTGGGTGGATCCAGAATCAAATAAAAAAATTTCTACTTTAGATTGGATGGTAAGTGTACCTTTCACCACTTTGTTATCGTACTCCACATTGTTGATAGAAATTGTATGTGTCTTTCCTTTGACTTTCGCGTTATGAGTTTATTGACGTCGATCATCATCAAAAACCCTTGGATTAGTGCATTGATTGGCATAATTCCCCATATCCTTTCACCTGAAACATTGAAGTGTAGTAGTTTCATTCTGTGTATCCCTTCCTTTGTTTTCATTATTAGACACCTTCTTCCCATTATTTCGACATTCAATTGCCCGATGACCTTCTTTTCCACACTTATAACATTTTCTTGAACACTTAAGAAAATTTCCTCCATGTTTCTTTCCACACATTGAGCATAAGGGAAAACTCATCTTCTTTTCAGTGTGGTCTTTAGTTTTTTATTTGAATTCCATTTTCCTCTTCTTATTAAACCCATGTGACTGATGGGTTACACCAATATCCATCTCAACATTGAGAGAATATCGAACAATTTCCTCGTAGATATTAAAGTACCTTATGGATAACACCCTTCGATGACTTGGTTTTAATCCACTAAAGAATCAATCGATCTTACTCTCAGGTTAGATAATAATTCTGGAAGCGTACCTTGCAAGTCTTGTAAAATTTGCTTTGTAGGTACCAACGGATTCATCATCCTTTTTCTTCAGTAGAAAAAACTCCTTCTCTATCTTTGTTCGAAGAATACAAGGGAAATACTTATTCAAATATAAGTTCTTGAAATAGTCCCATTCCATGGACTCAATTTCATCCCTTTTCCTCGAATTCTTAATAAGATTCCCCCATTGATCAGCATCACCTTCCAAACGATACCCTGCTAAGATGACTTTATCATGTTCAGAACATTGAAGAACTGAAAATATCTTTTCAGTGGTACTGATCCATTGTTCATCCACTAATGGATCAGAAGACCTACTGAATGAAGGTGGACACTACCTCATGAAGGATTCAACAGAATGTTTCTCCTTCCTTTGCTCGTTTGGAATTCCTACATGATTCATAACTTGAGAAAGTTGTGTGAGCATGGCTACAAGATTCTGTATTCCATCTCCCATAACGTTTGGTTACTCAGGGGGACAATCATTGCATTGCCCGTCGCATTCCGCATTAACACGGTTCCTTCGGGTTCCAACCATTGACTAAAACCAAGAAGAATAGTGTGAGCAACACTAATTATAATAGGAAAACCACATAATCTAGAATTTATTTTCACACTTAAGGTCTTATCATAGGTTGTTCATGGCCATTTCTAAAACGCTATGATTGTGTTCTATGCATAGACATATCCTTAGGTTTCTTACTAAGGCTTTTAGATCATAGTTTCCAAAGGATTACTATAACCTTTCCTCTGATAGCAACTATAACGACCCATACTTTACATTCATTTTTACTGCTTCAAAATTAAAATCACACTAATTACAACCTATAACAAAACCATGAAAGGACCGTATATGTATAGTGTCTTTAGAAACTGGGAAACATAAAAAACCGGGTCATAAATCATCTACGTTGTCTCCCATTTATATAATCATATATAGAGTTTCTTTTTGGCATATCCTACTTAATATCCTTCTTCCTGACCTGTGGAAAATAAAACATACAAAAGGGTGAGCTCAAATGCTCAGTAAGGGTTAAAAAAATAAATATCAAACATATCATATTCATAAGAACATACCATTTTGAAAATCTTATCCTGTAAAAGAGATCATAACATGGGATAAAACATAGAAGTGAATGGTAATCCCAATAATTATAACATAAAACAAGAAGCTTTTTGGAATACACACATAATCATAGAAAATCATTTATTAGTAGTCAAGACTCATTTCAAAGACTATCTTAGCGGACAAAGTCCATTTCTGAACTGAGTTCACTCCTCATTTCAGTCCTGTTTCACAGAACCGGTTTAACCTGCCATTCTAGCCATGTCTATCACATGATATATAAATCTATACCCAATGCATTGGAGGGAGATATAGGTCCCACCCATCTCATAATTATACCATTCTTATGTGTGCCACAAAATCATAAACCATACATCATAGCATAACCAATGTAATAAAAATAGGAATCTTAAAACATCATGCCATCATATCATAATCCATATAAGATAAAAGAAAATCATCAAAAAAATCCATCATAACATAATCAAATCAGTGTAAAAATAAGGATAGAAACAGAACCCTATATTATCGTAGATGGAAAATAATTTTTATAAAACATTGGAACTCTGTTCTTGAGGAAAATATCCTTTCTACTTCAAAAACATTTTTCCTTTTTTAACATTTCATATAATTTTGAACTAAAATAAGTTGATTAAAAGTAAATTAGAAAAATATTAAATGATGTTTCATGGAAATAATTTTCTAAAAAACCATTCATGCCGTATAAGTTAAAATAACATTCTTCCCGTACTTTGGCCCGAAATTTCAAAAAGTACCTCGAATGAAAAACGACAAAAGAATATTTTAAAATCCTTTACTAAAAACTCACTGAAGGGTAAAATTGGATATAAAAAATTTTAGGTGGATGGAAATAATATTACATATTGAGGAAACCTGGATGTGGATGATAAATACTCCCCAGTAAATTCTGAAGTATAAACAATCTCAGATAAAAATGAGATTATGATATTTTCCCTTACATTAGGTCCGATTTTCTTCTTAAGTTTCCAAACCTCCTGTATAATGATTTAAATAATGTCATTGAATTATTACAAAAAAATACATATTTTTATGATATCATATATGGTCATATTCATAGCTTCTTATTAGCAATATTTCATTGTTACTTGTTATTCGGGTGTTTATTGCTTTTTGATCTTATGCGTGTATTGTCGAATAAATTCTTATTATTATTTTTAGGTTATAGATACCTCATTTTCAGAATGGTATTAGTGTAATATATATCATATTTATTCATTCAATTCATTTATATAATCATTATGCAATGAAGATCATGTAGAACGAGTCGCATCACATCGTGGAGACGATATTCCGTACGTACGCAGGAGCGATGATATCATTCCAATGATTGTGTAATTGTATTGGAGTGTATGTATAATATTTCCGAATCAATATCACTTTAAAATAATCAAATATAGTCATTATTTACACCATTATACCCATCCATGTAAGATGGCGGTGTAAAATAGATTACACCACGGTGTGGAGACATTATTCCGTACGTACGCACACGCGGTGACTTCATTTTCCGTAGGATGGATAGATGGTTAAATAGGGTTGTTTCATACTTATAATAACATATCATTATATGAGTGATACTGATGTTATTACTTGATAATGAAACAACTAAATAATATGAAGTGGAAGAAGAAATAAAGTTGAAGGAATCGGTAACAGACATTACCTCTTCTTTGAACCGCCTCTTTGAGACCTCATCTTAGGGCACTAAAATTGGTCTTTGAAGAAGACCAGGAACTCTAGGATTTTTATAGGGAAGTGTAGAAGTTAAATTTTCAGGGGTTGGCCGAGCATGAAGGCTCAATGTGGTGTGAGGAAGAGAGGGAGGAGTTTCCCTTTTATAAGGGAGGAGAGGGGCACCTTAGGAAACACTAAAAATATTATTTTATTATAAAGTCATATTCGGTTTTTAGTAGATCCAAATTGATTTATTTAGAATATAATGTGGGTATGGTTCTAAATCATATCATCCAATAGAATTAATACAAGTTTAGGTTTCTATTTTAACCTTATAATTTAGATTTAACTTTAAGTTAGATAATTTAACTTTTACCATGTCTTCTTGTTTTCTTACACTATAAGGTTGATAAACATACTATAACAAGGCAAACGAACCCCAATTTGTTTATTATTAATATATATAACCTTATATAAGTCATTTTGCATAACCTTAGATTTTTAGGAATAAAATAACAATTAATAATATAATATTTGTTTTAAAAACTATTTTATGTCTATTTTGACACTATTTGGTAATTGAATTTTGTGAAAATAATAACAGAATGATTAGTTCATAAAAAGTTAATTAAATCAGTAATTATATTTAATATTAACATAGAAATTTTTTTAATCCATAAAAAGTCTCAAATTACATTTATTTGGGTATTTATAACATCAATTATGACAATATTTCATTAAAAAGATAATTACTGCATCATCATTGTGTCATACATAAATTAAATTCTTTAATGTCTAAAAATTACAAATAAAATACCATTATGTAGGAAATATGTTTATATTTTTAATGAATATTTATAGTCGAATTTATCTTATGTATAACCCTATATTAAAAATGATTTACTTATTAAACTTTGATTTTAACTATTTTAACCCTTCTTAAAATAAATTAATATAAAATGTTCTAATCTAATCCAAGTCGGCCTAAATGGTCATATTTTATTCCTAATGTTATTTTGGTCGACTTAGACTTATCCAATAGAATTAGGACATGTGTTAGGGTAATAATAATATCATTTTTACCCTCAATTACCATATTTACCTTTAAACATGGTAAAAAAAATTAAAAAGTTACTATTCACCTAAAATTATTTTAATCTCATTGAAGCACATTTTAGTCCTTGATATTAACCACGTCTCTCGGATTTTCGAAATTCCACTCACAGAAGTGGTAAAATTAAGTTTTATGTAAATTTGAAAATTCTCCTAGGAGGTGGGTAAAAGACGGTGAAAAGTTCAATAAAATTTTTATATATCTAAATTTATTATAAAATGACTCCAATGAATTAATTTGAAATTATATAGGTATTATGTATCAATTTTGACCCAAAATAAATTTAAATAATATATATAAGTATTTAAATAAAAAGTCGGTTTTTAAATAGTAACCCAGTGTTTTCACTATTTATCAAAAATTGAAAGTTGTCAGAAAAATACCAAAATTTCACCCAAGGCTAATTTCATTATTCCGAATCAAAAAATGAAGTCCATTATGAAAGTTAAAATTTGAAAAATTCCAAAAAAGTTGGTATTACTATTCATAACGGCTAGTTTTAATAATATTTTAATATCATATCGTTGTTTAGTGAAACTCTATATTGCGTACGTTGCAAACTATTGAGGAAGGTCGCGATTGCGTGTAAATCAAGCCAAGCTAGTGTTGTGTGTAGTGAAATATTCCTTTGATGATTTATATAACATAAAAACAAAATATTTCTCATAAAAATCTCAGATGTTACACCTTCAATCCATATAAACCATAAAAATCCTTAAAACCCTAAAAACCCTATAAACCATAAGAACCCATAAATCATAAAAAACCCTAAAACCCTAAAAAAAGGTACCCATAAAAGATTCTAAAAACCATGAAAGACCCTTAAAATGAAAACTAACACCCAAAACAATGTCAAACAACCTAAAAACCATAAAAGACAATAAAACCCAATAAAACCCCCCAACGACGGTAATAAACTCTTAAACACCCTAAAACACTGTAAATCTTGTAAAACCATAATAACTTAAAATCCTAAAGCACATAAAACAACCTAAAAACAATAAAAACCCTAAAAACTAAAAAAACCCTAAAAACTAAGAAAACCCTAAAAACCAAAAAAAATCATGAACAACCAAAATCCCCAAAATCCCCAAAAACCCTTAAAACACTTAATAAACGTAAAACTACTCAAAAATACCTCAGAACCAAACCAAAACCACAAACCCCCCAAAAAAATGAAAACCCTAAAAAACACTAAAACCCCATAAAAACACTAAAAGCCATTAGTACCCTTATTATCCAAAACCCCCAAAAATACATAATAAAACTAAAAATACCCAAAAATCACCAAAACCCCTAAAAACCTAAAAATCTCTTATAACCCCAAAAAACACAAAAATCCATTTAGAAAAATAAATAACCTATGAAATATTAAAAAACCCTAAAAACACTAAGAAAACTTAAGAAAACGATAAAAACACTAAATATCCTAAAACACCAAAAATTTCCAAAAAAACCCTATAAACACCTTCAAAACACTATAATCCACTCAAATTCCCAAAAAAAATCAAATCCTTCCAATACCTTAAATACTCTAAAAATAACTTTAAAAACCCTAAAAACACTAAAACCACTGAAGGTACCCTAAAAACACCTAAAAGCACCCTAAAAACCCTTAATGATCCTAAAACCCTAAAAATACTAAGAAAAACCATTAATAGCTTTTAAAAACCTAAAAAGAATATAAAATACCCTAAAGTACATAAAGTTCCCTAAAATATTAAAAAACCTGAAACCCCTATAAGACACAAAAAAAAAATCCCCAAAAAAACCATGAAAAACCAAAAAACCCTTAATCATCAAAAAATGATGAATATCCTAAAACACTAAAAAAATAAAAAAATATCTAAAAACTCTCATAACCCAAAAAAATCCCTAAAAAAATGAAACCCCATAAAACATAACCCCCTCCTTAAAACCCCAAAACAGCTAAAAATAATAAAACCCCTAAAACCCCAAAGTCCCTAAAACCCCTAAAAACCCCTAAAAACCCAAAAAATAAACAAAATTCTAAAAATATAAAAACACTAAAAAATCCAATAAACCAATGAAAAACACTAAAAATCATGAAAAAACCAAATCCAAAAATAAATCCCAAACCCCATTAACAACATCAAAAATTATTAAAAAGCCAACCCCCCCCCCCAAACCTAAAAATCCATGTATCCTTGAAAAACAATTAAACCCCTTATAACATAAAACGTTCCCTAAAATACCTTTAAACCCCTAAAACCCCTAAATATACCAAAATTGTTAAGACATGTAAGACAATATAAATTATCTAAAAGGATTAAAACCCCTTAAACACCCTAAAAACCCCAAAATACCCAAAAATGTAAAAATATAAAAGTCCCAAAAGAAATCAAAATACCGAAAAAACCCTATTAGAACAATAAAATCCTGAACACCCAAAAAACCCCTAAACAAACATTTAATTCCTTAAAACCCCCAAAACCCATAAAATCCCCAAAAAAACCCTAACACCCCATAATATTCCCTAAAACCCTTGTATATCCATGAAAACCCTTAAAAACAATAAAACACGCAATTAGCCTAATGCCCATAAAAATCCCTAAAATACCTAAAAACACATAAAACTCCTAAAATCCATAAAAATTACATAAGACCCATAAAAACTATAAAAACCACTAAAAACCCTAAAAAACCAATCTCGAAAATCCTTGGAAACCTCTAGAATCATTAAAAACCCAAAAAACCAAAAAATACCTTTTAAAAAAGCCTAAAATATCTAAAATCCTATAAAAACATAAAAAATTAAAAAAACCCTAAAAATGAATATATCCTTAAAAATCATATACAACATTTTAAACCCCTAAACACTGTAAAAACTCTAAACCCTCTTAAAAGGCCATGAAAACCCCAAACTCCCTAAAAACCCCTAAAACCCCTAAAAACATATTAAACCCCTAAAAATTCCAAAGAATACTAAAAATCCTAAAACCCCCCAAAAAATCTCTATAAATTAATAAAAAAAAACCCTAAAAACTCTCAAAACCTAAAAATACTTGAGAAAGAATTAAAATCCTAAAATCCCAAATAACCAAAAAAACCCTAACACCATGAAAACACTAGAATACTCTTCAAAACCACAAAACAACCCTAAAAACATAAATATCCCAAAAACCCATAAAAATCATAGAAACTCTAAACAATCCTAAAAACACTAAAAACTATAAAACCACAAAAAAACCTAAAATACATTAAAAATTAAAAAAAACCTAAAAACTGTAAAAAATAAAAAATGAACTTAAAAACCCTAAAAAATCCTAAAAACCATAAAAACCTTTAAAATACCCAAATACCCAAATCCCTGAATAATTCTAAAACCCCTAAAAAGCAAAAAATCCCCATAAATCCGCTAAAACCCATAAAAAAACTCATGGAACTCAAAAACCCTAATACCTCTAAAACCCATAATAACTAAAAAAAATAAATGAAAAACCTACATGCTCTAAAAAACAAAAAAAAAACCATTTATAAACTATAAAATTTGTAAAAACCCTTATAATACCCTAAAAAACCAAAAAAATCCAAATAACACTAAAACCCTTAAAATCCCTAAAATAAGATAAAGAACATAAAATACTCTAAAAGTTATAAATACAATAAATGACAGTAAAAGAACATAAAAGACCCAAAAAATCCAAAAAACCCATAAAGGACCCTAAAACTAGTAAAACCTATTATGGAGAAAAAAAACATAAAAGCCCCAAGTGACAAAAAAACACGAGAATGGACCTAAATATCCTAAAACCCCTAAAGAGCCATAAAACCCCTAATAGACGCTAAAAAACCAAAAAACCACTAAGAACCATAAATACATAAAAACGTAATAGACCATAAGACCCTAAAAAATTCTTAAGACCCAATAAAACCCCCAAAACAAAAAAAACTAATAAAACCAAAAAATACCATTATTGACCCTAAAAAACTAAAAGACCATAAAACTATTAAACCCCTTGCAAACCATTAAAACAAATACATGTCCCTAAAAACCATTAAACATGAAAAGAAAAAAAATACCGAAGAACCCCCATAACCATAAAAGACCATAAAAGGCCAAAAATTCTTAAAATCCATTAAAAATCCTAACAACTTTAAAAAAGACTTAAATCCCTAAAAACTATAAAAACCTGAAAAAAACATTAAAATACTAGAATCTAGAAAAACTGTAAAATCCATAAAAAATCATAAAAACTCCTAAAGGGAAAAAGTCTATAAAAATCCTAAAAACTCAAAGAATACCATAAAACCCAAAAAACCATAGAAACCCAAAAAACCCTATCAAACCCTAATGGACCATAAAACCCTTAGAAACCCATAAAGATCCCTAAAACCCCTGAAAAGACCATAATGGAATCTAAAATCACTAGAACCCCTAAAGGGGACTAAAACCCCTAAAAGGCAAGAAAATCCTAACAACCCCCTAAACCAACCGAGGAATCCATAAATACCCTTAAAATCTGTAAAAACAGTCTCTGACCTTTAACAGATACAACCATCAAAGATCCTAAACCTTTAAAAGAAATAAAATACCTAAATGACCATAATAATCCTAAAAAATTAATAGACCCTAAATATCATAAAATCTTTAAAATACCCTAAACTAGTAAAACAACTAAAACCCAATAGACACTAGAAACCGAAAAAACCCTATAATACATAAATCTATAAAAACCCTAAAATCCTATAAACTATAAAAAACTTTTTAGACCTTGATAAACCCTAACAACCCAAAACCTCTAAAAACTGTAAAAACCCACAAAAACATTAAAACATAAAAACCACAAAAACAATAAACCCCCCAAATCCCTAAAAACTAACAAACCAAAAAACACAAATATCGGAAAATCCCTAGAAACAAAAAACCACCCTAAACCACTTAAACCCTACCCCCTCCCCCCAAAAAAAATATAAACCCCCTCAAACCCCAAAAAAGCACAAAATCATAAAAACCCAAACAAAACAAAAATCAATAAATCACTAAAAAATTATAAACACCCTAAGACAATACAAAACCTAAAAACCATAGAAACACTAAACACTTATAAATCCATAAAATCTATATAAAACCTACATAACCCAAAAACCCAAAAAAACCCATATAATATCCTAAAAAAAATTCAATATCCTAAGAAACCCAAACAAAACTGAAAAAATTCATAAAAACTCAAAAACCGTAAAAACCCAAAAAACCGTAGAAATCCCTAAGAAACCAAAAATACCTAAAAAGAATTAAAAATCCCCCAAAAAAACCCCAAATACATTGTTAACCAATACAAAACACTAAAACTGTACTAGAACAAAAAAAACCCAAAAAACCCAAAAAACCCCTTAAAATACATTTGAATCCTTAAAAACCCTAAAACCCAAAAATTTCATAATTGATGAAAAAAACTCTAAAACAATCTAAAACCATCTAAAATCCCTAAACACACTAAAATCCTAAAAAAACCCATAAAAAATCATAAACCCTAAACCCGTAAAAATAATAAAAATCCATCACAAACCATAAAAACAAGAAAACCCTAGAAAATCCAAGAAAACTATGAAAAATTATATTGAACTCTAAAAATCCTTGAAAACTATAATAAACCATAAAAACAAAACAAACCCTAAAATAATTAAAACCCTAAAAACATAAAAAAGGCTAAAATAGGTTAAAATCACTTAAAAATCCTAAAAAAAAAATATTTTAAACCCTAAAAACATTAAAAAAAACTTATTTACCCGTAAACCCCATAAACCACAAAAAACCAGAAGATAACATTAAAATAGTAAAAACCCATAGAAAACATTAAAGTCCCAAACACCTTAAAAATAGTAAAATCCTTAAAATTTCTAAAAACCCTAAACACCCAAAATCCGGAAACATCTAAATCCCTAAAAACCTAAATATCACAAAAAACAAAAAACACTAAATACCAATAAAAACTCTAAAACCCCAAAACAGCCCAAAAAACCTCAAAACCTTGGAATACGTTTTGATCACCAAAAAACTCTGAATTCTCTAAAAACCATAAAAAGCATAAAACCCAGAAAAACAAAAAACCTCAAAAACAATTTATATACCAAAAAATTGGAAAAAAACCCATAAAAACACTCAAAAACCCTAAAAACATTAAAACACGTAAAAATGTTGAAAACACCAAAAACCCTAAAAAACACTAAAAAACAAGAAGACACAAAAAATTCCCCAAAACCCCTAGAAATACCTAAAAATACCCAAAACCCATATAAAATACCTAAAACCCTAAAAATGATTAAAAACCCTAAAAACCATTAATCCCACTAAAAACCTTAATACCTTAAAATCCATAAAAAACACAAAATAAAAACCCATAGAAAAACACCAAAACACCTAAAAACCTCTAGAAATTATAGAGACACTGAAAACAAAAAATCCCAAAATCCCTAAAAAACCCAAAAAACGCTATTGTCAAAGAGGACCTCTAACCCCCCAACCCTAAAAACACTAAAACCATACAAATTACTATCAACCCTAAAAAATACCAAAAAAATTTGGAGAACCCTAAAAGATCTGAGTAACAGTAACAAACCATAAAACCCTTAATGTTCCAAAAAACCCAAAAACGTAAGAAGCACCATAAAACCCCAAAAAATTGAAAACCCCAACAAACACTAGAATATTAAAAAAGAGTAAAGATAATAATATCCTGAAAGACATTTAAAACCCATGAAAAACTCTAAACCCCCTTTAAACCCTATAAAACTAAACACTCAAAAACCCCAAAAACACAAAGAAACCTTAAAAACTGTTAGATCCTTAATAAAACCTAAAAACATAAAACCCTAAAAAAATAATAACCCTAAAAACAATAAAAATATGTAAAACCAATAAAAACATTTCAAAATCCCTATAATGAACAAAACTCCCTAAAACCATAAAACCCCTAAAAACCATAAAAATCCCTACAAACCCATAAAACCCCCTAAAAACACATAAAACCTCTAAAAACCCAAGAACCGCCTAATAACCAAAAACCGTTAAATACCTAAAAATATTAAAAAATGCAATGAAAAACTAAAATAATCTAAAACTCTAAAAATCCCTAAATCCCTAAATCCATACAACCCCTAAAACTCCCTAAAACCGCTGAAAATCCTTAAAATCCTAAAAACCATAATAATTCTACAAACCCGAAAAAGAATAAAATTACTAAAACCACTAAAACCCCTAAAACCAATTAGACCCTAAATCCCTAAAACCACTACAACCCCCAAGAAAATCCTAAAAGCCTAAAACCCCTAAACTGGCCCTAAAAGACCCTAAAACCCATAAAACACCCTAACATTCACTAAATACCCTAAAACCACCAAAATAACCTAAAACACTAAAACCCGTAAATGTTCTTAAAAACTAAAAAACCCCAAAAGAAACAGAAAACCTAAAACCTCAAAAATAACCAAAAAATCCTACATAAAACCTAAAACACTGTAACGAATCTTAAACAGCCTATAAAGCTCCAAAAATCCATAAAAATATTAAAAAACTTAAAACCCCTCAAATCTCTAAAATCCCAAAAAGAACATAAAGAGCACTATAATCTCTAAGAACACTAAAAAACACTAAAACCCCTTTTAAACACAAAAAACACTCCATACCCAAAAGTAACTACTAGAACCCCTACAATTTTTAAAACTCCTAAACAACATAAAAACTACAATAACCCTAAAAACCTTAAAAATAGTAAAAACCCTAAAACCCCTATGAAAGTATTAAAACACACTAAAACACCTATGAAATAATAGGAAAACCCAAGAAACCCATAAAAACACAAATATATATAAATCTTACGAATATACCATTATAACCACAAAACCCCTAAATCCCGTAAAAACCCTATGAAACCCAAAAACCCCTAAAAACACCAAAAACATAAAAAGACAAAAAACCACTTTGAAAACCTAAAAAATTAAAAGACACAAAAAATCATAAAATACCCAAAAATCTCTAAAACCCTAAATGACCCTAAAAATCTAAAAACCATAAAATATCTTAAAACCAAAAAATTCCTTAAAACGCTAAAAATAATTAAAAGCCCTAAAAAACATAAAAACACTAAAAACTCTACAACACTAAAAAAATAGAAAACATAAATCCATTAATACCATTTAAAATAAAAATAATCCTAAAAACCAGAAACCACTAAAACCCCTAAAACCCTAAAACACTACAAAACCATAAAAAACCCTAAAAACCAAAAAATCATTAAAATGATTAAAACCCCTAAGCCACTAAAACCATCCAAAAACTCTAAAACCCATAAAACTATTAAGAAGAATAAAAAATCCTGAAAAACCAAAACACCCTAAAACCCCAAAAAAATATAAAAATATAATAAAAAATACTATAAAAAATAAATGACCTATAACACATCAAACCCCTAAAACCATAAACCCCCCTAAAAACCGTTAAAGCTATAAAATACGTAAAAACCATAAAAATAATTAAAAACCATATAATACAAAAAAACCCAAATAAACTAAAAACCCCTAAAACGATAAACACCTATAAACCCATAAAACTCCTAAAAATGATAAAACCCTGAAAACTATAATTTTTTATATAACCCTAAAAATCATTAAAACACAAAAGGCCCTAAAACCCTTAAATGGAATAAAAATAAAAATAATCCTAAAACCCCTAAGAATAATAATAATATCAGAACACAAAAAAAACTATTAAACCGCCAAAAAAATAATACCCAAACCCCCTAAAAACACTAAAAATACTAGAAACCCTAAAACCCCTATAATCCTTTAAAATAAAAATACAAACCTAAACAACTAAGAACCTAAAATAAATTAATAAAACTATGAAACATAAAGAACACTAAAATCTTTCAAAAAATCTAAAGAGGTTAAAATCCATAAACCCTTGAATGCCTCAAAAAGTCTTTAAAACCCTTAAGTTCCCTAAAAACCCTAAAATACACTAAAATACCTAAAAACCATAAAATAACCATATAACCATAAAACCATAAAACCCCGAAAACCTTAAATAACCCATAAAACCCCATTACCCCCCAAACCCTAAAACTCTAAAAACCCTGAAAACCCCATAAATCCACTAAAACCCCAAGAAAAACCCCCAAAATCCCCAAACCCGCTAAAAATTGTTAAAACCCCTAAAATAACCCTAAAACCATAAAAACCATTTGTGAAACTTAAAATAATAAAATACATAAAACCCTAAAAAACTCCCAAAACCATAAAAAACCCAAATAACCGTAAAATTCCAAAAAACCCTAAACCCCAAAAAACCCATAAAATCCATAAAACCCCTAAATATTAAAAAAAATCATAAAAACATTTAAAACCATAAAACCCCTAAAAACCATAATACACTCAAAAAACTCCAAAAACCCATAAAACCACTGAATACCTAAAAAACATTAAAAACCCTTAAAACCCTTAAAACCTATAAACCTAATAAATATTACAAACCCTATGAAAACCATAAAAATAAAAAAAACCATAAAAATCTAAACCCCCCCTAAAACACTAAAAATCCTAAATGCCCTAAAATCACTAATACACTAAAAAAACCTTATAACCGCAAAACTCATAAGGTCCCTAAAGAACCTAAAAATTATAAAATCCCAAAAAAACAAAAAAAATACTAATACCCCTAGAAACACTAAAAACATAAAAAACCATAATACCCATTAAATGGCCCTAAATCTATAAAGCACTAAAAACCCTAAAACCCCTTAATAGACCATAAAATCCCAAAAAAACTCTACATGAAACTAAATAACTTTGTAAAACCCTAAAATACCACAAACCTAATAAAAATCCTATAAATCCTAAAAACCCTAAAAACCCTAAATCCTAAAAATACAACCCCCTAAAACACTAAAAAACAGTAAACATATAAAAACAATAAAATAATCATGAAGACCACAAAAAACATTAAGACCGTAGAATCCCAAAAAACCCAAGAAACCCCATAAAAACACATGTAACCATAAAAACCCTAAAAATTCATGAAAAACATAAAAAACCTAAATACCATAGAACCCCCTAATAAATCCGTAAAAAACCTAGATCCAAGCACAAAATTCTATAAAAATCATGAAAATTATAAAAACCATAAAACCCCTAAAACCCTAAAACCCAAAAGCATTAAAATCCCTAAAAACATAAAAAATACTTTTGAACCCCTAAAAATAATAAAGAACTAAACCCACCTAAATACACTAAATACAATAAAAACACTTTAAACCACTAAAAACTCAAAAAATGCTAACAACTACGATAACCCTAAAACATAGAAGAATATTAAAACCCCATGAAGCCCTAAAATCTAAAAATTACCCAAAACCCCATAAAAACATTAAAACCATTACAAACCCAAAAGAACTACAAATAAAACTAAAAACTATAAAGCATTAAAAGGTCTTTAAAACCATAAATCCTTAAAAAGACATAAAAAAATCAATAAAACTATAAAACCAATTGAAACACTGAAAAGCTAAAAAATATAACAAACCAACAACTACCTTAAAAATAAATAAAAATCCATAAAATCCCTAAGAACACCCAATACCCCTAAAATAAAACTAATAAACTTAAAATACCGTACAAACAAAAAACCCTAAAACTCACAAAATCTCAAAAAATCATAGAAAACATTTGTCTCCATAAATACCCTGAAAACCTAAAAAATAATCTAAAACCACAAAAACACTAAAGCCCCTAAAAACCATAATGAGTGACTAAAACCACTAAAACTATTAAAAACACTAAACACCCTAGAAATATTTAAAACTTGAATGAAAAACAAAAACCTTCAAAACACTAGAAAGCATTCAATAATAATGAAAAACTTTAAAAATTCATGAAAATCTAAAAACCTTAAATCCCTAAGAACCTTTTGAAATCCTAAAAATTCCTTAAATTCCCAATATAATCCTAAAATCTCATAATTCCCTAAAAAAACTGAAATACTACACTAAAACCCTAAAAACCCTAAAATCCCTACAACCACTAAAAAACCCCTAAAACCTTAAAAACATAAAAATCCTAAAACTATAAAAAACTATAAATAAACCCTAAATGACACCAAAAAAACTCAAAACCTCCATTTGGAGACCTTAAAACCCCATTATATCCAAAAGGACACACAAAATATATAAAGACCCTAAAAATCATAAAATCCAATTAGACAACTAAATAACTATAAAAGGCTCCAAAAACACTAATAACCAAAAGAAAACCTAAAATTCATAAAAAATCATAAAAAAATAAAAATAATAAAGTACATAAAAAACCCTAAAAACCCCTAATAGAAAATAAATACCCTAAAACTCCTAGAAGAACATAAAAACCCTAGAAACATAAAAACCCCTAAAACCCCTAAAGGACCCTAAAAACACGAAAAACCATAAAGACCCTAAAACCCCTAAAAGACCCTAGAAACCCTAAATACACTAAATGGACCTAAAACCATCAAAATCGTAAATCCCCAAAAAGAGCCTCAAACCCCCAAAAGACCTTCAAAACCTGAAATACCCTAAAATATCTTAAAACCCCTAAAACACGAAAAAAACCCCTAGAAACCTTCAAATACTAAAAAACCATAAAAAACACTAAAACTCCAAAAAAACAATCGTTAAAATACACTAAAAACTGGAAAAAAACCAAAAATACCCATATAGACTAACTCCAAAAAAAAACCAAAAAAACCCAAAACACCACTAAAATTTAGTAAAAATATAAAAACCCTTTAAGAACCCCAACAATTCCATAAAACCCATAAAAACCATAAAACATCCAAGAAACCCCTTAAAACCCTAAATGAACTAAAATCCCTAATGCCTGAAGGAACCCTAAAAAGCCCTTATTATCATACAAATGGGTAAAACACCAAAAAATTAAATACCTTCAAAAACCCCAACAAAACCCTAAAAATATCAAAAACCCTAAAAAACCATTAAAACCATAAAGACCATAAACAACAAAAAAATCTAAAAAGACATTAAACCCAGAACACTAAACACATAAGGAACTTACAAAAACCAAAAAAACCAAAAAAACCAAAAAAACCCCTAACAGCCCCCCTCCCGGCCTAAAATAACATTAAAAACTCCTAAAATAACCATGAAACACCTAAAACCCCTGAAAATTCATAAGAGAATCCTATAAAACCCCCAAAACCCCCAAAACCCTTAAAATGCCTTAAAATTCCTAAAAAACATAAAAACCAAAATAAAACCATAAAATCCACAAAATGATAAAAAAAACCCTTAAAACCCAATAATTCTTAAAAAACTAAAATCCATAGAATCATTTAAAATCCTAAAAACCTAAAAACCATCTAATTGACCCTAAAGCCCGTAAATATTGTAAATGACCCTACAAAAAAATAATACGCCTAAAAACTATAAACATTAAAAACTATAAAGAAACCTAAAAACTCTAAAACCTATAATTACCATAAATATAATAAAACATCATAAAACACAGTAAAACATTAAAAACAATAAAATCACTAAAAATCATAAAAATAATAAAATCCATAAAAAGAACAACTTTAAAAACCTGAAATGACAATGAAACAATACTGACATACCCTAAAACCACTTCAACCCCTTAAAACCTGAAAACCCCATTAAACCCCTAAGAAAAATAAAACCACTAAAACCATTAAAATCTTAAAAACCCATAAAAGTCCTAAAAAAATAAATAAAATAAAAATACTCAAATAACCTGAACACCCTTAAACAACCATAAAACCTAATGATCCCAAAAATCCAGAAAAAATTAAACCACTAAAAACCCAAAAAAATATAGAAACCCTAATATTCCATACAAACCATAAAAACCCTTTAAAACCCAAAATACAAAAAAACCAAAAAATCCAAATAAACCCAAAAAAACCCGGAAATACCCTAAAACCATGTAAAAAATAAAATATTAATTTAAACACTAAAATTTCCTAATAGACAAAAAAACCCTAAAAATTTGAACACCACTAAAATCATTAAAAAAAGACCCCAAAAAGCCTTTAAAACACTATCCAAAACTAAAATTGCCTAAAAATAATTAAGCAACCTATAAACCCTAAAATACATAAATCTCCAAAAAACTATAAAAACCCTAAAAACACTAAAACCCCTAAAAATCCCTAAAATCACTAAAAGTGATGAAAACCCCTTAAAACCACTAAAAACCCAAAAAAACACTAAAATCCCTAGAAACCTTAGTACAATCCTGAAAACACTAAAACCAATAAAACTATTAAAAACTATACAAATCCCTAAAACCCTTTAAACCCCTAAAACCACTAAATGCCCTGAAAAGACTAAAAATCTAATAACCCTTAAAATAAAAAAACATAAATATAGAAAAAAACAACTTAAAACACTAAAAATCCCTAAAACCCCCTAAAATACTCAAAATTTGAAAAACACTAAAAACCGTTAAACAAAAAATAACCTTAAAAATAGAAAACCCCTAAAATTTTTATAAAATCCCAAAAACCCATTAAAACCATAAATACCATAAAAGCCAAAAAAATATGATAGGAACCCTTAAGAAAATAAAAACCCCTAACAAATCCAAAAAAAAAATGACCCAAAAATCCTAAGACCCATAGAAAACAATAGACCCCAAAACACCTAAAAATCCCATAAAATAATAATTTTTATAAGAATATATAAAATACTTTAAAACACCCCTAATAACCTCAAATGACCTTAAAACACCATCAAAACCCTATAAGACCCTAGAAGACCCTACATAACCTAAAAACCATAAATGAACCTAAAAACACTAAAATTACCTAAAATCCCCTAAAAAGTCATAAAATGTTACAAATCATAAATGACACTAAAAACACTAAAACCCCTAAATGATCCAAAAATAGCCTAAAACCCAAAAAGATTCTAAAAATCTCTAAAAACACAACAAAGGACCCTAAAAATACTAATAACCTAGAAGGAACGTAAATACCCTAAAAACCCTAAATAAAACTAAAAGAATAAAAAAATTCAACAAGAACCTAAAACCCCTAAAAACCCTTAGGACACAAAAAACCATGAAAACACTAAAATCCCCTTAAACCACTAAAACCCCTAAAACACTAAAAACCCTGCAAAACCATAAAAATACCTAAAAACCCTAAAACCTTAAAAAAACATTAAAAAACTAAAAAACCTAAAAAACCAAAAAACCCACTTTAAAACCCAAAAGGACATTAAAATCCATAAAAGTCATAAAAACAATAAAATAACCTAAAACCCCAAAAAATTAAATTTCCTTAAAAATCCTAAAAACCATAAAACCCTAATCCCATTTAAAAGTATATAAGTCCATAAAATTCCTAAAACACTAAAAACAACTTAAAACCGCTAATCCCCAAAAATCATAAAAACCCCAAACCCTAAAAACCCACTAAGACCTCGAAAAACTAGAAATCCTCTAAAAACACTAAAAACCCTAAACCCCCTTAAACACTAAACACCCTTAAAACCCCTAAAAACTATAAAAAACACTAAAAAATCCAAAAAACATAAAACCATAATGTGCTTAAAACCCTAAAAAAACTAATAAACATAAAAAAACTCAAAAAACCAAAAAAACACTAAAAACACTAGAAATGCTAAAACCAAGAAACACCTTTAAAAATCATCATTAAAACCATAAAACCCTTGAAACTATAAAACCCTTGAAAACCATTAAATCCTTGAAAATCCCAAAAAAAAACATTAAAACCCCAAAAACCCTGTAAAAACCCTATAACACCCAAAACCATAAAAATTACTAAAAATTTCTAATAATACATTCAGAACCTTATAAAACCCTAAAATACAATAAAACCCCAAAAAGACCCATAATCCCCGAAACCGGTAAAAATACTAAATGAATCTAAGAACATTACAAACCCAAAAAACTATGAAAAACCATGAAAACCCTAAAAAACTAAAAACATGGAACCCCTAAAAAGCATAAATATCACTTTAAACCTATAAAAACACTAAAAACCACATAAATCCACTAAAACATTCCATATACGCCGTAAATACACTTGAACCCACAAAAACCCTTATAGCCCCTAAAACCACTAAAACACTTAAGGACACAAAATAAACCATAAAAACCAAAACCCCTAAAAAACTAAAAGACTCTAAAAGAAATAAAAACTCTATAAAAACTAAAAAATAAAACAATAAAACCCATAAAATAGGAAAAACCCCTTAAAAATTAAAATACTCTGAAAAACTAAAAATAAAAAAAATATAAAACCCTAAAAAAATGATAACCCATACAAAAATACTAATAAATATATAAGACCCTTCTAAACCATAATAAAAAATGAATACCCCTAAAACCCATAAAGAACCTTGAAAAACTATTTAAAACCCAAAGCAAACATTAATCCCATTAAAAACCCTAAACAACACAAAAACTCTAAAAAAACACAAAAAATCAAAAATAACCTAAAATAATACTAAAACACCTAAAAGATCCCAAATCTCCTGAGAACCGCTAAAAACATAGACCCCTAAAAACCAAAAAACACTAAGAACAATTTAAAATAATAAAAACACAAAAAAATCCTTAAAATCACTAAAAACTATAAAACCCCTAAATAATCTCAAAGCCACTAATAAACCTAAAACCCCTATACCCCCCAAAAAAAATAATCGACACTGAAAACACAATAACACCTAAAATTTCTGAAAACCTAAAACCCCTAAATCCAGTAAATCCCCCTAAAACACTCAAAAAACCTTAACCCTTCCCCATAAACCCTAAAAACCATAAAAACATCAAAAAAAATGTAAAAGCCACTAAAACCCAAAAGATCAATAAAAAAATACAAAAACCATAAGATCTTTAAAACACCTCAAAAAACAATAAAATTAGAAAAATCCTAAAAAAACTATCAAGACCTAAAGAATCCATTAAAACAAAAAAATCTCTAAAAACATAAACACACTAAAAATCACTAAAAAACACAAAAAAACCTAAAAACCCTAAAACCCAAAAAAACCAAAAACCCTAAATCCACTTAAAACCCTAAAAACCCCAAAACCCCAATATCCCTGAAAACCCCAAAAAACACTGTGAAAACCCTAAAACCCCTCAAAATCCCTAAAATATATAAAAAACTCTTAAAACAGAAAAAAAACCCAACTCAACCATAAAACTCATAAAAACAGTAAAAACCCTAGAAACGTTAAAACAAATAAAAACCATAAAAAACAATAAAAACCCTTAAAATCCACAAAAATCATATAAAACATTAAACCATAAAAAATCCATAACACCCTAAAACCCCAAAAAATCCTTTATGAGACCCTAAAAATCCTAAAACCCCTAAAGACCATAAACAACCCTATTAAAAACATATAACTATAGAAAACCATTAAGATCCATAGAAAACACTAAGGCCCCCTTGAAACCCTAAAACAATAAAAATACTTAAAATCCAAAAAAACTATACAAACCAAAAAACCAAAAAAACCCCAAAACCCAAACAATACAAAAAAACCGTAAAAACATCAAATAAACTATAACTGTAAAACTATTATAAAACCCTTGAAGTCCTAAAATACCCTAATACTCTAAAAACCATTAAAACACTAAAATGACTAAATTCTAAAAACCATAGAGTACTAAAAATCCACGACGATACATAGTTAAAATTGCCTCTCCGATGCCACTCTGTCCTACTAACAGGTTCACCCCTCTCAGTGGTAGCTTATGGGCTGATCAGGTTGATGATCAGAATGATGAGGATACAGAAGGGTCCTCCAAGCTGGCTCACCTGGTATCATCACATGAGGTTGGTTCTCAACCTCCTGATGATCTGGGACAAAAATACCGGACTGCCAAAGTTAATCGTTCACCTAAGAAGAACCTTGTGGGAAAGCCCAAGAAGAAAGGGAAGAAATAATAGGCGAAGGCCGGGACCATGAATGTTTGCATCACCCTGGTGAATGGGGAGACATATTCCTAATCTGATTCAGATACTCTTCTGGAACTGCCAGGGGATTGGGAATCCTCCCACAGTTTCAAACGTTATTAATTTCCTCACTTCTCAGAGGCCTCTTGTTCTTGGTATTGTTGAGCCAAATATCCCGTTCGATAATTGGATGTGTTTTAGCTGGCATAATCTTGGTTAGTTATATGTTGCAAATACTACTAATGAAAATGGTCTTGATATCCTTTGGGTGCATAAGCATGATGACATTCAGTTGACATCAGCTGAGGTGAGTCCTCAAGTCATCACCTTATCTGTCATGTACAACTTTTCCCCTCTCTATCTATCTTTTGTCTTTTCCTCTTGCTCTTATTTTAAGAGACGAGCCTTATGGGAACAACTGACTACGTTTTATGGGCTCATTGAGTACAGTTGGATTGTTGTTGGGGATTTTAACAATGTTTTGCGTCCAAATGACAGGATTAGATCCAATTTCTCTTTCTTTGATGCCGTGTATTTTTCTTCTAGTCTTGATGCCTGTAATCTCTCAGAGGTCCTAGTTTCTGGAGCCTCTTTCACTTGGGGGCGTTCTAATGTGAATGGTAGGTAGGCCAGAAAGCTGGCCAGGTGCATCTAAAGGATCAATGATGCGACCCAGCCCTTTGTTGTCTCGGGCTTTACCCTTCCCAAGATTCACTTGGATTACAATCCTTTGATTTTCAACTGCTTCATAGGCATCTCAAGATCTTCACCCTTGCCTTTTACGTTCAATTATTCATGGATTATGATTCATGGCTGTAGGGAAATTTTTCATAGTAGCTGTAATAAATACTTTCACAGCAGTCATTACCATAGCTTGGTTTTGAGGCTCAAAAAAATTAAAGCCTTGTTAAATATTGGAGTAAGGGATGCTTTTCTAGTCAGGATAATGATATCTGAGATGCTGATCATCAACTTGCTGTCCAGAAAGAAGCGAACCTTCTCCTTCCCCTGCCCTCTCATGAGGAATTACAACTCCATTAAAAACTCGATGATCTTATGGCTCTCAAGGAGATGTTGGCAAAGAACCAATTGAGCGTGAGATGGCTCAATGATGGATATCGTAACTCGAAATTCTTATGTTGTTTGCACAGGGGAAAAAAGACAAAAACTGTCTCAAGGCTGTCTGCATCTCAGTTTTCACCTTCACTTTGGAGTATGATATTTCTGCTGATATTCTTAATCATTTTCAAGGGATTTATTCAGATGATGGTAGAGAGTACATACTACCCTTGATAGAATCCATTCTTGCACATGTTGATGAGAATCAGAACTGAGCTCTAATGATACCGCCCCCTGTAGAGGAGGTTAGGGTTGCTCTATTTTCTCTGAATATTGACATCACAGCGGTACCGGATGGCTTCACCAACAAATTCTTCATGTTTTACAGGGATATCCTGCACGAGGGCATCATCGGTGTTGTTCAAGAATTCTTTCTTTCTACTATTTTCCCACATCGGGTCAAATCTAACTTCATTTCCATGATTCCTAAAAGGGACAATTCCATTGATATTGGTCACTTTCGACCGGTGTCCATTGGAAACAATGTACCCAAACTTATCATCAACATTCTAGTCATGCGACTTTTGAAGTTCTTGGGGGATATACATACCCATTTTCAGATTGGATTCATCCCAGGGAGTAACATCCAGGACTGCATGTTCAGGGCCTCGGAGAGCATCAACGTTATGCAGAAGCAGTCCAAGCAAGGAAACTTTGCGTTGAAGATTGACATCTCCAAGGCATTTGACACCATCATGTGGAGTTTTATCTCCTACGTCCTGTCTAAGTATGGCTTCTTGAGAAATTATATTAGGATCATCATGTCCATTCTCATAAGTTGGTGGGTTTTTATTCTTTTAAATGGTTCCCCTAAAGGGTTCTTCCCCAACTCTCGTGGGGTCAGACAGGGTGATCATCTCTTAGGAATCCTCTTTGCCATTTCAGAGGACTACTTAATCAGGTGCCACATTGACCTTTTCCGGGCTGGCCTTTTCACGCCTATTCGTGAAGGGAGGGATCTTCATGAGCCATCCCATCTGGTGTATGAAGATGATATTATCTTGTTTGGCCAGGCTTATAAGCGGACCTTGAATTCCATCCGAATGATCTTCCGACATTATGAATTTGTGGGAGGACAATCCAGTAGCTATAGAAATTCATTGATTTTCTTTGGGGAGGGGATCCCATGGTCCTGGCAGATCACCATTTCCATGCCCCTTGGTGTCAAGAGAGGGTCATTAACTTTTGACTACCTGGGCATTCCCATATTTTGGGGACGTGTCAAACGGTGTTACCTTGAGAATATTGCTTCCAAAATCACTCAAAATTTGGTGAAATGGAAAGGAGAATCCCTCTCTCAAGATGGAAGCGTATGCCTTATCAATTCAGTGATTACCTCTATGTTCACTGATGAGTCTTACATTTACAGGTGGTCGGTAAATCTCATCAAGGACTTGGAAGGAAAGATAAGAAACATTTCCTAGACGGGGTGTACAACTCAAAGGAAATTGGTTACCATGTTTTGGAAGGAGTGCATCAAGCCAATTGAGTTGGGTGGGCTTGGAATCAGAGACTTCAGATGATTCAACGATACCCTCCTTGCTAAATATACATAGGGGATGAAAAGTCCTATGGATCGGAGTTTAGACTTCACTTGGGAATGATTTGTGCTTATGTTCTGTGATGGATATGAAGGGTACTTCCCCTATTCTGTTTCGCCAGAAATTTGGGCTTCATACAAGGACATTGTCTCTCATTCTAAATGGTTTCTTTCAAATCACTCAGCCTTGAATTATTTGACCAAGTGTTGGCTTAATAGGCCCCTGTAAGACTTCATCAGCCCTCCTTTTTTCCTGAGGAGCCTATCTATTACGAAGTTCATCCTGAGGCTGGAACAGTTCGAGGATTTACTCCCGTCTGTAGTTCTAATCCAAATCCAGTGAAACTAATTCATTGACTCTGATTTCCTAATATGGAAACCCAATCTTGTTGGGTGACTTACTAGCAAGGATTACTATCGGTATTATTGCGCCAGGGGATCCCCTCCAACGGACTGGATCTCTAAGTTCATGAGGAATTTTATTCCTCATGCTAATCATCTCCTTATCTAGAAAATCTGGATGAATCGGCTGCCCATGTAGATCCACTTCCGGCGAGATGGTCTCAACCTTGTCTCCATGTGTTTCCTTTTCCTTGGGGTGGAAGAAAACGTCCATCACACCATCCTTCAGTGCAGATTCAGTGCTGATCTTTGGGGCTATTTGCAACAGAATTTTGAGTTCCCAGCTGGCGGGGACAGGTCCCTTCTTGAGCTCTTGGTAGACCTACCTTACTAGGATTACAGTGAGCGAGTCCAAAACCTTTTTCTAGCTGTGGTTGTAGCCACCATATTATATATCTATACTTCTCGGAACGCGGTTTCCATAAATAAGAAATGACTCTCCTTTCATGGTGGCGTTGTGGCGATCCACAGGACTGTCTATGCGGCCTCCTGTATTCAGACATGACATATAGAGAATGACTTCAGCGAACTGATCATCCTTCAGTTTCTTGGTGTTTCTGGTATGGAAAAAAACCCCATGGTCCCCAGATTTATTCGATGGATCCCTCCACTCCCCTCCTTGATTAATGTCAATGTGGACGGTGCAGTCCTTGGCGCCCTAGGCACTGCTGAATGTGGTGGGGTTTTCCGCACCTACTAGGGCTTTGTCAAAGGATGTTTTCAGATCATTATTGGTAATGGGTGTGCACTTGAAGTGGAATTGTGGGCATAATAAAGGTGATTGAGTATGAAATCAAGTTTGGGTGGAGTTTCCTGTGGCTTGGGTCTGATTCTATGCTTGCTGTGAATGCTCTTAAAAACAGATCTAGGTGCATCCCCTGGAGGCTCCATTCCCCGTGGATGGACTGCATGGACATGTGCCAAAGGATGAATCTCACTGTGACACATGCCTACCGGGAGGCCAATGTGGTTGTAGATGCTCTCTCCATGAAGGCTATTGTGGAGCAGCATTCACTATGGTCCTTTTTTTTCATGCGTCCCTACTCCTCTTTCGTCGTGTCTGACTTGAAGGGTGAGGTTCACACCCGGTTATGTAATCCCACCTGTTAGCACTCTGTTGGACCTTTTCTTTTCGTTTAATTTTGGGGGGGCCATGCTTGCCTGGTCGCAAGCCTTGCTTGCCCTAAAACCCCTATGAATCTCTAAGAAATGAAAAAAAAACCATATTAAAACCCTAAAAAACGTTCATGTCTCTACAAAAACCAGAAAATCCTAAAACCCCTTAAATTTGTAAAAACCCCCAAAAACCCCCAAAATGAACTTAGAACCCCTAAAACCCTAAAACCACAAAAAAACTCTAAAAAATCTATAAAACTCTAAAAACCCTAAAAACCCTAAAACCCAATAACCTCTAAAAGGTCATAAAAACCCTTTAAATTCCTAAATGGACATAATATCATAATAAACATTAAACAACCAAAGAATAATAAAAACAACTAAAACACCATAAAACCCATAAAATCCATTAAAACCATAAAAATATAAAACCCCATAAAGACACTAAAAACACTAACAATTATAAATGAACAGAAAATACCATAAACCAACTAAAGTGACCTAAAACCCCTAAAATTGTATAATTTATTTATAATCCCTGAAAACCCTAAAATACTATAAGACCCCAAAAAACCTAAAGGGCCGTAAAAACCCTAAAAGAACCAAAAAACACTTAAAACCCATACAAGATCCTAGAAGTACCAAAAAACCCTAAAGGAAACAAAAAGTGATAGAAAACAATCAATGACCCAACACCCCACAAAAACCATTAAACCCCGTAAAAACCCTAAAAGACCCAAGAACCCCTAAAAACCCACATCCCATAAAAGTACAAAAAACCATAAAAGATAGTAAAAACCATAAAATCCACAAAACTGTAAAGATCCTAAAAACCCCTAAGAAATTTAAAAGAATGTAAAAACTATAAAATCCCAAAAATCTCAAAAACCCTTAAAAGATGATAAAACCCAGAAATTGCTCGAAACACATAATAAATTTAAAACAATAAAAACCTACAAAACTATATAAAACCCCTAACAAAACCCTAAAAACACTAAACCCCCTAAAAACCTAAAAGAGAAAAAAACCCAAGAAACAAAAAATCACTAAATTTCCCTAAAAACATTAAAATACCCCAAACCATTAAAAACCTTAAAAGACACAAAAACCATAAAAGACCCTAAAACTTGAAAAGCACATAAAACCCCTAAAAACATTAAAATACCCTAAAAATTATAAAATATCATGAAACACTACAATGTATAAAATACCCTAAAAACAAAACCCATAAAACCCTCAGACACCCAAAAACACCTAAAAACACAAAAAAAACCCTTAAAACCATATGAAAAACATAAAACCACTAAATCCCTAAAAACCCATAAAAACCTTAAAACCCTAAAACCCTTACACCAAAAAAAAATTAAAAATCCATAAAAATCATAAAACCACTAAATCTCCTTAAAAACCTAGAAAACTAAAAAATACATAAAAGCCATAACAACACCATTAAACACATAAAATACCTAAAAACCAAAAAAACCCCTAAAAATGAAACCCCCCGAAAATCATAAACTGCACTGAAAACAGAAAAAAATGTAAAACCCCTATAATCCTAAAACTCCCTGAAAACCATGAAAAACTAAAATAATACCACAACACCCCTAACCCCCCCAAAAAACCATTAAGAACCCCCCAAAACTCAAAAAAAAAACATAAAACACCGTAAGGAATCTTAAACAGCCTATAAAACACTAAAAATCCATAAAAATATTAAAAAACATAAAACCCCTCAAAACTCTAAATTCCCAAAAAGAACATAAATAGCACTATAATCTCTAAGAACCCTAAAAACACTAAAACCCCTTTTAAACACAAAAAAAATCCCCATACCCAAAAGTAACCACTAGAACCCCTACAATTTTTTAAGACTCTTAAACAACATAAACACTAATATAACCCTAAAAACCTTAAAAATAGTAAAAACCCTAAAACCCCTATGAAAGTATTAAAACACACTAAAACACCTATAAAATACTAAGAAAACCCAAAAAACCAATAAAAACACAAATATATATAAATCTTACAAAAATACCATTATAACCATAAAACCCCTGAATCCCGTAAAATCCCTACGAAACCCTAAAACCCCTAAAAACCCTAAAAACTTAAAAAGACAAAAAACCACTTTGAAAACCTAAAAACATTAAATCACACTAAAAAACATAAATACCCAAAAATCACTAAAACCATAAATGACCCTAAAACTCTAAAAACCATAAAAAAACTTAAAACCACAAAATTCCTTAAAACCCTAATAATCATTAAAAGCCCTAAAAACCATAAAAACACTAAAAACCCTAATACCCTAAAACCATAGAAAACATAAATCCATTAATACCATTTAAAATACAAATAATCCTAAAAACCATAAATCCACGAAACCCCCTAAAACCATAAAAAGCTAAAAAACCATAAAAAACCCTAAAAAACAAAAAATCATTAAAACCATTAAAACCCCTAAGGGACTAAAACCATCTAAAAACTCTAAAACCCATAAAACCATTAAAAAGAATAAAAAATACAAAAAAACCAAAACACCCTAAAACCCCCCAAATAAATATAAAAATATAATAACAAACACTATAAAAAATAAATGACGTATAACACATCAAACCCCTCAAACCATACAAACCCCTAAAAAACCTAAAAACTATAAAAAACGTAAAAACCATAAAAATAATTAAAAACCTTATAATACAGAAAAACCCAAATAAACTAAAAACCCCTAAAACCAAAAACACCTATAAACCCATAAAACTCCTAAAAATGATAAAACCCTGAAAACCATACTTTTTTATATATCCCTAAAAATCATTAAAACACAAAAGGACCTAAAACCCTTAAATGCAATAAAAATAAAAATAATCCTAAAACCCCTAAGAATACTAATAATATCAAAAACACAAAAAAAACTATAAAACCCCCAAAAAAATATAACCCAAAACCCCCTAAAAACACTAAAAATACTAGAAACCCTAAAACCCCTATAATCCTTTAAAATAAAAATAAAAACCTAAACAACTAAAAACCTAAAATAAATTAATAAAACTATGAAACATAAAGAACTCTAAAATCATTCAAAACACCTAAAGAGGTTAAAATCCATAAACCCCTGAAAGCCCCAAAAATTCATTAAAACCCTTAAGATCCCTAAAAACCCCAAAATACACTAAAATACCTAAAAACCATAAAATAACCTTATAACCATAAAAACCATAAAACCCCTAAAACCTTAAATAACCCATAAAATCCCATAACCCCCCCAAACCCTAAAACTCTAAAAACCCTGAATACTAAATAAATCCACTAAAACCCCAACAAAAACCCCCAAAATCCCCAAACCCGCTAAAAATGGTTAAAACCCCTAAAATAACCCTAAAACCATAAAAACCATTAGTGAAACTTAAAATAATAAAATACATAAAACCCTAAAAAACTCCCAAAACCATAATAAACCCAAATAACAGTAAAATGCCTAAAAACCCTAAACCCCAAAAAACCCATAAATCCTTAAAACCCCTAAAGATAAAAAATTTCATAAAAACATTCAAAACCATAAAACCCCTAAAAACCATAATACCCTCAAAAAAGTCCAAAAATCCATAAAACCACTGAAAACCTAAAAAACATTAAAAACCCTTAAAAACCTTAAAACCTATAAACCTAAAAAATATTACAAACCCTATTAAACCCATAAAAATAAAAAAAACCATAAAAATCTAAAACCCCCCTAAAACACTAAAAAACCTAAATGCCCTAAAATTACTAATACACAAAAAAATCCTTAAAACCCCAAAACTCATAAGGTCCCTAAAAAACCTAAAAACTATAAAATCCCAAAAAAACCATAAAATACTAATACCACTAGAAACCCTAAATACATTAAAAACCATAAAACCCATTAAATGGCCCTAAATCCATAAAGCATTAAACACCCTAAAAACCCTTAATAGACCCTAAAATCAAAAAAAACCTCTACATGAACCTAAATAACTTTGTAAACCCCTAAAATTCCCCAAACATAATAAACGTCCTATAAAACCTAAAAACCCTAAAAAACAAAATCCTAAAAATACAACCCCCTAAAACACTAAAAAACAGTAAAAACATAAAAACACTAAAATAATCATGAAGACCACAAAAAACATTACGGCCAAAGAATCCCAAAAAACCCAGGAAACCCCATAAAAACACATGTCACAATAAAAACACTAAAAATTCATGAAAAACATAAAATACCTAAATAACATAGAACCCCCTAATAAATCCATAAAAAACCTAGGTCCAAGCCCAAAATTCTATAAAAATCATGAAAACTATAAAAATCATAAAAACCCTAAAACCCTAAAACCCAAAAAGAATTAAAATCCCTAAAAAACATAAAAAATTCTTCTGAACCCCTAAAAATAATAAAAAACTAAAACCCCCTAAATACACTAAAAACAATAAAAACACTTTAAACCACTAAAAACTCAAAAAATGCTAACAACTATGATAACCCTAAAACCTAGAAGAATATTAAAACCCCATGAAGCCCTAAAATCAAAAAATTACCCAAAACCCCATAAAAACATTAATACCATTACAAACCCTTAAAAACTAAAATAACACTAAAAACTATAAAAGATTAAAAGGTCTTTAAAACCATAAATCCTTCAAAATACATAAAAAAACAAAAAAAAAACAGCAAAACCAATTGAAACCCTGAAAACCTAAAAAATATAACATACGAAAAACTACCTTAAAAATACATAAAAATCTATAAAATCCCTAAGAACACCGAATACCCCTAAAATAAAACTAATAAACTTAACATACCATAATAAAAAAACCCCTAAAACTCACAAAATCTCAAAAAATAATAGAAAACATTTTTCTCCATAAATACCCTGAAAACCTAAAAAATAATCTAAAACCACAAAACACGAAAGCTCGTAAAAACCGTAAAGAGTGCCTAATACCCCTAAAACTATTAAAAACACTAAACACCCTAGAAATATTTAAAACTTTAAAGAAAAATAAAACCTTCCAAACACTAGAAATAATTCAAAAATAATGAAAACCTTTAAAAATTCATGAAAATCTAAAAACCTTAAATCCCTAAGATCCTTTTGAAATCCTAAAAATTCCTTAAATTCCCAATATAATCCTAAAATCTCATAATTCCCAAAAAAACCTGAAATACTATACTAAAATCCTAAAAACCCTAAAATCTCTACAACCCCTAAAAAACCCCTAAAACCTTAATAACATAAAAATCCTAAAACTCTAGAAAACAGTAAATAAACACTTAATGACACCAAAAAAACTCAAAACCCCCATTTGGAGACCTTAAAACCCCATTAAAGCCAAAAGGACCAAAAAAATATTTAAAGACCCTAAAAATCATAAAATCCCATTAGATAACTGAATATCTATAAAACGCTCCAAAAACACTAATAACAAAAAAGGAAACATAAAATTCATTAAAAATCATAAAAAAATAAAATTCATAAAGTACCTAAAAAACTCTAAAAACCCCTAATAGACAACAAATACCCTAAAACTACTAGAAGACCATAAAACCCCTAGAATCATAAAAACCCCTAAAACCCCTAAAGGACCCTAAAAACACTAAAATCCATAAAGACCCTAAAACCCCTATTGGACCCAAGAAACCCTAAAAACACTAAATGGACCTAAAACCATCAAAATCGCAAATCCCCAAAAGACCCTAAAACCCCCAAAAGACCTTCAAAACCCGAAATCCCCTAAAATATCTGAAAACCCATAAAACACGAAAAAAACCCTAAAACACCTTCAAATCCTAAATCCTTCAAGAGCCTTAAAACACCAAAAAAATATTTAAAATAAACTAAATACAGGAAAAAACCAAAAATCCCCAAAATGACTAACTCCAAAAAAAACCAAAAAAACCCAAAACACCCCTAAAATTTCGTAAAAATTGTAAAACCCTTTAAGAACCCCAACAATCCCATTAAAACCCTAAAAACGATAAAACATCCAAGAAACCCCTTAAAACCCTAAATGACCTAAAATCCCTAATGCCCAAAGGAACCCTAAAAATCCCTTAATATCATCCAAACTGGTAAAACACCAAAAAATTAAATACCTTCAAAAACCCCAACAAAACCCTAAAAATATCAAAAACCATAAAAACCCATTTAAACCATAAAGACCAAAAAAAATCCAAAAAGACATTAAACACAGAACACTAAAACCATAAGGAACCTACAAAAACCAAAAAACCAAAAAACCAAAAAACCAAAAAACCCCTAACAGCCCCCCTCCCTGCCTAAAATAACATTAAAACCTCCTAAAATAACTATGAAACACCTAAAAACCCCAAAAAATCCATAAGAGAATACTATAAAATCCCCCAAACCTCCAAAAGCCTCAAAGTGCCTTAAAATGCCTAAAAAACATAAAAATAAAAATAAAACCATAAAATCCACAAAATGATAAAAAAACCCTTAAAACTCAATAATTCTTAAAAAAATAAATTCCATAAAAACCTTTCAAACCCTAAATAACCTAAAAACCATCTAATAGACCCTAAACCCGTAAATATTGTAAATGACCCTACAAAATAATAAAATCCCTAAAAAAATATAAACATTAAAAACTATAAAGGAACCTAAAAACTCTAAATCCTATAATATCCATAAACATAATAAAACATCATAAAACACCCTAAATCAGTAAAAACAATAAAATCACTAAAAATCATAAAAATAATAAAATCCTTAAAAAGAACAACTTTAAAAACCTGAAATGACAAAGAAGCAATACTAACATACCCTAAACCCACTTCAGCCCCTTAAAACCTGAAAACCCCATTAAACCCCTAAAAAAACTAAAACCACTAAAAACCATTAAAATCCTAAAAACCCATAAAAGTCCTAAAAAACTAAACACAATAAAAATTCCCAAATAACCTGGACACCCTTAAACAACCATAAAACCAAATGTTCCCTAAAATCCAAAAAAACATAAAACACTAAAAACCGAAAAAAATCTAGAAACAGTAATATTCCATACAAACCAAAAAAACCCTTTAAAACCCAAAAGTCAAAAAAACCAAAAAATCCAAATATAACCAAAAACTCGGAAATACCCTAAAAACTTGTAAAAAAAAATTCATTTAAACACTAAAAGTTCTAAATAGACACAAAAAAAACCCTAAAACATTGAACACCACTAAAATCTTTAAAAAAATACCCCAAAAGCCTTTAATACACAATAAAAAAAATAAAAATGCCCAAAAATAATTAAGCAACATATAAACCATAAAATACATAAATATCTAAAAAACAATAAAAACCCTAAAAACACTAAAACCCCTAAAAATCCCTAAAATCACTAAAAGTGATGAAAACCCCTTAAAACCACTAAATACCAAAAAAACACTAAAATACCTAGAAAAATTAGTACAATCCTGAAAACACTAAAACCAATAAAACTATTATAAACTATACAAATCCCTAAACCCCTTAAAACCCCTAAAACCACTAAATGCCCTAAAAATACTAAAAATCTAAAAAACCGTAAAACAAAAAAAACATAAATATAGAAAAAAAAACCACTTAAAACACTAAAAATCCCTTACACCCCCTAAAATACCCAAAATTTCAAAAACACTGAAAACCCTTAAACAAAAAATAACCTTAAAATATAGAACACCCCTAAAATTCTTATAAAATCCCAAAACCCATTTAAACCATAAATACCATAAAATCCAAAAAAATAAGATAGGAACCCTTAAGAAAATAAAACCCCCTAAAAATCCAAAAAAACAAAATGACCCAAAAAACCTAAGACCCAAAGAAAACAATAGACCCCAAAACCACTAAAAATACAATAAAATAATAATTTTTTTAAGAATATATAAAAGACTTTAAAACACCCCTAATAACCTCAAATGACCTTATAACCCCATCAAATCACTATAAGACCCTAGAAGACCCTATATACCCTAAAAACCATAAATGAACATAAAAACACTAAAATTACCTATAACCCCCTAAAAGGTCATAAAATGCTCAAAATCATAAATGACACTACAAACACTAAAACCCCTAAATGATCCAAAAATAGCCTAAAACCCAAAAATATTCTAAAAATCTCTAAAAACAAAACAAAGGACCCTAAAAATACTAATAACCTAGAAGGAATGTAAAGACCCTAGAAACCCTAAATAAAACTAAAAGAATAAAACAATTCAACAGGACCCTAAAACCACTAAAAACCCTTAGGACACAAAAAACCATGAAAACACTAAAACCCCCTTGAACCACTAAAACCCCTAAAACACTAAAAACCCTAAAAAACCATAAAAATACCTAAAAGCCCTAAAACCATAACAAACTTTAAAAAACTAAAAAACATAAAAACCATTAAAACCCGTTTAAAACCCAAAAAGACATTAAAATCCTTAAATGTCATAAATAAAATAAAATATCCTAAAACCCCTAAATATTAAATGTCATTAAAAATTACAAATACAATAAAACCCTAATCCCCTTTAAATGTATAAAACTCCATAAAATTCCAAAAAAACTAAAAAAAACTTAAAACCGCTAATCCCCAAAAATCATAAAAACCCCAAAACCCCAAAACCCACTAAGTCCTAGAAAAACTAGAAAACCTCTAAAAACACTAAAAAGCCTAAACCCCATTAAACACTAAAAACCCTTAAAACCCCTAAAAACAAGAAAAAACACTAATAAATCCAAAAAACATAAAACCATAATGTCCTTAAAAACCTAGAAAACCTAATAAACATAAAAAAACTCAAAAAACCAAAAAAACACTAAAAAACACTAGAAATTATAAAACAAAGAAACACCTTTAAAAAAATCTTTAAAACCATAAAACCCTTGAAACAATAAAACCCTTGAAAACCATTAAAACCTTGAAAATCCCAAAAAAAAAAATTAAAACCCCAAAAACCCTATAAAAACCATAAAACACCTTATACCATAAAAATTACTGAAAACTCTAAATTCCCAAAAAGAACTTAAATAGCACTATAATCTCTAAGAACCCTAAAAACACTAAAACCCCTTTTAAACACAAAAAAAATCCCCAAACCCAAAAGTAACCACTAGAACCCCTACAATTTTTTAAGACTCTTAAACAACATAAACACTAATATAACCCTAAAAACCTTAAAAATAGTAAAAACCCTAAAACCCCTATGAAAGTATTAAAACACACTAAAAAACCTATAAAATACTAAGAAAACCCAAAAAACCAATAAAAACACAAATATATATAAATCTTACAAAAATACCATTATAACCATAAAACCCCTGAATCCCGTAAAATCCCTACGAAACCCTAAAACCCCTAAAAACACTAAAAACTTAAAAAGACAAAAAACCACTTTGAAAACCTAAAAACATTAAAACACACTAAAAATAATAAATACCCAAAAATCACTAAAACCATAAATGACCCTAAAACTCTAAAAACCATAAAAAAACATAAAACCACAAAATTCCTTAAAACCCTAATAATCATTAAAAGCCCTAAAAACCATAAAAACACTAAAAACCCTAAAACCCTAAAACCATAGAAAACATAAATCCATTAATACCATTTAAAATACAAATAATCCTAAAAACCATAAATCCACGAAACCCCCTAAAACCATAAAAACGCTAAAAAACCATAAAAAACCCTAAAAAACAAAAAATCATTAAAACCATTAAAACCCCTAAGGGACTAAAACCATATACAAACTCTAAAACCCATAAAACCATTAAGAAGAATAAAAAATAAAAAAAAAACCAAAACACCCTAAAACCCCCCAAAAAAATATAAAAATATAATAACAAACACTATAAAAAATAAATGACGTATAACACATCAAACCCCTCAAACCATACAAACCCCTAAAAAACCTAAAAACTATAAAAAACGTAAAAACCATAAAAATAATTAAAAACCTTATAATACATAAAAACCCAAATAAACTAAAAACCCCTAAAACCAAAAACACCTATAAACCCATAAAACTCCTAAAAATGATAAAACCCTGAAAACCATACTTTTTTATATATCCCTAAAAATCATTAAAACACAAAAGGACCTAAAACCCTTAAATGCAATAAAAATAAAAATAATCCTAAAACCCCTAAGAATACTAATAATATCAAAAACACAAAAAAAACTATAAAACCCCCAAAAAAATATAACCCAAAACCCCCTAAAAACACTAAAAATACTAGAAACCCTAAAACCCCTATAATCCTTTAAAATAAAAATAAAAACCTAAACAACTAAAAACCTAAAATAAATTAATAAAACTATGAAACATAAAGAACTCTAAAATCTTTCAAAACACCTAAAGAGGTTAAAATCCATAAACCCCTGAAAGCCCCAAAAATTCATTAAAACCCTTAAGATCCCTAAAAACCCCAAAATACACTAAAATACCTAAAAACCATAAAATAACTTTATAACCATAAAAACCATAAAACCCCTAAAACCTTAAATAACCCATAAAATCCCATAACCCCCCCAAACCCTAAAACTCTAAAAACCCTGAATACTAAATAAATCAACTAAAACCCCAACAAAAACCCCCAAAATCCCCAAACCCGCTAAAAATGGTTAAAACCCCTAAAATAACCCTAAAACCATAAAAACCATTAGTGAAACTTAAAATAATAAAATACATAAAACCCTAAAAAACTCCCAAAACCATAAAAAACCCAAATAACAGTAAAATGCCTAAAAACCCTAAACCCCAAAAAACCCATAAATCCTTAAAACCCCTAAAGATAAAAAATTTCATAAAAACATTTAAAACCATAAAACCCCTAAAAACCATAATACCCTAAAAAAAGTCCAAAAATCCATAAAACCACTGAAAACCTAAGAAACATTAAAACCCCTTAAAAACCTTAAAACCTATAAACCTAAAAAATATTACAAACCCTATTAAACCCATAAAAATAAAAAAAACCATAAAAATCTAAAACCCCCCTAAAACACTAAAAATCCTAAATGCCCTAAAATTACTAATACACAAAAAAACCTTAAAACCCCAAAACTCATAAGGTCCCTAAAAAACCTAAAAACTATAAAATACCAAAAAAACCATAAAATACTAATACCACTAGAAACCCTAAATACATTAAAAACCATAAAACCCATTAAATGGCCCTAAATCCATAAAGCATTAAACACCCTAAAAACCCTTAATAGACCCTAAAATCAAAAAAAACCTCTACATGAACCTAAATAACTTTGTAAACCCCTAAAATTCCCCAAACATAATAAACGTCCTATAAAACCTAAAAGCCCTAAAAACCCAAAATCCTAAAAATACAACCCCCTAAACACTAAAAAACAGTAAAAACATAAAAACACTAAAATAATCATGAAGACCACAAAAAATATTACGGCCAAAGAATCCCAAAAAACCCAGGAAACCCCATAAAAACACATGTAACCATAAAAACCCTAAAAATTCATGAAAAACATAAAATACCTAAATAACATAGAACCCCCTAATAAATCCATAAAAAACCTAGGTCCAAGCCCAAAATTCTATAAAAATCATGAAAACTATAAAAATCATAAAAACCCGAAAACCCTAAAACCCCAAAAGAATTAAAATCCCTAAAAAACATAAAAAATTCTTCTGAACCCCTAAAAATAATAAAAAACTAAAACCCTCTAAATACACTAAAAACAATAAAAACACTTTAAACCACTAAAAACTCAAAAAATGCTAACAACTATGATATCCCTAAAACCTAGAAGAATATTAAAACCCCATGAAGCCCTAAATTCAAAAAATTACCCAAAACCCCATAAAAACATTAATACCATTACAAACCCTTAAAAACTAAAATAACACTAAAAACTATAAAACATTAAAAGGTCTTTAAAACCATAAATCCTTCAAAATACATAAAATAATAAAAAAAACAACAAAACCAATTGAAACCCTAAAAACCTAAAAAATATAACATACCAAAAACTACCTTAAAAATACATAAAAATCTATAAAATCCCTAAGAACACCGAATACCCCTAAAATAAAACTAATAAACTTAACATACCATAATAAAAAAACCCCTAAAACTCACAAAATCTCAAAAAATCATAGAAAACATTTTTCTCCATAAATACCCTGAAAACCTAAAAAATAATCTAAAACCACAAAACACTAAAGCTCGTAAAAACCGTAAAGAGTGCCTAATACCCCTAAAACTATTAAAAACACTAAACACCCTAGAAATATTTAAAACTTTAAAGAAAAATAAAACCTTCCAAACACTAGAAATAATTCAAAAATAATGAAAACCTTTAAAAATTCATGAAAATCTAAAAACCTTAAATCCCTAAGATCCTTTTGAAATCCTAAAAATTCCTTAAATTCCCAATATAATCCTAAAATCTCATAATTCCCAAAAAAACCTGAAATACTATACTAAAATCCTAAAAACCCTAAAATCTCTACAACCCCTAAAAAAACCCCTAAAAACATAAAAATCCTAAAACTCTAGAAAACTGTAAATAAACACTTAATGACACCAAAAAAACTCAAAACCCCCATTTGGAGACCTTAAAACCCCATTAAAGCCAAAAGGACCAAAAAAATATTTAAAGACCCTAAAAATCATAAAATCCCATTAGATAACTGAATAACTATAAAACGCTCCAAAAACACTAATAAACAAAAGGAAACATAAAATTCATTAAAAATCATAAAAAAATAAAATTCATAAAGTACTTAAAAAACTCTAAAAACCCCTAATAGACAACAAATACCCTAAAACTACTAGAAGACCATAAAACCCCTAGAAACATAAAAACCCCTAAAACCCCTAATGGACCCTAAAAACACTAAAAACCATAAAGACCCTAAAACCCCTATTGGACCCAAGAAACCCTAAAAACACTAAATGGACCTAAAACCATCAAAATCGCAAATCCCCAAAAGACCCTAAAACTCCCTAAAGACCTTCAAAACCCGAAATCCCCTAAAATATCTGAAAACCCAAAAAACACGAAAAAAACCCTAAAACACCTTCAAATACTAAAACCTTCAAGAGCCTTAAAACACCAAAAAAATATTTAAAATAAACTAAATACAGGAAAAAACCAAAAATCCCCAAAATGACTAACTCCAAAAAAACCAAAAAAACCCAAAACACCCCTAAAATTTCGTAAAAATTGTAAAACCCTTTAAGAACCCCAACAATCCCATTAAAACCCTAAAAATAATAAAACATCCAAGAAACCCCTTAAAACCCTAAATGACCTAAAATCCCTAATGCCCAAAGGAACCCTAAAAATCCCTTAATATCATCCAAACTGGTAAAACAACAAAAAATTAAATACCTTCAAAAACCCCAACAAAACCCTAAAAATATCAAAAACCATAATAACCCATTTAAACCATAAAGACCAAAAAAAATCCAAAAAGACATTAAACACAAAACACTAAACCCATAAGGAACCTACAAAAACCAAAAAACCAAAAAACCAAAAAACCCAAAAAACCCCTAACAGCCCCCCTCCCTGCCTAAAATAACATTAAAACCTCCTAAAATAACTATGAAACACCTAAAAACCCCAAAAAATCCATAAGAGAATCCTATAAAACCCCCCAAACCCCCAAAAGCCTCAAAGTGCCTTAAAATGCCTAAAAAACATAAAAATAAAAATAAAACCATAAAATCCACAAAATGATAAAAAAACCCTTAAAACACAATAATTCTTAAAAAAATAAATTCCATAAAAACCTTTCAAACCCTAAATAACCTAAAAACCATCTAATAGACCCTAAACCCGTAAATATTGTAAATGACCCTACAAAATAATAAAAACCCTAAAAAAATATAAACATTAAAAACTATAAAGGAACCTAAAAACTCTAAATCCTATAATATCCATAAACATAATAAAACATCATAAAACACCCTAAATCAGTAAAAACAATAAAATCACTAAAAATCATAAAAATAATAAAATCCTTAAAAATAACAACTTTAAAAACCTGAAATGACAAAGAAACAATACTAACATACCCTAAACCCACTTCAGCCCCTTAAAACCTGAAAACCCCATTAAACCCCTAAAAAAACTAAAACCACTGAAAACCATTAAAATCCTAAAAACCCATAAAAGTCCAAAAAAACTAAACACAATAAAAATTCCCAAATAACCTGGACACCCTTAAACAACCATAAAACCAAATGTTCCCTAAAATCCAAAAAAACATAAAACACTAAAAACCCAAAAAAATCTAGAAACAGTAATATTCCATACAAACCATAAAAACCCTTAAAAACCCAAAAGTCAAATAAACCAAAAAATCCAAATATAACCACAAACCAGGAAATACCCTAAAAACTTGTAAAAAAATCATTTAAACACTAAAAGTTCTAAATAGACACAAAAAAACCCTAAAACATTGAACACCACTAAAATCTTTAAAAAAATACCCCAAAAGCCTTTAATACACAATAAAAAAAAATAAAAATGCACAAAAATAATTAAGCAACATATAAACCATAAAATACATAAATATCTAAAAAACAATAAAAACCCTAAAAACACTAAAACCCCTAAAAATCCCTAAAATCACTAAAAGTGATGAAAACCCCTTAAAACCACTAAATACCAAAAAAACACTAAAATACCTAGAATAATTAGTACAATACTGAAAACAATAAAACCAATAAAACTATTATAAACTATACAAATCCCTAAACCCCTTAAAACCCCTAAAACCACTAAATGCCCTAAAAATACTAAAAATCTAAAAAACCGTAAAACAAAAAAAACATAAATATAGAAAAAAAAACCACTTAAAACACTAAAAATCCCTTAAACCCCCTAAAATACCCAAAATTTCAAAAACACTAAAAACCCTTAAACAAAAAATAACCTTAAAATATAGAACACCCCTAAAATTCTTATAAAATCCCAAAACCCATTTAAACCATAAATACCATAAAATCCAAAAAAATAAGATAGGAACCCTTAAGAAAATAAAACCCCCTAAAAATTCCAAAAAAACAAAATGACCCAAAAAAACTAAGACCCAAAGAAAACAATAGACCCCAAAACCACTAAAAATACAATAAAATAATAAATTTTTTTAAGAATATATAAAAGACTTTAAAACACCCCTAATAACCTCAAATGACCTTATAACCCCATCAAATCACTATAAGACCCTAGAAGACCATATATACCCTAAAAACCATAAATGAACATAAAAACACTAAAATTCCCTATAACCCCCTAAAAGGTCATAAAATGTTCAAAATCATAAATGACACTACAAACAATAAAACCCCTAAATGATCCAAAAATAGCCTAAAACCCAAAAATATTCTAAAAATCTCTAAAAAAAACAAAGGACCCTAAAAATAATAATAACCTTGAAGGAATGTAAAGACCCTAGAAACCCTAAATAAAACTAAAAGAATAAAAAAATTCAACAGGACCCTAAAACCCCTAAAAACCCTTAGGACACAAAAAACCATGAAAACACTAAAATCCCCTTGAACCATTAAAACCCCTAAAACACTAAAAACCCTAAAAAACCATAAAAATACCTAAAAACCCTAAAACCATAAAAAACTTTAAAAAACTAAAAAAACATAAAAACCATAAAAACCCGTTTAAAACCCAAAAAAGACATTAAAATCCTTAAATGTCATAAATAAAATAAAATATACTAAAACCCCTAAATATTAAATGTCATTAAAAATTCCAAATACCATAAAACCCTAATCCCCTTTAAATGTATAAAACTCCATAAAATTCCAAAAAAACTAAAAAAAACTTAAAACCGCTAATCCCCAAAAATCATAAAAACCCCAAAACCCTAAAACCCACTAAGACCTAGAAAAACTAGAAAACCTCTAAAAACACTAAAAAGCCTAAACCCCATTAAACACTAAAAACCCTTAAAACCCCTAAAAACAAGAAAAAACACTAATAAATCCAAAAAACATAAAACCATAATGTCCTTAAAAACCTAAAAAACCTAATAAACATAAAAAAACTCAAAAAACCAAAAAAACACTAAAAAAAACTATAAATTATAAAACAAAGAAAAACCTTTAAAAAAAATCTTTAAAACCATAAAACCCTTGAAACAATAAAACCCTTGAAAACCATTAAAACCTTGAAAATCCCAAAAAAAAATTAAAACCCCAAAAACCCTATAAAAACCCTAAAACACCTTATACCATAAAAATTACTGAAAATTTATAATAATACCTTAAAAACCATATGAAACCCTAAAATACCATAAAACCACTAAAAGACCCCAAAATCCCCAAACCCCTAAAAATACTAAATGAATCTAAGAACATTACAAACCCAAAAAACTATGAAAAACCATGAAAACCCTAAAAAACTAAAAACATGGAACCCCTAAAAAGAATAAATATCACTTTAAACCAATAATTACACTAAAAACCACATAAATCCACTAAAACATTCTAAAAATACCGTAAATACACTTGAACCCACTAAAACGCTTATAGACCCTAAAACCACTAAATCACTTAAGAACACAAAATAAACCATAAAAACCAAAAACCCCTAAAAACTAGAAGACTATAAACCAAATAAAAACACTATAAACACTAAAAAATAAAACAATAAAACCCATAAAACAGTAAAAACCCCTTAAAAATTAAAATACTCTGAAAAACTAAAAATAAAATAAATATAAAACCCTAAAAAAACTGATAACCCATACAAAAATACTAAAAAATATATAAGACCCTTCTAAACCATAATAAAAAATGAAAACCCCTAAAACCCATAAAGAACCTTGAAAAACTATTCAAAACCCAAAGCAAACTTTAATCCCAATAAAAATCCTAACCAACACAAAAACTCTAAAAAACAAAAAAACACAAAAAATCAAAAATAACCTAAAATAACACTAAAACACCTAAAAGATCCCAAATCTCTTGAAAACCGCTAAAAACATAAACCCCTAAAAACCAAAAAACACTAATAACAATTTAAAATAATAAAAACACAAAAAAATTCGTAAAATAACTAAAAACTATAAAACCCCTAAATAACCTCAAAGACACTAAAAAAATTAAAACCCCTATACCCCCAAAAAAACATAATAGACACTGAAAACCTAATAACACCTAAAATTCCTGAAAACCTAAAACCCCTAAATCAAGTAAATCCCCCTAAAACACTCAAAAAACCCTAACCCTTCCCCATAAACCCTAAAAACCTTAAAAACATCTAAAAAATGTAAAATCCACTAAAACAGAAAAGATTAATAAAGACATATAGAAACCATAAGATCTTTAAAACACCTCAAAAAACAATAAAATTCGAAAAATCCTAAAAACACTAACAACACCTAAAGAATCCATTAAAACAAAAAAATCTCTAAAAACATGAACACACTAAAAATCACTAAAAAACACAAAAAAGCATAAAAACCCTAAAAACCTATAAAACCAAAAACCCTAAATCCTCTTAAAACCCTAAAATCCCTAAAATCCCTAAAAACACTATAAACCATTAAAAAAACAAATCACTGAAAAACGCTAAAAACCCCAAAACCCCAAAACCCTGAAAACCCCAGAAAACACTACGAAAACCCTAAAACCCCACAAAATCTCTAAAATATATAAAAAACTCGTAAAACAGAAAAAAAATACCCAACTCAACCTTAGAACTCATAAAAACAGTAAAAACCCTAGAAACCCTAAAACAAATAATAACCATAAAAAAACAATAAAAACCCTTTAAATCCACAAAAATCATATAAAACCTAAAACCAAAAAAATACATAACAACCTAAACCCCCATCAAATCCCCTAAAATACCCTAAAAATCCTAAAACCCCTAAAGGCCATAAACAACCCTATTAAAAACATAAAACTATATAAAACCATTAAGATCCCTAAAAACACTAAGGACCCCTTGAAACCCTAAAACATTAAAAAGACAAAAAATACCAAAAAACAATACAAACCAAAGAACCAAAAAACCCCCAAAACCCAAACAATACAAAAAAATCGTAAAAACCGCAATTAAACTAAAACTGTAAAACTATTATAAAACCCCTGAAGTCCTAAAAAACTCTAATACCCTAAAACCCCTTAAAACACTAAAATACCTAAATTCTAAAAACCATAGAGCACTAAAAATCCATGACGAGACATAGTTAAAATTGCCTCCCTGATGCCACTCTGTCCTACTAACAGGTTCACCCCTCTCAGTGGTAGCTTCTGGGATGATCAGGTTGATGATCAGAATGATGAGGATATAGAAGGGTCCTCCAAGCTGGCTCACCTGGTATTATCACATGAGGTTGGTTCTCAACCTCCTGATGATCTGGGACTCAAATACCGAACTTCTGAAGTTAATCCTTCACCTAAGAAGAATATTCTCGGCAATCCCAAGAAGAATGGAAAGAAATAAAAGTAGAAGGTCGGGACCATGAATGTTTGCATCACCACGGTGAACCGGGAGACATATTCCTAATATGATTTAGATATTCTTTTGGAACTGCCAAGGGATTGGGAATCCTCCCACAGTTTCAGCCGTTAGGCATTTCCTCACTTCTCAGAGGACACTTGTTCTTGGTATTACTGAGCCAAAGATCCCGTTCGATAATTGGATGGGTATTAGCTGGCGCAATCTTGGTTAGTCCTGTGTTGCAAATACTACTAATTACAATGGTCTTGATACCCTTTGGGTGCATAAGCATGATGACATTTATTTGACATCAGTTGAGGTGTGTCCTCAATTCATCACCTTATCTATCATGTACAACTTTTTCCCTCTCTATTTGTCTTTTTTGTTTGCCTCTTCCTCCTATTTTAGGAGACGAGCCTTATTGGAACAAATGACTACGCTTAATGGGATCATTGAGAACAACTGGATTTTGGATGGTGATTTTAACACTATTTTGCATCCAGATGATAGGATTAGATCCAATTTCCCTTTCTTTGATGCCGTGGATTTTTCCTCTTGTCTTGATGATTGTAATCTCTTGGAGGTCCCAGTTTCTGGAGCCTCTTTCACTTGGGGGCGTTCTACTATGAATGGTAGGTAGGCTAGTAAGCTGGGCAGGTGATTCTATAGGATCAATGATGCAACCCTGCCCTTTGATGTCGTGGGATTTACCCTTCCCAAGTTGCACTCGGATCATAATCCTTTGATTTTTGACTTCTTCTTGGGCATCTCAAGATCTTCACCCTTGCCTTTTAAGTTCAATAATGACTGGATTATGATTCCTGGCTGTAGGGAAATTGTTCTTAGTATCTGTAATGAAGACTTGCACAGCAGTCATTACCATAGCTTGGTTTTGAGGCTCAAAAAAATTAAAGCCTTGCTTAAATATTGGAGTAAGGGATGCTTTTCTAGTCAGGATAATGATATCCGAGATACTGATCATCAACTTGCTGTACACAAAGAAGCCAACCTTCTCCTTGCCCTGCCCTCTCGTGAGGAATTGAAACTCCATTACAAACTCTATGATCTTCTAGCTCTGAAGGAGAAGTTTTCTAAGAACCAATTCAGCATTAGATGGCTCAAGGATGGAGATCGAAACTCAAAATTCTTATATTTTTTTCACAGGGGAAAAAATCCAAAAACTGTCTCAAGGCTGTCCGCATCTCGGTTTCCACATTCTCTTCAGAGGATGATATTTTTTCTGCTATTCCTAACCATTTTAAGGGATTTATTCAGATTATGGTAGAGAGTACACAATCCCCTTGATAGAATCCATTCTTCCATGTGTTTATGAGCATCAGAACCGAGCTCTAATGATCCCGCCCATGCAGAGGTGGTTAGGGTTGCTCTGTTTTCTCTGAATATTGACATCACAGTGGGACCGGATGGCTTCACCAAAAAATTCTTCATGTTTTACAGGGATATCCTGCATGAGGGCATCGTCGGTGCTGTTCAATAATTCTTTGTTTCTACTATTTTCCCACATGGGGTCAACTCTAACTTCATTTCCATGATTCCTAAAAGGGACAATACCATTAACATTGGTCACTTTCGACCGATGGCCATTGGAAACAATGTCCCAAAACTTATTAGCAAGATTCTGGTCATGCGACTTGGGATGTTCTTGGGGGATATACATACCCATTTTCAAATTGGGTTCATCCTAGGGAGGAACATCCAGGACTGCCTGTTCATGGCCTCAGAGAGCATCAACGTTATGCAGAAGCAATCCAACCAGGGAAACTTTGCGCTCAAGATTGGCATCTCCAAGGCCTTTGACACCATCAAGTGGAGCTTTATCTCCTAGGTCCTGTCTAAGTATGGCTTCTCGAGAACTTTTATTAGGATCATCATGTCCATTCTCAGAATTGGGTTGGTCTCTATTCTTTTAAATGGTTCCCCTAAAGGGTTCTTCCCCAACTCCCATAGGGTCAGACAGGGTGATCATCTCTTAGGAATCTTATTTGCGATTGCAGAAGACTAATTAAGTAGGTGCCACATTGACCTTTTCCAGGCTGGCATTTTCACGCCTATTCGGGAAGGGAGGGATCTTCATGTGCCATCCCATATGGTGTATTCAGATGATATTCTCCTATTTGGGAATGCTTACAAGCGGACCTTGGATTCCATCCGAATGATCTTCCGGAATTATGAATCTGTGGGAGGACAATCCATCAGCTGTAGAAATTATTTGATTGTATATGGGGAGGGGATCCCATGGTCCTGGAAAATCACCATTTCCATGCCCCTTGGTGTCAAGAGAGGGTCATTAAATTTTGACTAACTGGGAATTCCCATATTTTGGGGATGTGTCAAATGGTGTTACCATGAGAATAATTCCTCCAAAATCACTCAACAGTTGGTGAAATGGAATAGAGAATCCCTCTCTCAAGCTGGAAGGGTCTGCCTTATCAATTCAGTGATTACCTTTTTGTTCACTGATGAGTCTTCCATTTATAGGTGGTCGGTCAATGTCATCAAGGACTTGGATGGAACGATAATAATCTTTTCCTGGATGGGGTGTACAACTCAAAGGAAATTGGTTACCGTGTTTTGGATGGACTGCATCAAGCCAATTGAGTTGGGTGGGTTGGAATTAAAGACCTCAGATGATTCAACGATACCCTCCTTGCTAATTATACATAGGGGATTCTAAGTCATATGGATCGGGGTTTAGAATTCACTTGGGAAAGATTTGTGCTTATTTTCTATGATGGATATGAAGGGTACTTCCCCTATTCTGTTTGGCCAGCAATTTGGGCCTCATACAAAGCCATTGTCTCTCATTCTAAATGGTTTCTTTAAAAGCACTCAGCCTTGAATTATTAGGCCAAGTCTTGGCTTAATAGGCCCCTGTAAGACATCACCAGCACTCCTTTTGTCCTGAGGAGCCTGTCTATTGCGGAGTTCATCCTGAGGCTGGAAAAGTTCGAGGATCTACTCCCATCTGTAGTTCTACTCCAAATCCAGCGCTACTAATTCATTGACTCTGATATCCTAATTTGGAAACCCAGTCTCATTGGAAAACTTACTGTCAAGGATTACTATCAGTATAATTGCGCCAGGGGATCCCCTCCAATGGTCTGGCTCTCTAAGTTCATGAGGAATTTTATTCCTCATGCTAATCATCTCCTTATCTGGAAAATCTGGATGAATCGGCTGCCCATGCAGATCCAGTTGCAGCGAGCTGGTCTCAACCTTGCCTCAGTGTGTTTCCTTTTCCTTGGTGTGTAAGAAATCGTCCTTCACACCATCCTTCAATGCAGATTTAGTGCTGATCTTTGGGGTTATTTGCAGTGGAATTTTGAGTTCCCAGCTGGCAGGGACAGGTCCCTTATTGAGCTCTTGGTGGACCTACATAACTGGTATTACAGTGAGCAAGTCCAAAACCTTTTGCTGGCAGTGGTTGCAGCCACCATCTCTTATATCTGGACTTCTCAGAATGCATTTTCCTTCAATAAGAAATGACTCTCCTTTCATGGTGGAGTTGTGGCGATCCACATGATTGTCTATGCGGCCTCCTATATTCAGACAGGACATATGGAGAATGACTTCAGCGAACTGATCATCCTTCGGTTTCTTGGTGTTTCTGGTATGGCAAAAAAACCCCTGGTCCCTAGATTTATTCGATGGATCCCTCCACTCCCCTCCTAGATTAAGGTCAATGTGGACGGTGCGGTCCTTGGTTCCCTGGGCCTTGATGGATGTGGTGGGGTTTTCCGCACCTACCAGGGCTTTGTCAAAGGATGCTTTCAACACTTTATTGGTGATTGGTGTGCTCTTGAAGTGGAATTGTGGGCATAATAAAGGCGATTGAGTATGCTATCAGGTTCGGGTGGAGTTTTCTGTGGCTTGAGTCTAATTCTATGCTTGATGTGAATGCTCCTAAAAACAGTTCTTGGGGCATCCCCTGGAGGCTCCATTCCCCGTGGATGGACTGCATGGCCATGTGCCAAAGGATGAATCTCACTGTCACACATGCCTACCAGGAGGCCAATGTGGTTGCAAATGCTCTCTCCATGTAGGCTATTGTGAAGCATCGTTCATTGTGGTCCGTTGTTTCCATGGATCCCTCCTCCTCTTTCGTCGTGTGTGACTTGAAGGGTGAGGTTCACACCCGATTTTGTAATCCCACCTTGTAGCACTCTGTTGGACCTTTTCTTTTCGTTTAATTTTCGGGGGGCCATGCTTGCCTGGTCCCGAGCCTTGCTTGCCCTAAAACCCCAATGAATCCCTAAGAAAAAAAAACCATCTTAAAACCCTAAAAAACGTTCATGTCCCTACAAAAACCAAAAATTCCTAAAACCCCTTAAATCTGTAAAAATCCCAAAAAAACCCTCAAATGAACTTAGAACCCCTCAAACCCTAAAACCACAAAAAAACTCTAAAAACTCTATAAAAATCTTAAACCCTAAAAACCCTAAAACAAAAAAACCTCTAAATGGTCATAAAAACCCTTTAAAACCCTAAATAGACATAATATCATAATAAACATTAATCAACCAAAGAATAATAAAAACAACTAAAACACCTTAAAAACCATAAAAACCATAAAAATCATAAAAATATAAAACCACATAAAGACACTAAAAACACTAAAAATTATAAATGAACAGAAAATAACATAAACCCACTAAAATGACCTAAAACCCCTAAAACTGCATAATTTATTTATAATCCCTGAAAAACCTAATATAACATAAGACCCCAAAAAACCTAAAGGGCCGTAAAAAACCTAAATGACCCAAAAAAACAATTAAAAACCATACAAGATCCTAGAAGTATCTAAAAACCCTAAAGGAAACAAAAAATGATAGAAAACAATTAATGACCCAACACCCCACAAAAACCATTAAACCTCGTAAAAACCCTAAAAGACCCAAGAACCCCTAAAAAACCACATCCCATAAAAGTACAAAAAACCATAAAAGATAGTAAAAACCATAAAATCTAAAAAGCAGTAAAGATCCTAAAAACCCCTAAGAAATTTAAAAGAACGTAAAAACTATAAAATCCCAAAAATCTCAAAAACCCTTAAAAGATGATAAAACCCAGAAATTGCTCGAAACACATGATAAATTTAAAACAATAAAAACCAACAAAACTATATAAAACCCCTAACAAAACCCTAAAAACACTAAACCCCCTAAAAACCTAAAAGAGAAAAAAAACCCAAGAAACTAGAATTCACTAAATTTCCCAAAAAACATTAAAATACCCCAAACCATGAAAAACCTTAAAAGACACAAAAACCATAAAAGACCCTAAAAACTGAAAAACCACATAAAACCCCTAAAAACATTAAAATACCCTAAAAATTATAAATTATCCTGAAACCCAACAATTTATAAAATACCCTAAAAAAGAACCCCTAAAAACCCTCAAACACCCTAAAAAAATTAAAATACCATAATAACAAAAAACCCTAAAACCTAAAAAATAATCTAAAACCACAAAAACACTAAAGCCCCTAAAAACCTTAAAGAGTGCCTAAAACCCCTAAATCTATTAAAAACACTAAACACCCTAGAAATATTTAAAACTTGAAAGAAAAATAAAAACCTTCAAAACACTAGAAAGCATTCAAAAATAATGACAACCTTTAAAATTTCATGAAAATCTAAAAACCTTAAATCCCTAAGAACCTTTTTAAATCCTAAAAATTCCTTAAATTCCCAATATAATCCTAAAATCTCATAATTCCCTAAAAAACCTGGAATACTATACTAAAACCCTAAAAACCCTAAAAGCCCTACAACCCCTAAATAACCCCTAAAACCTTAAAAACATATAAATCCTAAAAATCTAAAAAACTGTAAATAAACCCTAAATGACACCAAAAAAACTCAAAACTACCCATTTGGAGACCTTAAAACCCTATTAAAGCCAAAAGGACCCAAAAAATATTCAAAGACCCTAAAAATCATAAAATCCCATTAGATAACTAAATAACTATAAAAGGCTCCAAAAACACTAATAACCAAAAGGAAAACTAAATTCCTAAAAAATAATTAAAAAAAATACAAATCCTAAAGTACCTAAAAAACTCTAAACACCCCTAATAGACAGTAAATACCTTAAAACTCCTAGAAGACCATAAAAACCCTAGAAACATAAAGTCCACTAAAACCCCTAAAGTACCCTAAAAACACTAAAAACCATTAAGAACCTAAAACCCCTAAAAGCCCCTAGAAACCCTAAAAACACTAAATATACCTAAAACCTTCAAAATCGTAAATCCCCAAAAAGACCCTAACACCCCAAAAAGACCTTCAAAACTGGAAATCCCCTAAAATATCTGAAAACACCTAAAACACGAAAAAAACCCTAAAACACCATAAAATCCTAAAAAACCTTCAAAAGCCCTACAAAACCAAATAAATCATTAAAATACACTAAAACAGGAAAAAACCAGAAATCACCAAAAAGACTAACTCCAAGAAAACAAAAACAAAACCCAAAACACCCCTAAAATTTCGTAAAAATCGTAAAACCCTTTAAGAACCCCAACAATTCCATAAATCCCCTAAAACCCATAAAACATCCAAGAAACTCATTAAAACACTAAATGACCTAAAATCCACGATGCCCGAAGGAACCCTAAAAATCCCTTAATATCATATAAAAGGGTAAAACACCAAAAAATTAAATACCTTCAAAAACCCCAATAAAACCCTAAAAATATCAAAAACCCTAAAAAACCATTAAAACCATAAAGACCATAAAAAACAAAAAAAATCAAAAAACACATTAATCCCAGAACACTAAACCCATAAGGAACCTACAAAAACCAAAAAACCAAAAAACCAAAAAACCCCTAGCATCCCCCCACCCTGCCTAAAATAACATTTAAACCCCCTAAAATAACCATGAAACACCTAGAAACCTCTGAAAATACATAAGAGAATCTTATAAAACCCCCCAAACCCCCAAAAGCCTTAAAATGCCTAAAAAAGATAAAAACAAAAATAAAACCATAAACTCCACAAAATGATAAAAAATAAAATAAAACCCTTAAAACCCAATAATTCTTAAAAAACTAAAATCCATTGAAACCTTTTAAACCCTAAAGACCTAAAAACCATCTAATAGACCCTAAACCCGTAAATATTGTAAATGACCCTACAAAACAATAAAACCACTAAAAAACTATAAAGATTAAAAACTATATAGAATCCTAAAAACTCTAAAACCTATAATAACCATAAACATAATAAAACTTCATAAAACACCCTAAAACAGTAAAAATAAATAAAATCACTAAAAATCATAAAAATAATAAAATCCTTAAAAACGAACAACTTTAAAAACCTGAAATGAAAAGAAAAAAATACTAACATACCCTAAACCAACTTCATCCCCTTAAAACCTGAAAACCCCATTAAACCTCTAAGAAAACTAAAACCACTAAAAACCATTAAAATCCTAAAAACCCATAAAAGTCCTAAAAAACTAAACACAATAAAAATTCCCAAATAACCTGAACACCCTTAAACAACCATAAAACCAAATGATCCCTAAAATCCAAAAAAATCATAAAACACTAAAAACCCAAAAAAATCTAGAAACCCTAATATTCCATACAAACCATAAAAACCCTTTAATACCCAAAAGACAAACAAATCAAAAAATAAAAATAAACCCAAAAAACCCGGAAATACCCTAAAAACTCGTAAAAAATAAAAAATTCATTTAAACACTAAAAGTTCCTAATAGAAAAAAAACCCTAAATCTATGAACACCACTAAAATCAATAAAAAAAGACACCAAAAAGCCTTTAAAACACTATAAAAAACTAAAATTGCCTAAAAATAATTAAGCAACCTATAAACCATAAAATACATAAAGCTCCAAAAAACCATAAAAACCGTAAAAACACAAAAACCCCTAAAAATCCCTAAAATCACTAAAAGTGATGAAAACCCCTTAAAACCACTAAAAACACAAAGAAACACTAAAATCCCTAGAAACCTTAGTAAAATCCTGAAAACACTAAAACCAATAAAACTATTAAAAACTATACAAATCCCTAAACCCCTTAAAACCCCTAAAACCACTAAATGCCTTGAAAAGACTAAAAATATAAAAACACGTAAAATAAGAAAACATAAATATAGAAAAAACCCACTGAAAACACTAAATATCCCTAAAACCACCTAAAATACTCAAAATTTCAAAAACACTAAAAAACCTTAAACAAAAAATAACCTTAAAAATAGAAAACCCCTAAAATTCATATAAAATCCCAAAAACCCATTAAAACCATAAATACCATAAAAACCAAAAAAATATGATAGGAACCCTTAAGAAAATAAATCCCTAACAAATTCAAAAAAACAAAATGACCCAAAAAACCTAAGACCCATAGAAAACAATAGACCCAAAACCCCCAAAAAATCCCATAAAATAATTTTTTTAAGAATATATAGAAGACTTTAAAACACCCCTAATAACCTTAAATGACCTTAAAACCCCATCAAATCACTATAAGACCCTAGAAGACCCTACATACCCTAAAAACCATAAATGAACCTAAAAACACTAAAATTCCCTAAAACCCCCTAAAAGGTCATAAAATGTTAAAAATCATAAATGACACTAAAAACACTAAAACCCCTAAATGATCCAAAAATAGCCTAAAACCGATAAAGATTCTAAAAATCTCTAAAAACACAACAAAGGCGCCTAAAAATACTAATAACCTAGAAGTAATGTAAAGACCCTAAAACCCCTAAATAAAACTAAAAGAATAAAAAAATACAGTAGGACCCTTAAACCCCTAAAAACCCTAAGGACACAAAAAACCATGAAAACTCTAAAATCACTGTAAACCACTAAAACCCCTAAAACACTAAAAACCCTGCAAAACCCTAAAAATACTTAAAAACCTAAAAACCCTAAAAAAAATTAAAAAACTTAAAAAACATAAAACCCATAAAAACCCTTTAAAACCCAAAAGGACATTAAAATCCATAAAAGTCATAAAAACAATAAAATAACCTAAACCCCCAAAAAATTAAATGTCCTTAAAAATCCTAAAAACCATAAAACCCTAATCCCCCTTAAATTTATAAAAGTCCATAAAATTCCCAAAACACAAAAAACAACTTAAAACCACTAATCCAAAAAAATCATAAAAACCCCAAAACCATAAAAACCCACTAAGACCTCGAAAAACTAGAAAACCTCTAAAAACACTAAAAACACTAAACCCCATTAAACACTAAAAACCCTTAAAACCTATAAAAACTATAAAAACACTAAAATATTTTAAAAACATAAAACCATAATGTCCTTAAAATACTAAAAATCCTAATAAACATAAAAAAAGACAAAAAACCAAAAAAACACTTAAAAACACTAGAAATGCTAAAACCAAGAAACACCTTTAAAAAACTTCTTTAAAACCATAAAACCCTTGAAATCCATTAAATCCTTGAAAATCCCAAAAAAAAATTAGACCCCAAAAACCCTATAAAACGCCTAAAACACCTAATACCCTAAAAATTACAAAAAAATTTCTAATAATACCTTAAGAACTGTATGAAACCCTAAAATACCATAAACCCCCTAAAGACCCCAAAATCCCCAAAATCCCAAAAAATACTAAATGAATCTAAGAACATTACAAACCCACAAAACTATGAATAGACATGAAAACCCTAAAAAACTAAAAACATGGAACCCCTAAAAAGCATAAATATCACTTTAAACCTATAAAAACACTAAAAACCACATAAATCCACTAAAACATTCCCCAAACACCGTAAATACACTTGAACCCACTAAAACACTTATAGGACCTAAAACCACTAAATCACTTAAGAACACAAAATAAACCCTAAAAACCAAAAACCCCAAAAAAACAATAAGACTCAAAACCAAATAAAAACACTATAAACACTAAAAAATAAAACAATAAAACCCATAAAATAGTTTAAACCCCTTAAAAATTAAAATACTCTGAAAAACTAAAAATAAAAAAAATATAAAACCCTAAAAAAACTGATAACCCATACAAAAATACTAAAACATATATAAGACCCTTCTAAACCATAATAAAAAATGAAAACCTCTAAAACCCATAAAGAACCTTGAAAAAACTATTCAAAACCCAAAGAAAACATTAGTCCCATTAAAAACCCTAACCAACAAAAAAACTCTAAAAATACAAAAAAACACAAAAAATCAAAAATAACCTAAAATAACACTAAAACACCTAAAAGATCCCAAATCTCCTGAAAACCGCTAAAAACATAAACCCCTAAAAAACAAAAAACACTAAGAACAATTTAAAATAATAAAAACACAAAAAAATACTTAGAATCACTAAAAACTATAAAACCCCTAAATAACTTCAAAGCCACTAGTAATCCTAAAATCCCTATACCCCCCAAAAAAGCTAATAGACACTGAAAACCCAATAACACCTAAAATTTCTGAAAACCTAAAACCCATAAATCTATTAAATCCCCCTAGAACACTCAAAAAACCCTAAAACTTCCCCATAAACCCTAAAAACCCTAAAAACATCTAAAAAAATGTAAAAGCCAATAAAAAGCAAAAGATCAATAAAAAATATAAAAACCATAAGTTCTTTAAAACACCTCAAAAAATAATAAAATTAAAAAAATCCTAAAAACACTAACAAAACCTAAAGAATCCATTAAACAAAAAATTCCCTAAAAATATGAACACAATAAAAATCACTAAAAAACACAAAAAAACCTAAAAACCCTAAAAACCAAAAAAACCAGAAACCCTAAATCCCCTTAAAACCCTAAAAACCCCAAAACCCCAATAACCCTGAAAACCCCAAAAAACCCTATGAAAAACCTAAAACCCCTCAAAATCTCTAAAATATATAAAAAACTCTTAAAAAAGAAAAAAACCCAACTCAACATTAAAACTCATAAAAACAGTAAAAACCATAGAAACCCTAAAACAAATAAAAACCATAAAAAACAAATAAAACCCTTAAAATCCACAAAAATCATATAAAACCTAAAACCATAAAAAATCCATAACACACTAAAACCCCAAAAAATCCCCTAAAAGACCCTAATAATCCTAAAACCCCTAAAGGCCATAAAACACCCTATTAAAAACATAAAACTATATAAAACCATTAAGATCCCTAAAAACACTAAGGCCCCCTTGAAACCCTAAAACTTTAAAAATACTTAAAATCCCAAAAAAACTATACAATCCAAAAAACCAAAAAACCCCCAAAACCCAAACAATACAAAAAAAAACTATAAAAACTGCAAATAATCTAAAACTGTAAAACTATTATAAAACCCCTGAATTCCTAAAAACCCCAAATACCCCAAATACCCTTAAAACACTAAAATACCTAAACTCTAAAAACCATAGAGCACTAAAAATCCACGATGAGGCATAGTTAATATTGCCTCCCTGATGCCACTTTATCCTACTAACAAGATCACCCCTCTCAGTGGTATCTTCTGGGCTGATCAGGTTGATGATCAGGATGATGATGATATAGATGGGTCCTCCAAGCTGGCTCTCCTAGTATCATCACATGAGGTTGGTTATCAACCTCCTGATGATCTGGGACTCAAATACCGGGCTGCCGAAGTTAATCCTTCACCTAAGAAGAACCTTGTGGGCAAGACCAAGAAGAAAGGGAAGAAACAAAAGGCGAAGGCCGAGACCATGAATGTTTGCATCACCCTGGTGAATGGGGAGACACATTCCTAATATGATTCAGATACTCTTCTGGAATTGCCAAGGGATTGGGAATCCTTCCACAGTTTCAGCCGTTAGGCATTTCCTTACTTCTCAGAGGCCTCTTGTTCTCGGTATTGCTGAGCCAAAGATCCTGTTCGATAATTGGATGGGTTTTAGCTGGTGAAATCTTCGTTAGTTCTGTGTTGCAAATACTACTAATGACAATGGTCTTGATAACCTTTGGGTACATAAGCATGATGACATTCAGTTGACATCAGTTGAGGTGTGTCCTCAAGTCATCACCTTATCTTTCATGTACAACTTTTCCCCACTCTATTTGTCTTTTGTGTTTGCCTCCTACTACTATTTTAGGAGACGAGCCTTATTGGAACAACTGACTATGCTTTATGGGCTCATTGAGAATAGTTGGATTGTGGTTGGGGATTTTAACACTGTTTTGCATCCAGATGAGAGTATTAGATCAAATTTCTCTTGCTCCGATGCCATGGATTTTTCCTCTTGTCTTGATGCCTGTAATATCTCGGAGGTCCCAGTTTCTGGAGCCTCCTTCACTTGGGGGCGTTCTACTGTGAATGGTAGGTAGGCCAGTAAGTTGGCCAGGTGCTTCTATAGGATCAATGATGCGACCCTGCCCTTTGAGGTCTCGGGCTTTACCCTTCCCATGTTTAACTCGGATCACAATCCTTTGATTTTCGACTGCTTCATAGGCATCTCAAGATCTTCACCCTTGCCTTTTAAGTTCATTAATGCCTGGATTATGATTGCTGCCTATAGGGAAATTGTTCTTAGTAGCTTTAATTAAGACTTTCAAAGAAGTAATTACCATAGCTTGGTTCTGAGGCTCAAAAAAATAAAGCCTATCTTAAATATTAGAGTAAGGGATGATTTTCTAGTCATGATAATGATATCCAAGATGCTGATCATCAACTTGCTGTCCCGAAAGAAGCCAACCTTCTCCTTCCCATGCCCTCTCGTGAGGAATTGCAACTCCATTACAAACTCGATGATCTTCTGGATCTAAAGGAGAAGTTGGCCATGAACCAATTCAGCATGAGATGGCTCAAGGATGGAGATAGCAACTCGAAATTCTTCTATTGTTTGCACAGGGGAAAAAGCCAAAAACTTTCTCAAGGCTGTCCGCATATCGGTTTCCACCTTCAGTTCGGAGGATTATATTTTTGCTGCTATTCTTAACCATTTTCAAGGGATTTATTCAGATGATGGTAGAGAGTACACACTCCCCTAGATAGAATCCATTCCTCCACGTGTTGATGAGCATCAGAACTGAGCTCTAATGATCCCGCCCCCTGCGGAGGAGGTTAGCGTTGCTCTGTTTTCTTTGAATATTGACATCACAGCGGGGCCGGATGGCTTCACCAACAAATTATTCATGTTTTACAGGGATATCCTATATGAGGGAATCGCCAGTGCTATTAAAGAATTATTTCATTCTATTATTTCCCCACATGGGTTCAACTCTAAATTCATTGCCATGATTCCTAAAAGGGACAATGCCATTGACGTTGGTCACTTTCAACCGGTGGCCATAAGAAATAATGTCCCCAAACTTATCAGCATGATTCTGGTCATGCGACTTGAGATGTTCTTGGGGGATATACATACCCATTTTCATATTGGGTTCGTCCCAGGGAGGAACATCCAGGACTGCCTGTTCACGGCCTCAGAGAGCATCAATGTTATGCAGAAGCAGCCCAAGCAGGGAAACATTGTGCTCAAGATTGACATTTCCAAGGCCTTTGACACCATCAAGTGGAGATTTATCTCCTAGGACCTGTGTATGTATGGCTTCTCGAGAAATTTTATTAGGATCATCATGTATATTCTTAGAAGTGAGTGGGCCTTTATTATTTTAAATGGTTCCCTTAAAGGGTTCTTCCCAAACTGCCGTGGGGCCAGACAGGGTGATCATCTATTAGGAATCCTATTTGCGATTGCAGAGGAGTACTTAAGTAGGTAACACATTGACCGTTTCAGGGTGGCCTTTTCACGCCTATTCGGGAAGGGAGGGATCGTCATTTGCCATCCCATCTAGTGTATGCAGATGATATTCTTCTATTTGGTCAGGCTTACAAGCGGACCTTGGATTCCAACCGAATGATCTTCCGGAATTATGAATCTGTGGGAGGACAATCCATCAGCTATAGAAATTCATTGATTGTCTTTGGGGAGGGGATCCCATGGTCCTTTCAGATCACCATTTCCATGCCCCTTGGTGTCAAGAGAGGGTCATTAACTTTTGACTACCTGGGAATTCCCATATTTTGGGGATGTGTCAAACAATGTTAACATGAGAATACTTCATCCAAAATCACTCAACAGATGGCGAAATGGAAAGGAGAATCCCTCTCTCAAGCTGGAAGGGTCTGCCTTATCAATTCAGTGATTAACTCTATGTTCACTGATGAGTCTTCCATTTTCAAGAGGCCAGTCAATCCCATCAAGGACTTGGATGGAAAGATAAGAAACCTTTCCTGGACGGGGTGTACAACTCAACGGAAATTTGTTACCATGTTTTGGAAGGACTGCATCAAGCCAATTGAGTTGGGTGGGAATGGAATTAAAGACCTCAAATGATTCAACGATACCCTCCTTGCTAAATATACTTAGGGGATGCTAAGTCCTATGGATCCGGGTTTAGACTTCACTTGGGAATGATTTGTACTTTTGTTCTGTGATAGATATGAAGGGTACTTCCCATATTCTGTTTGGCCAGTAATTTGGGCTCATACAAGGCCATTGTCTCTCTTTCTAAATGGTTTCTTTCAAAGCACTCAGCCATGAATTATTGGTCCATGTATTCTCTTAATAGGCCCCTGTAATACTTCATCAGCCCTCCTTTTTTCCTGAGGAGCCTGGCTATTGCGGAGTTCATCCTGAGGCTGGTACAGTTCGAGGATCTACTCCCGTCTGTAGTCCTACTCCAAATCCAGCGCTACTAATTCATTGAATCTGATATCCTAATATGGAAACCCAATCTTGTTGGGCGACTTACTGGCAAGGATTATTATCAGTATAATTGCGCCAGGGGATCCCCTCCAACGGCCTGGCTCTCTAAGCTCATGAGGAATTTTATTCCTCATGCTAATCATCTTCTGATCTGGAAAATCTGTATGAATAAGCTGCCCATGCAGATCCAATTGTGGCGAGATGGTCTCAACCTTGCCTCCGTGTGTTTCCTTTGCCTTGTTGTGGAAGAAAACGTCCATCACACCATCCTTCAGTGCAGATTCATTGCTGATCTTTGGGGATATTGGCAGCGGAATTTTGAGTTCCCAGCTGGCCGGGACAGGTCCCTTCTTGAGCTCTTGGTGGACCTACCTAGCTGGGATTATAGTGAGAATGTCCAAAACCTTTTGCTGGTTGTGGTTGCAGCCACCATCTCTTATATCTGGACTTTTCGGAACACGGTTTCCTTCAATAAGAAATGACTCTCCTTTCATGGTGGCGTTGTGGCGATCCACATGACTGTCTATGCGGCCTCCTGTATTTAGACATGACATATGGAGAATGTCTTCAGTGAACTGATCATCCTTCGGTTTCTTGGTGTTTATGGTAGGGCAACAAACCCAATGGTCCCCAGATTTATTCGATGGATCCCTCCACTCCCCTCCTAGATTAAAGTCAATGTGCACGGTGCGGTCCTTGGTGCCCTGGGCCCTACTAGATGTGGTGGGGTTTTCCGCACCTACCAAGGCTTTTTCAAAATATGCTTTAAGCACTTTATTGGTGATGGGTGTGCTCTTGAAGTGGAATTGTGGGCATAATAAAGGCGATTGAGTATGCTATCAGGTTCGGGTGGAGTTTCCTATGGCTTGAGTCTAATTCTATGCTTGCTGTGAATGCTCTTAAAAACAGATCTAGGTGCATCCCCTGGAGGCTCCATTTCCCGTGGATGGACTACATGGCCATGTGCCAAAGGATGAATATCACTGTGACACATGCCTACCGGCAGGCCAATGTGGTTGCGGATGCTCTCTCTAAGCAGACTATTGTGGAGCAGCGTTCACTGTGGTCCTTTGTTTCCATGCCTCCCTGCTCCTCTTTCGTCGTGTCTGACTTGAAGGGTGAGGTTCACACCCGGTTAGGTAATCCCACCTTGTAGCACTCTGTTGGACCTTTTCTTTTCGTTTAATTTTGGGGGGCCATGCATGCCTGGTCCCGAGCCTTGCTTTCCATAAAAACCCCTATGAATCCTTAAGAATCGAAAAAAATCATCTAAAAACCCTAAAAAAACTTTCATGTCCCTACAAAAACTAGAAAATCTTAAAACCCCTTAAATCTGTAAAAACCATAAAAACCCTAAAATGAACTTCGAACCCCTCAAACCCTAAAACCACAGAAAAACTATAAAAAATATATAAAACTCTAAAAACCCTAAATACCCTAAAACAAAAAAACCTCTAAATGGTCATAAAAACCCTTTAAATCCCTAAATGGACATAATAACATAAAAAACATTAAATAACCAATGAATAATAAAAACAACTAAAACACCTTAAAAAACATAAAAACCATAAAAACCATAAAAATATAAAACCCCATAAAGACACAAATAACACTAAAAATTATAAATGAACAGAAAATACCATACACCCACTAAAATGACCTAAAACCCCTAAAACCCCTAAAACTGTATAATTTATTATAATCCCTGAAAACCCTAATATACCATAAGACCCCAAGAAACCTAAAGGGCCGTAAAAACCCTAAAAGACCCAAAAAACACTTAAAAACCATACATGATCCTAGAAGTATCTAAAAACCCTAAAGGAAACAAAAAATGATAGAAAACAATTAATGGCCCAACACCCCACAAAAACCATTAAACCCCGTAAAAACCCTAAATGACCAAAGAACCCCTAAAAAACCACATCCCATAAATATACAAAAAACCATAAAAGATAGTAAAAACCACAAAATCTACAAAACCGTAAAGATCTTAAAAACCCCTATGAAATTTAAAAGAACCTAAAAACTATAAAATCCCAAAAATCTCAAAACCCCTTAAAAGATGATAAAACCTAGATATTTCTCGGAACAAATAATAAATTTAAAACAATAAAAACCTACAAAACTATATAAAACCCCTAAAAAAACCCTAAAAACACTAAACCCCCTAAAAACCTAAAAGAGAAAAAAACCCAAGAAACTAAAATTCACTAAATTTCTCTAAAAAAATTAAAATACCCCAAACCATTAAAAACCTTAAAAGTCACAAAAACCATAAAGACCCTAAAAACTGGAAAAGCACATAAAACCCCTAAAAACATTAAAATACCCTAAAAATTATAAAATATCCTGAAACCCTACAATGTATAAAATACCCTAAAAAAACAGAACCCGTAAAAACCCTCAGACACCCTAAAACACCTAAAAACCAAAAAAACCGTTAAAACCCAAATGAAAAACATAAAACCACCAAATCCCTAAAAAACCATAAAATCCTTAAAACCCTAAAACTGTTACACCAAAAAAAAGAAATAAAAATCCATAAAAATTATAAAACCACTAAATCTCTTTAAAACCCTAGAAAACTAAAAAATACATAAAATCCATAACAACACTATTAAACACATAAAATACCTAAAAACCAAAAAAACCCCTAAAAATGAAACCCCCCAAAAATCATAAACTACACTGAAAAAATAAAAAAATGTAAAACCCCTTTATTCCTAAAACTCCATGAAAACCATGAAAAACTCAAAAATCCCTCAACACCCCTAAAACCCCCAAAAAACCATTAAGACTCCACTAAATCTAAAAAAAATATAAAAACTATATGTACACTGAAAATCTGAAATCCCCCAAAAAACCCTAAAACACTGAAAACCAAAAGAACTATAAAAACCCCTAAACCATAAAAACCCAAAAAACCCCAAACTGACATAAAAAAATATGAATCTATAAAAATACATATAAAATATAAATACATATAAAACCATAAAACCCAGAAAAATAAAAAACACCAAAACCCCAAAAGGCCATAAAAACCATAAAATTCACAAAAATCCTAAAAACCATAAAACTGTAAAACACCATAAAACCCACAAAAAAACTCCTAAAACCATAAAAAAAACCTAAAACACATATAATAACCCTAAAATACCCTTGAAACGCCTAAAAATTAGAAAACTCATATAAACATAAAAAAATAAAACACCACAAAAATACTAAAAACCCCAAAAACCCCTTAATACCTAAAAACACCCAGAAAACCCCTAAACCCCCTATAAAACACTAAAACCCCTAAAAAAATAATTAAAACACTAAAAGTAACAAAAACAAAAAACCCCATAAAAATACTAAACCCCTTAAAACACTAAAAAAAATAACAAAAACTATAAAAAATCAGAAAACCACAAAATTACTAAAAAACACTAAAAAAACAAAAATAAAGAATCCCTAAAACCATAAAAACACTAATACCATTAAAAAACCTTAAAAACATAACACCGTAAGAAAGCCACTTAAACTATGAACATCCAAAAAATCCTAAAAACCAATAAATCCGTAAACCCTGTAAAAACATAAATCAATAAAATAACCTTAAAACCCATAATCCCCTTAAAACACCTAAAAAACATAAAATACCATAGAAACACTAAAGTCAATAACATCATAAAAACCTTAAATAATATTTAAATCCCTAAAAACACAAAAAACCCTCAGACCCCCAAAATACAAAATAACCACCCAAAGAACCCTAAAAACACTAACAATCCTAAAACCCCTAATAATAACTGGAAACACCCAAATCCTTAAGACCACTAAAATATCCTAAAAAAATAAACTCCCAAAATCCTCTTCCCTACACCATAATCCATAAATCCTATACCGTAATCCCTACACCCTAAACCCTAAATCCTATACCCTATTGTATAAATACAATACACTGGACCTTAAACACTAAACCCAACACAGAACACCCTAAACAATAAAACAAATAACCAATACCCTATATCCTACACCATAAACCCTAAACCCTAAACATTAAACAATATAATCTACACCATAAACCCTAAACAATGCACCCTAAACTCTATACCACCCACCCTATACCATACTCCATACACCAAAACCATATACCTTGCACACTAAACACTACACCCCAAACCCAAAACCATTCACCCCAAACCCTAAACCCTACACCCTGAACCCAATACCCATCACCCAAAACACTAATCTCGACCCTGTATACCATATAACCTTGATACAAAACCCTACACCATAAAACCTAATACCGACACCTAAACATGTGCCATAAACTCTATACCCGACACCCTAAACCATAAACCATACACACTACAACCTACACCCCACACCCTAAACCCTAAAACCTAGAGCCAAAACCCAATACCCTACTCTAAAAATCAAAATTTTACACTCTAAATCCTATACACTACACCTTAAATCCTAAACCCTATACCATACACCCTAAACCCCAAACCTTACACTATAAACCCTATACCCTCTACCATCAAACCTATACCATACACCATAGACCCTATAACCTAAAAACCCAAAAATAACCCTAAAAAACATAAACACCACAAAAATATTAAAATCCCTTTATCACACCAAACCCTAAAAATATAAAAAGACATTAAAATAAAAAAAAACCCTATAAACTATTAATAATCATATAAAACATTTAGAAACTCTAAAATAAAAAACCCCCTAAAAACCAAAAACCTGAAAACTCTATTAAATGATACAAAACACAAAAAATCCTAAAACCCTAAGAACTACCAAAAATGATAGCAAACCATTAAAACCTAAAAACATCCATAAAACAGTAAAAACTACCAAAACCCTAAAAAACCTAAAAACCCTTAAAACTAACAAAACCTTAAAAAAGAATAAATAATTAAACATAAATTCACCCTAAAAGAAAAAATAAACCTAAAAAAGGAACCTAAAACCCAAAAAGAAATCTTACACCCCTAAAGAACCCTAAAAGACAAAAAAACCCTAAAACACCTAAACCCCCTAAAAATACTAAAACCCATAAAAACATTAAAACCCAAAAAGACATTAAAAACCGTAAAATCACACTAAAACTCTTAAAAATACTAAATACAATAAAAACCAGAAAAAATCCAAAAAACACTAAAAATCCAAATAAAAACTAAAGTATCCCAAAAACCCTTGATGTCTCTAAAATACCATAAACCCCGTGAGAGATCCCTAAAATCCATAAAAATATAAAACCCCTAAATACCCTAAAAAAACCTAATAAACTCTACAAACTATAAGAAACAGAAAACCTCCAAAAAATCAAAAAAAATCCTAAAACCTCTAACAAAACAAAAACACTAAAAACTGTAAAAATATCCCAAAAACCCCTAAACACCATATACATACCCTAAAATCTCACAAACACATAAAACCCCTAAAACACCAAAAACCATAAAAGGCCTAAAAATCAATGAAAACATTAAAACCCCTATAAAATACCTAAATTCATAAAAACCATAAAAACCCTAAATACCCTAAAACCCCTAAAACTCATAAAAACATAAAAAATAATTAAAACACCCAAAAACCTCTAAAATACCCTAAATAACTCTAAAAACCCTAAAATCAAAAAAAAAATTGTATAATCATAAAACTCTCTAAAACACCTTTGAAACCCCCCAAAACCCCTAGAAAACCTTTAAACCCATAAAACCCTAGAAAACCCAAAAACATTTTGAATCCTAAAAACCCAAAAACCCCAAAAACCCCAAAAACCCAAAGAAAACCATGAATCCCTCTAAAACCCTTAAACCCCATAATAACTTTTAAAACATTTAGAAAACCTAAATACCCTAAAATATCTAAAAATCCTATAAACCTTAAACAACACTAAAACTAAAAAACTCTAAAAATACCATAAACCCCTAAAGAGAATTAAAAATCATAAAAAAAATATGAATCCCTAAGAAAATACTAAAAACCCAATAAACCCTAAAGAGCACGTCAAAATCCTACAAAACCTTAAAAAACCCTAAAAACCCTAAACCCCCCATAACCTGTAAACCCTACCAAACTCAAAAAACCACATTAAAACATTAAAAACCCTAAAAACGTAATGATCACTAAACCCCTTATAAAATCCAACAAGAAACATAAAACCTCTAAAAATCATAAAATAGCATTAAAAATCCTAAAATAATGCCAAACCATCCCAAACCCCCCCAAAAATCGTTAAAAACACTAAAACCCCAAAAACCTAACAAACTAAAACCCTAATGACAATAAAACTCTTAAAAAGGAATAAAAAACATAAAAATAATAAAAACCATAAAACCATAAAAAACATAATGACACTAAAAAAATTAAGAAACCTTAAAAAACATTTCAAAAATAAATCAAAAAATATAATAAAACCCCAAAAACTCTAAAAAACTATATAAAACAAAAAAAACATGAATCCTTAAAAATGAAAATTCCATAATAACTCTAAAAACATAAAAAAATAAAAAACCAAAACAAAATTAAAGACCCTAAAACCATTAAAATATCTTGAAGGGCCATAAAACCCCTAAAATTCCTCAAAAACCTTAAAATATTAAAACACTAAGAATCCTAAAAATCCATAAAAGACGTAAAAATCATAAAAACCTGAAAACCCTAAGGACCCCTAAAAACATAAAAAGACCCTAAACACACTAAATTACAAAAAAAAACAACCTGTAAACCTAAATTACAGAAAAAAACTTAAAAACCAATAAAAATCCAAAAAAATAAGTCTTCAATACTTAAATAAAGTACACATCAGAAAACCCTTAAAAACTATAACAAACCAAAAAACATAAAAAAACATTAACGACCATAAAAATCCCTCAAAAACATAAAAACACTAAAAATGTTAAAAAAACCATAAACAAATAATAATTCACTAAAAACTTGAAAACCACTAAAACCTTAAAAACACATAAAAATGAAGAAAACAATATGAAAATTCTAAAACCCCAAAATGATATAAATCCCTAAAACCCCTAAAAACACTTAGACCCTAAAACCCTTAAAACCTGAAAAACCACATAATACACAAAATTATCTAAAACCATAAAAACCATAAACACTTCAAACCCTCAAAACCCCAAAAAAACCATATAACCCTAATTATCCTAAAACCCCTAAAATCCCAAAAGAAACTAAAAGATTCTAAAAAACAAAAAACACTAACAATTCAAAAAACCCTATAAAACCATAAAAGAAAATAAAACTCTATGAACCACTTAAAAAGAAAAAAAACCCCACCCCCTAAAAACTATAAAACACCTAAAACAAACAAATATAAAAAAACCATAAAATCCAAAAAAACACAAAAAACAATATTTTAGTTAAACTATAAAACAATCCTAACAACACCTAAGATCTTAAAACCCTAAAAACCGTATAACCCCCAAAAAAACACTTAAACCATGTGCACCGTAAATCTTATATACTATACTATAAAACCTATATCCTAAACCCTATACCCAATATCATAAACCCTAAACCCAAAATTGTACAATCTACACCCATTATTTTAAACCATGCACCCCAATCCCCATACCCTACACCCTAAACACTAATCCCCAAACCCTAGAAAACCCATAAACCCCCTAAAGGCCCCCAAAAATCATTAAACCCTAAATTACCCCAAAACCCAAAAAAACTCTTAAGTACCATGAAAACAACTAAAACTCCATAAAGTCCCCTCAAAATCCAAAAACCTAAAAATGGTCCTAAAGACCATAAAAACCATAAAATCACAAAAAACCCCTAAAAACCAAGATGACCACAATACCCCTAAAACCCAAATATACCCTAAACCCCTAAATGGCCCTAAAAATACTAAAAACCCAAAGCTACAAATAAGTCAAGAAACCACTAAAAACCCAAAAAATCACTAACAGACCTTAAAAACAATAAAATAAAAAAACCTATATGAACCCAAAAAATCGTAAAAGAACATAAAATCCCTAAATACCATGTAACCACTAAAAATAATAAATACCCACAAAACCTAACAACCTAAAAATGCAAAAAACCGTTATAAACCTTAAAACCCATAGAACCCCTAAAACCCATAACACCTCCTAAAAACCCTTATAACCCCTAAAGTCCTCTCAAATCATTAAAAACCCAGAAAATTATAACAAATAGAAAAAAATATTTGAAAAACCCAAATTTCCATACAAACCTCTGAAAACCAGAGGAAATCCAAAAAATAATAAAAAAATAAAAAAACATAAAAACCAAAAAACTCCTTAAACCTGAAACACCCAAAAACACCAAAGAAACCCCCTTCATCCTAAAACATCCCAAAACCCCCCAAAAACCCTAAGAACACCTAAAACCCATACAGACACTAAAACCCAAAACCCCCCAAAAAAACTAACTTCCCCAAAAACCCAAAATCCCTTAAAAACCGTAAAACCCCATAAACACCATAAAACCCCTAATAAATCATAAAACCACTAAAAACTATACAAAAACTAACAACCCTAAAAGACCTTACCAGTTACACAAAACACTAAAAACCCTAAAGTTCTGATGACCCTAAACATTCCTAAAAATCCATAAATTAACTATTACCACTAAAAACTATACAAACATAGAAAACCATAATACCCACTAAAAGACCCTAAGAAACGTAAAATCCCCTAAAATTATGAAAACCTAGACAAACACAAAATTACCATATAAATTCACTATAAAACCATAAAAAAGAACTTAAACACCCTAGAAACCCTAAAAAACGAAAAAACCCAATAATCCAAAGACCTTAAAACCACAAATAGCCATAAAAACCTTAAAAGACTTAGAATCCCAAAAATACCCTAAAAACATAAAAACACTTAAAACATCCTAAACCCCAAAAAAAATTCCCTAATACCCCAAATACTCATAAAAGAAAATAAACATCCACATATCCCTAAAACCCAAAAAAACATGTAAGGACCCTAAAAACCAAGAATCCTAAAAACCATAAAAACAGAATAACCCATAAAAACCATAACGACATGAATACCCCAAAATACCTTAAAACTGAAAAAATAAAATTTAACCCCTAAAAACACTAAAATCGATTCCAGATATACAGATTTAGCAAGGTAAAGATATATGTCCTTGGGGAGGCTCCGATGGCATTGGGTTCTAATAAGAACATCATAGAGGTGGTGAAATCGGCTGCATCCCATACCTTCATGTACATTTGTTCTTTGTACCCTGATTGTGTGATTTAGAATGGTTGAGTGGAACATGTCTCAGCAAATTAGAAATCCATTGAAGAGCGTGCTAGTCTATTTCATTTCTCTATCATCGCAAGGGTTATTGTCTCTAAAGAGGAGAGGCTATGGAATAGTTTTTATCTTTCCAAACAGATTTCTGATATTTGGGGGTTCTCTTATTGGAAGATGAAATCCATGGGAAGGGGTTTTATCATATCATCTTTCCCTCAGATTACTAGAAAATGAGGGTCTGTGGTTTTGGATCCGTCAATCTCAAGCCAGGTCTTCTTCGGATCCAGTATTAGGACAGTAATTTTGACCCCTTTAGTGTGAAAAACACCTTTTTTCAGGTTTGCATCAGAATATGTATGTTGAATTGGTTCTACTGGCACCCTATAATTCTATGGGAAATTTATTCCTCGGTTGGAATCCCTATTAGTATTTATAGGGAGATAGATAACCTGAGGTATAGGTATTATGAAATTGTTCTTGTTGAAGTTGATATGGAGACCACTCTTATTGAGGAGTTCGTTTTCAACACTCTTGAGGACAGTCACACCCAAGAAATTTAGTATGAGAGATATTCGTAATTCATCCCTAACATTAATTTCCTTGGCCACTCCCTATCTGAATGCAGGAGATCAATGTCTTTCTCTATATGAAATCTATAAGGGAATGACTCAAATCTCTGCAGGAAGAACTAGGAGGTGCGTAATGCCAATTGTGGTCCCACATGGAATCCTCTACATCAATACAACTCAAAATATAAAGGGATGGTGACTAGATCTACAAGAAACATCCAAGGAGCATTATTTCACTATTCTCCCTCTGGCCAAGCCACATTCCCAATCGGGGTGGCCGAAGGTTGCAATGTTGCCCCGGTTTCTCCTCTATCGCCTATCGCCCCAGATTCCATGGTGTCACATCCTAGTGGTTCCATGGATTCCCCAAGTAGGCCCACGGAAAGCCCCCACATCATCTTAGGATGAGGCGAATGGATTGTTGCAGCTGGCCATGGTCCCCACAGATATGGTTCTGGTGGAAGCTTCTGCACAAACATTGGCTCTTCCAATCCATGTCAGGTGTATCCCCGATCCGTCAGTTGGTGTTCAATGAACCCTAAATGATGTTTCACCTACTTTCCAACATGATTCACATCAAGGATAATATTTTGTTGTCCTAGTCACACCGGTTCAGGCTGCGAATAAGGTCGTTATGCCTGGGAATTCAGTGGAGAGGGATTCTGATTCCATCACGGTGGTTTCTTCAAGAAAGGGTGTGAGGAATTTAAATGGTTCTCCTCTTGAGGAGTCCATATACACCATGAATAAATTTATCCCGATGAGTTTTTTTTTCTAGAGTGATATGGTGTGGGCCTCTCAGGATTAGGATGGTCATGGAGGTGTGAGCTATGATCCCACTGAACATCTAAAAGACAAGAAGAAGCTGGAAGAGGAATATCTTACTGCTGATCGAGTAAAGCATCCAACATGAAATCCCAAGAGGAAGGGTAGGAAAGTTAAGGGGATGGGTAATAAACCCTCCTCTTCCTCTTCCAAGACCCTTCCCCAATGAATATCATGTTATGGAATTTCTAGGGTCTCAGGAATGTTCCCACAACTGAAACCCTTTGGAACTTTCTTTCTCACAGGACAATTCTAATTAGGTCAGGTGAGCCCATGATTATGTTTCAGAACTAGAAGGGATTTAACTGGATATCTCTTGGTTATTCCCCTGTTTCCTCTAATGGTGAGGGTACTGATACAGAAACCCTATGGGTTCTGAAGAATAATGATGTTCATGTTATTTCTATTGAAACAAGCTCCCATTTAGTCTCCTTAACCATCAGTTTCCATGCTTCCACCCATACACATTCATTTGTGTACACATCCTTCTCATATAATAAATATACAGATATATAGAGAAGGATTGTTTAGATTAATGAGTCCATTACCAATAACTGTATTGTTATTGGTGACTTCAATACTTTCTTGTGTCTTGAGGAAAATGTTGGTCCGAATTTCTCCCGCACGTCTTTTGATAAATTTTCCTCATGACCTGGATCAATGTGACCTTACTAAAACAACCATTGATAGAGAAACCTTCATAGGGGGAAGGAATATCATTAATGGTATACGAGCTAGTAAGATAGACAGATGCTTCTCCCAAATCAGCAACACAGTCCATTCTATGGCTATCTCTGAGTTCACTCTTCCAATGTATAACTTAGACCACAATACCCTTATTGTTGATTTAAGGGAGGGAAATATGAGGTCTTCTCCTATATCATTCAAATTTAATAATCCATGGATTAAAATTCTATGGTGCATGGAAGATCTTATCAAAGGGTGGAATAACACCCCTCTTGGAAGCCCCCACTTTGATGTGGTTTCTAAGCTCCAAGAGGTTAAATGCATCCAAAAAGAATGGAGAAATAAGTTCTTCTCAAGGCTATAGCATGTTATTAAGGCTATTGAATCCTAGCTATCTTCTTTCCAAATTGAAAATCAGAAGTATCATACCCCCTCCCTAGAGGAGTTGTGACTGCAGTCAATGTTGGATGATCTTCTAGCCCTTAACAAGTGGCTTTTCAAGGCCCAATTCAATGTCAAATGGTCGAAGTACGGTGATTACAACTCCAAGTTTTTTTCATCTCCTCCATAGAGATAAAAGAGTTATAAATAACCTGAATTCTATCTGAGTTGGAGGCTCTATGTTCACATTGATGGAGTATATCTCCAAGGCTATGGTTGAATATTTTCACAGACTATTCATGGTTGATGGTGTCGATTCCACTATTCTTTCGGATTCCACAACACCATGCATTTAGGTGCACCAGAATGGGGCTTTTACGGCTTCCCCCATTAAGAAGGAGGTCATGGCGGCGGTTTTTTCATTAAACATGGATAGTGCAACAAGGATGGATGGGTTTGGAAACAATTATTTTATGTTTTATTGGGAAATTTTTATGTGGATGTTACCAGTGCGGTTAGATAATTATTCGTCTCTAAATAAATTCCACGTGGAGAGAAAACAAATTTAATTTCATTGATCCCAAAGAAGGATACTTCTATTAAAACTGGTGATTTCTGATCAGTTGCTATTGGAAGGACTATCACCAAGATTGTTATCAAAATTCTAGTTATAAGGCATGGGGTGATTTTAAGGGACATCATTACCCCAAACTAGTTTGGGATCATTCTTGGGAGAATCATTCAAACATGCCTTTTCAATGCCTTTGAAGGGATAAACATCAGGATAAAGGCCATGAAAAATGGTAGTTTTTTCTCTAAATCATGATATCTCGAAGGCTTTTAATACTTTAAAAGGGAGCTCTATCTTCAATGTTCTTGGAAAGTATGCTTTCTTGAGCAGGTTTATCAAGCTGATTAATACCATTCTCAAAAGCTCTAGAATTTCTGTTCTCATAAATGGCTCACCAAAGGGTTTCTTCTCATGATCCACATGTGTTTGGCAAGGGGATTTTCTCTCTAGCAATCTATTTTCAATTTTTGATGACTATATGATCCGATGCATTATTGACTTCATATAGGATGGGATATACTATCCAATTAAGGAATGGTGGGATCTTTATGTTCCCTCCCACCTTCTCTATAAAGATAATATTCCTATATTTGTTAAGGATAATATTAAATCCTTATCAACAATCCAAGGGATTTTTATCCATTATGAGGTTGTTGTTGGGAATTCCATAAGCCTACAAAATTCGTCCATTGTCTTTGGTAATGGTGGATCACATTCTAGGCATATTCTCATTACTAACTCTCCTGGGGTGAAGAGGGGATCACTCCCCTTCACCTTTTTATGATGCCCACTTTTTTTGGAATGGAAAAAGGTGTTATTTTTATGGTATTTTGTCAATAATCACACAATAGCTGACCAAATGGAAGGGAAAATGTCTCTCCCAAGCTGGCAGAGTTTGTCAAATTAATTTATTCACTACCTCTATTTTTTTCCATGTTTTTTCGATCTATTGATGGTCTTCCAGTCATGTTAAAAACCTATATTTGAGAATTAGGAACATTTTCTGTACGAGATCCGCCGGTGAAGGATGTTGATTGTGGTGGCCTAAAAGCATTGAAAAAAACCAGTTAATTTGGGAGGGATTAGAATTAAATAACTCAGAATATTTAATGATGCCCAGCTAGAGAAGTTTACCTGGGGGTATGCTTAGACTGATGTAGGATGGTCTGAAATTTCTCACATAGAGGTTTACTCGTAGGATTTGTGATGGATTCACTGGTATTCACCTTCCTTAGTTTTGTTTTCTATTAGATTATCACACATGGATATTATCTTTCATTCAAAAGTTATTGTGCCCCAGAAATCAACTCTAAATTTCTGGACTACCACATGGCTTGTGCAGCCTCTTGATGATATTGTGACCCATGCATGAGTGGAGGAATCTGTCTATTGTCGTCTTGGTCCAGCAAAGTGATGATTTACAATTGAGCCTTCCTTATCATACTATTTTGCTAATGTAGAGATATGTGTTCATGGATATTGACATCCTTATTTGGAATCCACGTATGGTTGGTCAGTTTAGAACTCGTGACTATTATTGGATGAAATGTCCTAAAGGCACTATCGCCCGATATTGGATTCTAAAGTTATGGACAAATTTCATTCCACCAACTCATTCTATGTTGTGAAAAATATGGAGAAATTAGCTCCCTAGTCAAGAGCAGCTAAAGAATGATGGATGATACCTTGCCTCTGTGTGTTCTTTCTACAAGAAGGCCTAGGAGAACAACTATCTTGTTTTCATCCATTGTAAGTTTGATGTTGAACTTTGGAGTTACCTGATGCAATACTTTGGCTTGAGGGGTGGATTCTCAAGGAAGATTTGCGAGTTCATCTTAAAGATGGTGCATTATAAATGCAGGAGCCAGGTTCACAACCTACCTCTTGTTGGCGTGGCATCAATGAATCACTACATTTGAGCCACTCAAAATGCTTTGGTGTTTATCCGCCATGATCTCTAATTTGATGGTGGATTTGTCACTATCCACAAGGTTATCTAGACTGCATCCCATCTTCGAACATGTTTTATGGAAAATGTTGTTCATGATCTAAACTTACTACATTTAATTGGCATGGTTGGATATGGTAGGAAATTATAGGTTTCAAAATTTATTCGATGGATTCCCCCAATCCCATCATGGGTATAAGTAAATGTGGATGGCACAACCTTAGGGGATCACATTACTTCGGGGTGTGGGAGATTCTTTCGTACCTGTAGAGGATTTGTGAAGGGCTTCTACAACCATTTTAATAGATATGGCTATGCTTATGAGGGAAATATTTGGGCCATTATCATGGTTTTTAAATTTGCAGCCCAATTTTGGTGGAACTTACATCGGATTGAGTTGCACTCGATGCTCATGGTGAGTGTCCTCAAGAACAAATCCTGGACAGTCCCATGGTGGCTACTACCACAATGGATTGAATGCCTCACTCTTCCTCATGACCTTAACATATTTTTCACACATGCCTACAGGGAGGTCAAATCAGTTGCATATTCTCTTTCTAAAAAGGCAATTGAGTATTGACTCTTGATGTGGTCTTTTTTTCCCGTACTTTTGTTTTCCTCTTGTGGACTATGATATGATGGGTGACTTACACAACCTCTCTTGCAGACCATCCTTGTTGCCATTTGTTTTCTTTATTTAATAAATTTGGTGGGGAAGGCCTACTTATCCCTGCACCTTCTTCACCCTAAATCCCCTAGAAACAAAAAATGACTTAAAACCGCAGAAACATAAAAAACCATAAAAACCAAACAACCAAAAGAAAACCTTAAAATACAAAGAAACAACTAAAAACCTCAAAAAGTTCCTAAAACCCCTTAAAACCCCTAAAACCAAAGAAAATCCCAAAAAATCCCAAAAAACATAAAACCATATAAAAACCCCAAAATACCTAAAAACTGTAAAAGAACACAAAGGGCCATAAAATAACACAAAAAACATGAAAACACAGAAAACCTGGAAAGCCCTAAAAACATTAAAAAATAAAAAACCATAAAACCCCTCTAAAGGATAAAAATTCTAAAATAATAAAAACCCTAAAAACATAAAAACACTATAACCCCTAAAAGAACTAAAAATACAAAATGCCCCTAAAACACTTAAATGCATAAAACCCTAAAAACAATAAAAAAACTAAAAATCATAAAAACCAAAAAAATACCAAAAAAACCTAAAATCCCCAAAATCACTTAAATAAAATTAAAAATCTCAAACCTCTTGAAGACCCACAAAACCCAAAAACTACAAAATAACATTAAAACCATTACATACATAATGATCCTAAAATCCAAAAAACTTTAAAAGTCCTTTAAAACCCTAAAAGACAATAAATATCCCATTAAATCCTAAAAGACCATAAAATAACCTATGAAATCATAAAGACTATAAAAACACTAAAGGACCCTATAAACCATAAATAAACCCTAAAAGTCCCTAAAACCATAAAAACCCTAAAACAATAAAGGACCCTAAAATAGTAAAAATACTTAGAGGGTCATTAAAAAACTTAAATGGGCATAGAAACATTAAATAAACCAAAAAACCAAAAAACCCCTTAAGGATAGTAAAATCCCTAAAAACCCAATAGGACCCAAAAAACCCAAAAAAACCCTAAAAAACCCTAAAATTACTAAAAAATCTAAAGGGCCTCTGAAGCCCTAAAAACCATAAAAACTCTAAAACCCCCTATACCCATATAAGACACTAAACACTCTAAAAGAACCTAACCCTACAAAAAACCCTAAAATGGAACTAAAAATTAAAAATAGCCCTAAAAAAACTAGAAAACCCTAAAATTTTAAAACCCATAAAACCATAAAAACACCTAAAACCCCAAAAAACCATAAAACATTCAAGAACCTAAAAACCCCTAAAACACCATATAAATTAAATTCCCCTAAAACAAACAAAACGCTAAAAAACATAAACACCTAAAAAACATAAACTCCTAAAACCATAAAAAAATTTAAAAACCATAAACCCCCAAAACACTAAACCCCCAAAACACCAAAAAAACCTAAAAACCCCCAATCCCTTAAATCCATAGTTACCTTAGAAACCCTAAACAACCAAATGACACTAAGTAACCACTAAAGGGACTTAAATACTCCTATAAAACACTAAAAGACCATAAAAACCCATTAATCACCCAGAAAACCCTATTACCCTAAACCCTTAAAATCCCTAAATACAAAAAACAACCACAAAACCCTATAACCCTAAACCCCTAAAAACCCAAAAAATCATAAAATACATTTCAGCCCATAAAAATTGTAAACCCCCTAATACCCAAAAAAACCCTAACAACCCAAAAAACACATAAACCCCTCTAACCCCTAGTAATCCCTAAAACACCAAAAAAACAAAAAAAGGCTGATTTTTTTAACCCCCTAAACCCAAAAAAATACAAAACGCAAAAAACCACTTAAAATCCATAAAAAATATACAACTGTTATACCCCTTAAAAATACTAAATAATTTCAGACCCCTAATGAACAAAAAATTCAATAAATACTCTTAAAAACTCTAAAACCCATTAAAGTCATAAAAACCCCATGATGATAATAAACATAAAAACCATTTTACAATAAAATTCTAAAAACCATAAAAAATGAACACCCGTAAAACATCCTTAAAAGAAGATAAAATCCCTAAAAGACCACAACAAATGTAAAAATCCAAATATATCAGAAAACCCCAAAAGTCCATAAATACCCCTAAAACCCATAAAACGTTAAATCCCCTATAAACCCATAAATACACAAAAAACCATGAAGCCCCTAAAAGATGATAAAACATCCTAAAATCCTAAAATACTATAAAAGATATAAAAAGAATGAAAAACCATAAAACCCCTAATAACCTCAAATCCATGAATACCCTACAAACCCTAAAATTCTTAAAAATTCTAAAATATCCTTAAAACCCCTAAATCCCAATGAAATCCTAAAAGACCATAAATCATTTAACCCCCATAAAATTCATTAAATACAATAAAGGACCCTAAATAACATTAAAACCATAAAAGACCCTAAAACACACTAGAAATCCTTAAATGACCCTAATAACCCTTTATATCGCTCAATGATTATGGCAGCCCCTGTAATTCCCTAAGAACACCAATACCCTAATACCCATAAAAATGCTAAATGTCCCTATAACCTCAAAAATAACATAAAGTCTCTAAAAAACATAAAACACCCGGTAAAATAAAAACCCTAAAAACCCTAAATATAGAAAAAAACCCCTAAAAATCATATATGCCTTTAAACCCCATAATAATACCTAAAACCCCTAAAAAATATAAACCTCTGAAAACCCATTAAACCCCAAAAAACCATAAGAAAAACCTTTACAAACCTAAAAACCCTAAAAATCACAAAAAAATAAAAAACCCAAATCCCTAAAAAATCATGAAAAATACCCTAAAACATAAAAAATACATTAAAACCACTAAATAGTCTAAAAATCCTAATAACCTATACTCCCTAAAAAACTAAAAACCATAAAAAATACTGAAAAAATCCAAAAACATAAAAAATACATTAAAACTACTAAACAGACTAAAAAAATCATAATAACCTAAAATCCCTAAAAAACCTAAAAACCATAAAACCCCCTAAAAGAAGTTAAAAATATAAAAAATTAAAAATAATCTAAAATTTCTAAAAAACCCCCTAAAACCCCATGGAAAATCCCAATGTCATTAAAAAAACCTAAAAACCCTTAAAACTATAATACCGCCAAAGCCCCACCAATAAAAAAACCAAAAAACACTGAAACCCTAAAAACACATAAAACAAAAAAAACATAGAAACACAAAAAAACTAATTCATAAATACTACACCCTAAAACCAACACCCTAAACACTATAACCTACACCATAGAACCAAAAAGATACTCCCTAAAAACTATACATTGCACCTTAAACCCTAAACTTTACACCGACACATAAAACACTAAACCCTAAAATGTACACGTGAGACCCTATACCCTACACAACAAACCATTTACCCTATACCCTAAACAGCAAACCCAACACCCTAAAAAATACACCCTACACCCTAAACCCTAACCCAACCCCAAAACCCCATTCCTTGCACCCTAAATCATAGACCCTAAACCCTATACTCTACAACCTAAACACTAAACCATATAACATCAACCCTAATCCCGAAACCATACACCCCAAACCGTACACGCTATACCCTAAACCCAAAACCCTACACCCTACACCCTAAACCCAATACCATACACAGTAATCCCTCAAACCTACAACCTAATCCCTATAACGTACACAGTAAACCTTAAACCACAAAACATATACCCTACACTCAACACACTAATCTCTAAACCAGGAACCCTATAGTCGAACCCCTATACCCTACTCCCAAAACTGAAACCCCTACACCACAAAACCCATACCCTACAACCTAATCCTAATCCATGAACCCAAAACCATATTCCTCAAACATTAAACCCAAAAAGAAATCAATAACCATAAATTCCTTAAAACCCTAAAAAATTCTAAAAAATCATATAACCCAAAAAATAATAAAATCAAAAAAAGAACCCTAAAAGCACTTAAAGACCCCTAAAATGATAGAAAGCACAAAAAGTCCTATAAAATCCTAAAAATCCACAAAATTCCTAAATACTATAAAAACCCATAGACTCCTAAATCCTGGGAAAATGAACCACCACCCCAAGGACCCCATAAACCACCTAAAAGACCCCTGAAAGGCAATAAAACCCATAGATACCCCTAAAAGACCATAAACCCTCAAACCCCAATAAACACTAAAACCATTAAATAACTATAAAACCATGAAAAGTTAAATCCCTTAATATCCTTATAAGGAACCTAAAACAAAAAACCCCCCAAAACCCCCTAAAAGACCTTAAAATCATAATATTTATTAAAAACCTAATACTCGTAAAAAATTATAGCACATAAACCCCCAATAAACCGCAAAACACATAAAATTCCTACGAACCCCTAAAACCCTAAAACCCCTAAAAATCCTAAAAACTGAAATAATCCTTGAAAAAACCCAAAAGTCCCTAAAAACCCAAAAATCCCAAAAAAACCCTAAAACACCTAAAAATAACAAAAAAACTATTAAATGTCCTAAAAAGTTTAAAACCCCCTAAAAACCAAAAAAAATTTAAAGCAAATAAAAACCCTAAAGGACCCTAAAAACAGTAAAAATTACAAAAATACTCCAAAACCCTAGAAAATCTCAATAACCCCTAAAAACCCTCAAAAACCATTAGAAACATGAAACACATAAAAACTCATAATAACCCTGAAAACTCTAAATTCATTTAAAACACTAAAATATATAAAAAACCATAAGAACCCTAAAAGAATTAAAATATCTAAAAACCCTAAAACACATACAAACTCTATAAACGATAAAAAACCAAAAAATCATTGAAAAACTTGAATACATTCTAGAAATTTTAAAAAAATCTTGAAAAACCCTAAAAACCCAAAAAAAAACATAAAAACCCTTGAAACCCTAAGAACCCCTACACAACTGTAAAACACTAAAAACATAAAAAACCCTTTAAAGCACTAAAAAACCCCTAGAAATCAGAACAAAACCTAAAACCCCTATAAAAGCCAAAAATAATATAAAACACCTAAATAAACAGAAAATACCTAAAATAACCCTAAAACCCTTGAAACCCCCAAATCCCTAAAAACCAAAATAGTACGAAAAACCCAAAAACCCCTAACCCCCTAAAACCGCTAAAAAACACCCCCAAACCCAAAAAATCCCAAAAAATCCAAAAACACATAAAATACACTTAAAGCCCTAAAACCCTTAAAAACATGAAAACCCCAGAAAATCATAAAAACACTTAAAATAATTAAAACCCCTAAAATTTTTTACAAGACACTAGAAAAACCCTAAAACAATAAACAACCCCCAACCCAATAAAAATCCCTAAAAACATTGAAAACCCATTAAAACATATAAAAACCCGAAAAAGAAAATAAAAACACTAAAACCATAAAAACCCATGAAGACACCCTTTAAACCCCTAAAACATATAAAATCATCAAGAAAAAACCCTAAAAACCCTTTAAAACCCTTAATAACCCTACAAAATCACAAACAAAAAAAACTCTAAATCCTTAAAAAACTAAAAACCCCAAAAAACCCTAAAAATAACAAACAAAACTCATAATACCCGTAAAAACACAAACAAACATTTGAAAACACCAAGAAACACTATAAGACAATAAAAATTCTAAGAAAACCATAAACACTCTATAAAACCTAAATACGCTAATGAACCCCATCACAAACCATTAAATTCCCTAAAATCAATAAAATTCTCTAAAATCCTAAAACACCTAAAACCACTATGAAAATCCTAAAACCCCTAAAAACTCATAAAAACCATAAAACCCATAAATAAACTAAAACCTAAAAAACACTAGAAACCATATAAACCATAAAACATCTAGACACACTACAACACTGCAAACCCATAAAACGATCAAAATACTAAAAATTATAAATCCTCTAAAACACTAAAATAATCCTAAACCCCTAAAAACTACAAAAAAAAAATCCATTAAAAAACTCTAAAACTCGTACACCTTAAACCCTATACCCCAAAACCTATATCCTACACTCTAAACCATGTTTCCAACACCCGAAACACCAAACAATACACCCTAAACCCTATATCCTACACCGTAAAACATAGAACCTAAACCCAAAAATCCAACAACCCCTAAAAACATCTGAACCATAAATAACTTTTAAAAACACCAAAAAACCCTAAAACGTAAAGGGTGATAAAAAACCTTAAATGACACTGAAATCCCTAAAAACTCTAATAGACCCTATAAACCCTAAATACCCCAAAAGACAATTAAAATCCTAAAAAAATAGTAAACTTCCAAAAAATCCATAAAGACACCTAAAACCCCTAAAACGCCATAAAACTCCTAAAGTACATAAAACCCCAAAATGGATCTGAAACACTAGACCCCCCTAAAACACACTAAAACTAATAAAACACATAAAAATGATTATATACATTAAAACAACTAAAAGTCCACAAAACATATAAAACCCTAAAAACCCATAATTTAACCCAAATGAACATAACATCCCTAAAAGCCTAAATAACCCTTAAACCTATAAAAATACTAAAACCACTAAAATTTCTAAACTCCAAAAACCGTAAAAACCAATAAAACCTAAAACACCTGAAAAACACTAAAACCCCTAAATACCCAAAAAAACCTTTTAAGCTATAAAAACCATAAACCTCCAAAAATCCTTAAAAACACAAGAAAACATAAAAAATCATAATTAACATAAAACCACCTAGAATCCTAAAAACCCAAAAAACTCCATCAAAACCGTAAAAATCATTAATACTCCTAAAACCCATAAAAACTAAAAATAACCTATAAAAATCCTAAACCCTTTCCCACTAAGATTTGATAAAACCCAAACAAACTGAAATAATCTCCCAAAACCCTGAATACATCAAAAAACTAAAAAAAATATATCTAATAACCAATAAAATACCCTAAAACCCTAATAGCCATAAAAACCCTAAACCCCCTAAAACCTTAAAAAATTCTAAAAAAGGAAAAAACTTGTAAATCCCAAAAAACCATAAAAACCCCAAAAACATTTAAAACCCATAAAAACTATAAACACCCTAAAAGATCCTAAAAACTCCAAAAACCACTAAAAATCATAAAAACCACAAAAAAACTTAAAACCCCAAAAAAACAATAAATCCAAAAGAAACCACTAAAATACCCTAAAACCCTAAAAGCCTATAATACCCTCAAACACCCAAAAACCCATAACAATATAAAAATAATAAAAACTATAAAAATAATAAAAACCATAAAACCCAAAAACCCCTCAAAATACTGAAAACCCTATTACTCTAATAACACTAAAACCCAAAAAAACAAAAAAGAACAAAAAAACCAAAAAAAACCTATAACCCCTTTGAGACCCTAAAAAATCCCAAAGTCCCAAAAAAACCATAGAAACCATGAAAGATTACAAAACCCTAAAATTATCAGAAAATAATAAAAATCTTAATTGAAAATAAAACCCCAAAACCCCATAAAATTCCATAAAATGATCCAAAACCCAAAAATATTTTGAAACTGTGAAACCCTAAAGGACACCAAAAAACCTAAATATACTAGATAGGGCCCAAAAATCCATAAAACCTTAAAGGAAATTAAAAACCCTAAAATCATTAAGGGACCCTAAAGATAATAAATATTTCTAAAACCCATTAACCTCTAAAATACCCCAAAAAACTATAGAAGAATTTAATACCTCCTAAAACCATAGACGGCCAAAGAAAAACATAAATCCCAAAACCACCCTAAAACCCCTCAATAAACCGAAACACCCTAAAAAGGTAAAAACCCTAAAAGAAATAACAATCATGAAAAACATTAAAAGGGCCTAACAACAACAAAACCCCTAAATTCCTAAAAAATAGTAATAACCCTATAATGCATAAAAACCCATAAAACATTAAAACATAAAACTGCTAAAACATTAAAAAACATAAAACCCTCAAAAAAATTAAAAAATAAAATAAAAAAAACACTATAATCCCTATAAGACCAAAAATACCTAAAATATAAAAAACTAAAAAACAATAAAACCCTTAAAACCCCAAAAAATAAAAAAACTCCTAAAGGAACATAAACCAAAATAAAACCCAAAATGGATCGAAATACCAAAAAAAAACTATAAGATACTAAAACATCCTAAAAAAACTGAATGATTGTAAAAACAAAAAAGGTCCCCAATAAACCCTAAACCCACTAAAACCCATAAAAGGCCATAAAACCATAAAACCCCAAATGGCACTAAAAACCATCAAAACCCAAAAAACCAAAAAAACCCAAAAAAAACCCTAATAAAACCATAAAAACCATAAACCCCACACCCACCCCCCAAAATCCCAAAATCCCATAAAAATGAAAAACCATGAAATCCCTAAAGTCTCTATAAACACTAAAACCCCCAATGAACATAAAATCTAGCAAACCCCTAAAATAAATCAAAAAAAACATAAACACCCCAAAATTGATTAAAAAACCAATAACAACAATAACCCAAAATCCCCTACAAAACACTAAAACACATTAAAACCCAAAAAAACATAAAAAGATACAAGAACTAAATAATATTAAAAAAAGTAGCATAAAATACTGAAAACCTAAAAATATCATAAAAATTAATGAAATCTCAAAAACCCCTAAAATGCCTAAATAGATATAAAAACTTGAGAAAATACTAAAAACCATTAATACCATAAAACACTATAAAGGACCCCAAAACCCCCAAATTACCCAAAAAACTAAAACACTAAGAGTCCCTAAAAATCATAAAATCATTAAAACAACCACAAAATCCCTAAAAAACTGAAAGCACCCTACAATCTCTAAAAACATTAAGGACCCACAAAACCCCTTAAAATTACCCTAAAACCATTAAAACCCCTAAAAATATAATAACCCAAAAAACAGAAAATACTAAGAAACCCTTAAAATATATGAAAACTATATGAAACCCTAAGAAACCCTAAAACCCAAAAAATCATAAAACTCTAAAATTTATAAAAACCATTAAATAACCCTTAAAACCCAAAAAACATAAAATAAAAAAATCACACTAAAACACTAAAAGAACCCTAAAATAAAAAAACCATAATCCTCCCAAAAAACTGAAATAAAAATAGAATCACTTTAAACCATCAAAAAGAACTAAAACCCCCAAATTGACACTAAAAACCGAAAACCCCATAAACCCCTAAAATACATAAAACATTTAAAAATGTATAAAAACCCCTAAAAACACTAAAAACCCAGTAAACCCCTAAAAGATCCTAATAATCCTAAACAACCCTAAAAGACCCTCAAAACTCCAAAAAAATAAAAGACTCAAAAAACCATTAAAACACAAAAGATACCCTAAAACCCTAAAAATTATGAAATGGACAAAAATAACCATAATAAACCCTTCAAGACAATAAAAACCCAAAAAAACCTTAATGGATCCTAAACCTCTAAATAAAAAATAATTGATCATAAAAACCATAAAAAACCTAAAGGAACAAAAAAATCCTAAAGGACTATAAATACTCATGAAACCCATAAATGATCATGAAACCCCAAATATCCCTAAAAATAAAAAAACCATAAAAGATCCTAAAAACTATAAAACACTAAAAGTCACTAAAAATTCTAAAAAACCCAAAAAAACACCCCAAACACTTTAAATCCTTTAAAAGTCCTTTGAAAACCCTAAAAATTATAACCTAGAATAAAAACACTAATACCACACAAAAAACCCTAAAACCCTAGGAAATACATAAAACCATATAAGACCCTAAAAACATGAAAAATATTAAAATACCCTAAAAATATAAACTATCCCAAAAACATAAAAAACCATAAAACCCGTAAAACTACCAAAACCCCAAAAAGAACCTAAAATTGTGAAAACCCAAAAACCAAAAAAAAACCTTAAAACACTAAATACCCAAAAAACAAAAAACCCAAAAAACCACTAAATACCTTAAAACACCTCAAAAAACAATAAAATCCTACAAAATCCCAAAGAACTGAAAAAACACTGAAGGAAAATGAAATTCGCTGAAACCCCCTAAAACCACAAAACCATAAACGATTATAAAAACATAAAAAATTAAAAAAATCTTCAAAACATCCTAAAACCCCTAAATGAACGTAAAAACCATAAAAACTATATATAGTCCTAAAAAAACATAAAACAAAAATTGAAAATAAATAACCCTATAAAATGATAAATTTCACCACAACACCATTAAACACCATAAAAAAAATTAAACACCCTAAAATAACCAAAATAATATATAAAACCCTAAAAACTATAAAAAACATTAAACCACTAAAAACCCTAAAAACTGAAAATTTTAAAAAAACCGTATAACCCCTAAAATCACTAAAAACCAAAAATCCCCGCAAAAATCTAAAAACCAAAAAAATTGAAAACTAGTAAAAATTAATTTCTTCCAGTAGGGTTTTAAAATAAGTTATTTATAACTATCATGGAAGAACATTTTATTTTATTTTTTATATTTCTTATTCAAGAAACAATGTTAAAAGATTTTTTTGACTTTTTTTTAAGAGCAGACATGAAAATTTAAATATAGTATTTTTTAACATCATTTATTATATAAAATACATTGAAAATTAGCCACCCTAATTTTTAATGTCAGTTCATCAATAACCAACATGAAAAAATCATGTTTTCTTGTCAATTATATAATAATTAATGTAAAAAATGTTTTTTAACATCGTTTCTTCAATAAACTATGTGATAAATCATATTTTATACATTTGTTATAAGATAAATGATGTATAAAATTTATAAAAACTTAATCAAGGTTGTGGATCTATCATTTTTTCATTCTATCACATGAATGACTTTAGTTTTCTCTCACTCAGTGAACCCTCTCCCTTCTAATTTATGATTCACGGCCTCGAATCTCTTCCCTCTTAGATAATTCACATTAAATATGTTATTTATTTGATTTTTGGACATGAATATCATTCATATGGAATCCACCACTATGTTCCATCAAACATCACCCATCGTTGGTCCCTGATTACATGCTATTCTCTTTCGTCCCACCTTCTTAGTAGTTTTGGTATGTATTTCCATGTACACATAATGTTTCCATTTTAGATGAATTCAATGTATTTTAATTTTTATTTTTGGTTCCAATTTTCTATTGAGTCATCTTTGTAATTTATTTGGAATACACCACTATGTGACATCCACCATCACCCCATGTTAGCCCCTGATGGCATGTTTTTATTGTTGGTGTCTCCTTTTCAATCATCCTAAACACGATTTCAATTAGTTTTTTATGATTATGGATTCCATTTTCTATGCATCTAAGGTATTTTCATTTATTTTTCTCGTTCCAATATTCCATTTATGTTTCTTTTTCATTCAGATGGAATCCACAACTACCATCCACTATCAAGTTTCATCAACCATCGCTTGTGAATGCTTCCCATTGGGTTTTCCTTCCCAATATTCCTAGTTTTGATATTAATTTATGGTTTTTTCTTATTATTTTTATTTTTTGGTCCATCCATGGTATTTGAGATTTAATTTTGTGTTTCAATTTTTCATTGATATGTCTTTAACTTCTCTAAAATTATTATAATTTATGATTATTCTAATATTTTATTTTATTTTTAATTTATAAATGATTATATTTTGGAAAAAATTTTGTATTTTTTATTAAATAATATTAATTTAATATGTTCAAATTTATATTTTATTCTATCAAATATGTTGGGTTTTGTTTGAAATAATTTATAATTTATTTATTTTGTTTATAAAATTAAATTTTTATTTATTTTGGGAAAAATAATAACTTATTTTCAATTTTTGAATTTTTTTATAGATAATAACGTGTCAAAGTTGGGTTACTAAAACATGAAAAAATGTTGAATATGAGGAGGCTATTGAAGATTTTGTTAAATTTTATAACGGAAAAATTCCAAATAAAAAATTATTTTTAGGTCCATGCCGGAAATTGTTAATTATGAAGAAGTTGAAATAAAGGGAGATCAAATATCATTTAATTCATCTTGTTTTTAATCAAAGTTATAGACCGTAGATTTTTAATGTTGAAACTGGGAAGAATTATATATCTATTGATGATGATGATTTTCAAAACGATAAGTATCCTCATATTGAAAAAAATGATTCATGAAAGGGAATGACCTAAAAATTGATAGTTTATATGGATAGGATGAATAAACATCGTATCTAGGTTTTATTGAATTTACTTTTATATTGATGGTGTTAATATTAATTTATTTGATGGTGAAAATGGATGGAGACACAACATTATTATAGAGTTACTATAGTAGTTGAAGGACATACTTCCTAAAGACAATGAGATTATAAATTCACATTATAAAGTGAATAACATATTATGCCCAATGGGTTTGTTGTAAAAAAATCATCACTTCACGAATGAATGAGAACTATATTATAAGGAATATGAATGTTAGTAAATGTTTACTAAATGTGGAATGTCTCAGAATGAGTTGAATTCAAACTTATAGTCTGATTAGAATTCAAAGATATTCCTTCCAAGTAAATTTTGTATCTTCCTATAATTCCAAATTTGAAACATTTATTTGAAAAGTAAAATGATGTGAAAATATTAATATGGAATGTATAAGAATATATTTTCAATGGAAAATTATAATCTCCTTGTTGATTTTCTATACTGGAAGAACATTGATCCAGAGTTTAGTACTTTCATAAATATATTTATAAATCTCAAAATCATATTAAGAATAGATATAGTGAATATCTGTTGAATCCTTATTATCATATATAGTTAAAAGCTTATTTTAATGATAATATGCACATTTTCTCTTGATTTTTTATGAATAAAAAATATTTCATACTGATTTTAATGTTTTATGGAAAAAAATAGGCCAAAAATGATATTGATGTTTTATTATCATTGTTATTTAATAATTTTAATCTTTTTTGTGAGGAGGGTATTATGGTGTAGTATTATTATAAAATGGAAAATTTTCAACTTCATGAAATGATTATGTTAAAAAAAATGAGTTCCTAATATATGTAATTTTCTTGTACATAGTGTTAAGGGGAATAAATATTTTCCAATTTTTGAATAACAAAATTCATATTATCAACTGAAACATTCTAGGAAAACAATATGCATGGATCATTAGAGGTTTTGCTTGTGGATCAATCTTTTCAACTACTAAGAATGCAATTCAATGGCTCACAAAAAATTGGTGTTTCATTAGAAAACTTTTTTCTTCTGATCTGTATTTTGATAGGATTAAAAAAACTGATGTCACAACTAGAATGAAAAATTGTGGTCATTATATAAATATTTGGATGAAACAATCAATATTTTTTGAGGTACCATATTGAAGATATAATGAGTAAAACATAATATATAATCCTTTAAAATGGAGATAAATATCGATGAATGTTTGATTAGAGCCTTAATATATATTAATGGAAAGAGTAATGATGGTTTGAATGAAAGATTCATCTTATTGTCAATAATATTACATTTGGAGTTAGATCTCACTCCACAAGGATAGTGAACATACACACCTCTGGCCCTTCATATATTATTCAAGATAGATAAAATTAATTCTTGTTATTGTCTCCATGGTATCAAATTTAATGATGTTTTTCTCTTGAAATGAATAACATGTTTCTCTAAATTTTTTTAAGCGTGTCAGGCATGATATCTCTATGTTTTTATGTCAGGATGAAAACATTGATACCGGTTTTATTTTAAAATATATTTCATACATATTTTATAATTATTATCATAAAGGTGTTTTATTTTTTTCAATTAAATTGCTAACATTTATTTTTATTTTAATTCATTTAAAAATTTAGAAAATGATGTTCCTTTCTATAATTTTTTCAATTCGAAATGTATATTACTCCATCTTTTTTTGTATCATGATGTACCTAATGGTAAATTTATTGAGAGAGATACATAATTTCAGACATAAATATCTATATTATATGTATAAATTTAACTAATATATGTATATGTATAAATATTTAAAATCGATATCCTAATAATCCATAATGAACTGAAGCCTCAATTTTTTAGAAATATATTTCGGATAAGGATGTAGAGTTTTTTAAAAGATATTTTTATAGTACAGAACATCATTTTTCCTACATATCACCCTGAATGAGTCAATTGTGGATGAAGATTATTAGTTCTTTTAAATTAATATCCTTGATAGATAAATGGAAAAAAAATTACTTTTATTAATCTTGAATAATATACATGATCCTCAGACACATATAGTAGTTCATATGAATCTGTTTAAAAAATGTTATCCAATAAAAAATGAAATGTGTATTTTGAATGATCGTGAATTTGTTTTATGGTTTAAATAGATCCATAATGGTAGATCATATGCATCAGAAACATTAACATGATTAGTGGAATGTATATGTTTAAAATGGAGAGCATGGTCTGGGTATAACATTGAAAGCAATACATTTCAAAAAAAATGGTAGGATAACAGAAGTGCAGATCAGAATAGTTGTGTATCGATGTTCATATATGAAATGAATTTTTTGTGTCCCATATAAGAGAAACCAATAAGAAAATTAAGTGAATATTGCGGAGTCCTGATGAAATATGGGAGTTCCATTACATTAAAATTTATTTCTTCATATTTTAACTACAAATGCACTATTGGTAAAAACATCTTCATACTTGATGAATTTGGTATAAAAATAGTTAATACAAATAGATTGGAATAAAAATATGACCATTTTATCATGGAAGCATATGAAAAAAATTATACATTTCTGATCCATCTAATATGCAGTGGTGTATCGATTTAAAAGTAAAAAGTATCTTGTTGGTGATGAAGAACACAATGAAGACACCAATCTATGTAAGACATCAACTTCTATGAAAAAATTATTAGATAATATTGATGTGTATGTTATAGACAAGGTTTTTACCATATGTAGTGACCATAAGGAAGGAGTTTTGGGAAAAATACATTAGTAATTTATTAATATTAAAACTAACATATATCTACTTCTTGTTTACTTGTAAAAATTTAATAAACTGTTACATATATTAGTTTTGTTTTCTCTATTAAAACACACATTATAATTGATATGTTAATTTTTTTAAATTTTATTAATTTTTTTAGTTTCTATTTTTAACATTACAAGTCATATGTATTTTTTGATTTTATGGGAAAATAAATAACTTTAATCTAATATATTAATTAAAATATAAAAAATTTATAAAAAATATATTAAATAATATTCATTTTTGTTTAAAAAATCATGTAATTTATTGAAGCATATAACAATTATCACATTAATTTTGGATTAAATTTCATTCGTTAATGTCACTTAATCATTCATTAATTTCGTTATTCTCTTAGTTAAATATTTTAACAAATTTTAATAAAAATGGGGTATGAATAGTTTACTTTTTGTTTGAACATTATTAATTTTTCATTTAATTTTATAATTAATTGTTCTATTTTTATAATTATGTGATAATTTATTTTTATTCACACTTGTTTTTTGGATATTATATCATTCAATTATGTCATTTCATCTATCATTATTTTTTATATAATTTTAGTTAAATATTTTAGCAAATATGAATACAAATGTTTTTAATATAGTTTATATTTTTGTTTGATAATTTTTAATTTTTTTTACGTTTATATGATATAGTTGGATTTCATTGTGTTTGTACCTATTTTTTGTTACAATGATTTGTAGAGTAATGGAAGATAAACAATATTATCCACCACATAGATATGGATATGACCGTACACCTACTTTATTTTAGGAACCTCCTCCTCCATCTCCACAGGATCAATCTATTCTATAGGGTGGAAAGTAGTTTGAGGTTTGGTAAATGTGGATTCACATATTTAGAAAAATTAGTAGTTTCCCTTAGTTGGTACCAGAGCATACATGTTTATTTCGATGATAATTATATTCCAAGGGGACCAAATTAATAACAAATTAAAACTTTTATTACAGTGCAAGATCGAGGATAAGTTTTTATTTTGATTTTTGACTGGGGAAGTGATGGTAAAGTTACTATAACTCATTTTTGGGTGAAACATTTAGTAAGATCATATTTTATTATTTTACTTATGAAGAAATAGTTTTAATAATATAGGGTTTTCCCTTCTTAATAGAGAACATAAGATATATGTGATACTAGAGGAATAATGAAGAAATTATTAATTGTGGTTGTTATTAGATGGAGGGACTTTATTATACATGGAAACAGTTTGTTGAAAGTTGAGGACAATAACCATTTTTGGTAACGATAATGTCATATTTTAGTGGTTTTTATTATATTATTGATTTATTTATTCATAATTTTAAGAAAAAAAGGAGATCACATCTGGAGATCCAATACCAAAATAGATTTCATCATACATTATCTCATGGATGGTATATGTAATTGGAAGAATAATTGATTGCTGTTTTTTTGGAAACTGAGAGATGAGGAATCATGCTCTATGTATGTTAATTATCCCCCCATATAGACATGAAAAATAGCATAGGTATAGATTGTAAAAAAAGGAATATTCATTACGGAATATTCAAGGAGGTATCTAAAATAATTTTAAGATGTTTTTAATTTATTTACATTATTTATGTTAATTAAAATCACTATATATTCACTACTAAAATTTTCAAATATTCTATATAGGATATCCTTAAGGAGAAGATAATATAGGGGAACTTCATGGCTATGCTTTGGAAGGTTATTTTAGCCATGGAACTGGGAAAGCCTAAACACATGGGCTGTGATTGTGGATACCCTGTAGGAGTATCAGTAAAAAATAATTTGGTCAATCTGTATCTTCTTGAATGGAGGTTGTATAAAAAAATATAATATTCATATTCTAATGTTAATAATATGAGTGAGAAAATGGATGAGAGGATAAGAGCTTCGATACAGATGATTTTTGAAGGCATATAAAGATAGTTTCAGGATACTAATCCCAATCCTCCACCTCTACTAAAAAATTCCACTACACGTCCTCATGTAGATACCACTCCTCCACCTCCTCGTAGATATCCAAATCCTACACCTCCTATTCTATATCTCCCATTTATTGTGAGTTATATGTTTATGATCCCGAACAATATATTTTTTCATAAGGTTTTACATATTATTGTGGGGAAAACATCCATCATCAATAGACATAGAAAAAAATATCATGCCCACTATATAAGATATTATATATATATCCACAATAATATCATTTCATACATATTAGGTTAGTATTTTTGGAAAAATTATCGACCATTTTTTATTTTTCCATCTAGAATTGTTCAACAAATTACAATTGAGGAATGTATAGATTTTATTATTTATTTAATATTTGTGTTAAATTTTTTATATTTCAATGTTTTTATATTTATATATTTTTACTAAGAATAATTCAATGAAAATGAAATAATATACAGACAAAAACAAATACATGATGTTACAAAATCATAAAATACTTCTTCTAGAATGGATAGTTTATGAAAATATTTAGAAAAAATTTGGAAGTTTATGAAATTCCAATGGAAGATAAAAAATTTAGGTCTGCAAAACAATGATGATTTAAAAAAAATATACAATTGAGCTAGTTAGTGGAGATGAGTTAGTAATCAAAATGATGAAGGTGGTTTCCATGAATTTATTATAATATATCTTTCAGTTTTTTGAATTTATTGAAACATTCTACATATCTTTGTTTTATATTTGGTATCTATATTAAATATGTGTGTAGCATGATACAAACATTATATATAGATAAATGGACCCAATATTTATTTCATATATAGCGATGAAAATGGATGATTTAGAAAGAACAATTTATATCACTAAAAGACATCAAAAGAATGAGATTATTCTATATTTAAATCTTTCTTATCTTCAAGAGTATGAAAAATATATCTCATAGACTATTATATATATTCAGATAATCAATGATCATATTATATATATATATTTATATTATTCTCCATAGGATGTTTAGTTTTTTTTTCAAGAGAAAATATAATTTACTGAATATTCTCTATCCGTAATGAACTTAGAGATAATTTTAAGAATTTACTAGTCATGAATGTTTGAATATTTTAATACATGTATATATTATAATGAAATTTAAATTTATTTTATACTTTTTATTTTGAAACATGGAATGGGATTAATTTATAGATACAATAGTAAATAATAATGTAGAGATCAAATATGTAAAATAATAGGTGATATTTCATTTACAATTACTATAATTTGGTTGTATGTACTCTAAATTTTATTTTGAATTGAATTTTTTTTTAGAAAAAAATTCATCATCTTATAGGAGTAAAGGAATTCAGATACTCTTCTCTAATATTTATGTAGGAAATAATTTTCACCCGGACACTTAAAATTTTCAAGAAGGATAGATTTTGTTATTAATAAATCTTTTAGTTTTTCATTTATTTTATTCAGAATACATTTTTAATGATTTTTTTTAATTTTTAGATTTTTTATGACGCTCGGAAATATAATATGATAGATCCAAGACACATAAAAAGTTAATGGGAGAAATATTTTATAGTTATTATTGGGTTTTAGTTTATTTTTAATATAAATATTAATGTTTACTGCTCAAATTTTAAATGTTTGTGCTATTTTTATTGCAGTTTTTTCTGTAGATGGTATGCTTTTGTACTGTTAGGGGATTGTATTCATTTCATTTTATTAACAATAGTTATTTTTCACATCGTTTATTTCATAACTGATCTGTAAATATAAAAATTATATTTATCAGCTTGACTTAAAAAAGATGACACGAAACCCCACAAATTATTTTAAATTTTTAGCCTGATTATTTATGTTAGTTATTAAAAGACCAAAAAGGAAAAATAAATTAATATTTATAATGTCATATTTTATCAGAACGTAACGTGGTAAAAAGTTTTCCACATCAAATATTATAATATCAACATGGAAAACCACCTCAGAATATGAATTTTTAGTTGGTTTCCCATGTTTACAATAAAAAAACTAACATCAAAAACATTATATGACATGTGTTTTTTTAAAATGACGTAATAATTTTTTTCCACGTTGGATATTTGATTGACAATGTGTAAAATCATAACAGAAATATGGTTTTTATTCTATATTTTAAAATCATGTTTTCAAAAAACTAATGTCAAAAAACATCTATAGTATATTTAATCACATTGGTTATGAAAAAAAAGATGTGATAAAGTATTTATAACACTGGTATTTTCAAATAACAGACATTATAAATAGTTTATAACTTTAGGATATAGTAATTGACATGAATAACTACATCAATATAATTATTTTTAACTTTAGTTATCAGTAACCATTGTGAAAAAAATATTTACATCACCACCAACAATAATTTCATGGGGTAAACAACATTAAAAAACTGAATTGAAAAACACTTTTTGTTTTAGATTAAAAACCCTAAATCCCGAAAAAAAACCTAGAAACCCCTATAAATAAAAGTAAACCTATATCTGTAAAAAATTTAAAAACCATGAAAAAACCTAAAAAGACATAGAAACTCTAAAACACTTAAAATAATGTAAAAACCCCTAAAAACATTAAAAATCCTAAACCCCTAAAAACACTAAAAATACATAAAAACAATATTGTTCCTAAAAACCATAAATAACCTAAAAACCCTTAAAAAACCCAAAAAACCAAAGAAAACTAAAGCAACTAAACACTTAAACCGGCCTCAATGACCCTAAAACAGTTAAAACCATAAACAACCTAAAAACCCTAAAAATATCAAAACATACTAAAACACCTAAAAGGCCCGTAAACCCTAGAAAACCTGTAATAGGCTCTAAAACCCCCATAATCATCCTAAAACACTCAAAAAAACAATAAAACCTAATACCCATAATGAAACTAAATGGCCCTAAAAACATGAATAACAAAAAACTCTCAAAAACACAGTGAAACACTAAAAACCATAATATCCTTAGAAGCATAAAATACCAAAAACAACCAAAACCCCATAAAAACTCTAAGAGCTGTAAAACCCTAAAAACCCCTTAAATAACTATAATCAATTAAACATCTGAGAACTCTAAATCGCATAAAACCCTAAAAATTACAAAATCTCTAAAAAACCTAAAAGCTGAAAGGAAACACTAAACACCCCTTAAAACCCTAAGAGGCCTTAATAAAACCTTAAAACTCTCAAAAACACTAATAAACTAAAAACCTAAAATCCCAAAAACTCCATACAAGAAATAAAGAACCAATAAAACCCCTAAAAAAACTAAAAATCCATAATGTACCCTAAATCCTAAAAAAAATTTAAAAATATTAAAAAACACTAAAATCCAAAAAACCCTAAAAACATTAAAAACACTAAGAACACAAAAAAACCATAAACCCCATAGAAACAATAAATCCACCAAAAGGCACTAAAACCCAAAAAACCCAAAAAACAAAATGAAATTATAAAACCCTGAAAACTCTAAAAATATCATAAAGGCCTTAAAACCCCTAAAACCCTAAAAACCCATTAAAATCCTTAAAACCCCTAACAACCCAAAATACCAAAGAAACCCTAAAAGGCATAAGTGCCTCTAAAACATAAATAAACATCAAAAACTCCCTAAGGACACTAAAATACCTCAAAACCCCTAAAAACACATAAAACACTAACATTATAAAAACACTAAAAACCCAAAAAAATCCTTAAAACCCTTAAAAAACCTAAAAACCCAACCACCCTAAAAACCCAAAAAGACATAAAATTACTTAACATACTATAAAAATCCTAAAAAAACTAAAATAATAGAAACCCCAAAACCCTTAAAACCCCAGGAAAACCCTAAAACAGTAAAAAATAATCATCATCTCAAGACCAAAAAAAATAAAACCCACAAAACCATAAAAATCCCCACACCCATAAATAAAATAAAAACCCTAAAAACCCTAAGAAAATTAAAATTAAGAAAACCCCTAACCACCCTAAAAACCATAATACCCCCTAAAACACCCTAAACCCCAAAAAACTGTAAAATTACATAAAGAGAAAAAAAATAACCTTAAAAAACCTTATAAAAATATGAAAGACCCAAATTCCCTTAAACAACATAAAAACCTCAAAAAAATAAAATAAAATAAAACCCATTAAACTTTAAAAAAACTCTAAACTCTCTTAAAACAGAAAAGAACTCTAAAATCTCTAAAAACACCAAAACCAATAAAAATTCTAACAATCTTGAAAACCCTAAATCCCCTAAAACTATAAAATCCCTACTACACAAAAAAACAAATAAAATTCCTTAAAAATCACTAATACTCATTTAAAAACCCTAATATCTCTAAAACTGTAAAAACATTAAATAAAATCAAAATCCAATAACTCTAAAATCCATAAAAACTTTTAAAAACCAAAAAACACAAAAATAAAAAAAACCCTAAAAACCCTTAAAATTATAAATCAACTAAAAAACCTAATAACAATAAAAACCATAAATCCAATAAAACCCTATTAGAAACTCTAAGACCCCTAAAAAATATAAAAACCCTTCAAAATCCATGTGAACAACAAAAACCCCAAATAAAAATCCTTAAAACCCTTAAAACACCTAAAAACCTAAAAATTCCATAAAAACAATAAATGAATTCTAAAACCCCTAGAAGATTTTAAAACCATAAAATCCTTAAAACCCTAAAAACTCTAAAAACACTAAAACCCTAAAAACATAAAACCCTAAAATACTTAAAAAACACCCAACACCATAAAATAACCCTAATATCCAAAAAAATCCATAAAACCCAGAAAATTATAAAAATACTAAATGTACTAAAAACACTAAATACACTAAATATATCCTAAATCACTAAATATACCATTAAAAACCATAAAACAAAAAAACACATTACAAATCATGACAAGACTAAAAAGACCATAAAACCCCAAAGAAACCCTAAAAATTTTAAAATCACAAACACCTTAAAAATTTATAAAACCCCAAAAACACTAAAAACCCCTAAATATCTAAAAATCCTTTAAAACACTAAATGACCGAATATACCCTAAAACTCCAAAAGACTCGAAAGTCCTAAAAATCCTTAAAACCCATCAAGGAGCCTAAATCCTCTAAAAACATTGTATGAAACTAAAAACCCCTAGAGACCCTAAAAACAAAAAAAAAATCCCCACATGATCAAAAAAATCCATAAAACCCTATAAAAAAATCACTAAAAATCTAAAAGATCAAATAATACCCTAAAACCCTAAATAACTCTTCAGAACCCTAAAAACCCTATAATATACTAAAAATAAAATCAAAAACCCATAAATTACATTAATAATACTAAAAACACTGATGGAACCTAAGACCCTAAATTAAGCAATCAATCAAAAGGGGCCCGAAAACTATTTCACCCCCTGAAGGACCCAAAAACCCTTAAAATACTCGATGATCCCTAAAACCCCCTAAAATACACTAAAACCTTTAAAAACATAAAACCCCCCATAAAACCCGAAATAATCATTGAAAACCCAAAAAAATGACCCTAAATCCTCTATAGGACCCTAAATCCCCTACAACATTAAAGGGCCTTAAAACATTAAAAACCTCTAAAGGACCATAAAAATCACACAACAACCCAAAAAAACATTTAAACCCATAAATACCCCAAAAAACCATTAGAAACATTAAAACCCCCAAAAAACCCTAAAATCCCATAAACCACCCCAAAAAACCTAAGACGTCCCTAAAGGCCTAAAAACCTAAAAAACCCAAAAAACCCAAAAAACCCTAAATGTCCCTTAATCCCCTAAAAACATAAAAAGACCTTAAAAACCATAAAAACCCAAAAACCCTAAAAATTATAAAATACCTTAGAAACCTAAACCCCTAAAAAACCCTCAAACCCAATATAATACCCCAAAAAATATTAAATACTAAAAAAATTGAAAAATATTACACTCATTAAAACAATAAAAAAACATAAAACCATTCAAAACCATAAAAACCATAAACCCATAAAAACACTAAAAACCCTAAAAATACCAAAAAACTAATACCCCCTAAAAATCTAGAAAACTCTCAAAACAATGAAACTCATAAGTCTACGAAAAACCACGAAAATATAAAAGACTCTGGAAACACCTTAATGCAAAAAGACCCTAAAAATGCAAAAAAACACTAAAAACCTTAAAACCCCTTAAAACTCTATAATACCTGAAAAACCAAAAACAATCCTAAAAATACACACCGACCCTAAAATACATTAAATTACCCTAAACATCCTAAAAACCCTTACACACCATAAAAACCAGAAAACCCATAAACCCAAAAAAACCATAAAAACTCCCGCAAACCCCTAAAAACCGTTAAAACCCATCAATACCTCTAAAAACCCCTAGAACCCACAAAACATGTAAAACCCCTGAAAACCCCTAAAACCCAAAAAATATCTATAAAACAAAAAAAATACAAAATACACAGTAATCCTAGAACCCCTATTAAAAACTCTAAGAAACCCAAAAGAAACCCAAATACTCCTAAGAACCCAAAAACTCGAAAAAAATTTTAAATCCCTAAATACAATAAAAATATTAAAAGACTCCAAAACTCCTAAAACCTTAAAATTCTAAAAACCTAAAACCCCTAAAAAACCAAAACAATCATAAAAAACATAAATACCCAAAAACCCCCAAAAAACCTAAAAAACACTAAAATATATAAAAACCCTTAAAAGATAGTTATACTCTTTAAAATACCCCTAAAATAACTTATAACCCTAAAAACCCTAAAACAAACGAGAACACTAAAAGTCCCAAAAAAACCCATAGAAAATCCTAAAAACCTATAAAAACTTTCTTATAGACCCAAACAAACCTATAAAACAATAAAGGACACAAAATAACCCCTAAAAATACTAAAAAACAGTTAAATCCCTAAAACACTAAAAACCCTAAAACATCTTAAAAGACCCTATAATCCCAAAAAACAAAAAAACAGCCTACAAGTGAGAAAAACCATGAAACACCCTAAAAATATTATAAACCTGAAAAGTACTAAAATCCCTAGAAAAACATAAAAATATTATTAGCATTAAAATAACCATAATAATCACTAGAAATCCCTAAAAACATTTAAAACCCCTAACACACGAAAACCCCTAAAACATCAAAAACTATAAAAACACTTTTGAAACACCTAAAACCCATTAACATTCTAAAAACCTGCAAACATAGAAATAGAAAAAAACTTTTAAATACCATAAAATCCATAAAATATTTAAAACCCCCTTAATAACACTAAAAACCTAAAACCCCCAAAACCCATAATAACACTAAAATAATAACAACCCAATAGAAAACCATAGAAAATCTAAAAACCAGTAAAGCCTTAAAAAACTAAAAAAATATATAAAAAGATTAAAACACTTAAAACCACTAAAAACACAATAACCCTTAAAGAAACCTAAAATCCCTAACACCCTATGAACCACTATAAACCACAAAAACCCAATGATCCAAAAATATCCCTTAAAACCATAAATACACTAAAAACTCAAAAAATAACCTAAAATCCCTACACACCTCAAGAGAAAATACACCCCCAAAAAATATAAAAAATCTAAAAACTATAAAACCCTAAAAATAAATTAAACCCCTTCAAATCATTAAACCCCTAAAACTCCTAAAACGCATTAAAAACCCTCATAGCCATAAAAATTATAAAAACCCCTAAAACTAAAAACTCTAAAAACCATAAAAAACCCAAAAATAAAAAAACTAACAAAAAAACCATAATAAAACACAAAAAACTCAAAAAACCCTAATAATGCCTAATAAAAACCTCAAAATCCCAAAAAACCCCAAAAAACCTGACAAATTATGAATATACGTACCATACCTAAAAACCCCAAAAACCCCAACAAAACATTAAATATCCCAAAAAACACTAAGCGAAGCCTAAAAACTATAAAAACTATAAAAACCATAAAAATAATAGTACCCTTGAAAATAATAAAAACTCTAAAAAATTAAAACCCCTAAAACACTAAAGATTCTAAAATCCTGAAAACCCATTAAAATCCTAAAAACCATAAAACAATAAAATACCCTAAAAACTCAAAAAACCTTAAAAACCATAAAATACCTAAAAGAACTAGAAACAACTTAAAACCCTAAATACCATAAAATATCTTAAATCTCTAAAAAACATTAAACCCCATAAAAATCTTCAAACCCATAAAACCCTCAAATGTCCTTAAAAACCAAAAATTACCCAAAAACCACAAAATCCCTAAAATACACTAAAACCACTAAAACCATAAAAAACATTTAAACCCTCTAAAAATATTAAACACTCTAAAAAATATTAAAAAAAATGATAAATATCGTTAAAACACAACAAATACTAAAAACCATATAACCCCTATGAAATCATGACTGATCTTTAATACCCTAAAAATATATAAAACCCCTTGAATCCAAAAACAAATTAAAACTCTAACAAACAGTTAAAACCATATGAAAACCATAAAACCCTTTAAAACTACAATAAATAATAAAAAACATCAAAAATCTAAAAATACAGAAACACTCTAAAACACTAATAATCCCAAAAAACATAAAAACCACAAAAAAATGATTAAAAACTGTAAAAACCAAAAAAAATCCTAAAGTCCCTAAGAACCATAAAATCAAAAAGTCCGTAAATCCAAAAAAACTAGAAAACCCAATAGCCCCTATAGAAACCTCTAAAAGACCTAAAACTATTAAACAACCCTAAAATACCTTAAAGAACAAAAAAATCTAAATAATGAAAATCCTTAGAAACTATAAAATCCCTAAAAATATTTTATAACACTAAAAACCGGTAAAACCCCTTTAAACCCATGAAATCACTAAAAATCTGAAAAGCACAAAAACCCTAGACATATAGAAAACCTTAAAAAATATAACTATAATAACCATAAATACCCTAAAAACTATAAATACAATAAAACAATTAATGAAATCCCTTAATAGTTGATGAAAAACCCTAAATACCAAAAAATCTCAAAAGAACCGTAATCCCCTAAAAACAAAAAAAATACTAAAAACCCAAAACCCCAAAAGATATTTAGAAAAACTAGAACCCCATAAAACATAAAAAATACGTAATAAAACTAAAAATACAAAAACCCAAAAAACACTAAAAATAATATAATCCTTTAAATCCTTAAAAGTGACCGAAGGAAGGGAGATTGAGACGCACTCCCCTGGTGCTCTCTCCCTCTCGATGCGGCTTCTAGGGTTTCCTACAGCTTCCACAAAGGCTCTGGTGACATATATTTTCCCCTACCCTCTTGTTCTTGTGGGGGTGATCTTGGTGGTGGTGGGATGGTACAGAGTTCATCAGTGTGACAGATGTTCTTCTGCAGCTTCGTGTTTTCCAAGTGGTAGCATCGATCGGGATTTTCCCCCTTCACAGCCCTTCCCTCTCAAGCTTGTGGGGGGAGATTTCGGCGACGGGTTTTCATCAGCAAATTTCTCTGGATCAAAGGATGCAGGTGTTCTACGGTAGCCTCTAGTTTTCCAACCGTCGATGTTGCTCAGGCTTTCAGCAATAGTCCCCTTCGCAGATGGGATTGTTTGGTGGAGATACTAGTCATCATCATTTCTGGATGTTGCATGGAAAGGTATAGCTTCAGTTCAGCTGGGTTCATCGGTAAATGGTTCTTCTTTCTTGTTTTAGATATCAAATTCCTATTCTTGTGAAGTAAATGAATGTTTTTATTTTTCTCTTGTTCAGTCCTGTCTTCGATTCATGAAGCCGATGAATGTGCATGCTCAACCTGGTCCCTCAGTTTGTTCTTCACTTCAAGCTGTTGATGCTGGTTTTGGTTGGAATTTTTGGCATTTTATGATATACAGTTTATTGGTTGTGGCTATGGTTGTGAGTCGCTACAGGTATTGGTTATTGTTTTTTATTAGAGGTGTTAGGCTATGCAAGGTGATGTTGTGCATGTTTGCTAGAGGAGCTTCTTGGAGTTGGGTTCTATCCAAGGGGTGCTGGGTGCTGTGGTTTGGCACTGTGTATGGTTGTTTGTGGTAAGTTTTTAGTTGTCATACAAGGTGTGGAATGATGAAAAAAAATACAAATGTCCTTAGAAACCATAAAAGACACTAAAACCCTAAAAAATCATTGAAAACCCTAAAAAAATAAGGGACCCTAAAACCATAAAAGACACTACAACCATTTAAAAATCTAAATTTCCCTATAAATCCTTATAAAAGTAAAAAATGGCCCTGAGAATCCCTTAAAATAAACAAAAACCATGACAAAAGATAAAAAACCCTAAACCCATAGAACCCTAAAAGACAAAAAAACCCAAAAATTCCCTAAAATACCCTAAAAACCTAAAACATCTAAAAAAAATCTAAAAGTTACTAAAAGCACTAAAATACTATAAAACATATAAGTACCAAAAGATACTAAAAACATTAAAATACCCTAAAAACCTAATAACGAAAAAACCCAGAAACCCTCTTAAAAACTATAATATAGAAAAAAACCCTAAATACCCAAAAAAATACTAACTATCCTAAAAACACTAAACCCCATATTATCCCAAAAATACCCTAGAAACCCAAATAGCCAAGAAAAAAAAACTCCTAAAATCCATAAAACCCCCGTAAAACACTAAATACTCCAGAACACTAAAAACCATAAAATCCTAAAAACACAAAAAAGGTATAAAATCCTAAATACCCTTAAAAACATTTAAACCCCATAAAATGATAATAAACCAGAATTACATTAAAATACTATGAATCCTAGAAACCATAAAAATCCCTAATGTATCCTAAAAAATATAAAAATCCCTAAAAACAGAAAACCCCTAAATAACCATAAAACCCTAGAAAAACACTGAAACACCTAAAACCTAAAAAATGATAAAACCCCTCAAAAGACCCTAAGAATCCTAAATGACTCAATAATACTAAAAAAATAAAAATAATATATACCCAAAAAATAAAAAAAGCCCTAAAAGATACAAAAAACCTAAAACCCCTGAGAGGCCTTGAAATATCCCAAAAAATCCAATAAGGATCTAAAACCCCTAAATGACACTAAAAAAAAACCCTCAAGGACCCTAAAATCTATAAAAATCCCAAACATATCCCAAAACCCTAAAATGAAAACGGGCCATAAAACCCTAAAACCTCAAAATGATGCTAAAACCCATAGAACCACTAAATGATAATAAAAACCCATAAAGGGACCTAAAAAATAAAAGACCCTAAAAACCATAAATCTATAAAATACCTTAAAACCCCTAGAAAAAATATAAAACCCAATAACACCTTAAAAACAATGAAAACCCTTAAAACCTTAATTATAATAAAATTCCCAAAACCCCTAAAAATCATTAAATGTCCCTAAAACCTTTAAAAATTTAAAACACGGAGACCCTAAAACCCCCAAAAAATCACTAAATCCCCCAAACATCCCAAAACTCCACGAAATCCTAAAAAACCTATAAACCCTAAAAAAATAAAACCCTTAAATACCCTAAAAAAACTGAAATCCCTAAAAACAATTAAAAACCATTAAAATCATAAATACCTAGGAAAATAAAAAAACCTTTTAAATGAAAAATAACTATAAAGGACTCTAAAAACCCAAAAACCCTTAAAGGACCCAAAAAACCGTAATGGCCCCTATAAACCATTGAAACCCCTAAAAACACTAAAAATCCAAAAAATTCTATTAAAAGTCGTAAAACCCCTAAATCCATAAAAGTCCCCAAGTCCCCCAATAAAAACCATAAGGGACCCAAAAAATCATAAAACACATAAACATCCCCAAAATCCAAAAAAAAATTTAAATAACCTAAAAACCATAAAAACCCTAAAACCATAAAAACCATTAAAACACCATAAAAATTTTAAAATCCTCTATTAACATTATAGAACCAAAAATCCATCAAAAAAATTAAAAACCAAAAACACACTTTGATGACATAAAAACCACTAAAACCCAAAAAATCCTAAAACACCCCAAAACCATAAAACCCTATAAAAGAGAACAAAATCTAAAAATATAAAAACCATAAAACCAAAAAAATTCTATAAACCTAAATATAATTAATAACCAAACAAGCCCTGAAAACCTAAATCAATAAAAATTAGAAAATAACCTTGAAAATATTTAAACCCATAAAAAATCATATAACCATAAAAACCTAAATAACCCTAAAACACTAAAAAACCCCCAAAAACCAAAAAACCCATAAACCCACAAAAAACTATAAAAACACTAAAACCACTAAAAACCCATAAAATCACCTAAAACCCCATAGGATCCCAAAACCCCTAATACACCCTCAAACCTTTAAAAACCCCAAAATACCCAAAAAACTCATAAAACACTAAAAGTCCAATAAACACTAAAAACACATAAAAACACTAAAACCCATAAGAACCCTTATAGACCCTAAAAACTCTAAAAACACTAAAAATATTTAAAACCCTAAGAACCCAAAATTTCAGAAAACATTAAAAACCATAAAACAACCCAAAAAACATAACAAACATGAGAACCCTAAAACCCTAAAAATTATGAAAAACCCCTAAAAACCATAAAATCTAAAAAACTAAAAAAACATTAAAAACCATAGAAAATTATAAAAACCATAAAAACCTTAAAAAAATATAATCCCTTAAAACTATAAATATCATAACAATTCCTAAATTCCATAAGAAACCCTCAAAACCCAAAAAGACCCCAAAATCCCATTAAAACTACAAAAACCACAAAAACCCTAATAAATCTAAAAAAATATTAAAACACTAAATCTCTAAAAATGCATAAAAATATTGTATAAAAATCCCAAGATCCACAAAAAACAAACTTAAATATTTTTAAACCCCTGAAACACTTGAAGTCCATAAATTTCCTTAAATCACCCTAAACCACATAAAAATACTTTAAACCCCAAAAAACTAAAATCCTAAAAAACAATCAAAGAAATAAAAACCAAAAAACCCTAAAACCCACAATCCAATGAAAACCTGAAAATCCTCCAAAACCATGAAAAATAGCCCAAAAACCAAATATTTTAAAAATTCCAAAAAACATAAAAACCAAAAAAAATCATAATGTCATACAGAGATAAAAAAACGAAAAGACCTAAAGACCAACAACAACCCATCAAAAACCCTAAACACCTAAAAACCAAAAAAAAATCCTAAAAATATTATAACTCAAACAACCCCCCAAAAAAATAAAAACACTAAAATCCCTAAACCCCTAAAAATATCTAAAAAAAATAAAATCCATAAAAATCATAAAAACCCTAAAAATACTAAAAAACATTGGAAACCCCCGAAATAACCCCACAATCCCATGAAAACCCTATATCGCTAAAAATCTAATAAACCATTTAAAATCCTAAAAGGCCTAAATCCCCACCAAAGTCTTAAAAACTCCAAAAACCCACTGAAAACCCCTAAAAACCTATGAAAACCCTAATATCCATAAAACCCATAAACCCCCCCCTAAAACCCCTAAAAACTAAATATGTAAAAACCATAAAACCCTAAAATCCCAAAAAACCCTAAAAACCATTAAATCTGTTAAAACTCCTAAAACCCCAACCCTAATATATGATAGAAAATCAAAACACATAAAAGACCCAAAATAACCTTATAAAATCCATAAAATACACTAAAAATCACTAAACACCCTAAAATCCATAAAATTACTAACCCCTCTAAAAGATCCTATGAAACTCTAGAATAGGTGAAACTACATAAAAAACCTAATCCCATTCAAACAACAAATCCATAAAACCCCCTAAATGAAAATGAAAACCATAAAATTACCTGAGTACACTAAAGACCCCTAATACCCAGAAATTTATTGAAAATCCATCAACCCCCAAGCCTTAATATCCCTAAAAACTCTAAAGAACAATATTAATCTTTAAAAATAAAAAAACTTAAAAAATCCTAAAAACCCCTAAAAACTATAAAAACCCAAAAATACCTAATACCACCTAATAGCATAAAACACTTCAAATTACTATTACCCATTGAAAACCCTAAAAGACTCTAAATATACTAAATAAATTAATAAACCCTAAAAACTAAAAAACTATTAACAGCTAAAACCCATAAAAACAATAGTGGACCTAAAAACCCTAAAAATACTAAGAACCCCTAGAAAATATAAACCCTCTAAAACTCATAAAATACACTAAAAACCCAACCCCCCCTAAAACCCTAAAAACCACTAAGACCCACTTAAACCCCCTAAAAACCATTAAACCCTAAAAAACATCAAAACCCCCTAAAACCTAAAAAACACACAAATCCCCTAAAATGACTATGAATATTAAAAATGATTAAATAAAAAAAATTATTTAAAATGAATAAAAATTCATGAAATGATTAAATTCTCTGAAAAACCTAAATACCATAAAAATCCAAAAAAACATAAAACTCTTAGAAACCCAAAAAAGACTTTAAACCAAAAAACCGATGAAAACCTATAAAACCCCTAAAAACCTAGAAAACCCCTAAAAACATAGGAAACATTAAATCCAATAAAAAACTAAATAAATCTATAAGAATAGTGTGATACAAAAATTATTCACCCAACTAATGCCCCAATGAAATTTATTAATTAAAATACAGCTTAAAATACATGAACTAGGTGTAATGACCTTCAACCATCACTGAATTTTGGGAGGTATAAAAAAAGTGATATGAAATAAAATATAAGAGACTACATTGCATCAAAAATTTCTGTAATGACATTAAAAAAATTCTATAAATCATTACCCTCAATGAGCGTAGCCACTCCAAATATACACATCGAGAACCTATGAATCAACTAGAATAAATGTAGCATCCAAGAGAAAAAAATTGTTCAATCTTCTCATAAATGATCCATCCATGGGACTTGTATCCTTCTTCTATAAGGCGTCATATACAAATGAGTTCCAGCTAATAAAAGTAATCAAAAAATTTATAATCAAATCAAGAAGCTACAATATAATTCAAGTGATCAACAAAAAATGGATTTGAATTGATCCATTAAATCAATAATAATCAAATCATTATCTAAAATTGATTGATGATTTCAAAAATGGTTATATTTATTTCCATGTCCATAATGATATCCAATTAAAAAAGGACCAAATTTCAGAAGACACCACATATCAATACATCAAAAAAGACATAAAATATGAAAATACAAAACCCAATGGTTGTGAGAGGAACTCGCAAAAGAATACTTCGCAAACCCTACATCGAGGACCTCATAGATTACTTCTATTTGGATTGAAAAATATAAACTTTATTGGCTTCTTTTGATCCAGATATGGAAAGATCCTTCAAACACAATGCACCAATCATAAAGGTGGTTGTAGCTCCATCAAAAGACGCCATTCTAGATTCACAACATACAATCAATGGGATTTAATTTTTCGAAGCCCTCAAGGGCATGGATCTATAAAATACTTCCTCAACGACACCCTCAAGGATTAAAAAACATGACGATGGAGGATTTTTGGTTGAAGCAGACACTGATGCACTACCAGAGAGGGAGAAAATGTGTATGTTTTCTATTCTTGGTCACATTTCTTATGATAAAGGTGATCATTCGTGGTTAGTTAATGAGATAAAACCTAGGATTGACCAATGATGGGGATCAACCAATTGGAAATTAGTACCACTCGAGAGGGGATATTTTCATATTATCCTATACTCTCAAGGGAAATTATATCGAGTCTGGAAACATGGAAATATTCATCTGCAAGAAGGTTTCTATAGATTATCCACTTGGGAATATGATTTCAATCCTTTTACTCATAGTGACTCCATAGCCCGGATATGGGTTAGATTACAAGGAATAAGCTAGTAATTTTGGGACCCTAAAATTTTACACGACCTCACCTATTACATAGGAGTCCCCAAGAAGATCAATCAGAGAACAATGAATAGAGAATTGGGGAAATATGAAAGAAAAATGGTGGAAGTTAAACTTGAGTCAAAACTGCCCCATGTCATTGTTTTCAATTCAAAGGAATATAGGACAGAGTTTATGATTGAGTATGAACAAATGTCCCCATTTTTGACTACTATAAAATCATTGGTCATACTGTTATCAACTTTGGAGTGATAAGAATGAAAGAACACCACACTAATGAGAAGGGCTGGACTAAAGTCAAATGGAATTGGAAGGGTGATCATAATGAATTAGAAAAATATGAACTACATGGGAAGAAAAAAGTGAAATAGTTAGGAAAGATGGTGGAACATCTACTTCAAAATCCACTCCCAGTTGGTCTTGGGTAGATATGGATGATTTGGAGGAACTTGAGAAAGAAGCGATGCCTATTTTTGAAGAAATAACATCCATGGTTCGAGACACTGTCAGTTATGTTATGAAAATTGATAACAGTAGGTTGGGATTAAATGATATATAATGCAAAGATGTGATACTAGATGAAGCTATGAACTTTCATATACATGATGAAAACATTACTCACCCATGGGAGGATAAGGCACCTTATCTTATGATATATGGTTTATCAAATGATTCAGATTACTCAAATACTATTAAGTTGTTGAACTCATTCTATGATAATTATCAATCATACTGTGCAGTCTATTTCTAGGGAAATAAATTGCCTATGAATCCTTAAGCTACCAGCTGATCACTCAGTTCATAACACCAGTAGCTACAAAGGCTGTAATCGATAAGAGACTAATACAGAGTGGATTCATTCACCTAGAACAAGAACTACATCCCACTACACAGTTGAGTAGGGGTACACAAGAAAATCTAATGTTGGGGAGATATGCGGCCCTTCCCACAAGATTGTTACATCTCCTGCTACACAGATATCACATGATTTCAGAAGAGATAGCAAACCGGTGCAGGTATTTGAAGGTAGTTTGTTGGATTTACACAAGAACACCAAGTATAAAACTGGGAAGGTCACCCCAACATGAAACTCCAAAACATGTGAAATAGGGCAGATGGAATTAAATCCCAATGAGGATAGCAAGCAGGTTCAACAGGAAGAAGGCTCGGTAGTTATAAAAAGTTATAATATCTCTCCTAACTCTTCCATGAACTTGTAGAAAAAAATTACAACACCAAACAAGGACTCTGCTAAACAATTGAGGAAATGTTAATGGGGAATGAACTCCATAGGTAACAAAAATAAGGGGCCTATCCCCAAGAGTAGCTATAAATAAATATTTTTTAATACAATTGTCAAGGTATTTCAAACCCTCACACCATTGAAACTTTAAAAAACATTTTATTTACGCATAAAACAATACATTTTTCTATATCAGATCCTAAAATCACCTTTTCTTATAGTTTTATTATTCTGGACAAATATTTTTATTGTTTTATAGGTACCACTTCTAATAATAGAATTGGAGACTCATTATGGGTCTTTTCTCATACCTCAATAAGTAATTCACATATTTACAAAGCATATTCTCAATCATTGACATGTGAAGTGAAACTGTATGATGAAATCTTATTCTATAACTTCCTGTATTCATGCAATAGATATTAGGATAGAATAACTCTTTAGAAAAATATAACCTTCCTCAATAACACCATTCAAGAACCTTGGGTCATTGTTGGGGACTTTAAAGCTATTCATGGACCTTATGGAAAGCTAGTATGCTAATAATAAAATATCTCCACTATGGAGTTTAAGCATTGTATTGATGTTTAAATACTTATAGAGATTAGTCTTTTTGGTGAAAAATACATATGGTATAGAAAAAATCATAATAGTGTTTTACCAATTAAACTGGATAGAGACTTCACAATTTTCAAGGCCCTTGTTAAATGGAATGCCATATCTAGTATTATTTTTCCTAAGATAAATTCTGATCATCATCCAATTTTGGTGAGCCAAAAAACCAGAGCTAATAAGGCTATTCTTCCTTTTAGGTTCAATAATTCCTGGAAAACTATTATGGATTGTATTAAAATTTTCAAAGATACCTGGAATTCAATTAACTCAACTGATGCCTCTGCTTGCATCATGAATCTGAAAATCCTGAAACAAAAATAAAAGCTCTGGTGAAAAGACAGAGTTCAACAACCTAATAATGATATTAACTCCCTAGAATATGACCTTAACCAAATTCAAATTTACTCAACTCATAATGATTTTACTATGGATCTAACTTAGGAAATAAAGATTTGCAATAAACTTATGTCTCTTCTGACCTAGAAAGACAATATCATGAAACAGACTCTTAAAATCAACTAGCTTAAAGATGACGATAGAAACACTAAATTCATTAACGCTCCAGAAAGGGATAGAAAAGCTAGTATACCTTTTTCTTTACTTAAATATGAGGTTAATGTCATAGATAATGAAGATACTTTTTCCAATCATGTCACTACCTACTTTCATAAAAGTTTTAATGGTCCTACTCGGAATAAGGATATCATTAATGACATAATTCCCCTCCTATGGGGGGAAAATGATCATGACATCCTGAATAGTATTCCAATTGAACATGAAATTAAAGAGGTGTTTTTTAGTTTAATGCCTGATATTACCCCTGCCCCAGCTGGCTTCCCTAATGCTTTTTTCCTACTACATTAGGTCATTGTTTGCAATGATATTTGTCACCTTCATATATATGTTTTCACTAATGGCTTCCTCCCTTATGGTATTAATGCTCAATTTCATGCCCTTATTCCTAATGCATACAATGCTAAAAAATACATTTTTAGGCCAATTTACCATAATACCATGATATATAAAATTAACTCCAAGCTTTTATCTATGAATATGACCCCTATTGTGAAAAAAAAATTCTGGGAACCAATTTGGTTTCCTTAAGTGAAGGAATATCCAAGATTGAATATGCATTTCCTATGAATTTACAAACCTATTAAAAAATAAACAATGAGTTGTCAGTATTGCCATCAAATTGGATATTATGAATGATTTTGATACCATAGATTAAAATTTCATCTTTAAAATTATTTATAGATTTGGATTTAATGATAATATTGTCATCAAAATAAAAACTATTTTTAGTTCTTCTCAGATTTCTATTCTAATCAATGCTTCCGCAAGGGATATTTCACTTGTGGAAAGGGTGTGAGACAAGGTGACCCCATTTCTTCCATCCTTTAATTTTACTGCTGAAGACTGCATTAGCATACTCATCACTGATTCGATTAATTAGGGTACAATGAAGCCCATATTTGCCTCTAAAAAATTAACTATTACCTCTTATATTTTATATGATGATTATATAATTTTATTCCTTCATGGAGATAGGAAAAATATTAAAAAAACTCAAGGATGTCCTCTCACACTATGAGGATGTCTCTGGTAAATCCCTAAATTTGAACAAGTCTTCCATTTTATTTAGTAAACATTTTCCAACTAGAAGAAAAATTGATGTGATAAATAAATTTTGGATAAAAGAATGATTTTTTCCATTTTAACTATCTTTGGGTACCATTATACAAGGGAAATCCCAAAAGACTTACTTCCTAAGTATCTTTGATCAGATCAGTAACCATCTTTTATCCTGGAAAGGAAAAAATCTATCAATGGAAGGTCGAATTTGTCTTGACAAACACACCATTGTATCTAAAATGTTACAATCTATGATGGTGTATAAATGGGCCACTTATTTAATTTAAAATATCAGTAGAAAAACAAAAAAAAAATCTAGAGAAGAAGATCTCTTGAAGGAAAACATATCATTGTTCCCTTCAAATCATGTTAAACTCCCATGGATAATGTGGGTCTTGGTGTTAAAACCCTCAAGAATTTCAATGAAGCTTTGAAAGATGAAATTACCTTGTATATTATGAGAAGCAACTCTTTGACTTATGAGTGCCTTCATGGTAGATTTTATAATAACCTTAGGAAAGGCAATCACACTTATATGGACTCATCAATATGGCCTTCCATCAAGAATAGTTTTTCAATAATATCATCTATCTCTTGATGGATAGTCCATAAGAATTATTCTCTTATATTTTGGTTAGATAACTAGAATGGAATACCTCTCTGTGACATGATAGAACCCATTCTATTGTCCATTATTTCTAACATCACCACCAATGATTGTGTGAACTCTCTTGATTTGGATATACCTGATGAAATATTTTTCATTATCAACATCAACAATTTTGTTAATAGTAAGGATTTCATAGTTTTGAAACCCATTAATAATGGTTTTCTAACATCTAAACGTTAATATATTCATAATGTGACTACCAACAATAAAAAATTTTCCTAGTTAAATAATTTCAAAAAAATGGATTAGACCCTCATGCCTCACCCTAGTTTGGAGAATTGCTCACAATAGGATTCCCACAGATTGCAATATTCATATGTATGTTATACAACTTTTTTCTAAATGTTTCAAATGTAATCAACATAGAGAAGATACTCATAACCTGTTTTTATCCTGTGCTGCTACTTCCTCTTTATGGAATTATGTTTTTAACATTTTTTATCTTAGATGGATAGGTTTGGACTCTATCGGTTTAAAAATTCAAAGATTCACTAATATAGATGCCTCTCCCCAAATTCATCAAATCTTCCCTATTGTTGTGGAAGATCTAATTAATACTGTTTGGTATCAAAGAAATTCAATTAATCTCAATAATAATACTTTTAATTTTAATACAAATCAAATAAGAATCCACACTACGATCAAGGAAGCTGGAATCATGCAAACAAGGGCTAGCCACAACTCACTCAAAGACTTTTATTTCCGAAGATAGATTAGGATCAAAGGATGATATATACTGATGAGTGGTTTATTGGATGTTTTCTAGAAACCACCGATTCCTAGCTGGATAAAAATTAATGTGGACAGTGCTTTAAAAGGAAACTCATGGTCTGCTGGCTATGGCATCATATGCAGAAATCATAATGAGGACATTCTTGGATGATGCTATGGTTAATGTGATCATGCCTCCTCCCATGATGCTGAGATGAACAACATTATTAATGGAGTTGATTTTATAAGGGATAAAATATGGATCAATGTTTGGATTGAAAGTGACTCAACTACCATTGTTCAAGATCTCATAAATGGATCATTTTACATAGCAAGGACCCTCACTGCTAAATAGATCATTTACCTACAATATCTATCAGTAATCAATCATATCATCACCCTCCTGTAGCGAGGTGAACAAGGTGTCATATGGTCTCTCCAATAAGGGTGTTAAAAACAATAATACATACATGGAGAATATTCATGATGATCTCACCCCTCTTTAATAGAATGATTGTAATAAAACCCTGACCTTTATACTTTTTAAGATTTTATTTTATATATTTTACGTTCCTTGAAAATAAAGTACATAAATAAAGATTCATAGATTTAAAATATATTTTTTCTGAGATAATCAGCCAATTCTAGAAGCATCAATCTCCATACTCAACAATCCAAAATCCCCAGAGATTCAGATATATGAATCTTCATGGGTGAAATAATTCCCATGGTAAATGAGAACCAAATACCAAATAAGAATGCTAATTTCAATGTTAAAATCAGAACAATCAAAGATATTTTCACATGAGACATCATGTTCAACATAAAGCCTCGATTCTAATTAAAGAGAGGTTCCTCAAATGAAAAACATTTAAAGACAAATAAACCATAAAAAATAGATTGACTCTTATATAAATCTATGATAATATAAATTCCATATTTGTAGAGAAATGAAACTGAAATGAAAATAAAAATTAACTATAGAAAAATTCATAAATTACCATGATGTACTATTTCCAACCGTAGACAATGAAGCATGAAAGCTGAATCATGCATAAGAAAACAAAACGGGGTTGTTTCAAAATAATTTCCATGAAGTTAAAATCAGTATTTCATTCATATTATTTAACCATTATATTGAAAAATCATTTTCATATATGAAGTTAGGTCTCTATAGTAATCTCACATTTTATGTATTTTTGGAATTCAATTGTGTCTTTCTCACTGATATAATGTTCTATTTATTCCCATAAATCCTCCACAATTTGATATGCATCAAACAGTGTTGGGTCATCCCCTTAATCAAATTTTAGATCATGAATCTCATCAATTATAGAGGATATATTAATGTTCTTGGAAACCATAGGCTGTGGGAGATATCAACTTTTTCAATTTGAAAGGATTTTAATGATCTAGTAAAAAAATTCTCTCATGGTTAGAGTAATCTCTATGTTTTTGAGTCTTCTAGGGCCTCAAATTGATGTATCCATCCAAGTCCACCATTGGATTTTTACCCTTAGTAGAACTCAATTTTAAGTAATCTTTTCCAATATATCAAAATTTACATAAAATTCATTTATGGATTCAATATAATTATAGTGGACATTATCTTCCTCCTCTTATAAGTGTTCTTCAACTCCAGGGATATCAATTGAACAAGATTATTCCTTTAAAATATTCTCCTTTACCTCATTAATAATATAATCATTATGAACATCATCCGTGAAACCATAGAGTTGTTCATGATAGATATGTCTTTTGGATGCCCCAACCATATTCTTATCAACAGTCTTGTCCTCATATTTTTTGGAAGGGACACCAACCAATCCATTATTACCGCATTTTTAACCCAAATAGAATTATTTTGCACAAGGGTTGTTCAGAGGAAAACCTGGTTCCACATCCCTTTGTGTGATATCCAACCTTAAATCTCCGATGGCATTAATTTGGTATATTTATAAGAAAATCTACATGTAAAAAACCAAAGAACCATTTTGAATCCATGTGTGAGGGGGAAAATGATGAATATATCAACCTCTAAACATATTTTAGAAATGGATGGTTGAGAAATATTTTTGGTAATAGCATCATGTTTAAAAGGTTTCCCAATTACACTAGAAATAGAAAAGAGGGCATCACACTAAAATAAATGTATCCAAAAACTGGGGAATTCTGACCCAAATGGTGAAATTGGAGGCTTAAAATCAGTTCTAAAATCTAGAGACCATTTTAGTACCTTCTTGAATAGCCACAAAAAGACCATGGCCCCCTCATCCAAAGATGGTGATAATCATTTTCTCACATGAATCAGAAAACCACATGAGAATAATTCAACATTACAACATGAATTCTTACAAAACCAATAATTTTAATTTCCTTATTAATAAAATAGAGATGGTCTATTCTTGTAAAATATTCCAACAATAACAAAATGTAGGTTAACAGAAAGAAATTGTACCTCATCATTTGAAAAGGATATTACTAAGTGACACTTATATCTTTGTCCCTTAAACTCAATATGCATCAATATATTTGAACCATCATGAACATTTGACAGTCAATCATGACTAGTAACTATGTCCTTAAAGGATATCAGTCATATTAGGGGTTTTTTCATTGTTCTCTTGGAGGCACATTCTCCAGCGGATCCTTCTTTTCACTTTTTATTCATCCATAAAAACCCAAGTCCCTTAAAACCCTAGAAAACCCTAAATTGGAAAAAAACCTAAACCACTTAAAACCTCCAAAAAAAAATAAACCCTATAAAATCCATAAAAAATTTGAACCCGCTAAAAATACATAGAAAACCTAAAAAACTTTTAAAAACATAAAAAACCCTGAAACCATTTATAAAACCAGAAAAGTCCTCAAAATCCCTAAAACCCCCAAAAACTAAAAACCCTAAAACCCAGACGAAACCTAAAAATACTATGGAATCCTTAAAAATCCATAAAACCCCACAAACCACGAACCAGAAAACCTAAAACCCCCTCAAAACCCTAAAACCCCTATACACCCCTAAAAACACTGAGGAACCACTACAACCACTAATAAATTGTAATCTCGTAATAAACCCTAAAAACCCTAAAAACACAAAAAGGCTATAAAACCCCAAAACACCTAAAAACAAAAAACCCTTAAAGACCTTAAAACCCTATAAAACACTAAAAAATCTAAAATACTTTAAAAATCATTAAACACCCCCAAACCCTTAAAAACCTAAAATACAAAAAATCATAAAACAGCTAATAAATCTTATGAACCTGAGAAATTGAAAAATAAAACATAAAACCCCCTATAACACATAAATCCCTAAATGACCTAAAATTATAAAAAACCTAAAATCCCTAAAATTCACCAAAAACCATAAAATAAATTTGAAAACCCATAAAACCCTTGAAACCCCCTAAATCCTCTAAAACTCCCTAAAACCCATAAGTCCCATTAATGCACTAAAAATTCTGAAATCCCATATAAGAGCAATGAAAATCGTAAAACCCCCAAAATCCTTAAAAATACCTAAAAGTAAAAAACTATCTAAACAAATAAAAATCCCAAAAATTGTAAGAAACTCTACAACTTTAAAAAATCATAAACCCTAAAAACCATAAAAACTACTTGAAACTCTAAAACTCGAGAAACACCTAACACTATAAATATACAAAAACCATAAAAACTATAAAACACAAAAAAAATCCTTAGAAACCTTAAATACTATAAAATCACTATAAATATAATAAAATTAGAAACACATTAAAACCTAAAAAACCCCTAATAACCCTAAAACCAAAAGAAAATTAAAAACACCTAAGAAACTAAAAATTTAAAAACCCTAATCTCTAAAAACCACAAAACCACTAAAATTCAAAACCCCTAAAAATAAAAAAAACCTTAATAGACATAAAACGCCAAAAATGACCCTAAATTCATAAAAACCAATTAAAACCCTAAAAAAATCCTAAAACATCTAAATAAATAAAACCCCTAAAATCTATTAAATAACCACTAAAATTCCCTTAACCTCCCAAACCCCTAAAAATCATAAAAACCCCTAAAAACCAAAAGATATTAAACTCTAGACAAAATCTAAAGGACACTAAAAACCCAGAAAAACTATAAACACCGTAAAATATCATCAAACCCACAGAAGAACCTAAAAACCCAAATGGACCCTAAAAACCCAAAACCCTTAAAAGATCCTAAAATCCACATAAAACCTTAATAGGACTAAAACCCTAAAGGAACACAAATAATCCAGAAAACCCAAATGAACCATAAAATCCTAAAACATAACTATAGAACCCTAAAACTCCAAAATACCCTAAATGCCCTTAAAACCCAAAAAATGCCACTAAAAGACCCTGAAACCCTAAAAGAATCATATTACCCTAAAAATACTAGACCCTAAAAATCCCCTCAAACCCCATAATAACCACAAAAGACCTTGAACCCCCTTAAAACCATAAAGATCCTAAAGTCACTAAAGAACCTAAAAATCCTTAAAAAATTAACAACATTAGAAGACCATAAAAACCCTAAAACATTAACAGATCCTAAAACCCCAAAAAATACCCTAAAAATACTAAAATCCCAAATAATCCTAAAAACTAGATAACCCTAAAACGCCCTAGAACCTAAAAACCCTAAATCACGTTAATCCCACTGGAACCCAAAAATTGAAAAAATCCAAAAGAAACCCTCAATCCGCAAAATTCCAAAAAACCTCTAAAACCCTAAAACCCACCAAACCCCCCTAAATACGTGAAAAACTATAACAACCAAAAAACCCACTTAAAACCATAAAAATTCAACCCCCAAACAATAGAGAAAACCATAAATTCCATAAAACAGTAAAAACCCTATAAAAACCCTATAAGAACCTAAAAAGACACTAAAAATCCTAAAATGTTCTAGAATTCCTATAAACCACAATACAAGATAAAAAACATAAAAGTCCCAAAAAACATAAAATGCCCCTAAAATACCCTAAACCCCTAAAAGGCCATAAAACACTAAAAAACATAAAATCCCTAAAAAATTAGAAAATCATAAATACTCTAAAAACTCTAAAAACCACTCGAAACCGAAAAAACCATAAAAACATGAAAACCACTTAAAACACTAAAAACCTATAAAAACCAATTAAACCCATGAACCACTAAAAACAATTAGTACCATAGAAACCCTAAAAATCCAAAAAAATATAAAACCATTAAAACTCCAAACAATCTTAATAAACTAGAAAAAAAATCTACACAGTCCTAAAATCCATAATAGTATAAAAACCACAAACACCCTAAAAACCATAAGGAACCTAAAAATACACTACAAAATTCTAAAAACCATAAAACCACTAGTAACACTAAAAGAAATATAAACCCTATAATAACATAGAAACCCCATAAAATCACCTAAAACCACTAAAAGAACCTTACAATCTAATAAAACCCCAAAAACACTAAATTCCCATAACTCCCCTAAAACCCAAAACCTCTTAATACACTAAAACCCTAACCCTCATAAAAAACCTAAAACCCATTTTTTTATATAAACCCCTATAACCCCTAATTAAATTGAAATCCCTAGAAACCGGAAAATTGTAAAAAAAATAAAAACACTTAAACATCTAGAAATGCTATAAAAACACCTAAAGACCCTAGACACTCTAAAATCCCAGAATGACCATAAAACCCTAAAAATCCTTTTGATAATATAGAAATTTAATACCCTTACAACATTAAAATATAAATGAATCTAAAACCTAAAAAAATAACTACAAGGCTCTAAACCCCAAAACCACCCAAAAACCCTAAATAAACTAAAACCCCAAAAAAATCCGAAAACCCCCTAAAAACCATAAAAGACCCTAATTCCAACAAAAACCCAGAAAACCTTAACATGATAAATCCCAAAAAACCCTAAAACAACTCTAAAAACGTAAAAAACACCATAAAATTATTAAAACTCATAAAAACTGCAAAAACATGAAAAAAACATAAAACCACCTAAAAACCTAAAAACCACTAAAAGCCCTAAAAACACTTAAAACCCCTAACAAGCCTAAAAACACCATAAAGGACTTGAAACCCCCTAATAAACCTACCCCCCCAAAACATTAAAAACTAAAAAACATTTAATACTACCTAGAAACATTACAAACCATTAAAATATAATAATACACAAAAACATAAGACCCTAAAAAACTCTAAAACCCACAAAATCAAACAAAACCTAAAAATTAAAATACCATAAAGACCCTAAAACCCCTAAAGACCCCAAAATCCTTGAAAATTACCAAATAACTCTAAAAATCAAAAATGAACCTATAAAAAATAAACACCCAAAAACCCATAAGAAACGAAATCCTCACCCCCCCAAAATACCAAGAAACCCTCTAAAACACCCAAAACCCTAAAAACCATGAAAACCCCTAAAAAACCTAAAAAATATAACCCCCACCCTTAAAACTATACAATAATAATAATAATCCTAAACCCCCTATCAATATTAAAATTTATAACACACACTTAAAATTGTAAAAACAACTAAAATTATTAGAAAACCCCTAAAACATATTAAAAATCCCAAAATTCCATAAAACCCCCACAAACCCAAAAAATTCAAAAACCACCAAAACCCCTAAAATCCCTAAAATTTCTAAAACACCATGAAACCTATAAATAACCAAAAAACCATTATTGAACATAAGAATTGAAAAACAAAAAAAAATTAAAAACCCTAATGACATGAAATCCCATTAAAACCCCTTAAAATCCCTAAAACCCAATAAAATTCACGAAACCCCTAAAATCTTCAAAACCACTAAGAACCCATTAAAACCCCCTAAAAACCATAAAAACCCCTAAAAGTAATCCGAAATATATAGTGATCCTAAAGAACCTAAAAATACTAAAATAACCCTTATACCCATTAAAAATCTAAAAAACCTCTGTATACCCTAAAACAGAATAAAATTCCACGAAACCCCTAAAAATACCTATAAACTATAAAAACCCCAAAAGGCTAAAAGCCCCCAATATCTTCAAAACACAATAAAAACCATAAAAAACAAAAAAAAAACAATAAAAACTCTAAAAAAAATTAAAAACACAAAGCACCATAAAAACACTTCAAAAATATATAGTCCGATAAAAACAATGAAACCCAAAATAAATCAAAAAACAACCCTTAAAATCCGTCAAACACTAAAACCCCTAAAAACTTAAAGACACTTACAAAACTAAAATGTAAAATAATATAAAAATACCTAAAACCCATAAACACATGAAAACTATAAATGACCCTAAAAACCCTAAAATTCATTAAAACCCAAAAAACCAAAAAACCCTAAAAATATTTAAAAATCCAAAAAACCCATAAAAACACAAAAACCAATTAAAACACCATAAAAATGATAAAAAAATTAAATGAAACCATAAACCAGTGAAGCCCCTAAAATCCATTAAAAATCCTAAAAGATCATAAATGACCCAAAAAACCTCAAAACCATAAAAAACATAAAAATGCTAACATATCGTAAAAACACTAAAATACCCTAAAAACGAATAAAAACCCTAACAGACACTATAGACACTAAATCCCCTAAAATACCTGAAAACATTAATAGATACTAGATACCCCTAAAAATTCCCTAAATGTCTCTAAAACACAAAAGAGGCCTAAAAACCCTAAAACCCACAAAAAGACCCTAAAATACATATATGATCCTTCGATACATAAAACCCATAAAGAAACCTAAAAACCCTAAAAACCCTAAAAGACCCCAAATAACTCTAAAGCCACCTAAACATCCCTAAAACCCCAAATAAGAATTAAAGGCCCTAAAACCGAAAAAAAAGAAAGAAAACACCCTACAAAAAAATATCACAAAACCCCACGAAATCTAAAAAACTAGAAAACCCCAAAAAATCCATGAAGTCCCCAAAAACATAAAAACCCTAAAAATAACCAAAAACCCTAAAAATACTTATGAACTTTAAATAACTGTAAACCCCACTCAAAATCCTAAAACCACTAAAATACCATAAAAAACTAAAATCATTAAAAGTCCCTAAAACCGTAATTAACACATAAAACTATTAATGATCATAAAAACAGGAAAAAATTTATTAAACCAAAAAAAGACAAAAAACCTCAAAAAACATAAAAAATAAAAAACCATAAAAACCATAAAATTCCAACAAAAAATTAAAATCTGGAAAAACCCCTGGAAAGACTCAAAAAGTATTAAAATCCATAAAATCCAAAAAACACTAACAATCTAAAAATCCACTAAAACTCTAAAACAACCTTAAAACCCATAATAACCCCTAAAATAACCTATAACCCCTAAAAACAAAGAAAACCCTAAAAACCCTAAAAGTACAAAAATCCATAAACAAACTAACAACTCCTAAAACCCAAAAAATCGATTAAGTACCCTGGAAACCCTAAAACCCCTATAAACCATAAAAATTTTAAAATCCCAAAAAAAATTTAATAACCCAAAACCTTAATAATAATAAAATCAAGGAACCATAAAAATCCACTAAACTTTAAACACCCCTTAAAACTAGTTAATAATTACATAAAAACCTTTAGATCCAGCTAAAAATTCTTAAAAACAACAAAAATACCCAATGTCCACAAAATCCCTGAATAACCATTAAAATCCAAAAAAACCAAAGACCCTAAAAACCACAAAAAACCATACAAACACAAAAAAACCAAAAAAACCCTATGAATCCATAAAAACCCTAAAAACATGAAAATCATACAACCCTAAAAAAACTAAAACACTAAAAAAACCGAGAGGCCCCAACAAATACCTAAAATCCCTAAAAATTGTAAACACCTTTTAAAACCCTAAAAACATAAAAACCATATAATCTCTTAATAATACTAAAATCCCTAAAAACTCCAAATCCCATCAAAACCATAAAAATTCCTAAAAACTCTAAAATACCAAAACAACCTAGAAACTCGAAAGCCCCACTAAAGCTATTAAAAACCCTTAACCACTTGAAAGACCCTAAAAGAATATTAAACACCTAAAAATCCCTAAATAATCCTAAAAAACATAAAACCCTAGAAGACACTAAAACCCCTAAAAGAGTCTAAAACCACTTAAACACCTAATTTATTTATAAAATATAAAACCTTAAGATTACTAAAAACACGATGAACCCTTAAAAACCAAAAACCCCAGAACTACCCTAAACACCATAAGTACCCTAAACCCCTAAAACCCATTTAATAACCTATCATACAATAAGAATCCCAAAAATAACCCTAAAAACATAAAAGACCTAAACCCTAGTATAAATATTAATACCCTAAAAAACATTCGAACCCTAAAACCCCTAAATACACTAAATCCATAAAATATCTAAAAACCAATAAAAACCATAAAACACTAAAAACCATAACATACCCCTAAAAATATAATAAATAAATCCCTTAAAAACCCCTAATAAAATATTAAAACTACTAAACTCATCAAAAATAAAGAAAAACCTAAATCCCCTAATAACCTAAAAACCCCAAAACACCTTACATACCCTAACAACACTAAAAAACAGTAAAAAAATGTAAAACCCCTAAGAATCCCTAAAAATGTTAAATACCATAAACATAATAAATCCCGTAAAAAACCTAAAACTCCACAAAGAATTCTGAAAAACCATAAAAGAACCCTAAGAACCCAAAACATATGAAAACCCCACAAAACCCCTAAAACGCCAACCACCCCCCAACCCAAAAAGTTATTAAACCCCAAAAAACTCATAGAAGACCCTTAAAACCCATAGAAACATTTTAATATTTTTAAAAACCTAACAATCCCTAAAACCAATATAACCCCTAAGATTCCCTACAAATCCTAAAACATCCTAAAAATCATAAAAACCATAAACCCCAAAAAACCCTAATACAGTAAATGTCCTTAAAACCATAAAAATCCTAATATACCTCAAAACCCCTTCAGACACCCTAAAAACTCTAAAATCCCCTAAAAACCTTAAAACCCCTATTAAAATTAAAACACCTAAAAAACCCCAAGAAACTATAAAAACACTAAATACTCTTTAAAACATAAAAACCCCATAAAAATCCTTAAATCCCTAAAAACTGTGAAACCAATAAAAACCCAAAAAAATCCTTGAATGATATTAAAACCCATGAAACCCCTTAAAATCCTAAATCACCAGAAAATTCCTAAAATCCCAATAAACCACTAAAAACTCATGAAAACCCTAAAAACCATAAAAAACCCTAAAAACCCTAATACACTAAAAAACATAAAAATCCCCAAACCCTTAAAACTCAAAAACAAAAAAACCACAAAAACCCAAAATCCAAAAAAACCCCCTTAAAACCCATTAAAACACAAAGAACCCCTTGATGGCTCTAAAAACATTAGAAACCCTAAAAACCCTTAAAATACTTAAACACATAAAAAGATCCTATAAACCCCTGAAACCACCTAAAATAATAAAAACTCTAACAACCCTAAAACCAATAAAAAGTATAAAAACCATAAAAAGAATAAATCTAACCTAAAACCCCTAAAAATATGAAATACACATGAAACCATAAAAACCAAAAAACCCTGTAAAATCATCAATACCCCTAAAATAACCATAAAACCCTAAGAACCCCTAAAACCCTAAATATCTTTTAAAAGCCTAAGAATCTAAAAAAACAATAAAAACCCTAAACCCTAAGAAACACATGTAATCCATAAAAACACAAAAAACCATAAAAATATTTTAAAAGTGAAAAAATTCTAAAACCCCTTATAAACCAATAAAACCCCTAAAAATCCCTAAAACCCTACAATCCCACCAAAACCTTAAAAAACTTAAATTCCCTAAAACCCCAAAATTTTTTTTTAAAATTACCTAGAAAAAAAATCCGTAAAAATTCTAAATACCATTAAAGACACTAAAAACCCCTTTGAACCCCGAAAACCCTAAAATTGCTTAAAAATTTATAAAAACCACAAAACTATAAAAAACCCTAAAAACTCTAAAAGGCCTTAAAAAAATAAGAAATCCCTCAAAGACCCCAAACCCATAAAACCTAAAAAACCACTAAATAAATTGAAGCACCTAAATTACTAAAAGAGCATTGAACTCCTAAAAACCACTAAAAAATCCTGAAATCCATAAAACTCTACAAGAATCTAAAAACAATATAAAACCATAAAATAAAATAAATAACCATTAAAACCCAAAGACTATAAAAACATTAAAAACTATAAAGGACCCAAAATACCATAAAACATAAAAGGACTTGGAAAACCCAAAAATAACCTAAAGGATCTGACAACCATAAAAACACCTAAAAGACCAGAAAATCCATAAAACCCCAAATGGGCCCAAAAATCCTTAAAACCCTAAAAAAACTAAAAAGACTCCAAAGGATCATAAAACTCTAAATGATCCTAAGACCATAAAAATACTATAGACCCTAACATCTCTATAAAATAAATAAATGTACATTAAGAAACCATAAAAACTCTAAAAACCCTGAAAAAACATTATAAACCATAAAATCCTTGAAAATATTAAATTCCCTAAAAATTCCCTAAAAGAACCTACAACCCCTAAAAAATATAAATGACACTAAAAACTACATGAAACCCTGAAAACCCCTTAAAAATCTATAAGACATTAAAAAAATATAAAACTACTAGAAAAACTATCAACCCCAAAAACCCTATAAACCCTAAAAAAATTAAATACCCCAAACCTATAAAAATCCTAAAACAATGACAACCCCAAAAAACCCTAAAAAAGTAAAAACCCATAACACCCTGAAAAATAAAAACCATTTAAAACCTAAAAACCGAAAAACTTATAATCATAAAAAACCTAAAAGATCCTAAAACCCATAAAAATAGAAAAACCCTAAAAACTCATAAATACACTAAAAATAATAAATACACTAATAAAAAATAAAGACCCCTAATAATAATAAAAGTCCTCTTCAAACCTAATAAACACATAAAACACTAAAACCCTCCAAAAGCTGAAAACCCGAAAACCATTTAAACCCCAAAAAACCCTAAAACCCCATGAAACCCCTAAAAGGTTCTTAAAATACATTAAAACACTAATAATACTAAAAAGCCAAAAACCTTATTAAACCCTAAAAACATAAAAATCCATAAAAACAAAAAATAATCCAAAAAAACCCAAAAAACACTAAAACTATAAACAATCATTAAATACCCTAAAAAGAGTGAAAATTTTGAAAAAAAACACTAAAACCTCTAAAACCCCTAAATCCCCAAATCTCCCAAATGAAACCCATAGAATCTTTAAGAAATCCCATAATCCCCTAAAAGCCCAGAAAATCTAAAAAACCAATATAAATAACAAATTCCAAAAAATTCCCTAAAAACCCCTAAAAGACCATAAAACCCCAAAATAAACTGAAACCCCAATAAAATATAAAAAAACATAAAACCTCTAAAGAACACTAAAAACCCAAAAAAACCCTAAAAATAGTAAAACCCCCTAAAACCATGAAGACCCCTTAAATGCCATAAAACCATAAAAACCCCAAAAACCCCCAAATCCCATAAAACCCTAAAATATCCTGAAACCCTTAAATACCCGAAAAGGCCCTAAAACCCCTTAAGAACCCCAAAAGACCATAAAACCCACTAAAAGACCATAAAACACTTTTGAAACACTAAAATTACCTAATAATCTTTAAAAACACATAAAACATGGAAGCCCAAGACACCCAAAATGCCCTTAAAACCCTAAAAACAGTAAAATTCCCTGGAACCTGGAAAACCTGAAAACCACAAAAAAACATTTAGAAACCCTAATCTCCCCTAAATATTATAAAATACATAAAAAATAAAAAATCCTTTTACAAGATTTATAAACCATTAAAAGCCATAAAAATATAAAATCATACGAACCCTTAAATCTCTAATAACCATTAAAAATTCTGAAAACACTAAATAGCTAAAAACCCTTCAAACCACCAAAAAACCTTACAAAACCCAAGAAAACATTAAAACCCAAAAAACATCCAAAGCCCCATAAAAAAACTAAACAAACCCCAAAATACCTATAAACCCCAAAACCCTAAAAAACCCCATAATCACTAAAAACTCTAAAATCGTAAAAGAACCCTAAAACCCCTAAAATAACAAAAAACCCACTAAAACCCTATAAAATCCAAAAAACTGTAAAAAAGAAAAAACCATAAACACCCTATTAAAAATTAAAAACCCTAATAATATAATAAAAACCCTAAAACTCCTAAATACATTAAAACACCTACAAAACCCTATAACAAAAAAACATGAAACCCCCTAAACCCCATTGAAAACTTTTATAATACCCCTAAAAACATAAAATAACTGAAAATATATTAAAACCCACTAAAACCCTAAAAACCCATAAAACCCCTATGAAACCCTAAAAAAAATTACTAAAAACTCAAAAATAAATAAACCAAAAAAACCAAATATTAACTAAAACCAAAATACTCCTAAACCACTAAAACACCCAAATGTCCTATAAAAACCTAAAAAATCTAAAACCCTTCAAAAAATTAAAACCCTAAAATCCCTACAAATCCCTAAAAATGAAAAAAATACATGAAATATCTAAAATCACTGAAACCCCTTCAAAACCAGTGAATTTAACAGAAACCCCTCAACACCCTAAAAACACGAAAAACCCCTAATGCTATTAAAAACACTAAATATTCTCAAAAACCAGGAAAAACATACAAACCCTCAAAAATCCTAAAACCCCTAAATACCCAGAAAACCCCTATAACCAGTATAAATCCCTAAAACAATCTAAAAAACCAAAAAAATACTAAAACCCCTTAAACACTAAAAAACAACATAATCCTAAAAACCCCAAAAATCCCAAAAATTCCTCAATACCCTAATAACCAAAAAACCTTACAAACCCTAAAAAACACTAAAAACATTATAAAAAATAAAAACAAAAAACACCCTAAAACCTATAAATATATTTAAACCTCCCAAACGTTACATAACCAAAAAATTAATACAAATTCTAAAAACACTACAAAATTTTCAAAACCATTAAAACTCGTCAGAAAAAACTAAAGAAACATTGAACCCATAAAACCATGAAAAACACTAAAAATCCATAAATTCATAAAAATGATAAAAACTCCTTAAAAACCAATAAAAGCTCTAACAATCCTAAAAAATGTGAAAACCCATGAAAACCCAAAAAACCATAAATACCCTTAATACAACCATAAATCCCATAAAACCATAAAATCCCAAAAAATTCAAAAAACACTTTTATACCCAATCAACCCTTTAAACCCGTAAAAATTCAACAAACATCAAAAAACCCCCAATGAAAACCTAAAACCCCTTATAATATTTTGAGCCCCTAAAAACCCTAAAAAAATCATAAAAACCCCATAAACACCCTAAATATCCATAAATCCTGCAAAACATCCAAAAAACAATAAAAACATTAAAACCCCCAACAAACCCCAAAACCCTAGAAAAGATAAAAAATCCTTAAAAATGCCAAAAATACTCCTAGAAACCTTTGAAAACCCCCTGAAACATAAATACACCTAAACACCCTAAAATCCCTGAAATCACTAAAAACACAAAAATAAAACAAAAAAATCCTTTGTGAACCTTTAAATAACTCTGAAAAACCTAAAACCCAAAATACACTAAAAGAACCATATGATATTAAAAACATTGAAAACCCAGTAGAAAAACCAAAATACACCTCAAAACAGAAAAAGAATTAAAATAACTAAAAACCAAGCAAAACCCCTAAAAACACATAAAACACAAAAAACCCCAAAAAACCCAAAACAACAAAAAAACAGAAAAAGCATCAAAAACAAAAAACCCCTAAAACACTAAAACATTTAAAACACAATAAAACCCTATAAAACCCCTAAATCCCCCAAAACACTAAAACATATAAAACCCCAAAAACATATACAAAACTTTGAAACACCATAAAAAACATCAAAACCCCAAAAACCCTAAAAACAAAATAAAAATTCTAAAAACCCCCTTGAATTCCCTAAATCACTAAAAAGAACTAAAAACCCTAAAAAACCTAATAAAATTATAAAAACTCCAAAAGACCCCATAAAAACCTTTAAAACACTAAAACCCCAAAATTAATAAAAGGAATAAAAACCCTAAAAACTCTAAAATCCCAAAAAAACACTGAAATAGTAAAATGAGCCGGAAATTTCATAAAAACCCTGAAACACCTGAAATCCCCAAAACCCCTAAAATCCCTAAAAGAACCTAAAACACCAAAATAACCCTAAAAGACCCTAAATAAACTTAAAAAACTTCTGAATACCATTAAATTGTCATAAAATCACAAAAAACAATTAAACACCTAAAAACAATAAATCCCTAAAAACTGAAGAACATTAAAAACCCTAAATTCCCCTAAAAATAAATCCCCCTAAAAACATAAAAAACACTTGAAACCCTTAAAAACAATACGAATCCTAAAAAAAATCCCTAAAATATTCCTAAAAACCCTAAAAACCTTATACACCACTATAAAATATTTAAAGACTCTAAACCCCCTAAAAATCCATGGACATCCCTAATCCCAAAAAACCAAAAAAACACCTAGTGAAACAGAATACCTAAATATCCCAAAATCCCAAAAGATCACTAAAAACAATAAGAACCCTTAAACCTTTAAAAACATAAAAACCATTAATATCCCTTAAAATTCCTAAAATCCCTAAAAACTCAAAAAACTCATAAAAAATTAAAACTTCTAAATCCCTAAAGTCCCTAAAAACAGAAAAACCCATAAAACCACTAAAAACCCTAAACGCACTAAAATCCTTAAAACCTAAAAACCCATAAACCCTTTAAAAGCACATAAATCCCTAAAACACCCTAAAAACTATTAAAACCATAAAAATCTAAAAATAATAAAAATTTCTAAAAATGAGAAAAACTCTAAAACCCTATCGTCCCTAAAAACCATAAAAACCCTAAAACCTCTTAAAACCCTTAAAACCCATAAAATAAAAACACCCTAAAACCCTAAAAACTATTAAATCCCCTATTAAAATAAAACCCTAAATACCAATAAAACCCATGAAACATCCCTAAAGACCCTAAAACCCCATAAAATCATTAAATGACCATAACAACCCTAAAAGACCTTATAAACCGTTAAACCCCAAAATACCCTAAACTTCCAAAAGACACAAAAAAACCAAACCCCCCTAAAAGACACTAAAAACCAAAAAATCCCTAAAAGACCATAAAATAGACTAAAATAACCTAAATCCTTAATAAACCATAAAAACCATAATGGACCATAAAAAACATAAAAACCCTTGATGGTTGTAAAAATCCTAAAAACCCTATAAAACCCCCCAAAAATAGAAAAAGATCCAAGAAAAATTAAAACACCCTAAAAACATAAAAACCATAAAAACTTTTAAAAATGATAAAAAACTCAAATATCCCTAAAACCCATAAAAACTGTTAAAAATACAAAAAAACCCCTAAAAGCCAAAAAATTGCTAAAAATCCCAAAATCCCCTAAAAACAATAAATACCCCTAGAATCTAAAAAAATATTTAAACCCCAAAAAACATAAAAGTCTTAAGTAACATAAAAACCCTATTAAACACCTAAAACCCCTAAAACCATAGAAAATCCTAAAAATCAAACAAAATGATAAAAAACATAAAATACCTTAAATGTCCCAAAACCCCCTAAAACCCAATAAATTAATAAAATCCCTGAAAGACTATAATAATCCCTAAAACCATTAAAATCCTTTAAAATATCTTAATGACATAAAAAAACTAAAAACACAAAAAAAATCCCCCAAAAAAATTATACACCATAAACCCCCCCAAAATAATAACCCCCTCAAAAGCTAAAAAGGCCTTTAAAACCACAAAACACCAAAAAACAGTAAAATCTATAAAACCCATAATATAGTAAAACCAATAAAAACACATAAAATAATAAAACAAATAAACAAACCTAGAAAAAAAATACTTGAAAAAATCAAAAAACCTATAAAATGTAAGTCTATAAAAATTCCTTCAAAACTCTAAGTTCTCTAAACACCCAAAAAAATCATTAAAACCCAAAAATTGAAATATAAACCCTAAAAAGACTAAAAAACCTATAATAACTTCAAAATCCAAAAAAACTATGAAAGCCCTAAATCCCATAAAAACCTAAAAAATATTAAATGCATAAAAAATCAAAAAAACCCTCAAAGCTGAAAAAACCCTAAAACCATAAAAAACAAAAAACCCCTAAAAATCCTAAAATCGTAAAAACCCACTAAAAGACAAAAAAACCCTAAAAACCATAAAAACCATAAAAAACCAAAACCCCATAAAAAACCAGAACCAGAAATAACAAAAAACCCTAAACATCAGTAAAAAACACAAAAAATACCATAAAAACCTAAAACCAAAAAATCAATAAAAAAACAAAAAATATAACATTTCTAAAATCTATACAAACACTAAAATATAAAAACAACCCTAAAAACAGAAAAAAAACCTAAAATACCCCAAACACCATCAAACCCCCTTAAAATCACATAAATATATAATAATACCTAATATCCCTTAAACCCCTAAAAACCTAAAAACCACAAAACCCCATAATAAAGAAAGAAAACCCCCAAAATCCAATTTAATATATTAAAATACCTTAAAATATTTAAAAACTATAAAAAATGAAAAATACCCTAAATCGCAAAAAACTGATTAAACCCCTAAAAACCATGAAACCATAAACCCCCAAAAAACATAAAAACCCTTACAAATATATGAACCAAAAACCCACTAAACACCTAAAATCCTAAAACACCTAAAACATTAAAACCATAAGACCCCTAAATTCCACTAAAAACTCTAAAAACCCTTAATGCCCTTAACACCCCATAAAAACCACAAAATACCCTAAAAATCCAAAAAATACCCTTAAAACACTAAACCCACCCCAGAAAATATAAAAAATAATAAAGAACCATAAAAACCCTTAAATAAAAAAAACATTAAATACATAACAAATCCTAAAAAATAATAAAAATAGTAAAACCCAAATGAAATCCGTAAAACCCCTAGAGAACTCTAAAAACATTAGAAATAATTGAAAACATAAAACCCTGAAATATTTTAAAAAATATTAATGAAACCAGAAAAACCAATAAAAATCTTTAAAAACCTTAAAAATCTAAAATCCCCCAAAACATTAAAAACATAAAAACCATAAAAAACTCATAAACGCACTAAAAAACCTAAAAACCCTAAAACCCCTAAAACACATAAAAACCTCAAAAGACCCTAAATCCCCCACCAAACCTCAAAATACAAAAAATATCCCTCAAATCCATTAAAAATTCTAATAATCATAAAAACCCAAAAAACATTAATGGTCCTAAAAATGAGAAACTAGCACTAAAGACCCAAAAAACCCTAAAAATAATTAAAACCCAACAAAACCATAAAATCCCTAAAACCCTAAAACCCCATTAAAAACCATAAAACCATAGAAATCATAAAGAACTCTAAAAACCCTAAAAAGGCTAAAAATAAAAAACCTAAAATCAAGAATACCCCTAAAACTGTAGGAGAACCTAAAATATATTCATACCCCTCAAAAAACACAAAACCCATAAAATAACATAGAAATAACTAAAACCCAAAAAATCACTAAAACCAATAAAAACACTGATAATATTGAAAACCCTAACCAAAACTCTAAAAATACTAAAAAATTTAAAATAAATAAAACCCCTAAAACCTCTAAAAGTACCATAAACCCTAAAAACCCATAAAAAATCTAAAATCCCAAAATCTATAAAAATGTTCTAAACCATGAAACCCCTAAAAATATAAAACTCTAAAATCCAAAGAAATCCACTAAAAGACTGAAAAAACCAAAAACCCCCTAAAAATAAAAAAAGACCCAAATCCCAAAAAGGCCATACATAGCCCAATAAAAACACTCAAAATAACATAAAATCATAAATCCCATAAAAATACTAAAACCCTAGAAACCCTATGTTTCTAACAAAAACTGTTTGTGGCCCGATATATTGATTGTAAGGGGTTTATGGTGTGAAATAAATGTGGTTCAATATCTTTGTACATTCTCCCAAGGGTTTATTGATGGAGTAAGAAATAACAAACATATCTCATATACTTGACTCATGGAACTAATTTTAAAATGTATGAATTCATTGGAAAACATCATCAAAAACACTTAAGAACTCACATTAGTCCATAGAATTAGAGGTCAGGCTCATCACACCATTTGGGGGGTGGAACTATTGTCTATTTTGAGAATCTCTTATAGATTTAATAAATGTTTGTGAATGCTTTGTTCATTCCCATGTATGCATACATTGATTACACTAAGGTAACAAACCATTATAAATACCCAAGAGTTTAGAATCAACTCTACGCATTTGAGGTTGTCAATCGTTGTAGGGACTTATATGTATCTAAGGTTCTTCATCAATGGTGCCCTTTATGGATATATTAGTGATTCTTTTGCTGTTAGTTAAGAAAACACTTGGATTAATCTACATTGTCAGGATCTCTAGAGTATATCATTATATAAGGGGGAAATAGTTTTATATATGTTGGGATTGAACCGTTAAAAGGGACTTACAATGTATTCTCATGAATGGAATCAGAACCCACATAGTTCTATGCCACTTATTAGGGCACACCACCTTTTATGGGGATGTAACAAGAACCCAAACATTCAGTTTAACATCATAAAGTATGTACATATAGGTGGAAGGTTTTTTTTTCAAAGATGATGTGGGACATACACCGAGGTATCCCAAGAGGCCTCGAAGAGGTGTGGTCTCCTACGTGGTTATGACCCTACAGAGGATGTTCTATGAAAAAAATTATGGATGATTTGGGTGCTAGGTTTGGACCTCTGGGAGGCTCCCTACATATGCTAGTTAGTTTAGAATCAAATCCATCGTAGTTTGGATAATTTTGGGTCTTACCCATAAAAGCTAACCACTCCGGGGGCGTGGTTATTGATTATGCATGGAATCGTCCCATCTGATGTTTCTTAATTGGGATTATGGACGTTTGAAGTTTGGGGCATGGTTTCAGGTATTACAGTTGGAAGAGGAATATCTAGATTGAAGATGGGGATTATATATATGGAGAAAACATGTGGATTTGGGAATGGTATGGAATTATACCGAATGGGAGGCCCGTATGAGGTTTGGTACCATGTGGATGTCACGAACACCACTAGCCTATAATCCCATGTGAGTGATGCTCGGTGTGAGAAGCAAGATGGAGTAGTATATCTAAAGATCACATGATTCCACTGTATCCATTGATCTATGAGGTGATGAATTCCAAAGGTAGAGGTTGAGTACATTGAGTGTGAATGTTTACCCTTTTATTTTGTAATCCAAGATAGTTAAAAATTATGATCTATCTAGTTATCGACCGAGAAGAGGTGAAGAGGATCAAAAGTACCACCTATTGTAAGAATGGGTAGGGGATTACTCTAGGAGGAATACCCTAAAACTGGTTCCAGTGGGTGGATCTCATTCCCTATTAAAGGAAAGTCAAGTGTGATCATTTCCCTCGCCATCCAGAATGGAGAGGTTCACGTGAGCACCCTATTTTTGGAACCCTTCTTACCAAGGTAATGTAAACTGTAAGATAATCTAAGTGTATGCCTTATTGTAGGGGTTTCATATTTGATTTCTCTTACCATGGGTATATAGAGATAAGAGGATACACTTTCTTTTCTGATGATCAGATCATACATTTTGGACTGATTTGGAATAGGCCTTTCTGTGATTCCATTAGACAGGTTTGCAGAGGGGCCAATATGTGACCTGATGATATGAAAGAATAAAGTGATGGGAGGTCGATAGTAGAATTCCCTATGATTCAGTATTCTAAATAGAAGGATATTAGGCTCTATGGGGTTCCCAATGTGTGGCATGTTTCTACATGGATGAGGGTATCATCTATATAGTGTTGTGCCATGTAGACCTGGGTTCTACCCACATAGTGTATTGTGACTCTGTTCTACATTCCATCTGCATGGCATATTACTATGGGAGATAGAGTTCCTCCTACATAGTACTATTCATCATGGGTAAGAGTTTCTCCTATATAGATTTTTTCTATGCAAGATGTTGGTTTGAAAAGGGGCTGTCCATTTATACCTCGTGGAATGACATCCAAAAATGGGTTTTGAGTTTGTGAATGATTGGATGTTTTATTATTTCATCCATGAAAACATACAGAAAATTTTTACCTAATTGGAATTATATATCTCTATAGATTTTTCCTAGAGGATCCACTTCTTGTGTATCCTCATCATTGTATTATTTAACTCTCTTTAGCTTAGTCTAGTGGTTTACCCCTTTTTTTAGTCCCCCTCAGGGTATTTTTGTTGATGGTTAAACAGATCAGATACTATGTTTTTTGGTCATCCATGGTGGGCCATAGACCTTTTTTTGTGGTATCTCAAGGGGGATGACCTAACCCAAAAAATAAATAGTCAATGGAGAGTGGAAATTCATTGTCGGGGCAGTCGTTTGTGGGGTGGAAATCACCACCTAGCCCCATCATGGAATTTTCTTCATTTGTGGGAGCTAGCGGTTCTGATCCATCCCGAGAACATTTTAGTTCTTCTGGATGGTTGTTTGTAGTGATGGAAGATACTTCCTAGACCCACAATAAAAATTTGGATTCATTCATGGGTTATAGAAGCATCTCCTACTCCCATAAACTACTTTGTTTATAGGGTGCATTATGAAGCAGTGGAACACAATGTGGTGCAGAAATCTATGAATTGATTTCTGCTTCACAGGATCAATCTATCTTTCACAGTCACACCCCTTTGAATATGTTCTACCAATTATCCTTCATGGTTTATTTCTACCCTTTTCCAAGCTTATCTCATTCTCCTCTTCATGTATGTGAAACATTCAAGGCCTAAAAAATTGCCCCCATTAGGATGAGATAAGATTGAGATGAAGGGGAGGCTATTCCAATATAGAAAGCGGTCCTATTTTGAACAAGTTTGTGGTATGTAATTAGACCAGCAAGAGGGGACCATTCCCTTAAATAAGGTTCTATAATAATTTACCATTTACCTGATTTCCCTAAAAACTTTTATCTCTATATATTCTCTCAATTACCAACTACTTTTTTATTGAATTTTATTTTTGGAAGCCCTTTCCACAAAATGAACTATTTCATTTGCAATCAAAAACTCCAATATGGGAATTGTAATCATTTATCTTCCAGATAGAGACCATATTCTTCATGGATTGATCATTCTGTGGACCATCACCTTGCTATCCAATGAAACATGGGATAATGCGTTAACAAACTGATACATGGAGGCAGAAATCTTAGTGAAGGTATTTTTCACTGACTTATACGTTCAAGAACTGATAGTTCATTAGACAGTGCTTTTGCGGTCTGATAGTTTATGGGATAAAACTTCTACGGGGTGATATTTCATGAGACTTCATACTTTTTAAATTTTTATGCACGAATTCCTTTAATTCTGAATTTTGTTATAGGAAATCAGATAGACTCTTCAAATAACACTTCTATTAATTCTACTACACTATTGGATGCTAACGTAAGGAGGAAGGCTATCATCAATTCTGTCAACAATAATATCACAGTCAACCCTCTTCATTGACCCCTTGCAGGACTTCTCAGTGATGGTCAAATGGATTGTTCTGTAATGGACATTCCATCTCATTATGGATTCAAGCTACTGTACGATGTTACAGTTCCAGCACCACGCCCAACAAATCACCCTACAATCTATATAATAAAGATATATATTCCCTAAACCAACATTTCTGTAAGGGGGAATTTATTCGAGTAACCCATGTCACTGGTCCCTATTAAACTATGCTATTCGATCAATGGAGGAAACTGTGTGGGAACCAGATGACAATGTCCATTGTTATCACCCTATCATGTGGAAGGCACTGACAGACGAGAAAATAGGATGGTAATTGAAATGGGAAATTTACCATGTGGATCATTCATTTGGGATAGGGGTGGCCTTTTGGGTCTGCGAGATCCCTGATGAATTTAAATTCGAGTTGATGGTCATGGTGATATATGAGGTAGTATGGGAATCACAAATTTACTCTCACCGAAACTAAAATCATATCTAAATTCTTCAAATATGGTTGAGATGAATTAATAACTCAATCCAATGAGTGAATTGGGAGATTATATCATTATCATGGATGTCTGGTTGATTTTCGGGGTTCCCATAATAGGTGATATGTATGAAAAGTTTACGTCTCCCCCTTCATCATATGATGATGCGGATATGACCCCCTCTTTCTAAGAAACATATTTAAAAGATGAAGGCCCTATTAAAATGTCACCCTCACTTGCAGAAATACATCCCATTTTTCAATTGGATTATCATCATTGCTACATCATGAAGTGTGGAGCCTTGTACATGGAGTCTGAGGTCATTCCCTACTATTGAGACCAGATGGTATCGTTTATCCTACTAGCCGACACATGGTGAGGGTTGGTACAACAAGTGGGGCTAAAAGATCATTCATAATAGTGTCAAGATATTCCAAAGGGAATCCTTTCTATCCATGCATTTGAATTTAGGTATTATACTAGTTAATGATTCTCGAACCAGGGTCAGATCCATGACACTCATGATAGAAACTAAATTTTCTACTAGAAAGTGAATTAACCATTCTATCCTTGTGATGGAAAATATTTTTCATTTTTTTGGATGGATCAGTGAGGGGAATCCACCCTACCGAATAATGATAAATTTCTAGATTATATGAGGTAGGGTAGCATCCTATATTGGAGTCTATAGATATATCAACATTGAGTAGATCATGTAATCTACCATATGAACATAATTATAAATCATAAGTGTGGTAATGTAGTCTTACTAGAGTGAGTATTAAATGATGGATCTTCCTAACTATCATGATTGTTTTACCAATGATCATTAAGTTACCCCTTCTAGTACTTTTGTGAATTATGGATCTGGGGACTTCACCCAAAAAGGATATCTAATCTATTTAAGGTAAGGAATATTGGAGGCCAGGATGGATGGGTAACATATATACAAGGGGTACACACCCTCAAAATCTTCTTGTTGGTAATTTGTTTTCTAGATGAGGTGTCCCCTAACCGTCAATAGCGCACACCAAGAGAAGGACTTGATGATATATCAATATATCTGGATGATGCTCACTCAAAAGGACACACAAGGATAGATTGGCCTTCCACATTCTATGGGTTTTTACCCTACATTTACCAAATCTTATGTTGAGTAATGGAACCAATCATACCTTTATGAATATATGAAAAACATACTCCTGTTGTTGAGGCCCAAAAAGTTAATGTGATAGGGTGAAAATAGAAGAAAATAATCATTCATTCCAATCATATTAAGCATACAAGAAATTATATTGTTTTTTAACCCCCAAAAAAGGTATTGATATCATAGAGTACAACTTCCCATGATTTCATCACTACTCCCCAAGGTTAATCATCCATCTACTTGGATGCTTCCTTTCCAACAACCTGGAGACAATTGGATTCTTTGAGGGGTTCTCACTCAGCCTGTTCATTGAGGCGCTTATTACAAGATTAGGGGGCTGCATTGACCAAATACAACTATGTGTAAATGCACACCTCTATATCTTATGAGGATGATCTTTAAAGGGTGGGAACTTATCTTCAAGAGCATAATGACTTAGTCCATTCCTGACAGAACCAACACATATAATATTAGTTATTTCTTTCTATGTGAAGGTACGAGGTTAATGAAGATGATAAGGATGATAACCATGCCTATGAGGTTCTGATAAGTTCAATCCCCCTAAAATTAATATTATTTAGAAAATTACTTATTCCTATTCAGGGTATCCTAATTTTCCATCCCCAGAGGGTTCCAATGTAGCTGAGGCACCTAGAATGAAATCATAGTTATTGGAAACCACCTCACATCTCAGGGTGGATCCTCCAAAATTTACCATCCCCATCACTGTAATATTTTAAGAGGCTTGGAAAGTATATGGTACACTAAGACAAGGTAAATCCACTGAATAAAATTGGGAAACACTTCAAGAAGACCCCCTTGAGCTTACGGGTTTTCAATTGGTCACCCCTGCAATGTGGATCTCTTCTCATGAAGATCCTCATGATGTTTCTGTATATCTAGAAGAAATTGATTCCTTTATCCACTGATATAGTGGTAGACCTTATTGGTCTAACTATGTCAAGAGCATAGAGGTAATCTGGATATTGGCTGATAATATTGATGAAGAGGTAATTTTTTTCTAGCTCTTATTCATCTAACCATCATGATCCTGAACACCAACTCCTGGTCTTCAAGGAGCCTGAGGAGATTCTATAGGTGGTTACATCCTTGGAATACACACCATAGGTAACTGCAGTTGGGTATAATATCTATTTACACATGGGGGTCACTAGAGAGGCTTCCCCTTATAAAATTGAACATATGGAGGTGGTTCTTGCAAATATTATTATAGAACTCCCACCCCTACCCTCATATTCTATCCTTTCATCGTGATCCTTTATTTTGAATAACACGAGGCTTCAATAGGCATTAGTTTTGAAGATGTGGCAAATGTTAGGGATAAGAGTTGACTATCAAATTTTGTTGTTTAATTTATCCATATTTTCACTGACTAATCACTATGTACGAGAATCAGGGCATGTTCGATGAGTAATTAGGCCACAATCACAATAGGGCCATAATCCCCTACTTATACAAAGATAAATGTGATAAATCCAGCAGTGGTAGCTAAACATGATAGGGAACCCAGACCAATTGAGGCCATTGGGGGATCCATAGACCTGTGGTGGAATTTATTCAAAATCACAACCCTATGTTCTAATAGTGGTATCGCCTTCTGAGGATGAAGCTTTAGCTACGCTCATTTATGCAGTTCCTGTAGAGGAGAATGTGATTAATCTAGTAGTAGTATTTTAGAATTATAGGAAACCCTAATCAATTAAAGGCATCCGGGAGATCCTGAGCTAAAGGAGGTTGAATGTTTCTGATCAAATAAATTTTTCCCTCATAGAGGGGGTGTCTTTAGGGGTTAATTTTCATACTTTTCATATTGATATTACCCCTCTATGTAGAACATACATGGATGAGTGAGTGATACATGCTTTAGAGGAATCATGATCAGCTATCATAGACAATTCTGTAATGGGTATTCCTATAAGTACAATATTAGTGAGTGACCTTCTAGAGATTTCAGATCCATCCGAATAAGAGTTTTCACCATAGGTTCTCTAGGTGAACTTGAGGTCAACATTTAGATTGAGGATGTAACATCTATTTTGTCAGGTCTTGAGAAAACAATGGTGGTAATTTTTGTCGATGTCCCAAAATTTAGAGGTGATCTTCTTTTCATTTCCAATTGTTCCCTTTTCCTTTGGGGTTTGGTCTTTAACTGTTTTAATCCACTGATTTCTGAATTAAACCCACAATTTTATATGGGCGAAATTGATATTTTGATCATTCCACCTACTGGTATATCAAGGGAGGTGATTGCTACAGATCATGTCACAATGAGTTTGTTGGATAAAGATCTTATCTAGTGGTGGTTAGCCCTAAATTTATCCTACCATTCAAGAGTGTTTTCATGGAAGACCAAGTGTCCCTAAATGAGCTATCTGATTTCCATCGAAAAATATGGAATGATATCTATAAGATGATTTCTAAGACTACGTATGAAAGCACGATGATTTTTTTTTGAAATTACACCACTTTTTATAATTTATAGGGTATGGGGGTGTGACTATCATGCCATCATTGACATAGCGAAGTAGGTGATTTCTACCCAGGAGAAATCTATAACGCTCTATTATTTCCTTTGAAACATAGTGACCATAGATCATATTACTGCGGCCAAGATGATCCTCATCAATGAAGATGTGAGTATGATGGGATGGTCCTAAGGTGACTTTGAGAACATATAAAGTAGAGGACCTTTGATAATCAACATTTCCACGATGTGGAGCAGCATAGTCACAAAATGGAGTAGTTTTAGTAAGAATTTCCTTGAACTGAGGTAGCAGTTGACAAAGGGTGATGATTGGTGGTGGAGGAGTAAAATGAAGGATTGGATGTGGTTGAGAAGGCAGAGGCCATGCAGGTTGGTGTAGAAGCTGAGACTACATCCTTGTTTGAGATATACTAATCCATAGTGGATTTGGATGAGACACTGCTCTAATATTGTAAATATGTTGAGAATAATAAGTAATCATAACATTATATTCATATAGAGAGACTAAAGACTCCGGATTCTCCTCCATTATCAGGCAATGTTATGAAACATGTTTTCTATCCATGGCATATCTTTTGTCCTTTCCTATAATGAAAAAAAATTGTAACAAGTCTCATTTGGAATGATGACCTTCACTGGATACCAGTTTCATTTGTGACTAGGGATAACCAAATCGACATGATCATGCAATGCTCTAATTTTATCCTAATTAGAGGTACTTAGCGAGCATAGTTTTTACTATTTTTAGGGTTACATGGAAAACCTTATGAACATTGTGTCATTCCTATGACCACCCTATTGTTTTCAAAGTCCAACATGGTGTGGGAATAAAGGGAATAAATTTCTGTTTCCCTAGGCCACCCTTTATAGGTTTTAGACCTAACATGATTTGTGTCTCTTTTTAAGGACAATTTAATGTCTTGAAAACAGAACTAATGACATTGATGTGTTTCGTCGAACACATTTAACCATGAATCATGGGGTGATTTCCCCAATATGTATTATTGACAGAGAACATCACAATATTTTATATACATGAATTGTTGATTTTCTTCACCCTAGTTTTATGATTTCATAATATGATCCACGATATGAGGAATGTATGTGACGATTATCCAAATGAATGGTTTCAGACTCAATATTTCTAGGGTGTACATAAGTAAGAAAGGCCTCTCCCGGTAAGGAATTTTACTTTCACTGATTGGATTTTTGTGGGAGACTTATACAGAGCCAATTGGGGAATATTATTCATAATCGAAAAATAATATCCATAGGAAACTAGCCTCAATTTATAATAGCCATGTAATTTTTGGAAAATTTTATATTTCAAAACCATGAAGGTATTCTTATTGAAGAAATGATTTCTGAAAAAGGACATGGAATCTACAGCAACACAATCTAGGAATGAGAAAAAAAATCATATATGAGTTTTTAATTGATTTATAGAGCATGGTTCATTTTAATATCTTGAATTTAGGAAAATTAATTTGTAGTTTAATGACGCATGGAGAGTGTGTTGGAGGGATATAGTTCATGGACATTTTGATCATGCGATAAACAATTTTTCATTTTCATGGTGATTTTTCAAATAATTTCCTATCATCTTTAGGCATGATGGTGGAAGGTGGTATGGTGAAATCAAGGGGGTTTTCGAATATGAGGAGTGATATGGGACGTAAACGTAAATGAGGACCACATAGATAGGAAACACCTCTATTAGGGGTGAATTTTCATTTCCTTGACATGATTTTTCTGGGAAACTTGTTTAGAGACAACTAGGGCATATTATGCATAGTAAACAAAGTTTTTTCATGGAATTGACCCTCCATTTATGATGAAGATGGAGGTTTTTGGGGATTTGGATATTTCTAGACACTGATTTTGGATTGTGAAAGGAGTGTGATGGATCATAAAAGAGGAATTTTATGTTGAAATTTCTTGGGAATGGGTGGAAACGTTTCCCTATCATAGGAATTAGAAGGTTCACCATTCTGGTCTCACCCATACATAGGGGAGGGATATTTTTTGGTTTCTGTTGGACATAGGATAAGAGACACAAGCATAATTATGAACACTATGAGAGAAGGAGTAAACCCATATTATGTTCTATGAAGGTTCCCCCATATGTAGATTAGTCTCTTATGTGGGAAAGGGGGGGTTTCCTTTGGATACGAGCACACAAATGAGGTGATGGTCATATTAGACTATAAAATGATGTTATAGCTCACATATAGGAGAGTACATATTTTTATGTGTGTCTGGTTTGGGATATAGAATCCAAGTGTCTCTATGTATCCCATAAAATAGAGAATCTGGTTGTACATAGTTCTTATAAGGCTTCCAATGCTGGTTTGACCCATGCACAAGGAAAGGGACTTTTAAACATTTGTTGTAGCTGGACCCATGATTTGATGATTGGGTCTCACTATGTACCCTATAGTGTATAAGATCAATCTACATGTAGTTATTTATATTATTCATTTTAAATGTTAGAAATATCTTATACAGGTGTGACCCATATATAGGAAAAAGGATAAATTTTTATCACATTGATGGACCAAATATTTAGGATCTGGGCATTACTACGAATATCATCACAATGAGAATAAACCAAATTTTTGTTCCCAAGAATCCCATAGTTTCTTTTTAATGAGACTATGTCACCATCCATGTCGTTTAATGTCACGTGATGAAGATTTCGTGAGGTATTGTAGTTTCATGTTATATGGCTTGGACCATTTGTCATAGAAATGATCAGTAATAGGAATCTCACCTACCCGAGATGTTCCACCATTTCATAAACAAGAGATGGGAAAGAAATTGTAAACCATGATTCTAGGGGATCTCGGGTCAGGTGAATTGAGATGAGGCATATATTCCATGGGGGAATAAGGAGATAGGAAAGGCCTCTCATGGGGATGAACATTCCTTTTGTTGACTGTCCATTATTGTGGGAAACTAATGCAGATCCAACTAGAGAATGTTGTGCATATTTAAACAAAGGTGTTAGCATGACAATGACCCTCCATTTTTTATATCCAGAGGAAGAGTGTGGAGATCTAAAATATGACTAGGGCAAAATGTATTATGAATAGAAGGGTTGATTCATGGTATGTGACAATAATTCAGACTACGATTGGACATGGAGTGAAAAATTACATACATAGATCTGATTCATAAGTAAGGGATGTCATTTCTATTGGCTTAATGGATCCTAGAATGAGGAACCTGAAATTGAGATCAAATACATAGATCTTTTTATTTATATAATAGGTGGTATTTTTTTATTTTTATTTAACTCATGGTTGGGACTGGGGAATAGGGCCCATGTTTCACTATGTATCTCATAATATAATAATTGATCCCTTGGTAGTTCTTGAGATACCATGATGTTTAATGTCATGCGGAATGGATTTTATCCATGTAGTTTAATGTTGTATGTTAAGGAAGTCATCCAAATTTTTTATAATCTTGTGATTAATGATACTAGTGACCCAACATGAATGGAGATGGATTTGAGGGATATTTGTAGATTTACATCATGTGAGAAGGATGCTTTTCTTGATGATTAATGTCACGTGGTATGTAAAATTTGTGTTCCTTGTAATGTCTTTCTCCGAGGACCATGGAAACACTGATGTGAATTAATACTAATTAATCATACGGGGAATCCCCTATATAAAATCTAAATCCCATGTAACCTATGTTCGTTTTGAGAAAACGGGATAGTAAAGTTTTATTACTCCACATAGAGGTTTTTTAATGATTTATATTTTCAATTTTAAATTTCTGGTCGATAGACCATGATGTAAAATCTAGTCATCACCTTGATCCTTTTCAAACAAATACTCAATCGATATGTAATTATTAAAAAGGGTTCCTTGTGAAGAGGTGACTGGTACACTAAGAGGATGGAATTTATATCTTTTATCGATGATGGATCCTGATTAGAGATATGAACATCACTAGAAACCCTATGATTCCATGAATCTAGACACACATAGTTCTAGATGGGAACTCTCAACACCTTCCTGATCTATATGCAGAGGTGTCATTTTAATGATTTATTATTTGGTTGTAACGACTGTACCCAGAAATGGATATTTGGGTATCACTCTGTATCATGTGTGGGAAGGAATCAAGCTAGACGTAGTTTTGGGGCCCCATTTAGTTTAATTTCATTTAGTGTGGATGAGACTAACCCAACATGAATGAGGGTAAATTTTTCAGTTGGACTCAAAACTGGAGAACTAAACATCACTATGTATCTTGTGTGGGTAGGAATCAAGCCACATTTAGTTTTGGGGCCCTGTGTAGTTTAACATCCTATGGTGGGGAGGAGGGTAACCCAATATAAAAGTGGGGAAATGTTTCAAATGGACTCATAACCATAGATCTTGGCATCACTACATATCATGTCCAGGTAAGAATCAAGAAATATGTATTTCTAAGACCTCATGAAGTTTAATGTCATGTATTGTGGACTAGGGTGACCCAAAATGAAAAAAGGGAAATGTTATGGCTGGAATCGGAACTAGAGATTTGGGAATCACTATGTATCCGATGTGGGAAGTAATCAAGCCACATGTAGTTATTTATGCACTTACCTACACATAACTAACTCATTTACATGGGGAATGTTTCTTGAAATGGACCTTTCAATAGGAAATTCATTGGATTCCTATACACTAATTTAGTCTATATATAGGGGAGGGGACATTTCATGTATTTCATAGCTGGGACCCAGAAATGAGTTCTAGGTGTTAGTACATATCATTTTATAAAAGAAATCAATCCACATGTGGTTATTGTGTGAAATAATTCATATGTAGGTCTGAACCATATGTAGGGAGGGGGTATTTTTTTACTCCTTGAGTGGCTGGACTCGGATGTAGAATCAAGGCGTCACTACATATTCTATGTTGGTAGGAATGGATCCACACTTAGTTCTTTATAAAGATACTCCTTACATGGATCTGACACACACAGACAAGAATAAGGTTATCTCATCTTTCTCCCAAATAAATATAGCTCATGTGCTATGAATAATTGATATAAATGATGATTCTCATGTAGTTTCACATCATGCATTGTGGATGTTAAATTCATGTAGTTTATTTTTATATGACATTGATAAAATTATCATGATTATTAATATCATGAAACAAAGATCGACTACATTGTTTAAATACTTGCAGATTGGACCATGTACCATTTAATCAATTGTCATTCTATCAGGATGATGTACCATGTTGTTCAACATTATGTGGTTAGGATGATAACACCTAGATTATAGTCATAGAGTTTAGAGTTTAGATTAAGGGGAAATAGCCCAGAATGGATATGTGTGATGTTTTTTCATAATAAACATGATGTAAAAAACAACCAGGAAGGCCCACAGACCACGTACACGTTCTTGAGGAGGCTCACATACAGTTTTAAGTTCTTATTCATTGACTTAGGTTTCTCGATTAAGGTCACGGGGTTCAGACCAAGGGATGTTGGATTACCAAAATTGGAATTTTTGGCACGAAGGCGTGAAAAACCTAAAATTAGTGAGGGCCTAAGAATCCAAGTGTCACACCACACATTCCCAGTAGGTCTACACATATTGTAAAGTCATGAATCTTGGATATGGATACACAATTTAACATCATATGGTAAGGATGATAGTTTTTATGTTGTTTAACATCATTAAACTAGTTCAATACATCGTGTAGTTTATCGTCATGTGATCAAGACAATTTTTCATGTGATTACAAAAAATACTTCTTTCAAAAACATGAATTGGTGGGGGTCATGGTATGTTATCCATCCTTTCATGTTATGGAATAATATCCATTGGAGTATACCTTATGTATGGTGTTTGGTCCCTCCCACTTCGGTTCCAACATCAATGGTTTACTTTCGGGTATAATTGGATTCATAACGGAAAACACCATCTCTGATTAGTGGGATGATCATAGGAAAATCCTTTTGTCAAAGGATCACACAATCTGGGTTTTGTGGACTTCTGAATGATGTGAGGTGTGAATTGTTTTCTCATCCATTCACTATAATCCATCCATCCATTTCTCTGAATTTTCATCCATGTATAATTAATCATATATGGAAATGTTGTGAATTGGAAATTGAACCTCAATGGGAAGGACCTCCTTTATCCCATATACAAATGAGTATGGGGACACCTCTATGGTAGTGTAGTTCATGGTCCTGTTTTCCCATATGGATTTTAAGAGCTTGTACGCCCATGAATTTTTATCCTTATGTACTATCTTTTGGAATATATTTGGTAGGGTCTTATTGATGATCTATATCTTTCCGTTAGCCACTTCATGGTAGTAGGATGAATAGTTGGACAGGATTTTCAATTCTTAATATAGATTCTAAGATTCATCATAACATAAATTGGTGTCATTTTCCATCAGTATAGTATGAGGGACACCAAATTTGGTGATGATTTTTTCTTTCATAAAACTGAAAATAGTCCATTCCCTGATTTCTTTGATAGGTATATCTTCATCCCACTGGATAAACACTTGGTTATAGTAAGAATGTACATAAAATTCTTAGATGTGGTGGGAGGATATAGCCTTAAAATGTCCACTACCCTTATAAAAAATGTCCATGAGTATTTGTTTATGTGAAGATATATAAATGGTTAGTGAATAATGTTGGAATTCACTAAGCATGAATTACAATATTTTGGGAATTTTGTGCAGTCTTACGTTGCAGTGGGCCAGCAGTACCATTTTTTAATGGTTAGGGATGAAGCCTCATTTATATATTAATAATGTAAAGAAAATACCTCCTTTGGCTAGGTAGGGGAGACCCATTAAATAACGTAATGGCACAGTGGGCATGTAGCCCATTACATGGTCTGTATGCCAGAATTTTTTAGCACAAGGCCCATTTTGTGAATAGTAGTGCTATAGTATCAACCTTCTATAGTCCCTACAGCCACTACAGTGTCTACTACTACTACAGAGCCCGACACCACTACAGTGTCTGCCACTGCTATAGTGTTAGTGGGCTAGCAGTACCCAAGGCTTTACATTTGATTGGATGTTTTGGATCATGATTTGGGGGAACCACATGTTCAAGTGTAAACTTCCTTAATAATTATAGTGATATCCTCTCCCTCAATTCCCATGATAATAACCCCATCAAGGATCCACTTATAGAGGGAATTTTGGCGATTCATGCCTCCATATAGTAAAAAATTAATTTCTCATCTTCAGAGTTTTTCTCTCCCATATTTTTTCTAGTGGGATCTCTCAATTTTGAGGGTAGTACACAATGGGTTTCATCTATATTGATATAGGACAATATGGTTTAGCGATGCAGCTAATCTCATTTTCCACATACGTATGGGTTTTAATGAATGGTGAGACCATCCAATGAGGTGTTATGATGATAGATTTTTCCTCTATCTCTATATATTCTGGAGATATGAATTCATTTTATAAGGAATATTTGTGAGAATTTTGTTACCATGGGACATGAGTCAATGTTGGTTCCAAATGGAATTCCTCCATTCATCCCTAGATGTGGTTTATGAGGGGGATTAACTATTGCATCAGGATATCATAATCGGAATTAACCCACTTGATGACTAGATCAGAATCACCTTTTATAGTCTAGGGATTCACTTTCACTTGAGGTTACAACTATATTCAAAAATTTAAAACATGTTATTATGTTTCATTGTTCATGCACCACTCCGATAATAGGAAGGAGTAAGTAAAACTTCTTTTTCTATAGATATAAGTTTGATTATTGGCCCAAATTTGTTTAACATGGGGTCTTCCAATCTATTTCCTATAGGGATTCTAGATTCACTGTCAAAATTAATCACCCATATCTAGGGGACATCTTGAATAGAGAAAAACTCTTCATCATGTTGATTAGTGTCTAAATAAGTCATTTCATCCAAGGTGTGTTACACTAGAAAATCTACTAAGATTTGGCCATTGATCTCTTTCTGTGGAACAAATTGAATGTCAAACTGCTATAGAATGACCAACCACCATGATAGATGTCTGGTCAACATATGAAGGCTGAATATGTATTTGAGTGGGTTTCTACAAGAGACCAAAAAATACTTCTGATGTTGCAAATACTTCCATAGATTCCAAAATACAAATATTAGCACCATAAAACTATTCATGATATCTGAATGATGAGTCTCAACCTCAATATTTGTTTGACTAAGACAATAGAGGCTGTATAGGTTTCCTACATCATTATTTTATGTAAGGAAGGAACCCATTGTTCTCTCTATAGATGTCACATAGAAAATAATTATCTTTACATTTATTGGTGGCATCATCAGTGGTGGGATTAAGAAATATTTCTTGAGCTTTTTGATTGCTTCTTGAAAATCATCAGTCCAATGATATGTAACCCATTGTTTCATCCACCTTTTGAAGGGAAATCATTTGTGAGAATGGTTGGATATGAAGAGATATATATGAGAAAAGTTTCCATGAATTACTCTTAAATTCATGAGGTTGAAAGATGGTAACATGCCAATTATAGACTTTTTTTCAGAGTTGACTTTGATGCCATGATTCCATATGACAAAGTTGAGGAATTTACCTAAGGTGACACCGATATCACATTTCAAGGGTTTCATTTTTAGGCTGTCTTGTGAAAATTTGTTGAGGAATTATTCATGATATTCCATGTGATTAGAGAATTATCAAGATTTAACCACCATGTCATCAACATATAATTCATCCAACATTCCCAGGAATGATTCGAATACCAGATGCATGGAATGTTGGTATGTAGCGTCTATATTCTTCAAGAAAAAGGGCATTAACCAACAGGAAAATACTCCATAGGGACCCTTTAAGGTGATGAATTCTTTATCTTCTTAGGAAATTTTTATTTTATTATCTCTTAAATACCCATCCATTAATGATAGATCATGATACCCATCAATTTCATTGATCAACAATTCTATTATTGAGACGGGGAAATCATCCTTTGGGTAGTTCCAATTGAGATCTCTAAAATCGATGAAGACTCTAATTTCCCCTTTTTTAATTTTGGTATGGTTGATGTTAGGAAACCAGAAGGTATATTAGACCTCTCGAATTAAGTTTTATCTAATGATCTTGTCAGCTTCACCCTTGATTTTGATAGCATGTGTTTGGTGCATCCTTCTAGTATCTTATTTATAGCCCTGCTGGTCCTCTGGAAGGCCCAGGTGGTGAGTGGCCACCTCAAAATATGGACCCAATATTTTGGAATAATTCTAGGTGAATAAATATTGATGATTCCTTGTGAATGAGGTATATACATATTTGTATTTAAATTACATGGGTGAACTAATCATGTTGGGTCTCCAATATTCTTCTTCACCTATATTTATTTCTTTATGATAAATTATATTAGAAGATATTCCCTCGTAAAATGATGGAGGGGAATACCAAAGGTCATCATCCTCTTCTTCCTCCTCCTCCTCAACATCTTTTTTCTCTTATTCTAATGGGAAAGAAAGTCCTGGGATGCTTTATCTAGAGTTGGGGTAGGAGATGATATACTAATTTTAGAAGGAAGAATAGACTTCCTCTAACCCATATAATAGAGGTGTATTTATGTGAAACTCTGGAGAGGATGTAGTGAGAGATAGAGGAGTGTCTTCATACAATTTGAGTGCTGATACATCATCTTCTTCCTCTATTATAGAGATATGGATTTTTTTGGATATCTAAGGATGAACTGAGATCATTTTCATCTACGATTTTATGACTCTCTGGGGAGTAAAAAACATTTCAACACTACTAAAATTAGTGGTCTTGACCAAAATCACGAGGACAACTGAATATGAGCCTACATTTGGGATCATATACCCAATCTGATTGATAAGAAATTCATATTCTTCTCCAAAATTATTGAAGGATTTTGTCATGATCATTCTCAATCTATTGGGGTGGTGAACCAATAAATACCATAAAAAAGATGTTGTTTCCCTTTACCTTAATGGAATTTTGCATTGATATAATGAAACTTAAATTATTATAGTGGGGCCTTATTAACGTGAAAAATTATGATTTACCTATTAATGTACTGTTTGATGCATTGATAGTACAAGGAGGGTATTGTCATATGTTGAGTCAATTTGGGTCTTCCTATCAAGTCATTAAAGGAAGTGTTCTACCAGACAACTAGATATTATGATTTGGCCACAAGGTCTCCCAATTTATACTTTAGCTTGATTTGGCCTAATGGATTCTAATAAATTTTTTATAGACTTGTAGTGTTATGGTGTAAAGTTCTAGGTTTTCACCATTACATCCCATCTGAAGGATTATTCTCACTAAAAACAAGGTTAAATCGAGAGCAATTATCTATTAATACTTTTCAGACATTGTAACCAATTATCCTACCAGATATATATAATTGTCATATATTTCCATGTATAATGGAATCCTCATCATGATTTTTGAAAGAGATAACCATGTGGAATTATGAAGGATCAGCCTCTATCAGATAAACCTTGGAAATGGATACTTTGTCTCTAAAATCTTAGTGGATTATCAATGCGTCTATGAGTGTTTCCTTGAGGTCCTTTGACAAACTCAGGGCATCAATGGTTGACAACTTGGCTGGTACCGAGACTAAATGTTTTTGGATGACATACATGTGGTCTAAATGCTTGAACTTCCCATAATGGGGATTCTATTTAATAGGATCTTAAGGGGATTGGGTATTTGAATTACATGGATCGCCCCTTAAGACTGGAGATGGAGGTCCTTCTGCCCTTGGTAGGTAAGTTCGGGTAGGTCTTCCTTCTCACTAAGGGTGATCTGACACATGTTCCTATTCTTATTGATATACCAGAGTGATGTGGTTAGGGTGTATTTTGGCCGATGTCGGCTTACTTTACTATTCCTATCACACTTGATAAAGGGTTATTTCACAAGTTTATACAATATTGAGTAGGGGTGCAGATAGAAGTATGGCTTCTTTCATGGATATTCCTTCCCCTATACCCTCAAACCATGTGGCCTCATCCTATGGATACCCAATTGGATGTGGGGAACATAGGTTCATATCCATACTCATCTCTTGATATGGGATAAATTAATTAAATTTCTTTAATATATCCAAATATCAACTCTTCATCCAATCATGATTTATTCTAGCTGACCATCTCTGGTTGTTCTATTTGGAAGGGCAGTGCTCGTTGTTTAAAATATAAGGGAATAAAATCTCCGAGTTTTGAACAAATATTTGGACTTGGTGTACATTCACCCTTAAACACTCCCTCTTTGAATTTCTATTCAATCCACTTTTAGAGAGTCTATCCTTTAATGGTTTGTGGGGCCAATGGCACCAGGTGTGCTATAGTGGAAGCCACTGGGGGCATAGTTGGTTGTTTCAACATTTTTGGTATAATTCCAGTATATCAATTGATTTTTTTGAGTCTTCCAACCTTAAAAATTCCGTGACACTCTACTAAAAACTTATTACCTATCACATCCTTCCTTGGGGGCATTAGTGGCATCACATGCAACTTGTGATGGTGGACTTCCCATCATTACTTTACTGTAATCATCCATTTTCTGTAGGAGGTCCTTAAAATAAGAATCATTCCAGGATGGTATTTCCAAATATCTAATGATAGGGGAAATAATATGGTCATCATAGAGACCGACTTGGTCAATCCTCTTCAACATTAGGATTTGGAGAAAGGCTTTGTTCATAGCAGTTATAAAATAGCCTTAGACATGATCATCTCATAATGAGTAAAAATTAAATATTCAATACTTGATTTGATTCCTTCCAAGTCCACTCTCCATGTCCTATAGAGGTGGGGGATACTATTGACACCCTGGTGGCACTGCATGATATGGTGCATACATTAGAGCTGGAGCAGGTGCGGAGGTAGGATTAAGTGTAACAGATGCCGCCTCAACCATTCGTGCTATTTTCCTAGGGACTGTAGGGGTTATCCGAGACTTGAACATAGTATGTTTTATGGATTGATCAATTATTTGAACAATGACAGAGAGATCCCAAAACCCACTGATATATTTCACTAGGATAAGTAGCGTTCAAAACTCTTCAGGAAGGTTTTCAAAGAATAGACGTAGCATATCCTCCTGGGGAAGTGGATAGTTTAGGGAGTAGGTGATCCATTTACATTTGGAAATTAAATATTTGAATCTCTCATTTTCTCTCTATTTTCATTTCAAGAATTCATTAGTCATCATATATTACAACATTAATATGAACTGAAATTGAATTAGTAGATGGAGATCCTCCCATCATATTATCGACCAAGCTGGGAAACTAGTATACCATAGAAATGATAAACCTTGTTGGGTTTTCATGAAGAATATGAGTTTAACTGGTTCTTATTACTAAAGGGTTCCCATTATTTGTTCAAAATATAATGACTAGTGAATCATAGGTTGTTCTCATCCCCCGAGACATTGAATATTGGAAATTTCAGACTCCTAAAATTTGGTGGAGGAAAGCTCTAACTCACCCTGTGAGGGTATAGTATCCATTAGGGCTGCACTAGTGTTGGAAACTCCTCTACATCTTCCATTAGAGCTATCAATGACTTGATGGTGTTCATAATACCTTGATGAGTGTTTTTCTGAATTTGATCATGGACAGGTGCAGTGAAGAGATGGATTTGAAAATCTGGTTCTACCACTATTTGAGGTGGATACCAAGTTGGAGACATATTTTTTGCATTTTTTTAAACCCATTCTAGTTGTCTCATTAATGGGGGTAAATAATGACATCTATCCAAAATCTGGTCCAGTTGAACTGATGTTCTAGGTGTCGAGTTGGGCAAAGGACCCAACCATGCTTCAATTGTCAGGATGAATCCTTTCCACTATGGTACACATGTTTTCAGTATACATTGAGGCTCTTCTTAGGGGGATAATATATAGGAACACTACCTTAGATAAATTCATTATTTATTTACATCAACTCTTGCATTTCTACCTCTTATTGAGAGAATCCTTCATCAACCATAAGAAGCATATTCTCATTGAGAAGATGATGTGGTTAATATATGACCTTTAATTTATTATTTTATTTAGTATATGTTTTCTGAGGAGTTAGTATGGTTTTTTTGGAGGGATAATCCAAATTCTAGGTGATTATCTAGTTTCAGGGTACACACACCTTCATTCTAAGCATATACCATATTCAAAGTGGTAATATAACCTCATTTTTCTTATTTATTTTCATCATTTTTGACATTATAAGAAGGACTTAGTTTCAAAATGTTCACCAATTCATAATGAATTGCAGGTATCATACTGTTTTTTTGAAGATTGGTGGGCAGTTTGTGTCTTTTGTTGGACATTACCCTTTCGTTCTAGGATCCTCTTCAAGATTTTTGGAGAAGGGTGACTTGTAGGGATCCTATATGAATCCTAGTCATATGCCTCACTTTTGGGGGAAATTGGTCTTAAGATGGGGTGAAATGGGAGACCATACTTCTTTTCATCCTCCATAAATGATGCAAGACTGGTTTCCATTAAGGGAGTGGTTGTGTTAAAAATTCCCCTTGACTTAAGGGCGGAGGTTTCTCAAATTCTCTTGTTTTTGTGCCACAGTCCACATTTTTTAGTCTTATAGGGATATTTTGGGTTTAAAATTCCACTAATCCTATGACTTTGGGATAATCACATACTGTAGCAACTGCTACTGCTATCACCACTCTCTTAATCTCACACATCCTTGTTTTAGCATGAGAGAGATATGATACGAAATATGTTTGTTAACTGTTTTCTTCTGAGGACATATTTATTTCTTGATGATCTGATTCTCATAGGCATGATGTCTTTTAAATGTTCACAATTTCTTACATTAGGAGTTTCTCGATGGATTACTCTCATCGGGGCTGGTGCTTTTTGATACTTATTCAAGGAAAATTATTGTGGATTGGGATGCCTTTCTAAAATATGGATTCTACTAGATAGCTTCCTTGTAATAATGACATAAAAAATGAAATTTATATTGTGTTCCACTTTATATGGCGAGAGGTGAAATTCAATGATCGATGATCCCCCACTTCTAGATTTTAACACCGAGTGATGCATCCTAAATTATATGATACAACAAATGTAGTGTGTTGAGGCAGGTCAGATAGAAATCATTCCACCGCCACTCTAATTTCATTCCTCATTTTTAAGGAAGGGATTAAAATTCAATTTGACAATGAAGATATCCCAAAATTTTTACAACGTTTGCATACCCATTGTATAAGGCCCCAGCCTTAAAAACATACTTAATCTTGAGTTAATACAAGATTACACATTGAGGATCTTTTCAGGTTTAGAGTTTCAGAGAATTAGATCATGAAACTTGCATTACATTCCACATTTAAACAAAGTGGATTACATAAATGACAATATTCATTCTTCCCATCAACGAGAACATATTTAAAATAAAACATGGATTCTCTCTTAACACATCCTTGACTCTACCGTCTTATCATGTACCTTTCCCCTTGACCTGAAAAACATTTCAGAAACTTGGGATGAGCATAAAAAGCTCAGTAAGGGACATAAAAATATGGAAAGGAAACATGAGTTCATGTATACATAAAGACGAAATCATATTTTACCCATAAAACATAGGCACTTTAACCTACCTCATCAAAACATGAATAAATCATAGAAATCATAAGACATAAAGGTAACTTGAGGCATTCATAACATTCTTACGTAGGGAGTAACCCTCTTGGTTACGTTTGGAATACCCATCACAGTATATTCCCTAAATCTCTTCGGAGAAACCTTAACGTTTCACTCCTTCGCGTTACCCAATGCATTGGAGAGCTATATCGGGCTCACCCGCCCTTAGTTTATCACGGAACCACCCGTTCTTCATAGCAATGCCCAAGAACCATAACATAATCGTATCACACAAACATGAATAAAGTAAACATAACATTTCCACATTTCAATAACAATATAACATTTTCGGATATTGAAATAATGAATCCAAAAAAGAAACCATTTCCAAAACCATTTAAAACATTTAATAAAGATATTTTTGAATCAAAGTGTCCCATACCACCTTGAAGCTTTTAAAATTTTAAACCATTAATATCCATATAAATAAACTCTTAAAAACCATTTTGAAAACATGGATATTAATAAGAACGAATAATTAAAACATTTAAAACGATATTTTGGGTAAAGGGGTTTTACCAAAATTAGAGACACTTGAATACAATAATCGAGGAATAATATTTAGTCAGAACATTATAATATCATGAGAATAAAAGGATTCATGATATAATACTCCAAAGGACAGTATATACACCATATAAGAGTGAATTGGTGCATAACAACAATGAACCCTCAATAGAAATGTCAAATGTGATGAAATCCCTTATAAAGAAGGTATCCTTAATTTAAGGAAAAATCAATCTCAAAAATATGTGTGACAAATATAAATACACCCAATATGAGTGGATATTAAGTGTAAAACAATAAAAGGTCATTCACACATATTCAATGGATGACATATTCAATGACTACATGTTGAACCCAAAGAAAACGAAATTGGGTTAAAAAGTTCCCTTGATAGCCTAACGGCATCACATCAAAATGAGTTGATGAGAGATAAAAAGTGTATCTCATCACTTGGACATAAAATTTACATCAATAAGGATATATGAGAACATATCCCAACATAGAAATATGTAAATTAACAGACCCAACAAAAGAAGTCTTTTTAAAAAAAAGAGGAGGGTGAAAGGTTCCCTTACCGACTTGGGTATCTTTCAAAACATACACCCCATGAGAGAAGGACAATAGATCTTTGATATAAATACTCATAAACGAAAGTATATTACACAAAGAGTAGAATAATTGGCAGTACTTACACCACTCAATGGAATTTGTGGCAAATGTATCATAAATCTCACGGGAATAAAAGTGAGATGAGAAATCCCTTACGAGAACTCGGCAGCCTAACGGCGCCACATAAAACTTCCAAAATGGATTGATGAGAGAGAATAGGGTCTCTCATCACATGAACATAAAAATTACAGTAGGATTAATATAAAATAACATCCCAATCATTAGAAAGATGAGCTTAAAAGAAATGACATAAAAGAGTGTACTTAAAGAGAAAGAGAGTTGCAGGATCCCTTACCTCGGGTCCGACTTGACTCAATCGTTCTTTAACGTCCTGAATAATAAACTTGAGTTAATTTCTATTTGATTAAGAACCTTTTCCAAGTTCATTATTCCTTTTATATCAATTATTGACATGTTGTGAACATTATGTAATCATTTAAGTTAATAATGTTCATTTTGTCGGTATTTGGTTCTTAAGTCGAAAGTGGACTTCTTACAATTACATGTTGTTCATGTGGCCAAATGTTTATTATATCCAGAATTGAATTCATGTTGTAGATATAATATATGTCATATATATCCAGTACATTCATGCATTTATAACATTACATAATCATTTAGAGGTAAGAAATGAAATGCACCGTTCATGGAGACGGTAAGCCGTACGTACGCATGAACGCTACTTCCATTTCTATTCGTATTTTATAGAATGGAATAATAATGATATAAAGGTATATTATAATTCCAGTATAACATCATATTTAATATCATAGTTCCATCCTTTATATGTCCCACATATGGTATTTAACGAATCAAATCACTTTGAGGGGGCGGTAGTCCGCACTTCCTTAAATGAAGATATCGTGTTTACCCATAATGGGAACCATAAAGGTTTGACCAAAATGTAAAAAACAGAATCTTAAGGAAAACATAAACATACTATATATCATATATAAAAATAGTGACATCATAATGGCCACCTTTGAAGGTGTTAAATGAGCATTGAACAATCATCGTTTCGGGAGGCAGAATTTCACCATCCACGGAAACCGTATGTTCTTTAACCATTTGATGTAGTTGTGTGAGAGTGTAGCTCAAATAAATCTTATAACAACATCCTAGTATATTGAAGATACTGTTGTTGTTACAAAAGAAGTAAATAAAAAGATATTAGGGGGTTGGAGAAGCAAAATAAAACAAATGAACATGAGAGAAACAATTACCTTTAAAAGTGTAACTCTTTTTGATTTGAGCCTAAAGTCTTCCTTTGAAAGGATTCTGCCCAAAGGGGATCCTCTAGGATGAGGAGAGGGATTTTGAGAGAGTAAATGGGCAGGGGTTGGCCGAGCCAAAGGCTTGAGGGGTGTGGGAAAAGAGGTAGAGGTGGGGGCCTTTTATAAGAGGAGAGGAGGGGCACTTTTGGAAAGCAATGAAATATTACATTATTTGAAAATGCTTTTCGGTTCTAAAGGGTCCCACATTGATAGAATTCGTGGATAAGGTGATAAGGCATCGAAATACACTCATCCAATTGGTTTTGTCCATGTGTATATTGTAGATTTTTCATTATCTTTCCATTTTAATTAAATTGTCAAATAATGATGTCATCGCTGCATCATTATTATGTCATAAATAATTTAATTTATTTAATGTCTAAAAATTATAAATAAAAATACTATGATATAGGAAATCTTTTTAGCTTTCCAATGACTATTTATAATCAAAATTAGGACTTGTATAACCCCACTTAAAAATTGTTTTAGTAAAACATACTATGTTAGTGTCATTTTCACTTTAACATTAAATAAAAAGTATTTTATGTTATTTCCCAACAAAAGTGGATCCATGGGGTCCCCAAGTTAGGCCATGGCTTGTCTTGGTCGGCCATGACATAACCAATAGGGTTGGGACATGTGTCTAGGTCATTTTATATTATTAAAGCATTATTTATACCTTAAACTACCCTAATTACCACTAATCGCGATTAAGAACTTAATGAGTTACTATTCACCAAAAAAATTATTATAATCTCATTGAACCACATTTTACTTCTTAATGACAACCATGTATGTCGGATTTTCAAAATTCAATACACATTAGTGGTAAAATTTCATTTAACTGAAAAATCAGTTTGCTTGATTACCACTTAGTGGTTTCACTATTCATCAAAAATTGAAGTTTTTCAGAAAATTACCAAAAATTCACCCTAAGCTATATTTGATATTCTGAATTCAAAAATGAAGTCCGTATTACAAAATTCAAAACATATTAGTCACATTAATTAATTTAATAATTAATTCCCGCTGTCAGAGCAAATAGCGTGTTTTTATAAAACAATAAGTATCAAAAGATTGACACTAGTTTAAGTCTAATTTCAAAGTGAAATTAATTCCAATGACCACCATTGGATTAAATGGTAAAAATATTTTCTAATTTAACTTTAAAAACAATTCAAAATATTATCTAATCATATAAATAAATTAGATTAAAAAGAGGTTTTGAATTAAAACACAACATTTTACACTATTCATTAAAAAATGAACTTTATCAGAAAAATACCAAAAATTTACACAAAGTAAAATTTGATGTCCCGATTCTTAATAAGAGTTTTATTAGGTCCAAAAGAATGTATAAGAGTGATCAAAACTATATTTAATGACAGTTCGCCATCAAAAGGCGATAAGTGAACCTTTAGTGAAAACTAGGGCATATATGCCTAAAATCGAATTCTTTCCGTATTTTAAGCCTCTATCCTTTATTGGATAATTGTAAAAACATTTAAAAACATATATAATCATATTTCAGTTATTTCTATCCACTCCCGCCATTACAACGGCTACATGTTAACTACCATTTAAAATAATATTATTTTATTATTAGAGTGCAACGTAAGATTCCCAAGAAACTCGTTGTTGCGTGTTGGGTACGCCATCGAGCATAGCGTCCCCTTTAAAGTCATTTAAATATTTTATTCACAAATATGGATAAATATGAAATGTCATATTCTTTATTTACCTGGGATGTTACATCCTTCCCCCCTTTTGGGAATTGCGTCCTCGCAATTTTAAAATTGCGCTTGGAAACATCCTTGAAAGTCCCACATCGGAACAAAAGTCGGTAAAACAAACACTTTAAAATAAAGAAAGATAAGTACAAAGGTCACTCGAGTTAACCCATACTAGGATTCCAAGTATGAAAATATGGACATGGAGGAGAAAACATAGGGTCACGTTCTTATGGAGAGTGATAGAAAACATGTTTAGGAGAAAGTTAACAATGAGAAAATCACAAACTTGTGATGGGTTAAACGGTATTCGATTCCCCAGTAGGAAAAGTTAATATACAACATTTTTGTTTTAAGTTACTTTTTATTGAGGAATTTATTCATAAGGAAACATAATCACTTATCATATTGACTTTCAACTTTTATTATATTCCTTTCACAAACTCATATTTTCTCCAAAAGACGAGTATTTAGGAAGACTTGTTCACATTAAGAGTACTATAATCAACTTCTAGAGAATCACCTAATCCACAAAAGAGAACTATGTACATCCTATGTCTTTAGGCTTAAACCAGAGCCAAAACCAAAAAGTTTAGTACAAGATCAGATAATCCAGAAAAGGATAACCCCTTATAAAAAGAAAATCTATTCTTAATCTCCAAAATTTGTCCAACAAAACCCAAAGTTCAACGAGGACCATCCGATAAACAATTTGTCCATAAAATTCTTCAAAGTAAACCTAATATAATATTGAAACCCAAATATTTGAAGGATTTAGTCACACAGTCTTCCATGTTAAATCGTAACATTTATCTCCAAACAACATTAGTTGCTCCTAAAGTCTAGTATTGAAAAGTAATTAACCTAATCACATATCCTCCATGATAGGTTAATCATTTTTATAAATAACCCAAAATCAACTTACTCTTAATTCATAAAATCATATAACCAAAAATAATCAGTCAAACTAACCAGGGACTTCACGTAGTCCAGTGGTAGGCGATAAATACCAGTCGCACTTTGGTTGTGGGTTCGATTCCCGCAGCTTTGTCCGACGCGACGGGATGTCACACGGTCTGCGTGTTGTCCTTTTTCCAAAACTATATAATTCTCAAAACATTCCCCAAAATGAGATAAAATCTTCAAAAATATTCATAACATATTTTAACCTCAAGTTTATCTCATTCCTTTCCTTTTCCATCATATCATAGAGTAACCCATAATTACCTAAAAAGTAAGGATCATATAAACCCTAATGGTTACCTTAATAATTATTACCTGAATTTCCACATCGAGTTGGCCATCTCGTAAATGATGCATTAGAGAACTCACGAAGGTTGAAGTGATTGATCATGGATCCTTGATAGTTGGTTTAGAACAACTATGAGATTCCTCATTGAATCCCCTATCTCATCTAGTATCATAATCAGAGAACCACCACAGTTTCCTTCAAACCCATTGTCACTTTGGTGCCTGCTAGATCCATCCATTCACTAAAAACATAAATGTCAGTGTGAGTATATCAACAAAAACATCATGTACTAATGAGGAAGGTAGACTCTAAGATATACTTACTCATTCACATTATCTAAAATTAGGACTCTTTCTGAAATTCTAACCATTATGGTAATGTCACTTATGCTTAAAGAATACCCTAACCTCTAAAGTTATCTAAACCGACCTCTGATACCAACTATAAGGCCCCAGCCTTAAAAACATACTTAATCTTGAGTTAATACAAGATTACACATTGAGGATCTTTTCAGGTTTAGAGTTTCAGAGAATTAGATCATGAAACTTGCATTACATTCCACATTTAAACAAAGTGGATTACATAAATGACAATATTCATTCTTCCCATCAACGAGAACATATTTAAAATAAAACATGGATTCTCTCTTAAGACATCCTTGACTCTACCGTCTTATCATGTACCTTTCCCCTTGACCTGAAAAACATTTCAGAAACTTGGGATGAGCATAAAAAGCTCAGTAAGGGACATAAAAATATGGAAAGGAAACATGAGTTCATGTATACATAAAGACGAAATCATATTTTACCCATAAAACATAGGCACTTTAACCTACCTCATCAAAACATGAATAAATCATAGAAATCATAAGACATAAAGGTAACTTGAGGCATTCATAACATTCTTACGTAGGGAGTAACCCTCTTGGTTACGTTTGGAATACCCATCACAGTATATTCCCTAAATCTCTTCGGAGAAACCTTAACGTTTCACTCCTTCGCGTTACCCAATGCATTGGAGAGCTATATCGGGCTCACCCGCCCTTAGTTTATCACGGAACCACCCGTTCTTCATAGCAATGCCCAAGAACCATAACATAATCGTATCACACAAACATGAATAAAGTAAACATAAAATTTCCACATTTCAATTACAATATAACATTTTCGGATATTGAAATAATGAATCCAAAAAAGAAACCATTTCCAAAACCATTTAAAACATTTAATAAAGATATTTTTGAATCAAAGTGTCCCATACCACCTTGAAGCTTTTAAAATTTTAAACCATTAATATCCATATAAATAAATCCTTAAAAACCATTTTGAAAACATGGATATTAATAAGAACGAATAATTAAAACATTTAAAACGATATTTTGGGTAAAGGGGTTTTACCAAAATTAGAGACACTTGAATACAATAATCGAGGAATAATATTTAGTCAGAACATTATAATATCATGAGAATAAAAGGATTCATGATATAATACTCCAAAGGACAGTATATACACCATATAAGAGTGAATTGGTGCATAACAACAATGAACCCTCAATAGAAATGTCAAATGTGATGAAATCCCTTATAAAGAAGGTATCCTTAATTTAAGGACAAATCAATCTCAAAAATATGTGTGACAAATATAAATACACCCAATATGAGTGGATATTAAGTGTAAAACAATAAAAGGTCATTCACACATATTCAATGGATGACATATTCAATGACTACATGTTGAACCCAAAGAAAACGAAATTGGGTTAAAAAGTTCCCTTGATAGCCTAACGGCATCACATCAAAATGAGTTGATGAGAGATAAAAAGTGTATCTCATCACTTGGACATAAAATTTACATCAATAAGGATATATGAGAACATATCCCAACATAGAAATATGTAAATTAACAGACCCAACAAAAGAAGTCTTTTTAAAAAAAAGAGGAGGGTGAAAGGTTCCCTTACCGACTTGGGTATCTTTCAAAACATACACCCCATGAGAGAAGGACAATAGATCTTTGATATAAATACTCATAAACGAAAGTATATTACACAAAGAGTAGAATAATTGGCAGTACTTACACCACTCAATGGAATTTGTGGCAAATGTATCATAAATCTCACGGGAATAAAAGTGAGATGAGAAATCCCTTACGAGAACTCGGCAGCCTAACGGCGCCACATAAAACATCCAAAATGGATTGATGAGAGAGAATAGGGTCTCTCATCACATGAACATAAAAATTACAGTAGGATTAATATAAAATAACATCCCAATCATTAGAAAGATGAGCTTAAAAGAAATGACATAAAAGAGTGTACTTAAAGAGAAAGAGAGTTGCAGGATCCCTTACCTCGGGTCCGACTTGACTCAATCGTTCTTTAACGTCCTGAATAATAAACTTGAGTTAATTTCTATTTGATTAAGAACCTTTTCCAAGTTCATTATTCCTTTTATATCAATTATTGACATGTTGTGAACATTATGTAATCATTTAAGTTAATAATGTTCATTTTGTCGGTATTTGGTTCTTAAGTCGAAAGTGGACTTCTTACAATTACATGTTGTTCATGTGGCCAAATGTTTATTATATCCAGAATTGAATTCATGTTGTAGATATAATATATGTCATATATATCCAGTACATTCATGCATTTATAACATTACATAATCATTTAGAGGTAAGAAATGAAATGCACCGTTCATGGAGACGGTAAGCCGTACGTACGCATGAACGCTACTTCCATTTCTATTCGTATTTTATAGAATGGAATAATAATTATATAAAGGTATATTATAATTCCAGTATAATATCATATTTAATATCATAGTTCCATCCTTTATATGTCCCACATATGGTATTTAACGAATCAAATCACTTTGAGGGGGCGGTAGTCCGCACTTCCTTAAATGAAGATATCGTGTTTACCCATAATGGGAACCATAAAGGTTTGACCAAAATGTAAAAACCAGAATCTTAAGGAAAACATAAACATACTATATATCATATATAAAAATAGTGACATCATAATGGCCACCTTTGAAGGTGTTAAATGAGCATTGAACAATCATCGTTTCGGGAGGCAGAATTTCACCATCCACGGAAACCGTATGTTCTTTAACCATTTGATGTAGTTGTGTGAGAGTGTAGCTCAAATAAATCTTATAACAACATCCTAGTATATTGAAGATACTTTTGTTGTTACAAAAGAAGTAAATAAAAAGATATTAGGGGGTTGGAGAAGCAAAATAAAACAAATGAACATGAGAGAAACAATTACCTTTAAAAGTGTAACTCTTTTTGATTTGAGCCTAAAGTCTTCCTTTGAAAGGATTCTGCCCAAAGGGGATCCTCTAGGATGAGGAGAGGGATGTTGAGAGAGTAAATGGGCAGGGGTTGGCCGAGCCAAAGGCTTGAGGGGTGTGGGAAAAGAGGTAGAGGTGGGGGCCTTTTATAAGAGGAGAGGAGGGGCACTTTTGGAAAGCAATGAAATATTACATTATTTGAAAATGCTTTTCGGTTCTAAAGGGTCCCACATTGATAGAATTCGTGGATAAGGTGATAAGTCATCGAAATCCACTCATCCAATTGGTTTTGTCCATGTGTATATTGTAGATTTTTCATTATCTTTCCATTTTAATTAAATTGTCAAATAATGATGTCATCGCTGCATCATTATTATGTCATAAATAATTTAATTTCTTTAATGTCTAAAAATTATAAAAAAAATACTATGATATAGGAAATCTTTTTAGCTTTCCAATGACTATTTATAATCAAAATTCGGACTTGTATAACCCCACTTAAAAATTGTTTTAGTAAAACATACTATGTTAGTGTCATTTTCACTTTAACATTAAATAAAAAGTATTTTATGTTATTTCCCAACAAAAGTGGATCCATGGGGTCCCCAAGTTAGGCCATGGCTTGTCTTGGTCGGCCATGACATAACCAATAGGGTTGGGACATGTGTCTAGGTCATTTTATATTATTAAAGCATTATTTATACCTTAAACTACCCTAATTACCACTAATCGCGATTAAGAACTTAATGAGTTACTATTCACCAAAAAAATTATTATAATCTCATTGAACCACATTTTACTTCTTAATGACAACCATGTATGTCGGATTTTCAAAATTCAATACACATTAGTGGTAAAATTTCTTTTAACTGAAAAATCAGTTTGCTTGATTACCACTTAGTGGTTTCACTATTCATCAAAAATTGAAGTTTTTCAGAAAATTACCAAAAATTCACCCTAAGCTATATTTGATATTCTGAATTCAAAAATGAAGTCCGTTTTACAAAATTCAAAACATATTAGTCACATTAATTAATTTAATAATTAATTCCCGCTGTCAGAGCAAATAGCGTGTTTTTATAAAACAATAAGTATCAAAAGATTGACACTAGTTTAAGTCTAATTTCAAAGTGAAATTAATTCCAATGACCACCATTGGATTAAATGGTAAAAATATTTTCTAATTTAACTTTAAAAACAATTCAAAATATTATCTAATCATATAAATAAATTAGATTAAAAAGAGGTTTTGAATTAAAACACAACATTTTACACTATTCATTAAAAAATGAACTTTATCAGAAAAATACCAAAAATTTACACAAAGTAAAATTTGATGTCCCGATTCTTAATAAGAGTTTTATTAGGTCCAAAAGAATGTATAAGAGTGATCAAAACTATATTTAATGACAGTTCGCCATCAAAAGGCGATAAGTGAACCTTTAGTGAAAACTAGGGCATATATGCCTAAAATCGAATTCTTTCCGTATTTTAAGCCTCTATCCTTTATTGGATAATTGTAAAAACATTTAAAAACATATATAATCATATTTCAGTTATTTCTATCCACTCCCGCCATTACAACGGCTACATGTTAACTACCATTTAAAATAATATTATTTTATTATTAGAGTGCAACGTAAGATTCCCAAGAAACTCATTGTTGCGTGTTGGGTACGCCATCGAGCATAGCGTCCCCTTTAAAGTCATTTAAATATTTTATTCACAAATATGGATAAATATGAAATGTCATATTCTTTATTTACCTGGGATGTTACACATTGTATGGAATTAATTTATATTTTAGGTGGAATATGGTTGTCCATAGGTTGCAAAGAATGTTATGTACACATTCTTCTTACAATTCCGTTGATATATCAAACTGAGAAGTGGATGAGGGAAAAAATATAATGGGTATTTTATCCCAGTTTATTTTCCTTCTAATGAAAATCATTTCATTTATTTCTTCTACCATAAAATATTATAACTGATCTTCCCAGCATGGGTGATTCTAGGCTGTTTTTTCACAAGTAGAAGTGCTAGTAGGGGTCTCATTAATATGTGAATGGTCCAGGGGTGGCTAGGAGGATGAGTGTTTCCCTGGGATTTCTCTTAATTGTGAAAGGATGTTTATTGATTCTGATATAGTATTTAAGAGGTCTGAACCCGTATTTTTAAGCACCTCAGAATATAAGGGATTTATTATATTTGAGTCAGTAAGGGGATGAGAAACTTTCCAACAAGAAATGTTATTTCAGTGGGGACCATTTTAGTTGGTGAAATTAGGCTGATTACTACCATAATAGCTCAGTGTCCTACAATAGAGTTAATTTCTATAACATACATCCTGGGAAGACCTTTAGGGAGGACCACGACAAGGGGATGACCTTCTTGCTGATATAGGATGTCACTTTAGGGAGGATCTTCACAGTTCATTCCATAAATGTGGGGACTACCACTACATCATCATTCCCATCTACATTGATAATTTATTCAATGTATAACTTGGGGAGGTCCTTCCAAGGGGACCATAATAAGGGGAGTAACTTTTTCTGAAAGAAATGTCACTCTGGGAGTGACTTTTGCATCACATTCCCTCCTAGTGAAGACTACCATCATTGCTTTATGTATGACTATAGAGAGTATTTCTACTGTGTATACCCTGAGGAAGTCCTTTAGGGTGGACCACAACATTAGAATGACCTTCTATCTAAAGCAAGATATCAGCTCTAGGAGTAACTTCACAATGCATGCCATCATTGTGAGGAATACCATCATTTCTCGATGTCAAGATGTTAGGAGAATTTATGCAGCATATACCCTAGGGATGAACTTCAAGGAAGACCATTGAAAGGGGAGGACATTCTTACAGGAATAAGATTTCACCATGGGGAGAACCATCGTAGTGTATTCCATCATGGTGAGGGATACCATCATAGATCAATGTTCAACTAGTGGTAGAATTTATATTGTGTATACAATAAGGATTTTCTTTTAGGTTAGACCAAAAAAATTTGATTACCTTCAGGGCGGACCACAACATGCGGAGGAACTTCTTGCTGAAATAAAAAGTCACTATAGGGAGGTCCTTCACAGTGCATCCCATCATGAAAAGGATTACAATCATCTCTCTATGTCAAAATACATTGAGAATTTCTATGGTTTATACCATAGGTAAGAACTTCAGGGGACCATACCAAGGGAATGACGTTCTTGAAGAATTAATATTTCAATACAAGGAGGTCCTTCGCGATGAATTCCATGATGGAGTGGACTACCATCATAGATCGATGTCAGACTGTAGGGAGAATTTCTGAAGTGTATTCCCCTGGGAGGACCTTCGGGGATAAAAAAATCAAGGGGAGTAACTTCTATCTAGTTTTTGATCTAATGGAGATGAAGAGGGATACTATGACACTCATCAGGAGATAAGATATGATGATCAATCAGCTTATGCCCATAAAAGAAACCTTTATATTATGTACTATGGGTAGGAAGTATAGATTTTCTTGTAATAATGTTGTGTGGAGGACCTTCACAACTATTTTGACCACATCTATAATTTGGGAATAGATCTATAAGATCATAATCCACTATTAATCGGTTCCTTATGGAATCAAGAACAATAGATTCCAATGGAGCATGGTCATGTGTCTAGTCTTCATTTTCTAGTACCCTTTGCAACGATTTCTTTTTGGGAGATTTCTTGTAGGTGACTAGGGCCGCTTGTTGTTGGTGTGGACCTTCATATATGGGTAACTACTTGGGTGGATCCTATGGCACTGCTGGGATATACCATTAAACATCCTATGTTATGGTAGGGATATATTATTTCCATGGAGTGTCCTCCGAAGTGGAATGGTTTCCCCTTGTTAGATCATGTATTTATTCCGACTCTTATGGTCCATTAATCATGGAATATTTCCAACAACCCAGTTGGATGGGAGTAGAGATGCATATATACTCTTGAGTGGTCACCTCATTGTGTGGATTAGTCACCACATTTTGGGAGGTTGTGTTGTGGCGCCAGCTCATTGTTATTTTCATGGATGTGATTAGATCATGGAATGTCTGCTAGTTATGGTTAGGAATTGATGTCTAGTCTTCCATTATTTATAAGTTCATTTAAGAAACATCTTTTGTGGGAATGTGAATATATGCTCATTCTGGTGTCAAATTAAGAATATGTGTATTCTCCAAATATCAATTTCTTTCTAGTAGGTACTAACATTTATCCTATACAGGGGTAGAAATATGTGTCTCTCTTGGATTTATAATTGGGATACACCAGGTTATTTCTCCAATTTCCACTATATTTGGTACACACCGTTGATATGAATGAGAAGGAATTTACCTCTACTCGTTGGTTGCCACCGTATTTTTTAGATGGGATTTATATAAATTTTTAGGTATTTTCATTTTTAGTGTATTGGGTTGTCACTATATTTTACTAGAGGGATTCATATTAATGAACAGGGATGCATATATGCATGTTAGTCCACTTATTTTACTGATAGACATGATGCGATTTGGAATAGATATGTGTTCTCCTGTAAATTGACTCACTATTTTCATGGTGGGCTTAGTGAGTATTTAATGCTGTTTTCATAAGCTCATAGTTTGGTTCCCTTGTATTTGACTGACAAGATTCATGAGAATGAATAGGAATATATGTCATCCAATAAGATTCCAACATATTTACATGGTGTACTTCTTCAGTAGGAATAATGATAAGGTCATGTTCATGATTATATGATCATCACCTTATGTAGGCTACCCTAGGGACCTATGTCTATTTTACTCCATCTAGGGACCATGGGGAGATATCCACTTCATGGAGAGGATTCTTGTCTGCACAGCATTGGTAGTGATTCATTATGCAAGAGGAACATGAGGGATAACCCTGTGCAATTGGGATGAAGTCATTGTTGATAACAGCATCTGTCACCCTAAGGTAAGGGATGAACTCGTTATTGTGTTCTGTAGATAGGATCCTAAAATGGTTGGAGACTACTGGTTGGGACATCTGGTTCTAGATCATCAAATTTCACTGGGGAGATGGTTGGTATAGATTCATCGACTGGAGGATCTATCAAGCTACCTCCGTGGTCGGGAGATTATCATTCTCTGGTACTCCCTAACCAGTGAATTTGAAACCCCACATTGAATATAATAGGTTGGCGATGGAATCCTTTGATTAGTTAAGGACACAGTAAGTGTAATGGATGATGAACGTGTCTGTGAAGGCTGGTGATATTCTATTGGATTGAAGAGAGATCTGAAGAGTTCCTGTAATATATGTGATGTATTGAAACAAAAAACTCATCAATGTAGCATATCATTACCACATGCGTAATTGATTCTCTCGCTTGGCCCTCTTCCATGATGGATGAGAAAGGGGCCTAAAGTGAGGTAAAACTGCAACCTTGGTTAAGGATTCATGTTAGGTTGACCATTTTGTTTCTGAGAAAAACAATTTGTTATTTGATTGATTGATTTCAAGGGGTTTAATGGTCTGAAATCATTAACATAAGGTACAAGATCTTCAAAAGTTTTCCAATGGGGTTTTTGGTTGAGCAAAAAATTCTCTACGACTTTCATATCCATGACTCATGGACTAACATTTCAAACACAGATATTAATTATGTATCATGGCCAAATAAACTTAAGAACTCACACTACATGAGAGGATGGGTAGTTTGGATCATCACAACCTTTTTGGGGGACTATTTCCTATTAGGTGACTCTCTTATAGATTTACAATATGTTTGCGAATCCTTTACTCATTCCCAACTATGCATATGTGGGTTAACATGAGGTAATGATCCATTATGAACACATGTGGGTTGGAATCATCTGTATATATATCAGGCTCTACATTGAAGGAGGGATGTCTATGTATATATGGTTCTCGATCAATGGTACACTTTTTTGGACATATAACTAATTCTTTGGATATATATTTGGATGGTGCTAGTTTTAAGCCATGTGGTGAGGCTCTCTAGATTTTATCATTATCCAGGGGGAAGGAGTTGTTTTGATGTTGGGACCGAACCAATACGATTGGATTCTTATGTATATTCAAGAGTGTTATTAGAATAGTTTTAGTACTATTCAAATTATTAGGGAAAATCAGATTTTAAATTCATGTGAAAATGACTGAACCGTGGAGTTTAACGTCATCTGGAATGGATGTCCAAGCGGAAGATGTATGGTTAATGATGGTGTTGGACTTACATCAAGGAAGTTGGAGAGACCTAGAAAAAATGTGGTCTCCTAGGTGGATATGACCGTACCATGGATGTGTCCCAGAGATGGGTTTGGGTGTTGGGTTGGGACCTAATGGAGGTTCATGTGAGCACCCCATGGTCGAAACACTCATTAAAATGGGAGTGTGAACCTAAAAACATTTTGATGGTCGAACTTATTTTGGGGATTACACACGTGACTCCATATACCATGGTTATGTAGACCAGGGAGGACACATTGATGTTCCTGATGATCTGATCATAAATTTAAGGTGGATTTGGAAGAGGCCTTGGACTGTTGTCGTTTGGCTTGTTTGTGGCGGGTCCATTATGGGGCATGATGATATAGAAGAAGGGAGTGATGGTATTTAGAGAGTAGAATGCCTTATCATGAACTATTCTGTATATAAGGTTCTTAGCAGGGATGAGGTTCCCTCTGTGTGGCATGTTACTTTGTGGGTGAGGGTACCATCTGCATGGTGTTGTTCTACGTGGACCCATATTCTTCCCGCAGAGCACATTGCAATGTGGGGGATTGGATCCATTAGTGTTTCATATTGTCATGCATATCCAAGTTCTTCCTGAATAGTACTTTGCTACATGGGGAAGGTTTCCACCTACAAAGTATTTTTCTATGCAAGATGTTGTTTCACAAATAATCCATCCTTTTATACCTTACAAAATGACGTTTGCAAAGGGGTTTTGAGTTCATGGATGATTGAATGATTTTTTATTTCATGCATTCTGTCGTGAGGGGGAATTTTATGTATTGGGAATCGATGGATCTCTCCTTATTCATCTCGGAGGCCCTGCTTCTTATGTATCCTCATTGTGGTCTACTTCATCTCTCTTCGGTTCAGTCCCATGGTTTCATCTCTTTTTTCGGCCCCTTGGGGTATTTTTATAGATGAGAAGAGGGACTAGATACTGATATCCTGAGTCATTTGTGGTGAGCTATGGACCTTCTTTTCTTGGAGCCTAAGGAGGATTCCTCATCCCTCAAACAACATAGTCACTAGAGATGAGCCTTTTGTGGAGGGGTCATCATTTTTGTGGAATAAATTACCGCCATATCCCAAAAATACATTTTCTTCATTTAAGGGTTTTGAAGGTACCACCTAATTCAATGAACTCTTTAGTTCATTGGATTGTTCGTTTCCCAGGGTAAAAATCACCACCCGACCCTAAAAATGAATGTCTTTTTGTTGGCGGGAACAGGTGGAATCACCTCCTCCCATGAAATATCTTGTTCATGGTGTGCATTGTGATGTGGTCGAACTCCATGTGGAGCGGCGGTCCATGAAGTGTTTTGTGTTCTGCAGGATCATTCCATCTTTCATGGTCTCTCCCCCCCGAATGTTTTCTTCTAATTCTCTTTTAGGGTTTATTTTTCCGTTTTCCCAGACATATGGAATTCTACTCATCTTATATGTGGAATCTTCAAGACCCAAGACCCTAAAATGATAAAAAAATAAACACCACTAAAACATATAAAAACCAAAAAACCCCTACAAATATATACAAACCACAAATCCCCATAAAACACATAATAGAGATCTAAAACCCAAAATAACCAAAAAAACTCTAAAAACACAAAAATGTCAAAAATCCCTACAAACCAAAAAAACCCAAACCCCCTCATAAATCCTAAAAACACTAAAAACTCTAATAACTAAACCAACAAAGAACCCCCTAAAAATATAAAAAAAATTAAAAAGCCAAAAAACATTAAATAGACTAATCTCTAGAAAAATTTAAAACTTCTTAAAAATATTTAAAACCCCCAAAAAACAAAAACACCAATCAAAACCCTAAAAACATAAATTTCTTATGAAAATTGATAAACATTAAAACCCTAAAAACCATTAATGAATTTGAAAAACCATAATAAACATAAAAACAATTAAAAACACTAAAATAATTTTAACCACTAAACCCCTATAAAATCCCTATTTACATAAATACTGAATACCCTAAAACCCCAGAAAATCATAAAAACCTAAATAACAATAACAATCATTGAAACCCCTTAAGAACACTAAAAATTATTAAAGAACATAAAAATTATAAAAATCCTAAAAATAAAAAAAACCATAAAACCCCGAAAATCCTAAAAAAGCCTTGATACCCTAAAAACACAAAAATCCACTAAAAATCATAAAACCCTTACACAACCTAATAACCCTTAAAACCTAGAATCCATAAGAAACACCCTAAAAACCAATATAATAACCAAAACCCAAAAAAACCCCACCCTAAAACCCTTTAACCCCCTATAAACCCTAAAATCCATTAATGACTCAATAAAACCCAAAAATACCCTAGAAACCCTAAAAACCAAAAAGACACTAAAAAAACCAATAATCCCAAAAAGACCTTAAAAACCCAAAAATTCTCTAAGACCCCAAAAACCATGAGGACCCAAAAAACACAAAAATCCATAAAAGACCCTATAACCTATCAAAAAATATAAACAATCCAAAAAACCCTAAAAGACCCTATATCAACTAAAAACCTAAAGGACCCAAATTGCATGAAGGACCCTAAAAATATAAAGGTCCATAAAAACCCTTAAAACCTTAATGGTCCCTAAAACCCCAAAAAATGTAAAAGATCCTGAAAATCCTAAATCCTCTAGAATACCCTAGAAAACATTAAAATCACCAAGGATCACTAAGAAATCCCTTAGAAAACATAAAAGGTATTAAACCCTAAAAGACCTTAAAACCCCCTAAATACCTTAAAAGACACTAAAAACATAAAAAAACCCTAAAAACAACAACAAATTTTATAATTCCCTAAAACCATATAAAATATCCTAAAAACACCAAAACATCCTATAGATACTTAAACAACAAAAAACCCATAAAACCCTAAGAATGTTAAAAATTCCCCAAAACCCCCAAAAAACTATAACACTCTTGAAACCACAAAAAAATTATAACCCATAACAACCTTAAACCCCCCCCCCCCCCAATACCCAAAAAACAATAAAAACCTGACCCCATCTAAGCCCTGAAAAATCACAAAAAAACAATAAAAAATCTAAATAAATAAAACCCCATAAAAACACTTAAAACCCCCTTAAAAACTGAAACACCATAAAACTCCTAAAAACCATAAAAAACATAAAAATCACCAAAAACCTAAAATTGTTAAAAAACCCAACAAGCACAAAAAAACCTAAAACCCCTAAAACACCTAATGAAAACGTAAAACCGATAAAATACCAAAAATTCTGAAAACCCCCTACCACCCCCCAGAATAAATTAATCCCTAAAAATTAGAAATAAATCCTAAAATCCATAAAAATGTATTAAAACCTCTAAAATACATAAAAACACTTAAAAACAAAAACAACCCCTAAAATCTCATAAATTAAAAAAAATACCAAAAGAAACCCTAAGAAAACATTAAATCCCCTAAAACCATTAAATAAAAAATACCATAAAATCTTGAAAAACCATAAAACCCCAAAAACAATAAAAAATACCTAAAAACCCAAGAAACTCTTATAAACCTTAAAATCCATAATCCCGTAAAAGACCATTAACACCCCTAAAAACACCAAAACCCTAAAAAACTCTAAAATCCTCTAAAACTCATAAAAACCCTAAAAACACTAAAATCCCAAAACCCTGGATACCCATTAAAACCATGAAAATCCTAAAAACCATAAAAAACAATAAAACACAACCCAAAAAAACTATACCATATACCCTACAAGTTAATCCATAAAACCAAAACCCACTACCCTACTGTAAAACCCTAAACCATACAACCTACACCGTATGTCCAAAACCATACATCCTAAAACCTATATAAAACTCCATAAACCCTAAGCCCAACACCCAAAATCCATAACCCTACACCCTAAAACCTGCACCCTACACCCTAAAACCAATACCATAAACTCTAAAAAATAAACAATATAGCCTATACCCCCACCATAAACCATAATCCCTGAATCCCACTACCTAAACCAAATATCCAAAACCTTATTCCCTATACCATACACCCTAACCCAAAAAAACTGAACCATATACATTACACCCTAAACCCAATGTCATACAACCTACACCCTACACCCTACACTCAAAACCCTAGAGCCTACAACCTAAACCCAATACCAAACACCATAAAACCTAGAGCCTACAACCTAAACCCAATACCATACACCGTAAACCCTATACCATACACCTAAAAAACTATACCCGATAAACAAAACCCTGAACCCTACATCATAAACCATGAACCCTACACCATAAACCATACAACCTAATCCATAAAACCTATACCCTACACAGTAAATCATATACCATCCACAATAAAACCTATAACCTACACCATAAAATCTATACCTTATACTCAAAACCCATATACGTAAACCATACACCTTACACTATAAACCCTAAACACTACACCTTAATCCCTATACCCTACACCATTAACCCTAAACCCTAAACCCTATACACAAAACACTATACACCACTCCAAAAACCCTACACCCTACACCCTACAACCTGAACCCAAAAAACTAAAACCTACACCCTACACTCTGAACCGTACACATGATAACCTACACCCTAAACAATATACCATACACCCTGACCCCTAAACACAACACCCTAAACCCTATCCCGCACACCCAAATCCATATAACATACACCCTAAACCATATATATTACATATAATCCCTAAATCCTAAACCCTAAACCCTATATCACACACCCTAAACCCTTTACCCTGCACCAAAAACCCAAAACCCTACACCCTAAATGCTATTACCAATACCCAAAACCTAAAACCTTACACCGTAAACCATATATTCTAGATACTAAAAAATAAACTTCATACCCTAAACCCTAAACCCAACACCCTAAACCCAACACCCTACACCCTAAAACCTACACACCACACCATACTCCCTAATCAATACACCATAAACCCTATTCCCTATGCCATAAATCCAAAACTCATCACCTTATACCATAAACCCTAAACACATTAAACCCGAAACCCCATATTATAAACCCTATACCCTTCACCCAAACCCTATACAATGCACCCTAAACCCTAAATCCTACATCATAAACCCTATACCGTTCACCCTAAAACCTATACCACACACCCTATACCCTATAACCCACACAATAAACCCCAAACCATAACCCCCATACCATACACCATAAACCATTAATCCAAAAAAACCATAAACAATGCTAAAAAACCCAAAAAATCCTTTCAAACCCTAAAATCCATAAGTCATATAAAACCCTCAAAATATTAAAAAAAACTAAATACTATATAATCCCAAAAAACAATAAAAACTCTAAAAAAATGGAAAAATCCTTAAACACCATAGAAAAAAAGATATATATGAACCCTAAAAAATATTTAAAAAATCCCTTTAAACCATATGAGAAAATTAAAATCCCTAAAATTGACAATAATCAAAAGAAAACTCACAATATCATGAAACCCGAAAAACCCATAAATATACAAAAAATCTATAAAAAATCCTAAATAAAAAGTGATAACCAAAAACAACCTAAAAACAATTTAAAACCCTAACATACCCAATATTTATAAAAAATATTACAAAACTCTAAAAACCACTAAACACCTTATAAAACCCTAAAAACCCTACACAACCCTATCAAACCCTAAAAACTATAGAAATCCCCTAACTACACTAAAAGAACCCTAAAAGAACCCTAAAAGCCTCTAAAATATCCAAAAGACCCCTAAGAGCGAAAAAAACTCTTTAAGAACATAAAATTCTTAAAAAACTCTAAAAATACTAAAAACATTAAAAATACAGAATCCCATAAAACTCCTAAAACCCAAAAAAACCTAAAATAATCTAAAAACCCTCAAAAACTAATAAACCTAAAAAATTTCAACAACTATATAACCCAAAAAGACACTATATACAATTAAACCCCTAAAACACTAAATCTCTTTAAAATGCTAAAAACCCACAAACCCACTAAAATACCTATAAATGACCTCAAAACCCCTAAAATCCCTAAATCACCATAAAATTCCCCTAAAGACGAGAAAAATTCCTTATAACCTAAAAAATAAAAAAATACTAAAAATACTAAATGTTTAAAATGAGAGTAAAAACCCTAAAAACATAAACCCACCTGAAACAACTAAAAGGCCCAAAAACCAAAAAGAACCTTAAAATCCCTAACAACCATAAAAGACCCTAAAAACCAAAAAGGACCTTAAAACCCCAAAATATTGTAAAACACAGATAAACCTATAAAAAATAAATAGATTGTAAAACCCATCAAACATCCTAAAAACCACAATAATCCTTAAAACCAGAAGAAATATATAAAACCCTAAATCCCAAAAAAACCCATTAAAATGTCTTAAAAACTTCAAAAACACATAAAACCCATAAACCACCTAAAAACTCTAAAACCCTAAAAACCAAAACACCCTAAATAACTCTAAAAACCTTAAAAATACAAAAACTATAAAACCACTAAATACTGTAAAACCCTAAAACTCTAACATAATAAAAACACATAGAAACCCTAAAAGGACATTAATCTGCGAAAAACATCAAAAAAACCTAAAATAAACTAAAAACCCAAAATGACCCTAAAACTCAAAAGATACTAAAACCCCAAAAAACCATAACAATACCATAAAATCCATTAAAACCTCTAAATCTCTAAAAAATCATTAAAACCCTTGAAAAACACATACTAACCATAAAAACCCTAAAACCACAAAAAAACCAAAAAACCCAAAAAACCATAAAACACCACTATACCACCCTACATACCCAAAAAACCATTAGAAACCCTAAAAACCATATAACATTTTATATCCAGAAAACCCCTAAAATGATAAAATTCCCTAAAATCCATAAAACCTAAAAAAATATAAAATAACACAAAAATAACCTAAAGGACCATAAAAACCTTCAAAACCATAAACCCCCATAAAAAACTATAAAACTCCTTAAAACATATAAAATTACCTAAATCCCCTAAAACCTAAAAAACCCATAAAAACTCTAATAAAACCAAAATAACATATAAAAACCCCTAAAACCCTTAAAAATATCTTAAATTCTCTAAGGACACTAAAAATTATAAAAACCCCAAAAAACCCAAAAACACCCTAAAACCAAAAAACTACAAAACTTAAAAACATAGAAATCCAAATAACCCAAAAAACTCAAAAACCATAAAACAATGAAAAATCTGCTAAAACCAATTTGGTTTTGAAAAAACATAAGAAACAATGGAAACCCCTAAAAAAACAATACCCCTAAAAACCTAAAGAACCTAAATGTTTCTATAACACTATAAACCTCTAAAAACCAAAAAAAATCCATAAATCGCTAAAGCCCCTATGAATCCAAAAAAAATGTTAAAACTGTAAAAACCCTAAAACGCAAATGAATCCCTAAAACCATAAAACTGTAAAAAACTTCTAAAAACCCAACAAATCAAAAGAAACTGAGAAAAGTATAAAAATACTAAAACTCTAAAATAGAATGAAAAAACATAAAACCCCTTAAAACAAAAAAATAATAAAAAACCCCTAACAACCCTAACAACCATAAAAAAATCCCAAAAACGAAATAACAATAAAAATGGAAAAAATACAATACAAATACTAGAACCATAAAAAACTCATAAAACAATTCCAAAAAATAAAAAAAACTAAATTCTCAAAAAACACTACAACCCCTAAATACTCATAAAACCCCTAAAACTCAAATCACATAAAATCCCATAAATACACTAAAAAAACTCCTAAAATCCCCTAAAAACCCTAAAATGATAAAAACAACCCTAAATCGTAAAAAACTTTTAAAGAACTAAAATACCCTAGAAATACCTAAAACCCATAAAATCCATTTAAAACCCTAAAAAAACTAAAAAACCTTAAAAACCTTAGAAAGCTAAAAAACTCTAAAAAACATAAAACCATCAAAAAACCTAGTAAAGTCTGAAAACCCCTGAAAAACCTCAAAACACTAAAAATATTGAAAAATACGAAACCCCCAAAAAATCCCTAACACTTGTAAGAACACTACCTCCTAAGAATCTCTATAAAATCTGAAAACCATATAAATACACTAAAAACCCTAAAACCCCAAAACACCATAAAACCCTTCAATATAACCAAATACCATAAAATCCAAAACACTCTAAAAAACCCCAAGAACCAAAAAAATTATTCAAACCCCCTAAATACAATAAAATCCAAAAAAATCATTAAAACCCTCTAATAGACCCTAAAACACTAACATCCCAAAAAGATCATGAAACCCCTAAAGAGACTGTAAAAGAATAAAAATAACCCTATAAATGACGTAAAACACTCTATAACATTTCAAATAACCTAAAACTAATAAAAAATGATCAAATATCTATAAACCATAAAAATCATAAATACCCCCGGAAACACTAAAACCCACTAAAAACCCTAAAAACAAAAAACAAAATAAAAAAAATAAAAACCCTATATCAATTTAAAACCTCTAAATTCACTAAAACCCCTAAAAAACCTGAAAGCCCATTAAAACCCTACATCTCCTAAAATATAGAACCCCCTAAAAATACAAATCCCCCTACAAAAACTAAAATCTATTTAAAGTCCAAATCATATAAAAAAATCCTAAAACCATAAAAAACCACGGAGGTCTAAAAGACAATAAAAACCCAAAAAAAATCCAAATGAAATTATATACACACCAAAAACCATGAAAACCCCTCTAAACCATAAAAACACAAGTAACCTAAAAATAATAAACCCCCTTAAAACCTACAAAACCTAAAACCCCTAAAAATTCCAAAAAACCTTGAAACTCTAAAAACTATAAAAATAAACAGAAACCCTAAATAATTTTAAGACCCAAAGAAACACTAAAAACGTATTAAAAACATCGAAACACTAAAAAAAATTAACAACCATAAAAACAATAGGAAAACCAAAAATACACTAAATTTACATGAATACTCTAAAAACAACAAAAACAAGACAATCCAAAAAACCCTAAAAATATTTAAAACCACAAATTACATAAAAAACTAACCCCCAAACCATAATACCCTAAACCTCCAAAGACCCTAAAACTTTTGGAAGACGTTAAAACCCATAAAAACCCCAAAACACCAAAACCCCATAAAATACTATAATTTACCTGAATCCACTAAAAGATCCTAAAACACACGAAAAACACTAATACAATAAAAAACTAGAAACTCTGAAAACAATAGAAACTGTGAACCCCCCCCCCCATAAAGCCCCATAAATGTCTTTAAAACCATAAAACTACTAAAAACCTTAAAAACATAACATTCCCATCAAAGAACCTAAAAAACAATGAAATACCGAAAACACAATGAACCCCCTAAGAGAACCTAAATACCCTAAAATAATAAAACCCTTAAAGGCAGAAGAAGGACCTAAAAACCGTAAAATACCCTAAAACCCTGAAACCCATAAATGATAATAAAATCCATAAAATCCCTAAAAGTGGAAATAATACCTAAAAGGCTATAATAACAACTAAAACACTAAAGGAATCAAAAAACACTAAAAACCATAAAATAACCTAAAAACATTAAAAGCAATAGACGAACCTAAAATTATTAAAAACCATAAAGGATTGTAAAAACCCCTAATGGTCCATAAAACACTAAGAAAACTTAAGAACCATAAAACCCATAATGGTCGCCAAAAACCCTAAAAATCATAATGGACTATAAAACCCCTAATAACACTAAAAGACTAAAAACCCCTCTAAACCGCTAAAAGACAATGAAAACCCACAAAACCCTAAAAAACCCTAAAACCTCCTAAAAACCATAAATACCCAAAAATTTCATAAAACACCTAAAAACCATAAATGACCTTAAAACCACTAGAAACCATAAAAGAACCTATGAATAAAAAATGACAATAAACACCAAAATAACATTAAAAGACTCTAATACACTAAATTAACTAAAATACCACTATAACATCCTAAAGAACCTAAACCCATGAAAACCCTAAAATCCTATAAACCCCGAAGAACCCCTAGAAACCATTAAAATGATCCAAATAAAAAATAAAATACAAATCCCCAAAAAACCCTAAAAAAATCTCTACATACATAGAAATTCCTAAATAACGGAAAGAAACCCCAAATCCCTTAAAATCCAAAAAACCCCATGCAACACTAAAACCCCCCTAAAAACTGTAAAAACATATAAAAACTCCAAAAGACCAAAAAAATCAAAACAATAAAAAAACTGAAAAAACATTACAAATAAAAAAAAAAGATAATCCTTATAAACAAAAATACGTTAAGAAACATAAACCCACTGAAATTCGTAAAAACACAGAAATTCCTAAAATCCCAAAAAACAAGAATAACCATTAATACCCTAAAATATCTACAAAATATAAAAAACATAAAATCCATAAAAATATAAAACCCTTAAAAAACTAATGAAATCCTAAAACCCAAAAATAAAATAATAACCCCCAAAAATATAAAAAACCCAAAAAATATACACCCCATGATAATCATATGAAATAAAAAAACCATAATCCACTAAAATACTCAAAACCCCTAAAAATCCCAATAAACCCTAAAAACCATAAAAAAACTAAAAACCCCCGAAATACCCAAACACTATAATAACAAAATAAAACCTTGAAAAACATTTCAAAATAAAAAACCCCACAAAACCATAAAAAAGACCAAAAAACCCACAAATACATAAAAAAACATGAAATCTCTAAAACCACAAAAATAAACTAATAAACAATAAACCCCCTCAATCCCTAAATGTAGAAAAATCCATAAAAACAATAAAAAACCCCTAAAACCTTAAAGAATCTAAATCCCCCTAAAAACAAAAAAAACCATAGAAAACACTATTAAACACATAAAAACCCCCCAAAAACCTAAATCCACAAAAAATCTAAAAACTATAAGAACCTTAAAACATAAAAAAAACCAAAAACACAATAAAAATAATAAAAAAGTGATAAAATCATTAAAATGGATAAAAATTATAAGAACCCTAAAAAATTGAAAAACTAGTAAAATGCTAAAATATCCAAATAAATCCCCAAACCTAATTTCCTACACCCTAAACCCTAAAATATAAACCCTATACCATAAACCCTAAGCGCTAATACCTATACCCTAAACACTATACCCTTCACAATATACCATGTAACCTGATCCCTACACCCTAAATCCTAAAACCTACTCACGAAACTATATTCCAAAAACCTTAAACCCTAAACCCAACACCAAACCTTATTCACTACAACATATTCCCTAAAACCTACACCCTATACCCAATTCAATACACCCTAAAACATAAAACCTACTCCCTAAAACCTATACCCACCACCAAAAACCTTATACCCAAAACCCTATACCTTACACCCTAAACCCTAAAACTTACAAAATATACCCTATACACTACACCATAAACACTAAACCTAAACCCCAAACCCTATACACAACATCCTTAACCTTAAACCATACACCCTAAACCCTATAACCAAAACCCAATAGCCCATACCCTACACACTAAACATTATACTCTACACTCTGAACCATATACCCTACATGACAAACCCTATACCTTAAACTGTGACCCTATTCTCTACATCGTATACCCTAAACCATAAACCCTAAACCCTACACCCAACACCCTCAACCCTATAACCCAAACCCTAAAACCTAAAACCTACTCCCTAAACCCTTAAAAAACCCTTTAATGTATACCCTAAATCCAACAATCAAAACCACATACCCTAATCCGTGATCCATCAACCCTCCCTAATAAACCCTATACCCCACACCATAAACCATAAACCCTATAATATAGCAATTAAACCCTAAAAACAACACCTGAAACCCTAAACCCTATACAATACACCCTAAAACCTAAACCCTATACCCTATACCCTATACCCGACACCATAAATAATAATCTCTACACTCTAAACCATATAATCTACACACTAAACCCTAAATCCTACACTATAAACCCAATACCCTACACACTAAACCATAAACCCTACACCTTGAAGCTGATACCTGACACCCTAAACCCAAAACACTACACCGTAAACCCTACAACCTATACATGAATCCTAAAATGTTCACCATAAACCCTATACTATAAACATTATCCCTAAACCCTATTCCTAAACCCTTAAACTAGACACCCTAAACCCTAATCCCTAAACACAACACACTATACTCTACATCCTACACCCTAAACCCTAAACCCTAAACCCTAAACCAAACACCAAATACCCAAAACCCAAAACCAAAAACCCTACACCCAATACCCAATACCCTACACCCAAATCCCTAATCCCCAAAACAAAAACCATATACCCCACACACTATACACTAAACCCAACTCCATAAACCCTATGCCCACATCCTAGACACTATACCATACAACATGAACCTTATACCCTTGACCACAAACCTAATAACCTGCACCCTAGACCCTATTACCTTCAACCCAAACCCTATACAATACACAGAAAACCCTATACCATTCACCCCAAACAACATACCCTAAATCCTAAACAATATACACTAAAAACCCTAAAACAATGCTAAAAACACTAAAAAATCCTTTAAACCCCTAAATTCCATAAAACCCTAAACCCTTAGAACCATAAGAACATTTAATACTATAAAAACCTATTAAAAACAATACATGAATTTAGAAATTCCTAAAAACACTAAAAATTACCATAATCCCTAAAAACCCCTAAAACACTAAAAAACTCTAAAAACCGTAAATCAGCTAAAAACCCCTTGTAACCCATAAATATAATAAAAACCCTTAATACCCCAAAATCCTATGAAAACCATATCAAACCTAAAAACCCTTAGATTTAAGCCATGTTAATATGTTCTTGAATCATTGGTTCATTTCTGAAGAGTGTATCCATGGTTTAGAAATTTGTTTCGAAATTAATCATGAATATGCATGGGTCAAGAATTGTTGAGAAAATGCTGGTATGCACCAACTAATGAGGTGTTATAGAGTGTATGGTCATCCAGAGGGGATGGGAGCTACTTTGATGTTGGGGTCAAACCCATTAGATGGGCTTCCTATGTATCTAGAAAGAGGAATCATGGCACACGTAATTCAGTGTCACATTTCTAGACACATCACCTTTTAATGTCGTATTATGAGGAAACATACTTGTAGTTTAATGTCATACAACAATGATACATAGAAAAAAGATACCAAGTCATGATTTTGTGAAATACATACACCATATTTTTCTGAGGAACTCACATGGGATGTGATCTTATGGGTGTACATGACCCTTCCAAGTATATTGCCCAGAGAACATTAGGGCTGATTTAAGGATTGGAATTGGTTCTCAAGGAGGCGTCCAACATATTATAGTCAGGGGGGATCTTAGTCCACGTAGTTCTGGAAGAACATGGACTTATAATTTTTGGAATACCAATATGAGGAGACATTGTTGGGACTTACACCAAGATGGAATAATTTCTTGACAAATATGAATCCAGGAAAACTCTTAAAGAGGGTGACCTTTTGTTGGGGACATAATTTGGTTTTATATTTGGAAAGGGTACCCCTTTGCGCATGGGCATTAAGAAAGAATCCTACGTAACATGGATAGTGCAGGAATCTGAGTTATCATTTTTCTTTTAGAGTTGTGACTTGATTGGGTCATACACATGGGAGCATCCCTTTTGAGCTCGGGCCTTCAGACATGCAACCTACGTATCCGGGTTAGGGAAGGAATAAGAGTTCTAATAGTTCATTTCACGTAGGTGAATGATATATTTTCACAAACCCCTAATCCCATGTGATTCATGCTATGTGTGAGAAACAAGTGGTTGTGAATGATTAAACAAAGACACACTTTCTCTTCTCCACTGATGGAACATGAGGAATATTACGATGAAAAGGGTCATAGTTACGAGCCCAATGAGATAGGAAAAGAGTAATTATAATGTGTTGACACCTCACCTATGATGATACCAAATATAATAACATTTGTTAAAAAATCTAGACACATCCCATTCAGTGGTGAAGAGGGTGAAGAGTGACACCTCTCATGAAAGTATATGGACTTACCTCGAGAGGAGTGCCCCTTTGTGGGTTTCAGGAGAGGCGAGGAGCATCATCCCTTGTCAAAGGTGTTGGAAAACATGGAATCATTATTTTTAACTGTACCTCATGGAATAAAAAGGCCAGTGACTATCCCCAACCCCTAGATTGGGCAGGTTCACGTCCAAATCCTGAGACTGGACTGTGGTTGACCGTGGGAATGTGGACTTAGTGACACTCTGGTGGTATGTTCAATTGTGTGGATTACCTATGTGCCTCTACTTACCTTGGGACTGTGAACTCAGAAGGGTGAATGATGCACCCAAGGGTTTGATCAGATAGGTTTGGTGGCTTTGGGAGAGGCTTTTACCTAATTCCAAGAGACTGGTTACCAGATGATCTATGGAGGACTGGGCGGTAATGGATGGGCATGATTGGAGCTGGGAGGAAGGACACCCGAAGACACCCCATTATTTGTACTATTTTATCTAGTAGGATAGGGGAAGCCCAACATTTCATATAGACATACCGATAGAGGGGTCAGTTTCACATTGAAGTGGTATGAATATTAGAATATAATCCACATATAGAAATGGTATGTGGTCGTTGATGTGGTCTACGGCATAGTAGGCCATACAACCCCAAATTCCATCCATGTACTAGTGCAGTATGGGACGTGGGGTCCGGTCCACATAGCGATGCACTATGTGGAGCACCAGATTGAAGAAGGGTTCTTGAGACTGTAGTTCACGGGATGTTCATCTATGAGGGATTTATGGATTGCAGTTTCACCATTTCAGTTCATAGTTTACAATTTTTATTAGGTTTCTTCTTTTTATGGTATTTTGTCAGTTATGCTTGGGGAGGAGATGGTTCGCAGTTTAACTTTGCTGATGATTCGAGATTAAAGTTGATTTCTTCTCTATATGTCTCCAAAATATCCAAAGATTTAGTGTTGTTTTATCTCTTCATCTTAGTTATGCACTGTTCAGTTCCTCTTGTGGTCCTTTTATAGGGGGATGGGGACATCATATCTATGGGTCTGCAGCACAATTTGGAGAAGCCCATGATGATAGAATTCAACCCACAAAAGACTCTGTCAATCGGGGTTTGAAGAGGGTGTGGTTTGCGAGTAGTGGTTCATGGAACCCTACCGGGTTGGTTCACCCGCAAACTTCTTAGTTCGCTAGACGGTTTGCTGATAACATTTATCCATTAGATTCAGTCAATGACATGATTCATGAAATCTTTGGTTTGCTGGCCATCGCCCCGTGGTCCAACACCTCATGGGTCCTTCCTCATAACGATGTTTGCAGTTTATGCGTTCTGTGAACCTTTCTCGGTCATGGTACACGATATAATAATAACCTTTTAAAAATGTTATTTATTCACGTTTCTTCTCAAATTTGAAATCTAATTTACATACATTTTACTTTCTAGACTTGTAGGAATATTTTCTTCCTTTTAAAAACTTCTTGTGGGAGTATTTACTTCCCTATGCGATGTTTTCAGGACCCTACATTCCTAAAAACTTAAAAGATCATAAAAAACATTACAATGTCCTAAAAAAATTAAAGGAAACAAAAACCCTAAAAATTCTAAAAAATCACAAAAAACCTATCAGAACCTTAAAAAATACTATAAATCCATAAAACACCACAAAAACTGTAAAACCATAAATACCCAAAAAAAAATCAAAAAAATCAAAAAAACCTAAATACCAAAAAAATCACAAAAAACCTTACAAACTAAAAAAACTCTATAAACCCTAAAGAACCCTCAAACCCTATAGGAACCTAAAGCCCGAAAAATGTCTTAGGAATTGAAAAATGGCAAATACCCCTAATAGTACCAAACAACAAAAACACACTATAGGTTTTAAAACCCAAAAAACCCTTAAGATATCCCGAAACCCTAAATACACTTAAACCCACAAAATCCCCCTAAAACCCTAAAATACCCTAGAATCCCTAAAAACCATTAGTGAACCTAAAAACCGAAAAGTAGTAAAAGACCCACATTAACAATTTTTAAAACACTAAATGACCCTAACAACACTTACACACCCCAAACCCCCTAAAAACCCTAAACCCCTAAAAATCCTAAAAATCATAAAACCAATAAACCCTAACAACCCCTAACACCCCTTAAAACCCTAAAACCCCAAAACACACAAATTAACCACTAAACCATAAAAACTCAAAAAAACCCAAAAAATCCAAACCCCCTAAAAGATCCTAAACACCCTAGAAAAATACTAAACCTCTAAAAAGTTCATAGAAACAAAAAAATATAGATAAAACCCTAAAAACCTCTTAATATTCATAAAAGTCTAAAATACGGTTACAAACAGTAAAAATGCTTAAAAACCCTAAAAAATACTGAAAGCTTGTAAAAACCCAAGAAGCCCTAAAAATTATAAAACCCCCCAGAACCTCTAAAAACCCCTAAACACCCAAAAATCCATAAAAATTATAAATAATATAAATTCTCAAAAGAAAAAAAACCACAAAAATCCAAAATCAAGAATAAAGGACCATAAACACCTAAAAGACACTAAAAACCATAAACCCATTAATGATCCTAAAACACCATTTAAATAGCCTAAAAACACTGAAAACCCATAAACACCCTAAAAACTAAAAAACCCATAAAAAACAAAAAACACTAAAGCCCTTAAAACAACCAAAACACTGTAAAACAACATTAAACCCCGAAAAACTTCAAAATCATAAGAACACTAATGGAACTATAAAAAGCTAATAAATAAATAAACGATCAAAATAAATTCTAAAATCCTATAAAACACAAAAACCCCCAAAACCATAAAAACGTTTAAGTGTCCCTAAAAAACGTTAAAATCCCTATAATATATATAATACACAAACCCATGACAAACAAAAAAACTATAAAAACCCTATAATCACAAAAAACCCCTAAAAACCAAAAAAATCCACCAAATATATAAAACCCATTATGAACCCCTAGGAAGACCCGCAAACCCCTAAACTGATAAAAACCCTTAAACACTTAAAAATATTAAAAGGTCATTTGAACTCCTAAAACCCCTAAAAACAATAAAACCCCCCTTAAATCCCAAACAAACCCAAAAAAACTATTAATCCCCAAAAAAACACTACAAACCCATACAAAACCTAGTAAAATAATAAATACACTAAGAACCCAAAAAGAACCCTACAGCCCAAAATAATCTTTTAAACCCCTCAAACACAATGAAAACACTATAAAAACTCTAATAAGCCCCAAAAACCATAAATTCCTTAAAAAAATAAAAATCTAAAAACCATGAAAAAACTAAGATACCCAAAAAGACCCTAAAAAACTAAATACCCATTAAAACCATAAAACCCTTAAAAACTCTAAAGAACTTAAAAAACCTTAAAACCGAAAAACCCTAAAAAACACTAAAAAAGATAAAAAATAGTAAACTAACAAAGAAACCCTTAAAACCAAAAATGCCATCAAAGATTATAAAAAACTATGAACACACTAAAATCTATAAAACCCCTATGAAGTATGAAAACCCAGAGAAAATCCTAAAAACCATTAATATACCCAAAAACATAAAAACCCCAATAACCATAAAAAATATAAAAAATCACTTAAGATCCTACAAAACCTTAAAACCATAAAAACCCTAGAACCTAACGATTTTATAAAGACACTAAAAACACATAAAAACCATAAAAACAACTTCATGTCCCTAAGAACCCTAAAAACACTTAACAATCATTAAGCACATAAAACACCCTAAAAGATCGTAATAGCCATAAAAAAACTATTAAAGTCCCAAAAAACACTTCCTAAACACCCAAAAATCCTAAAACACAGTGAAGACCATAATAGAACCCAAAAAACCCAATAACCAATAAACCCCTTGAATAAAAAAATTCTCTAAATACCAAAATAACCTATAATAAATAATAAAACCCTAATACCCATAAATTAATCCGAAAACTACCAACCCTTAATCCCTATAAACCATAAAAATCTATAAAATCCCTTAAAACCATGATAAAACCATGAAACTCTAAAAACCCAAACAAACCTAAAAATTAATAGGCCCCCAAAAAACCTTAAAATTCTTTAAAACCTTATTATACTTTTAAATGATCTGAAATCCCAAAAAAATATAAAAAACCCTGTATCCCATAAAAATCAAATGAACCACAAATAAAACATAAAATCAATAAAAGTACCTCCAAGGATAAAAATAAATAAATATCCTAAAATCAATTAAAACCCCTAAGAACCATTACAAATTACAAAACCCATCAAGATGTCTAAAAATAAACCAAAACACCATTAAAAGAAAAAAAACCCAAAAACCAAAAAAACCCCATAAAAACTATAAAACCCACTAAAACCCCTAAAGCCCCGCTAAAAACAATAAAAATAATAAAAGATACTAAAAAGTGTAAAACCCCCAAAATGACACTACAATTCTTAAAACCCCTAAAAGATGGTAAAGTACAAAAAAAATCCATAGAATACTCTGAAAAATCCAAAACCCATAAAGAACTAATAAAACCTGTAAAAAACATGAAATACATTAAAACCCTAAATCCCCTAAAATCCCAAAAACCTCAAAAACCCATAAAACCCTAAAAGACCCAAAAAACAGTAAAAACATAAAAAAACATAAAAATGTAAGAACACTAAAAATTTAAAAACCCTAAAAGTACCTGAAAACCCAAAAATACACTAAAAAGTTTAGGAACCCTAAAAACAATAAAAACCCTAAAAACCATAAAAACCCAAAAAAGTGAGGGATGGGGAAATAGTGAGTATAGCGAGTCTATACACCATTTTCATCAATATGAAAGGTAAATAAGGATGGGAATTTGTCATTAAACCATGGTGAAGCCTTTAGTGGGACTTTAAATATCTCTAAAGAGGTTTTAACGAACTTGTCCTCTAGGATTCATTTTCTAATGATGTATATATCCTTCGACTACCGGGAAACAAAACCTGGTTGGGAGTTTACCATGACATGGTTGGGTATTTTGGGTTCCCACTATAAACAGGGGACGATATTTATTTGTTTAAACTTTCTTACCTTCTCTCAAACCCTAGAAAAATCATATGTCTGTTACCACTCTTTACCCAAATAATTAAGAATCTGAACACCTTTTATTATCATATAAATGTCTCAAAATAAGGTAAAATGTCACATAACCTATCCTATTTATTTCCCTTTATTACATTATTTATTAAATTTTTTTCATGGAGAGTTACTTTGGTTGGGACGAAAATTGAGCCATATTTAATGGCACCTTTCTATGGATAGGTTGTGGTGAGTAATCCTCCAGTTTTGGTGGTGTATCATTCTGTTTTATTTGATATGAGATAGTCTATTCTTTCTTGGAGAATTATGAACTTCCAATGGAGATGGGGGATTCATTAATTGTTAAATGGTGAATATGATTAATATATCAATTATTATTTGTAATTTTCTAAATGTAATGTTCCAGACAATGACACATTTTTATGTCTATGCCTAAAATCATTAAATATGAAGAAGTTGTAAATTTTAGAGATCAAGGATCATTTAGTTTCTCATGGTTTTAATAAAAGTTTCCTCCCTTTGATTTGGAATGGTGAAACTCAGAATAATCTGAGGTCTATTGATGATTATCATTTTCAAGAAGATAAGTCTGATATAATTAAATCAATTATTTATCATATTGAAGTAGAGGAATTTTTGAAAAAAACAATTATTGAGTGTCTATATGGTTATTCTAAAAAATAAAACATATCTAGTTTTTATGGAATATAAGATATTATCAATGGAATTAAGATTCAATAACATGATGTAGAAAAATTAATGGAGTGATAAGTGTTTTATATTGTTGTAAGAATTTTTGAAATACATTCTTTCTAGAAGACAAAGATATTCCTAATTCACATTAAAAAGTGAAATATATTATGATTTATGGGATTGGGGTATAATAATATACATTTTTTCCTAAATTAATATGTAATATATTTTAAGGAATATGAATTTATATCATAGATGCCTAAATTTGGGATGTCATGGTATGAGTTGAAAGAAAATGATAGGATTATTTTTCAGTTATAGAGTATACTTCTAAGGGAATTTGGAATCTCCCTAGAATACATCATTTGATACATTTATTTGGAAATTCAAATGTGTCAAAAAAGAATTATATGGAATACAAATGAGTAGATTTGTGAGGGAAAATTGCATCAACTTGCTAATTTTTATAGTGTAAGAAATTCAATAAATAGTTTTCCCTATTCAAAAATGAATTTGTAATGATTATACTTGGATTGTTAATTAATTGAATGAATATATATCAAATCCTTAGTATCACACATAGTTGATGGACTAATTTTTGGAAATTATAATCTTATATCTTGAATTTTCTTTGACGAAAAAAATATGTCATGTTGAGTATAATTATCTTTGGACTAAAAAACCCTAGTTATGATATAGATATTTTTTTATCCTAATTAATTATTTATTTCTATATTTTATGGGAGAAACTTTTTAGGGTGTATGGTTCTTATGAAATGGATTGTTTTAAACTACATAAAATGTTTATGTTCATTATAAATTAATTCCAAACATATGGAAATTTTTTTGGATGTAGTGTCAATCGGCATAATACACATCTAATTAATGACCAACAAACTACAATTTATCATCAACAACATGGGAGAAAAATATTATGCATGGGTAATAGAAGGGGTTTTTACTATGGATTTATATTATTAATTATTATAAAAGGAATTTAATGGCTCAAAATATTTTTATTTTGATCTAGAACATTTTTTGATAGATTAGTATTTTGAGAGGGTGAAAAAAATTTATGTGACATTCAAAAAGTCATAGAAATAGGTTAATAATATAATTTTTTTTACAAATATTTCAATATTTTTTGGATCCAATATTAAATATATCATAAGGCAAAACATTTCATTGATGTCATGCATTTGAAGAAGAATATCTATGATATAATGAATGAAAAAATGTTAGATTTTAATTAAAATAAAAAATATAAGTTTGAATGTGAGATTAGACTTACTCTTAATGGGAATACATTTTGATTTATCTCCAATTGTTTATAGATGGTTAATATATAAGACCTCAACTTTTCAAAATTGTCCAAAATGGATAAAATTATAACTTTTTGGTGTCTTCATGATAATAATGTACCATTGTGATATTCATCAAATATAAAAAAATTTGTGTCATTAAATGATCAAAATTTGGTAGGTATGAAATCTCAGGATTGTCATATCATGATGCTTTAGATCAGAGCAGTTTTATAACAAGGAATATTTCCCATCCATGTGAAAATAAATGTCATGAGGGTGTGTTATTTACTAAATCAATTTTTAATAAGTTTATTGGAATGAATTCTTTGAGAAATTTTTTGAAAAAGTGTTTTCTATACATTTTCAATAGGAAATGTATTTTCCACTATCATTTTATGACATCATTGTGCATTTAACATTTCATTTGTAAAGAGATATAATTCCATTTGTACTTATATATCAACACTCTATCTATCTTATTGATACGTATATGAAGATATTTAAGGGTTATGTTATGAATCCATACCAACCTAGATCCTCCACGAAGTAGAATTATATTACTGAGGATGTTTTATAGTTTGTAACATGATACTTGTTTATAGAGGAGTTCATAGGTTTGTATACATATCTCCCTGAATGATTAAATTAAGAGGGAAAGAGGGATTCACGGCTTAGAAGTAAAATGATTTAAAGGTAAATATATAATGAAGGTAAATTTATCAATCATGAATAAAATAGACGATTCTCAACCATATATAAAATTTCAAATAGATTCTATTAGATAAATTTTACCATATAAGAATTCTATGTGGATTTTGAATAAGAATAAAAAAATTTCAATGTTTTAATGGTTTCATTCTTAATAGATCATATGTATTCGAAACATTTAGATGGTTGGTGTAAATTCCAACCCTAAATTTGATTACATGATCTAGATATGACATTAAAGGCTATATAATTCATATAAAATATTAGGACAACTGAAGATCATATTTGATTGGTAGTTTTTTATGTTACAATAATCAATGCATTTTCAAGTCCAAAATCCAAAAACCCAATATCCTCTTCAATTCCATAATTTAGTGTCATTCAATAATATAGGAGATGAATACATTATATTTCTAGTTAAAGTGTTTTTCATAAAAGGGGTTATTGGTAAAAACATTGTCATACAGGATGGTTTTTAAATGACATGAGTTAATCTGAATAGACTAGAATACACAACTAATATTTAATCATGGAAACATAAGAAACATTATTTTTTATGTTAGTGATTTATATAACATATTATTATATATTTTATTTCAATGAAATAACATATATTGGTGATGATAAATATGATGAAGATTACGATTTATGTTACATCCCTACTTATATAGAAATATTAATAGATAATAATGATGAGAACTTCATAAAAAAATATTTTGAAATTAAAAATGACCACGCTGAAGGAATTTCTTTAAATAATCCTTAAGTACATTAAAAATATTATAGGTAACATTTTTTTATTTGTAGTTTAATTTTTTAAATTTCATAAAATCATATATATTAGTTGTTTTGTGTATTAAATCAATTATTATAACTAATAAGTTAAATTTTTGTTTATATTATTTTAGTTTTGATTACATTACAATGATCACCATTACAGAACTTAACCATTTGTCATTTTTTTGGAAAAAAATACTTTAATTCAAATATATTTAATACATATAAAAATAGTGTATAGAATAGTATATTAAATAAATGTTATTTTGGGTTAAAATCATTATTTAAAAATTTTAGAGAATTTTATTTTCTGACAACCGATTTTTGGATTTCCTTTCATTATTTTATGACTTTTCATCTCCCATTATTGTTGTTAGAAATTTAGTGGACTACTCTGAACAATATTAATTGAAATGATGTTAGTTTAGTTAATTATTTATTAGATCACATTTCAAATGTTAAAAGAATATTTGTTATGTGTAAATAATGATTTAATACATTGGAGGATTGTTACTATTCACACACCATTTTTGGATTTGTTTTCAATTTTTATTTAATTTCATATATCATTAATCTTGTATCATTCTTTTTAACTAAAAAATTATGAATAAAAATGTATTCAGTTCAGTTTACTTTTTGTTGGACATATTTTAAATTTTTATTTACATTTTTTTATAATAGATGGATTTATATAATTTTGTTCTAATTTTTTGTTACAATGATTTATAGGATAACTATATATAAAACATCTAATCCACCACAAAATTCTAGAAAATATCATACAAATACCTATCGAGAGGAACACACATATTCTATTGTTGATGAGCCTCCTCATCCTTCGGTAGAAGAGGCATGTACTTCCGTAGGGGAAAAAGAGTTTGAGGGTTGGTAAATTTGGCAGTACATGTTTACCAAAATTATCAATTTACCATATCCAGAACCAATGGATACCTGTTAAATTTGATGGAAATGATATTATAAGGAGTATATGTTCAAAATAATTCAAGATGAGTATTGTAGTGAAGACTAAAAGTAATGGTCATTTTTTTATTTCTATTTAGAGAAGTGACCAAAAAATGATAATATCTCAATTATGGGATATAATTTTGGAAATGAAATTTTTTATTATTTTAATTATCCTGAAAGGATTATAAAAATATAGGTGTATACACTTCTAAACATATGTCATATGATATACCTGATACTCGAGAAGTCATGAGGAAAATTTTTAGCATTGTCTACTAGGATATGATGATATTATAAATCAATCCTCACATAATAATAAATTTTTGGTAATAGAGAACATCAAAATCCATGTGATATATATATCCATTTATATATGAAGATACATGGAAGAATATTTCTATAATTATACTATAAGAAGTGTTTTTTATATTAGAGTTACCTTTTAGATGTTTTTTTATATTAATGATCTTAATTATGTTTTCATTTTTCTTAATTAATAAAAAAGGAGGTCCCATAAGGAGATAATATCTAGAAATGTATACCCTTGTAATTTATCTAGTGGAGTGAATATGTTTTTAGAAAAACTAATTATAGAAAAAAAATTTAAAAAATAGAGAGATGAGTCTTCATGATCCACAAAGGTTGACCCACCATCCACATAGAGTGCCATGAAAAATAAACAGGGGATCATATGCCAAAAAATGAAATTATATTATAAAATAGTGAAGGTTTGTAGATGATAGATCTATAATATGTTTAAAGTATTTATTTATTTAGTCTAATTAAATTATTTATATAATGTGAATCACTATGAATTTTTTTGAATATTCCATATTGGAATTGCTTAAGGATCATAATACACAAGGGGTCTTTCTAAAAAACTTTAAGAAAGATATTTTCGCATCAAAATTGGGGATTCATGATCATAAGGGTCATGTATGGGGATACTTAGTTGGTGTATCAATAAAAAAGTTATTCCACATTCAGAAGCTTCTCTAATAGAGGTTGTTTATAAAAAATTTAGAATCTTTTGAACCTGTAGTTCAAGATAATCATGAGATGATAGAGGATAGGATCAGAGCATTAATATAATCGATGTTTGCTGAAAATCCAATATAGTTTTAGGTAGTGGATCCCACTACTCCACAAACACCATCAAATTCCACTCCTCTTACTTATCCTACTCATAAAAATCTTCCTAAATACCCCACTCCTCTTAGTTATCCTACTCCAACACCCCTCCTTGATAGATACCCATTTATTATGAGTTATATGATGTTGATCCTTAATATCATATTGTTTCATATGGGATGACATATTATATTGGTCATAACATTTATTGTAAATAGAGATTGATAAAGAATAATAGGGTAACTATGCATGATATTATAGAATTATCATCATGAATTCAATTTCCTTTAGATGATATAAGTACAGCTGGACAATGTATCAACCATTTATAATTTTTTCCACCTAGACATGTTTAAAAAATTACTATAGACGTATGTGTATATTATAGACATTATTTGATTTTGATTTCAAATTTTTTAAACACTTCATATTTATAATTTTATATTTTTTTATATAAATATTTAAATGGTAATTAAAAACATTGTAGACAAAAAAAATAAAAAATGTTAAGGCTTTAGATACAACTTCTACTAGTCCTTTTATATTGTCAGATTATTCATATATATTGTTGGATTTTTATGATATTCTAATGGAAGATGGAATTTTTGGGCCTGTAATGACTATTATTTGTTTAAAAAAAGATATCATGGTGATTGTAAATGGATATGAGTTTGGAATCAACATGATGAAATTTTTTCCATGTTAGTCGATTTCATAAATAATTATTATATCTTTATTTATAAACAATTTATAAATTTTATTGTTTATTATTTGGTAAATTTAAAAAATCTATATATAGCCTAACATGAAAATGTATATGGATTAATTTATCCACAATTTATTCCACCAACTGGGAGGATAATGAATGATGAATAATGAAGGACTTATATTGCAAAGTGACATCAAAAAAGTGAAATTATTCACTATTGGATTCTTCCTTATCATAAATAGTATGAAAATTATACAACATAATGTGTTATATATCTCCTAATAGAATATCCAATGAAATTATATTTTCTTATATAATATTGGTCATTGAATGTGTGGTGTTTCTCTAAAGGGATAAGTCACTTTACTAACTGTGATCTATCTGTGGTGAAGTGTAAGAAAATTTTAGGAATGTATTGAATATGTATGTTTGAAAATTTTAATACTTATATATATTATAATGATATTAAAATATATTTTATTCACATTATTTTTTAGTAGGGAAGACAATTATATTTTAGAGCCAATAAGAAAGAAGAGCGTTAATATTAGATATTTAAAAGAAAAGGTGAATTTTTTATTTATAATTAAGAAATTTTGGTTGTAGTACATAAAATGTTATTTTGAATTGAAAATTAATTGTAAACATCAATTTCATAAATAAGGAGTTAATGAATATGGATACTATTTGATATGATTTATGTTTGAAATAATTTCAACCAGGCAGTTACATGTTCCTGATGGATGGATTTTTTATAAACAATTCCATTAATTTTTCGTTAATTTTTTAAGAACAGGTGTTTTATGATTTCATTTTAATTTATATCTTTTTTATGACCCTTGATCATATACTTTAAAAGAACTGAGACACTAAATAATTTCATGGGAGAATCACATCACAGGTCTGATTAGGTTATAGTTTATTTGTAATATACATTGTAATCTATAAAGTTCAAATTGTAATTGTGATAATTATATTATTTTTCTAATGATTTTTTCTACATTAGTGCTGATCATATATACATTTTATAGGGGAATAATTTATAAAATTATATTCAAATATTCTTTTTAGTTTGGTTATATTATAACTGACATATGAAATTTAAAACAAAATTTATTACATCATTTTTTATAACCGACATGGTAAAAGATTGTTCACATATGTTTTGAAACAACATCCATATTAAAAAATGAATAATTTTATTTTTCATTTATATTATATGAAAAAAATATGAAAAATTAAATATGGTATAACATTCACCTTGGTTATGAAATAATAGATTTGATAATTTTCTCTTCATCCATATTTATTAAAAACCCAATGTGGAAATTGATTTTTTATGTTGTTTATTTCATAACCAACCAGAAAAAATCCACTAAAATGTATTTATAATTCCCAAGTTTATAAAATTAAATTAAAAACCTATTTATAACATCACCTATAATAAAACCTCAAAATATGCGATGTCAACAATCACAAAAATTTAATGTGAATTTTTTTTTATATTAATATTGTTAAAGATAGTTTTAAAAAATTAAATTTTTTTATTTTTTAGAAATAATATCACACATACAGAAATTTTATTTTATAATTTTTTTAATGATTTAAATTATATGGGTCAAATTATTATAGAGGAAAAATCATACTTTTGACCATAAAATTGATTACTAAGTTAAAATATTAATTACCAAGATAGTAATAAATTATGATAAATGTTAAAAAGATGAAATTAAATTCCTTAAAAATAAAAAATATCCGTAAAGGGAAGTGGTTGTTGTCATTTTAGACCCATAATCATAATCCCATCCCCTGTTGATGGTTTTGTGTCCATTCACCCTTGAATATTAAATTTATATTACTATAAATGTTATAGTTAATCCCAATACTGCCCTTCATTTCATGTATAAAAAGTTAATTCCATCACCCATTTATGAAAGAAGTATCTTTTGAAATAATCCTTGAAAATATAACACTTTTATTCTCTAATAATCCTAAAAAAAATATGAAAACATCCATTTAGCAATATTCATCGTATTGGCATAATTTTTTCTGATACATTGATAAAAGAAATTCTCCTTGACATCAGTATTATAAAATACATTACTTTTATTTTGAATTATAATTATCCAAGATTAATCTATACACATAAATATATATATTGATATTAGTATCAGTTTTATAATTTAATGCTTTTATATTATATGTATTATAATTATATATTCAACTATCCCATCCATTAATAAAAATAAAATCATCGTTCGTGTGTACATTTGGACTACCGCCACCATGAGAAATGAAATTTATTTTTCATCCCCATCCATAATTAATGGATCCTATAATTGGTTAATATGGAAATATCATTCTACTAATAAATTTACTGTTATTTTATTTCAAATATTATTACCTATTAATGATATGATCAAATAAACAATCATCATTAATACATTTGTTTAAAACAAGCATGCTAAGAGGATATCCTTTTATTCATTTTTATCATAATTTCAATATCCATTATATATTTTTCTACATAAATTATATTTTTTTAATATATCACTAACAAAAACTACATATGATCATTATTATTCTTGTATAGTGATATTAAAAAAAACTCGCTCATAATAATTTAATAAATTAGGATATGATCATGTTTGGATCGATTTAACCACCTAAGTGGAAAATAATATAAATTTTTATCTTCAATGACAATAAAAAAAATTAATTTTCTAATAAAAAAATAATTTGAAAATATTTATATGTTTCTAGGTATTTATCATCAATATTAAATTCATTAATTCATTAGACACACTTCAATTATCATGAACCCTTGAAACATGTTACTTATCAATTTCATTATCAATGAAAATGATTTAAATACTTAGGAATAGTAGTTGAAATATCATAGATAATTATTAAAGATAACAAATAGTAAATTTAAGGAATTATTAACGATGAAAATTGTAAAATGAATAAATTCACACATCATGATTATAAAAGAAGTTCAAACGATCAAAACTATAATAACCTAATATTTAAAATTGAAAGATTTCATATAGAGAATTACTATTTTTAGAAGAATATAATTGAAAATGAATTTTAATAATATTATAAATTATGATTTTGGGATATCTATATTTTTTATACATGATATTAATGTACAGTAATTTATGTTAGGAAAAGATATTTGGGTGTTTCCTCTCAAATTCCTCATTATGGTCCACATTTGGTATTATGAAACTAATTTTCTCTATGCCACATATATAATAACAATTTGAGATGTTATATCATGATATAAAATTATTCATGCAATTTATAGATCAATTATAATCCCTCTCTTTTAATAGGATTTAATTTGACAACTACCCATGATAGAAGTTTCATTTTTCCTTCTCAATTATCATTCATTGGGACTAATGTAATATTCACCACCTATATCATTTTTTATACAATTATAGGGAAGTATTTAATCCATATTACTCAAAAAAAATTCCGAGTATTACATTTTTATATTATTATCCATCTAATATATTATTTTATATCACGAGTTATGAAAACCGTTTTCAAAACCAATTTTTTTTTTGTGGAAAATCCATCTCATGGTTAGTAAAGTAAACTTTTATATAGTTTTCCCGTAATTACATTGGTATTTAGATATTGGAATGTGGATGCATCTATGAAATTTATTATACTATGCAAAATAACAAAATAAATGGTTCGTTCTCCATTGAATCAATCATCCCATAGATGCATGGTGAATTATACTAAGACTGAACACCATGATAGAAACTCCTCGGATATATTATTTGGAATATTAACACTCTATTTATGAATCATGAGGATGTATATTTATTCTATATTATGTGGTATCCTACCAATTCAATATATAGATACTAATCATAGTCTGCCATATTTAACCCAACAAATTAATTGTTCAATTTCTTGTATATTTCTTTGATAATGGCATTTCATAAAATATTTATGACACCCCAAAGCTACTATGTTGATTAATTAATGTTCTCTAAGACAACTATAGTATTCCATTGAATTCTAAAGTACTATTTTCAATATTTTTCATTATATTAATGGAACTGTATTTAATAAATGAGAGGTCATTTAATGAATTGTTTGATATGTATTTTTTTATTATTAAAGTGAATATACTGGATATAATAATGTGATAGGTACTCCATAGAATTTTTATCCCCTTAATTCATTGATTAATGTTATGAGATAAATATTTTTTCCTTTTGTGTATCCATCTCTCATATTTTTAATATCTCTTGGTAAATCCCCTTGATACCATATATTGATTTTTGTCATTATACATTCCATCTGCATGGCACCATTGATTATATTTTTCAATGTTTCATTTATTGTTATGATATAACAAGACATATTTTATCCATTAATTATGGAATAATGTTTTTTATTTCTTCCATCCATATCACCAATGAACTGTTTATGTTATGTTAGCTTATATTTTGTGCTAATCCTTATATAGAATTCGATCTCACGTTTATTTTCATTTAGTTCCACATGAATCATGTAGGACAACTGTCTGTAATTTGAAAGGATATGATGGAAGGGATAATAATTTTCTTTTAGTTTGATCATGGTTTATCTTAATTTTTTAAATGTAATCTATATATGTATATATTGTCTTCCAAGAATATTATGATTTTGGATCCCCTGAGAACTCCAATATTATTTATTTAAAATATAATGTATCTACCAGGTCAAGGTTATTGGATATCATAATTTAGTATTTGGCGTTAGAGGAAGTTTGTTGGGAACAATGGGGACTAGATTTAGTGGAATCCAGTAATGTTTCACAAGTACTAAAAAAATATGAATGATTTCCAAGGAAAAATCTATAAGACATGGTAAAAATAATATTTTAGAATTCTATATCTTGAGAAAATTATATGAATTCAATTTTTTAGAGGTTATGAATAGATAAAAAATGATTATTATATATGAAGGGGGAAGAAAATACCTTATTATCAGGGGAAAAACACTATCTCATGATCGTTTTCTAGAGTGAAACATAGTAACTTTCTATAAGTAATTTATTGGAAATGTTGATGATCAAGTATGGTCAATGGATATGGAAAATATGATATGAATTGGTTATGTAACTATGGTATAAAAATTTAATTATTTTTTCTATAAGATTTACCAGGTCATCCACTAGATCATGATGTTGATTTCTCCAGTGAACACATTGTATATGTGCGGCCTATATGAAGAAATAAATAAATAGAGGGACCTGTTTAGTTGGTGGAGTTGAAGGAATATATCCATAGGTTTTGTGAAATGATATTTATAAACCCCATTTTTTCACCATCCGGACCCCCTTTTTATTCATGAATAATATGGAGGGGTATATGAGACTATGCATCAATTATATTGAGACAAACAATTTCTATAAAGAATATGTATTTTTACCAGGCATTGATGACATCAATTATTCACTTCAAGGAGTCCATTACTTATAAATGATGGATTTTGAATATTTTTATCATCTTATATGGGTGAATATGGTTGATATACCTAAGACAACATTTAAAATAATCTATGGGAATTATGACATATTTTAATTCATTTTGGATTGACTGATGAACCTTCTAACTTCATGGATCTATTTAACATAGTATTCAACTATTTTCATGGAAAAATATTGGTGTTACTCATTCATTATGATCTTGATATACTCTATGATATGTAAAGTCAATGGGAATCATCCAAAATTTATTTTTTATACCCTAAGTGAAATAAATTATATGAAAAAATTTGTAAGCTTGAATTTTGGCATAATGATGTTTCTTTTCATGGGCATATTGAATTCATGATTGGAAAATCTATTTAACATTCAAATATAACGGTATTGAATTAATTTCCTATATAATAGAACCAAAATGAGATCTTATGTTTATTGGGTTTAGTAGGTTAATATCGGTGGAATGTTCATGATTTTACTAGTTTTCTAAACTGTTTAAAAAGATACCATGTAATGTGGGTAAATTATCATGCTAAAGTGAATCAATAGAATGTATTGAAAATTTAAATAGGATACTTATTAATTAATTAGAATTAAAATTAACATCATGTAAGGAAATATTTATAATATATAGTGGTGTATCAAATAATGGACATTTCTGTTTCATTTTTTTAATGATAGTTTAAATTCCTATTCATCATGAAAATAAATAATCCATTAACAAAACAATAACACTAATTAATGTGAGATTTAATCCATAATATTTGTTTTTAGAATACGAAGACACTATATATGTGGTGAGAAATGCGATATATATATATATATATGTAACTTAAGTGTTTTAAGTGTAGCTTTTCTCAAAAGGAGATAAAAATGAGGAAAATATGTTGGTTGAAAGTACTCAAGGACTCTAATTTCTCAATAAAGAATGACCCTGGGAAGGAAAAGAATTTGTATGATACATTGATTTGGTGACACCATGGTGTGATGACTATGATGAAGAGAAATATGGAAATTATACATAGAGATCTAGTAAATATTGATATGGTGATTTCAAATAAATGAAATCCAACGTTACTTTTTTTTAGGAGTTTCAAAACAATACATACAAGAATAGATACACAATTACCAATTGGTTTATAAAAATAGAAAAAATAATAAAATGGTATTGAATGATACAAAATTTAAATATTTATTTTATAGAGATGGTGTTTTGATGTTTGGGAATATTTTATTTGATTTATCAAAACCAGATTTGAGTGAATAGATAGGTAAATTATATAACTCATATTTAATTATACACCCTAGTAATCAAAGGATGTTTATAGATATAAGAGAGAATATATGGTGAGATAATATGATTTGTTCAAAGAATTAAAATATTTAAATGATGAATTAAAACATCATATGAGAGTCATGAGACCTTTTCTTATACCTATATGGATATGGGACACAATTACATTGGATATTGTGATTAGAATCTCAAAGACTCGGAGGAAGAATGATTCTATTTGGTTCATCATTGATCATCTTATTATGTCATCTATTTTCATAGTGATAACAAATAATATAATACTTGAGGGATTCTATTTTCCATATATTAATGAAATCATATTTCATCATGGGGATGTTATATAAATTTTATCTAAGTGTGGTTTTCCGTTTGAATCAATTTTCTAGAAGTATTGTCACTTACCTCATTAAAATAAGATAAATTTATGCACTACTAATCATAACTAAACTAGTGGAATGTCTAAACGGGTTATTTTGAAATTGGAATACTTTCTGAGATAATGTTCTACTAACATCCAATGTATATGGTATCAATATCTATATTTTATTGAATTTCAGTACAATAATATCATCCATTCGAGTATCTATATATCCCCATATGAATCAATTTTTGGAAAGTTGACTCGTAATAAAACATATTTAGGATAGTTTTGAGAATTAATACTAGTTATATAATATATCCTAGAGGATAACACTATTAATCTATGAACTATTCAGGATCATATTAATGTAGCCTGGTAGAAATAATATAGTATTTGATGACTATTGAATGATTGACACGGATTCTCAATTTGTTTTCCACATTATTTATGATTTCACCATTGTAGGGGGATGAAATATTTGATAAAATGTGATGTTAAACACCAAAAACATTGGGAATTTTGAAATACTATATATATTTTTATTTGTGGCATGCCGATTGGTTATGATGAACAAATTTATTTAAGTACCCAATCTATTTCATGTTTTATTAATGTGGAAATATATGGACCATCCAATGCATGTTCTAACTTATTGGGTGATAGAGTTTGATGCTAGCCTATCTTATATAGATGGTCCTATATAAATTATTAACACCAAAGAGAAAATATTTCATAATTGGACAACTCGATTACAAAAACTCAATGAGAGAAATCACAATCTATAAGATGAAACCTTTGAGCATGAAGAATTTTTGAGGAAAAAATGTCATAATTTTCTCAATTTTTGATATATTAAAAAAATTTGGGGATGAAATTATTTTTGTTGGAGGTGAATGGGATACCCAATACCCCACTATAGTACTCAGACACCATATTTTGGTCTTTCGCATATTGAGTAGTAAAAAGTTAATTTATGAATGAGTATTTTAAAAATATGAATTTATTAATATATTAATTTTATTTTAAGGAAAATTAACATCAATATTTAATTCAACAAATTTAAATTATGTTATGATAAAATTATTTTTCAGAAGTATTTATTTTTATGTTCATATTGAAAATACCATTTTTTTAAATATAATCTATAATGACATATCTAACATGTAATAAACATATATAACTCACAAGAAAAATTATTTAATAAAACAAGTATTTACAAAACAATTTTATTCATTTTGAAATATGAATTCAATAAATATACAGTCTTTCTAAATTATTTAGAGATAATTAAAATTTTACATTAATAAAATAAAGGATTTGGGTCTTTTCATTGAATCAAGTATTTTCAATGTGGAATTTGAATTTTTATTTTTCCATAAATCAAAATAAATTCTACTTGTTTTATAATTAATTATTGTCATCATTAAAATCATTATATAATATCATTTTATCTTATATGTTAAATTTAAGTCTTCAAGACATTAATTTCATAAATGACATTTTATGTGATTATATGTTCATTTTCTATAATATTAGTATTTTACTCATTTTGAAATTTTATTTCATAAAATGAGTAATAAAAATAAAATCCTAACGTAAAAATTATCTAAAATGAGAAATATTAATCATATTTTTTAATAATTGACTACTATTTATAAAATTTATTTGACAATGAAAATGTACATTATGGATAAAGTTAAAAAGTTAAAATAAAAAGAACTACAACACCCAAAGCTTTCTAGAAAAGTATGTATTTAGTTGATTTTATTTTATACTCTCTATTCCCTCATTTTTCCCTTATTATATATACTGACCCTTGAGTAGTAACTTCAAAATATTGTAAATTTATTTGATACTCCAAAAACTAACTTTCCCTTGACATAGAATTAAGAAACACTCAAACCACTTCAATACTCACCTATCAATTTAAAATCTCCCAAAAATATTAACATTTTCTCTAAATAAAACCCTCAAATACATTAAATATCATATGTCACCATTATATATCATAAGTATTTCATATCAAATGAGAATTACTAGTAAAATTCAAGTCTCCGATATAAGTATTATCTACTATATAGGGTTTTTTAATTATATTAAATTTTAATTTTAATAGGAACACAAATTAAAAGATTTTAGAATCATTTATTCAGTTAAATGATACTATATTAAGGGTATTATCAATGTCTATTCATAAATCCTATCCATTAATAAATAATATATCATCATTCATGTGTACGTGTGGACTACCACCACCATGAGACAAAAAAATCATTTTCATCCCCATACATAATTGAGGGTTACTAGAATATTATAAATAATAAATATTTTTTCATGATGTCATTAATGTTATAATATGATATATTTGGGATCCTAGTAATGGCATGATTAAATAACAGATCTTATAGACTTTAGTCACTTAAAACATGCACGTTATGTGGAATATATTATATTATAATTATGTTATATGTTTATAAAAATTTCATATTATAATGATTAAAATATAATACCAATACACCACTTTAATAAAAACTACATGGAAACATTAAGTCACTACAATAATGATATTATAATAAAAACACCTCATAATCATTAATTAAATCATGGTATATTATTGTTTGGGCTAGTTTGACCACAAACTTGAACTATACAATGAAATTATAAAATAAATGTGTACGAAAAAAACATTAATGGTATTTAATAATATATATGTGTAAAATATGATCCTTTTTTAGGTTAGATATTTTATATAACATATATATATATATATATATATATATCAATTAAAAAACACCCTTCAATCATTACATATCATCGAATAAAGCTAGTTATCGATTTCCAACTAAATGATAAAGATAAAAAAACTAATGAAAGGATGTTAAAACATCATAAATAGTTTTAAAACATCCTTTATAGTAACAATAATTATGTAGTGGTTAATGAATTTCGATGAATAATTAAAAAGAATAAAATATTATAAAACTGGCACAAATAATGAAAAATATAAACACATGATGTGTAAAATAATTAGATTTTATATTGAGAATAAAAAAAATATGCAAATGGATAATGGAAACAGACATGTGTAAGATAATAAATGAAGTGGATAATATTGGTATTTTTATGATATATGAGGTTAATGTATGTTCATAAAATTCAGGACATGAGGTAATGGTTGTCCATCTCAAATTATTATCATTGAGACATTTATCGTATTATGATCCTAATTTATAATATTTGGTGTATATAATGCATATTTTAGTTGTTATATAATGAAATTATATTAATAATTTTAGTTTAATTTAAATTTGAAATACCCAAGTTCAAAATATATTTATTTAATTTCTACCTAATCCATAAGTGGGGTTTTACACCTCAATTTTATTTATATGGGACTCATGTTATATTAATATTTTATTAACTATTGTGAGTTTCATACAATTCTATGGAATAATTATTACTCTATTATCATTAAATTTAATTTATTTACATGTCTATATTTTTCACCCTACCATATATTCTTTTTAATCAATTGATAGGAAAACCTTTGTAAAATAAAATAATTTCCATTATAGATAATCAATGTTAAATTTACTAAAATAAAATTGTCTATAGTTTCATAAATATGCATCAGTGTGAAGATACTGAGAGGTGAATTCATCTGTCACATAGATACACAAATCGGTAATTAGCCTAATAATAGTTGGTTGGTCACTGAATGAATTATAACCATGATGCAAGATGAATTGGTCTAATACTACACACCCAACTAGAAAATATAAATATCTATTCTTTAGAATATCAATTATCTCATTATAATCCATATGAATGAGTTTTACTCAAATCTAATTTGTATCCAACTAATGGAAACTATTTATCCAATTACTATATTCCATGGAGAAAAAAAAACATATTATAATTACCCTCTCATTTATATTTGTTTGACAAGATTAATTCAAACTATATTTAGGACACCCCACAACATCTAAGTTGATTATAGGATGTTCTTAGAGAACTCTAAAGTATTCCATTGTATGTTGACGTATTTATTTTTAGTGTTTTCATTATTAAAATTAAACATTATTTCAAGTAGTGATTTCATTCTTATATAATGTTATTAGATTTTTTGTTGACACTTATAGTGAATAATGTTTTCTTAATCATGTGATGTGTGGGGAATAATATTATATATCCCCTTGATGAGTTATCTTGTATCAGGAGACAAAAAGGGTTTAGTTTTTATTTATCTCTAGACTTATGTTATAATTGTCCCTTGAAAATTACATGATATCATGTCTTGACCATTACCATTATTCATTTCATCAATATGATATAAATTATTATTTTAATCCCTATTTTCATTTATTTTTATTTATATAATATTCTCTCAGTTCCAGTCAATTATTTATTCATATTTTTTATTTATTCCTTCATTATCACATATCCCTTGATTATGTTAACGTAGAATATATTGTGTGATATTTCTTATTGAGTAACTGAGATCCCCCCTTATTTTTTCCATTACCCTAGAATCCTAAAATGGAAATATGTGTAATTTTCCAAGATATATCATAAGGGTTGAATATCTTCTCTGAATGTGAACATTTTGTATATGATTCTTGCATATGTATTGTGTGTATGTATCTAGTCTCTTAAGATTATTTTGAAATTGGATCCATCAAGAAATCAACTATTTATCCAAACAATGTAATATAACTTCTAGCCTCAGATTTTTGGATTTTGGGATTACACAGTGCAGTAAACAGTGGTGGTGGGGATGACACTGGGATGGAAGAGATGCATTACGAGACGGTCTTTCATCTTGATATAAATGTTATTAAATAATGATTAATTGAAGTTTATTTGAAATAATGTTATTTATAATAGTTTTCGTTTACATGAATCAATTTTAATGTCAACACTACATGTCCATATTTTTTCTTGTATCCATGGATGACTCATAGTGTACCTAAATAATTTATGAAATGGTAATTTAAGTAAGAGTTAATGGGAATGTATAATGGTGGTATCATAATGATGATTCTAGGATTTTGAATACCAATGGTTATAATACAATGGATATTTAATTCAAATAATAAAACGTTAAACATAGAAATAGTTAGAATATAATATTATTAAAAGATATTGAATTAATTTTTATTTTATTTTATGCATGTGTGCTTGTTTGAGATTTAAATCATAGAAGTGGCAGTCGAGTGTCTTTTATGATAGTTCTTGTAGATGTGTCTTATGTCTATGAGATACCCATTGTGTTTGTTATGTTTTATATTCTAATTAATATAGATATCATGACTGTTAACACCATACACTTTAGGGAAACAAACACATAATTGTTTTGGCGGTGTTTTTTTCAACATCTAAGACTTTGATGTAATGGATGGATGAAATTTCAATCTGACCCACCCCCTATTTTTATATAGTTTTGTGTATAGGTATATATTATAATTTAATTAATTAGGGTATATTGTGTGTCACAACATTGTCTGTGATATCTCTCTCTCTTTTACAATCAATTTATTTTCATGTTGTAATTGTTTGAGGTTACAAAAAAAATACAATTATTTGGTCATGGTGAATATAACTTCCCATAAGTGTACATGCATGTGCTATGATGAATAGAGTTATAATTTATTTGGATGGGTTGTTTTGGTTTCAAGATATACTCGTGGTTATATCATGGTATAATGATAAGGTGGATGTGTTGGGATAGAATGGTTGTTCAATGGATTTGATAAGTATGAACATGTCACAAAATGGTATATAGAAGGTATGATAATAGGAATTGAGATATTTGGGTTTGATAGAGACAAACTAGTGGGAAATGGGATGCATAATACTGTCATTTATAGAAATTTTTTTGATATATATTATTTTACTTGTATTCATTACAAGAAATGTGAGCCCTAATGTGGATGGAAAAAAATATTTACCTACATAGGTGATGAGTTTATATCATTTTCTTTCACTGAGATTTAGTGTAACTCATTAAAAATTTTCACAAGAGGTTTCTGTGATGTTTTTACTAAGTATATTTTTTTTGATAAACCAATATTTATAAAAACTTCATATATTAAGTATCTTGTTATAGATCAATATACACATTACTAGCATGGAAGAGTTATTCAGGAGTTGATGGTATAAGTGTTTAATGTCTATAAATATTTTTGTATACATTAAGTGGTATCTATATATATAAAATATTGCATTTACTTGGTTTCATGATTCAATAATCATAGTGTTGGTTCGTGGTTTTACATATTATCTATTATTTCTTAATCTCCTATAGTGGTTAATTCCCCCCATGTTATTGTTTTATATACCCTCTTTTATAGTCTCAACCCCATTGACAATTGTAAGAAGGATTTTAAGATAATTATATCTCTTTCTTAATTGTCGAATAAGGAGGGGAACTGTAGAAGAAATGGGTTCCTAGAAAAGTATTTTTTTTATCTAATACTGAATTATTAGGATCATTTGGTGGAGGGACTCTTTGTAATTCCTCAACAGATTCCTGATTATCTTTTATAGTTATAGTGGGTGGATCAAGAGTTCCTTTAACATCTACTTTGTAGAAGGGTATATGTGAATAGGTAATGGAAAAAGTAATATTATTCCGACCATCTAATTGAGTGAATAAACAACCATGTAAATTCATTTTTGATAGATTCTATATAAATTTCTAGGATGATAATGAATCCTTACAAAAACTTCTAATTAGACACATTGATATATTATATAAATTTAATCAATAAAACACAATTGTATATAAATTTTTTGGAAACAAAATCATGACTTTATGAGAATATCTTAGGAGAGAGTGTATGGAAAAATAATGGTTCTATTTATTTAATATATGCCAATAATTTTACTTTATAAGTGTCCCTATTAGAATTTTCTTATATCAAATCAAACTCAACTAATGATATAGTGGAATCATAAGTATAAACATCTTTAAGAGCATTATTCAATGTTATTGATCTATATAAATTATATAAAAATTTAGATCTATAAGACCTATCATATAATCAATATAATGAAAAATAATTTGATATTATATAACATTATTTAATCAAGTCTCTCTTGAAGAGACAACATTATCCCCCAAAAAATTCATAAAATTAGATACTGATTTTTTTCATAATCCTGATTCATTTCTATATAATTATATTGGGAATGCCTAAAATTCGACATGATGTCCCATTTTATCTTCTAATTATTATCTAAATATACAATACATCATTATGGGGAACAAAAAATTTCATTTGTAGTAACTAAATGTGGTGAAACAGATTTTAACTCTTCTTGACGATAATCATTCCCTTATAAACAAGAATTAGGTCTGAGACCTTTGATGAAATTGAACTAATCTATTATCAATAATTTATTTAAATCAATTTACCTCTTCAAAATAATATTGAATAAAACTATATAATTTTTTTTCATACCATGTGATGATTTATATTTTCAAAATCATTTTTTTATTCCATTTTTCATTAACACATTAAGTTTTTCTATGGATTATTTATGATTTTCCTTTTAACCATCCATTTCTAATTGAAATAAGATAAATTAAAAAAAATTCCTACAAAGAAATTATGATCATAATTAAATAATGTAGAGTATACTTCATATTTTTTTATGATTATTTTACCATTTACACTCCCCTAAGGTACGGTTCAATCGTGACTACTTTCTTCTTTCCATCCCAAATAAAATGTTTATCTTAATTGATTTCATTATTGAATCCAAAAATTTAATCTCCTCTAAAACAACTAGACAAAACTCTACATTATCATTATTTTACCAACTATTAAAATAATTAATAAGAAATATCATCAAAAACTCAAAGAATATCAAAATTGAAAAATGAATTATCTAGAATAATAATGACCTTCTTTTTACCACCATACAAAACTATTAGTGTTCTATGTGGTGCATCAAGTTCTAAGTTATACGAAGGTAATAAAACATCAAAATAATCTACTAATTATTTTTAATCCTTGGGTATAGAAACATAAACTAAATTAATCTCTACCACATCTTGTTAAAAAACATTCTATTATTGGGGAACCACATTCTCAACACATTATTTATCTTCATAAATGGGTGAAGGAATCTCATTTTATATTAATTGTTTATTTATTATTCATATAATATATTCATCTATTTATTGTGAATCTTTAAGATCATTTCAGACAAGAATAGTTTTTTATCATCTTGATCTAGTTTTAGAGAATATACCACATCATTGGCTACATGCAATTGTATAACATCCTCAATATCAACATATTTATATAAATCGATATTTCTCCTTCCATAATTAGTATTATATTCTATACAACCATTATGATATTCCAAAATGTAAAAAATAATTATTATATACTTATCATAAGTATCATTAGGAACATCAGTATTTACAATTCCTTTAGCATCATTGTCCTTGGTATTTTGAACTTTTTTGTCTTAATGACATGTTGAGGCATAACAATTTTATTTTTTTCAAGGAAGAAACCACTAAGAATGAGTTGTATTATTATTAATATTTTATTCATATATTTAATGATCATGTTTTTCAATAAATATTCCTAAATTTAAACACTATTATTTATCAATCCAAATCTAAAATTGTTTATAACACAAATCATGAATGGAATAACGTCAATCAGATTAAATTATTTTCATTTAAAATCCTGATATGAAATCATTCCATGTGGATAAAATCATAAATATTTATTATTGATATGGTAAAAATAACATAATATGAACCTATGAAAATTTATATTGTTATCAGCGGGAAAGTAATAAAATAGAAAAATGTCTACAATCAATATCTTTTCCCATTCTTTTTTAATATAAAAACTTATATTTTTAGTGGATGTAAGAAAAATATTCCAATGATGCACATGATCCACACTAGGATTATTCTCTTCAATTGAGTCCTCTATTAGAGAAGACATTATATCAGTGGTACTAACTTCATCTACATAAATAATGGGTTAATCTCGTAACTCCACTACAATTGACAAATAAAAACATCAACCAAAGAGACTAAAGAATTAAAAAACTCTTTATAGTTAACCGTCAAATAAAATAGGTATCCATTGAATGGAAAACTAAACGTATCATGAGTATAATATTTTTAGAATATATTTTTTAAAAAACTCTCTCAATTTTCCATTGAAAATGAATTCCTATACATGAAAATCTAACACATTATTCAACATGAAATATGATTGATACATCTAATGGTAATTCATATAATTTTCACACCGAACCTTTGAAAGAAAATTAGCTCACTTCAAAAATAAATGTAATAAAATTTTATCATCACATAATATTCCCCATATATGGAAAAGACAAGTTTATTGAGGTTCAATGGTTTGAGGATTATTTTTTGGATGGTATGGATATCAGATAGAAGACTTTGAAGTTTGTAAATGATTGAGTTTTTCAGGAAGAATATTTATAAAATAAATTTGATAGAATATTAGAAGTAAATAAAATTTATTTTATAGACGAAATAAATAAATAAAATCATAAAAATAATAATCTTGTGTGTCACATTGTGATTTCATAACATATATAAATAATGAAAGGAAGTGTAATTAGTAAAAACTATTCATTTAAATTTAATTATTATCGTGAAAAATTATAAAAAAATATAGAAGAAAATATTATATTATATAACATTGAATAATACTAATTAGTTTTTAGTGAAATCAATTCATTTAGGGGTATGGGTTTTAAAAAAATGTACTATTTGATTTTTTGTATTTATGAGCTCAACTGAAATATCCCCCTTTTGTGTGATCTCTTACAAATGAGAAAATAATTCTATATTATTAAATCATGATTCTCTTATTCGACTCTATGATTTTTTTAGAGTTAGTGTTATTATTTCTTATTGGAAAATTTAAAAATTTAACTTTGAAAACCATTAATTGTCTATTTAATTTACAATAGTTATGAAAAAAACTACCACCTACACCCTATTTTTAATCAAAAGTTGATAATTCAATTGAGAGTTCCTTTTTTATTGACTAAAAATATAGTGATCTATATTAATAGTGTTTGTTTCCAAAATAAATGTTTAAATATAACATAAACCCTCCAAATTCAGCATATAAATATGAATTCAACATAAATCCATAAAGTTAAAAAATGTATAAATTAAGGGAAATAGATAATTTTAAATATAAAAAACTCTACCGGATGTAATAAACTGAGATTAATTATGATTCTATGAATATAAAATATAAAACATATGGTATGTATATTGTTTAATTTATAAAAAGTTATATATAGAAATATCTTATTTGTTTTTCTATGAATGTTGTTTTCCACTTCTTTAGTATCACAATGCCAATCATGATATATATTAGAAATCATAAAAGTTTCATATATCATACAGTTTTATGATATGAACCTTTTAATTTAAACAAATATTTATTTTAATTTATTTAACTCATTTTATAATTCTTTTTGATATATTAAATATATATAAAATTATAGTTACTAACTCTCCCTTCAAGCACATCAAAAGTAAATTTTCCACTAGTTATAAAAAAATCATTATAATATTTATAATTCATTGAATTAAAAAAATCCTAATCATAAATTTGAATAAATAAAATATATTTTCAATTCGTTTCATAAATAATTTTTGGCCTTCCATGAATGGAAAAAAACTATTTGGTAAATTAGTAGAACTAGTCCATTCATTCCAGGTCTATGTTTCTTAGTTAATAATATATATATATATGGAAAAAAATATAGAAAATGGGTATTTTCAAGACCTAATGTATTTTCAACCTAAACATCCTTTATAATAGAACCATTTACATCATCCGTGGTGCATATTTAATTATATTCATATTTTTTAGGATTAAAAAATTATAAAATAGTATATAAATAATCATTGATTATTTTATCATATTTAAAATTATAAATTAGTTAGAAATGTGTTATTTTATAGTTTCTAATGGGTGGGTTTTAAGAGGCTCAATAATTATATGAAGTACACTTTTAGGTTGAGTGGTTGGAAACTTTCAAGACCTTTTTTATCTATGATCATGTTCAACATCATTAATTATTTTTTCAAACAGTGTTACATGTCTAATGTTATTCATTGAATCACATATGCCAACAATTTGGTCCTTTTATTAACAAAATTTATATTTCAATCAAATATCTGACATGTGTATTCTTAAAATATTATTACCCATTAGTTAAAACTCTATATTATTTCGATTTAGTAAAGTAAAATATGAGGATCCATTTATCGTTTTTTGGATTTAATAGAAAAATATTGTCATTAGTGTTCAATATATAAACTTTACATAACAAAATTATGTTATAAACATTTCAATTTTTATTATTCCATAACCAATAACGTGGTTTGTTAAATAGAGGCCTTATTAAAAATTAGTTAATTTTATCACATTCAAAGTTAGCATCTTTGATCTTAAAATTAATTAGCATTTTATTTTAACATAAAATTGTTTTAGCATATTCATTCAAGTTCCTATTCAGTATTTCAAAAATATAATTTTATTTACTTTTTATTAGTGTGTAAAATGTGTTTATAATAAGAAAATTTTAGAATAAAAATTATTTCCATTACTCTAAAACACTCAAATATAGTTACATCGTAATGAATTTTTTTTCAGACATTATAATTGGATGTTGTTTTGAAAAAATTAATAAAAACTGAAAATGTTATAGTTTTAGGAATCCAAAATTAATCCCATGTAAATATATAAATACTATTAACTAGTATATAAATAATATATTTCTTATGAAGGGTTCCAGTTTTAGACGTACCAAAAAATTCAGGTGGCCATGTTCTAGTGGAATCTATGTAGTATCCTCTTTGATTAGTTTAATAAACGATTTGTTTCACTTTCCCATTTGACATGAATTATATATAATTTTTTTCCATTTTTTATGGTGGGAAACATGTAATCATATTTTTTTAAATAAAATTCACAAATTATAAACCTTATAATTTCAACCTCTTCAATACCAAATCTAAAATTAATTAATTTCTATATTGAATTATTTCATATTTTTTAAAAAAGGGTGGTGATATAATGTGTAAAATTTTCCATTTATAGGTTACTTAAATTTATAAATTTTAAATTTAAATCTATTATAAATGTAAATAGAATATCCATCACCACTATTTTGAGAAATAATTTTCATTTTTTGATGAGATCCATCAATATAATGAAATTTTGGAAGGTATATTGAGTCTTGATTTCCAAATTATCCAAATCCAATAAATTTTTCTTAAGTATTATTACCAAATGTAACATAGACTACATGAATCATTAGTAATGAGTTTAAGTCTAAAAAATATAAATATATTTTCCATGAAAATATTCTATCCAGTTACCATTTATCAATTTTTTCCTTGTGAATTTTTGAATAAAAAAATTAATTAAATAAGATATTATTTTTATAACTAAATTTCCCTGAATCCACCATTATTATCTTATAATGATTTTAAAACCAAAATCATGTTACTGTGTCATGAAATTATAGTTCCAATTTTATATATGTTTTTATAAATAATGGAATGTATAACACAACAATATGGGGATTTTTTAGACTATTTTTTTATAATTTCCTTTTATATAGTAGTGGGAACAAACAACATTGGATATGTTTTTATTAATTTTTATTAATTATATATATAATTTTTATACATTATTTATTTACCTTAATTACTACCTTTTCATTATTTAATTTTGATTTTTTTCCAATATATTTATTTGTGGTCTCACTCGAACAAGGAGACTACTCCTAAAGAATCATATGGGTATTTTACCTCATATGATAATATTTTTAATTTTCATTCATATATAACCCATGTAGAGATAGGTGTATTTTTTTCATTTGTTGTAAAATATAATTTTGTAAATATTACTTTTCACAACTAAATAAATAAATAAAAATATTAATTGATTGATTTTTATTATATAAAATGTTTACATTCTCATTATATTTTGTTGAAATAAACATTTAATTTTTCATTTGTTCATTTCTAATATTCATATTTTGATAATTATTAGTAAACTGGTTAAACTTATTCTTTCTATTCATTGAAACAGAGTATATATTAATCATTATTAATACTAGAATCCGAGATAGAAATATAGTCATTATTGGATTCTTCAGAAGAAGTCTATTTTAAATTTCATATGTTTCTTATTTTTCATAGAATTATCAAATTTTATATGAATATGTTTCTTATAAATTTTAATTTAAATATTATGTGGAAAACTATGATTTATATGTACATAATTCATTTACCCATTCCATCATACATCCATTTCCATTCCACCAAAATATTCATATTTATTTTAGTGTTTATTAAATCCTATCTACTTCATAAAACTCATTTTGAACATCCATGACAATTAAAAAAGTTAAATACAATTAGAATATATAGAATCTCTATACCTATATTAATATGACATGAATTTTTAGATTTATTATAATTTAATTAAATATAAAATTTCAAATAAATACAATAATTAATTATTAACTTATAATAACATTATACAACATCCATTATGGATCCATATATCTCCAATGTTATTTTAAGATTAATTAGTTTATAATCCTCAATCAGAGTGGATTATCTAATTGGAATAGATAAAAAATTCCATTTCGTAGATAAAAACATATGAAATTTTAATTGCATATAGGATTCAATAACATGAGTTTCTATGGAAGAAAAAATATTTAAATTTCATTAATTACATTCATTAATTAAGGGGATTGTTTCACTGAAATGTATCCTAAATTAATCTAATTTTAGTTTAGTATTATTTTTCCTTCTTTTAACGATATTATATGGTCCATCATAAGCAATAGAGACAGTTTCCGACATCCCAAATATCATCAGTAGTTGGACGTTTCAAAACCTAGTTATACTATTCAAGACCTAGAAAATATATAATAGAAATAATTTAATTGGAATTTCAATCATATTCAGGATCATTTTTTCATATTTTAGTTTCTTCTATAGAAATTTTATAAGGGCTGATCACATTCATACCAACATTTTAGATAATTTTCTCAATGTAAATGATCATATGAGCCTTAGAACAACTATATTTTTCCTTATTAAAATAATGATACATTCCAATTGATATTCTATCTATCTTTTAGGTCATTACAAAAACATAGATAATGGGAATAAATAATTCAATTAAAAAGATTTCAAAAAAAAAATATCTTCCATCAATACCCATTATTTAAACTAAGGTGTTTAAAAGTAATTCATAGGGTCGTTTCATTAATATGAAATTTATTGTAAAAAAATGACATCATTAAATTTATTCCAATAAGTCCATTACATCAGATATTACATATAAAATCGAGATAAACCTAACTAAAGATAAGGTTATATATAATTTTATAATGGACTATATAAAAAGGACTTTTACATAATAGATTCGTCAATAAAATAATGTATGTATAGTTTTTTAAATAAACTAGTCCATTTCATTGGTATAATCATTATGATTATAAGAATATCCAATTCATAAAAAGTTCCAAATATAATTTTCATGAGGATATTCCATAATAATACATATCCATGGCCATCCCATAGAACATAGTATAGTATGTTTTGAAGTTACAAATTATGAGAGTTTTAAAAGAATGAATTGGGTCTGTTGATAGTTGTTGTAACCAACTGAAAGAACATGAAGCGATTTTCTGGATTAAATATGTTTTCAATGTGTTTCTCCAAGATATTACTTTACCAATAATATATATACATCAATAAAGAAAAAAATAATTCTATATTTAATGAAATTTAACTTTGTAAATGAAAATAACATCTATATAATATAACTAAGATTACTGCAGGGGCACTGGAAAATTATAGAATCTATAATTTATGAGATTTAGTTAGTATCATTTTAAATATAACTAAAAGAAGGAATAACGTGACTAAAATTATTTCATGTATCTTTTCTTGTTATTAAGAAGGTGAAATAACTGTGATATCCTTAAAAATTTAATAATGAACACTATTTTTCATTTTCCCCATGAAAATATATGAAATTCAAATGGTGTAGAAGTTTATCATACTATTAATCAGATATTAAAATAACCAAATAAAAATGATATTTTATACTAATTGAGGAATAATTACTTCCCTAAAATATAAATGGTAATATTATCAGATTGAAAAAATTTATATTCAAATACCCATAAATTATTGATAAATATTTTCTTCATCATAATAAATTACCTAGTAATATAAGAATTTAATTTTTCAATGAATATTCTTCTATATAGGATATTATATGGTGTAAAATATTTGAACTAGTCATAATATAATTTTTTACACAAGATAATTATGATACACTATTCATGTAATATATTTTCAATTATTGATTATATTTTAATAATGCGTAAGAGAATTGAACCACATTCGATATTTCCACACACTATAAGATATTTACCTATTCAAAATAATATGATTGTAAGATTCTCTAGGCTCATAATCTAATTCATAAAATAATTTTACATATATAAGATACTTCTCATATGTTATAAGATGTTTCTTCAAAAGAAACAATTTTTATTCTTCATGCAATATAATTTATATTTTATGATATTTTGAATTCTAACATTCCAATTTTGAACAAAGCCATATAATAAATTTCTTTAGGAACATAAGATAATTTATCTTAATTAATTTTTTCCAAGAAAAATGAAATAAAACATGAGGAAAACTTAAATAATATGTTACACATTAGAAAATACTAATTATTAAACTAAAACTACATAATATTATTCTAATAGAAAAAAATGGGGATTGTGATCATTAAAATATTTGATTGTTTTAATATTCTGGAACAAAATAACTACATTCAACACTATCACACCTCACTAAATGGTATGGAATTGATGTGAATTAGTAATTTTTTGGAATACCGTCAGAGTGTGAGTTTATGTGGCATGATTATCATTATGGGTGTGCTACTATATGTTTTCCCTTATATATATGAATACAAGTTTTTTGGAGTTTTTTGTGTAGGGAACCTATTATATTTTGAAATTGATAGAAATATTATACCTACATATTAATTTTTTTAGTTTTGATTTTATTGTATTTGGAAGAGGATATAGTGAGAAACTCGATTTTAGGAAAATAAAGAGTAGAAATTATAAATGAAAAATAGTTATGTATAATATATGTTGAGACTTTATTATAAGATAATTATTTAGTATTTTTTTAGTTTTAGACCATGGTTTATTTTCGTTATCGATGATGTGATTATATATTCTGATTTCACTACATAATTTATTTTTCATTAATGATATTTAATTGAATATTTTTTCATTATTGTGTAAAATACTAATTATGGAGATAAAATAAAAGTAAATTTTACAAAAAAAATATATTTATTCATGATAATGGTGTTATTATGTTGTGATATTACAATAACCAAGGGTGGTGAAAATATTATATTATTTGTAGTTTTTTCCAAATTATACTGAGGTATATAAGTAGTTTTTAGTTATATTATAAATTCTGAATTTGGAAGTTACTTATATATAATTATTGTTTCCTTTTATTTTAGTTATGTTGTATGAAATTCATGTAATAAAACATGTTTATGATTTTAGTTAAAAATCCAATAGATTTTATCATGGTTTAGTGGTTTGTATTTTATTTTGAAACATTACATTGTATTATTAACTAGTAAATGGACCCTATTTTGTAACTGATATCCACAACACTAGTATCATTCTTGTAGCTTATTGGAGGTAGAATTTTTGGGGACACTTGGTTTTATCACTCTATCTAGTATAGTCTTAATGGAATAATGTTATGAAAGAGTTATATCAATACACTTTTTGGTTATAGGAATGATGTTAGTGTCTACCAAATGTGTGATAGTGGTAATTTTAATAAAAACTAGGTGAATTGTCTTAAAATATAACAGTTCATTTGGATAGGCTAGATATTAATACATCAGTCATGGTAACTAGAAAACATATACATAATGTAATTGATATTATGTTCACAAACTCGATTACTTAGATCATTAATTACAAGATAAATTTTGGATGGTACGTGCATAATATATTTTTGATGATTTATATGTGTGCATAGTGACATAATCCTTCTAAACATATCATTATAGTATTTTTAATTGTAATTTTCAATAAACGCAACACAATGACACTGTGGAATAGTGTCAATGTAGTACTCGGTTTATAATACATTAAAAAGGTATGAAAAATATTATTTAATTATCCTTAATTAGCTCTTAAATAACATTGAGATCATAATTATATGAAGGATCACCTGGTTAATACATAAATTAATGAAATGATTTATAAATCCTAGTAAGGAAATAAACAAGGTAATGAGGCATAAAATATCAGTAAGAAAGAATAAGATGATATCAAAAAAATCATGAATAATGATATATAATTTTAATATAAACAGAATGGAATCATAAGATCAATGAAACAAAGAAATTAAGAAACAACATCAAACATAGATTAACCATACGATAAGGCTAACTTATAAGACAACATCGCATGGTTGATAGAGACCCATCATTGATTCTGTTTTTTCCGTAGTCTCATACATTAAATATCATGATAGAGAAACATTACCTAATGGAATAGATAAAAAACCAGTGGAACATCATAAGATGTACATGATTATGTTTCCCAGATAAGGATAAAAACATAAGTTATAAAAATTAAGATTGGCCATGGATTTTTTTTAGAAAACTATGTCATATTGCATAAAAAGGCAATATAATAATGGTTTCAAAGAAATAAATGTTTTCATAATTATGTTTCATTTATAAACACATTCCAAAGAAAATTTATTCAATGTAATGTGATATATTCATAATGAGTAGCCAAACCCCTTTCAATGTGTAACACATATGATTTGTTTTAGGAAATTAGGTAACTAGGATTTAAAGAGGGAAATTGCATAATAATTTCTACAAAATAATAAATGAACTAACTTGGTTTTACCTGATAAAATGATGAATTTTAAAAATATGGATTTTTTAAAACATATTAATGTGTGGTAATTTAATTTTTATAATAAATAATGTAGTTTCTTTTAATTGAGGGTTTTTTAATTAGAGAAATTAAGAGGGGATCCATTATATCATATATACCGCCATAAAATATAGGAGAGTTAAACTTGTTATATATTTGTGGGAAATATATAATTAATTTATAAAAATTATATAAATTTAATTGAGAGAGAATTTTAGGTAAAGAGAGAGATAGAATGTGTATCTCAATGAAATAGTGTGTTTAGGGAGATCCACCACCTTAGGTTTTGGAATCATTCTTCATGTGAGCATGTGTCTATAAAAATAAATTTGAATTCATTATTTAATTAATTGATCTCATTTCCATCTCTATTGTATTTACTATTAATATATTGTGTTCATTTATGAATTTTGTAATGATATATAATGTTTGATTTCATTGTTCTAAGGGAATTTGTTTCATTGTTCCAAAATAGGTTCACATGTGTAAAATTATTGAAGTTCATGTCAAATGAGACCAAAAAACTAGGAATTAAATAAAATGATATTTATTTAAATATTTAAATTAAAATGGATTCTAATATCCTCAAATTATTTACATATTTTAAATTCAATTGGAAAACATGATAAAGATATCCAGTTAGTTAATTTAGGATATTTTTCTTTCCATCATGAAATAGTTTTGTCTTATTTTTATTATTTCCATATATTCAATAAATAATGTGAAAATGATTATATAATTTTTGAATGTAAATTAATAAAATTATAAGTGATTTTAGTCCTACTATGAATGTGGTAATGGAAAACTATAACTCATCATCCAAGGAGATAATGAACCGACATAATATGGGTAGTGGTTTCATTTATAGAATTTTAGGGGAAGTGAAGAGGATGGTTGATATTTTTCATTTATAATTATAATATTCTATTATATATATATGATATATTTGGTATTATTTCATGTAGGATAATGGAGGTGATGAGAATGTAGAAGAAGAATTGAATCTAATAGAGGTAGTTTGTAAATATTAACTCTTGAATGTCGTATCCTCGAAAAATCATTAGGGAATGTGGAATTGGAATTTTGTTGAGACCAACGTTAATAAGAATTGCGGTAGTATATTGGAAAGGTAATTGTTTATATGTTTTAAATGATTAATGTATTAGTAGTAGTGAGGATACGACAATGTGAGTGGAGGTATTTATAAGAAGAGAAGAGGGGTGTTTATTTATATTTTATTTATTAGTTTTTTAATTTTGATGTAGAATACATATAGTATTAATTTTTATGTCTATATACAGTAAATGGGTAATGTGAGTTAGAACTAGTGGGTTCATACATATTTCATCACTAGAAAATTCATGTATTTAGCTAATAATGTTAAATACCTTATTTTATCATATTTTTATAATCACTATAAATTTTTCTATCATAGAAAAAACAAAAAATTCACCTGAGCCATTTATAAACATGTATATTTCAATTATTATATGAATTTTATGAAAATATTTTACTAATATGACAGTTGAAATTTTTAAATAAAATTATCATTAATTTGTAAAATAATTTTTTTTTATTTTGATCAATTTTCAAACCCTCTAAAAAATTACTTATTGTGTCATAAAATTATCTTACCATTTTAATAACATAGAATAATAATTTATAGGATCATTTTGTAATACAAAAATTTCATTTAAATAATTATATTTATTATAACAGTGTAATTAAAAATTTTATGTTTTACAAAAAAGACATAATTTATCATTTCTAAAATTGGTATTTAATTTTCCATAGGATAAATATATCTTATTTTAATTTAATACGTTACTTAATAATAATTTTACATGTTCCTATGTGAGGAAAGTATTGTAAAGGATACATTACTATTTATATGGTTAGATTATTATTATAATTTTTCAGTTACTATTATTTGGGTCAAATTAATATTCAACTAGAATGATTTATAATAGTCATATGGGTTTCATACTTCTTATAAATACATCAAATTTCATTAATTATTAATTCAAATATATTATCTCAAATTCTAATTTATGGTTTCATTTTCAATATATATATTTTATTGCTAATATTTTTTCCACATTTCTAAAGTGTTTTTTATGAGTGATGTCATTACAATAGATCCTGAAAATGAAAATATTAATATTAAATTTACCTTGTTTAATATTTTTATCTACATGTAACTTTTTCAATTCTTCTAGGAATTTTTATACTCTATTATAATTCAAAAATGATTTGGATAAAATTTTTCTACTATTAATTATTTGATTTGTACTCTTTATCAAATAATAAATTGATAAATATGATATAATTATATAATCAGAATGGAAATTCCGTTGAAAAAATATTTGGACATAAAATTCATCATTCCATATGAAATATTACCCTTAAAATATAATTTTACGTAATAAGGTGAAATCAATGAGAATAAATCAAATTCATGTCTTCCACTGGATACAATATTGCATCTTCATATCTATAGTTTCACCATATAACATTTACTTGTTCAGTTTTCTTGTTTTGTAAAAAATTATCCCTATAGTCTATCATCATCACCATTTTCTCCTCATAAGAGACTTCATTTCCATGAATAAAACCTATATATTAAATACCTGTGACAGATATTGTATGTACTTACTCAAGAAGTATACATAGAACATGTCATATACATGATTGATGGCTAGTGGAAGTGATAATCAATAGGTCATAGCTATGATGTGACCAGGAATCTAAAACGGGTTATTATTTCTTCGATTTATCATCCCCTTCTACCAAAATATCAGGAATCTATTCCATGGAGATATGAAGATGAACACATTATCTTCAACATTAATGTACATGACTCCTTTATAATTGATAGTAAAACTATTATATCAACATTGAGCTTCCCTGAGGTTCCGTTAAATTTTTTTAAACTTTTTTCCATTTATTCAATAATTTATTGTAACAAAAACTTTTTTCACCAACTTTATCCCAAAAAGGGGATTTCTATATCTATTCATATAAATTTCTTTATATGGTGGAATTTGGATTCTTAAGAGGAAGATTTTGTTGCATGAAAACTTGACTTGAGGATGATTTTTATCTCATCCTCCATTGATGTTCATATAACATTATATAAATGTGTTCTCAAGTATCTAGATAGTCATCATTGATTGGAAACACATTTGGAGGTTATCATCTAAATATATGTTCAACATAGTTTTTAGAGTATGTTGAATATTCTTGCATAACATTGTGGTAATCCTTGGATCTCAATAAAATAAAATATATTGTGGTATTTCATGTAACCTCACTTACATATTATACATCATTACATATTGATCATTTGAGAAGTTCTTCATAATAGTGATGAAATGAAAAAACTTTGTAAGATGATCCACTACAACCCATATGACATTATTATCTATTTATTTCATTAGAAGACTAGAAAAATGTGTATGATGGTGATTTCAAATTTCCATTTAGGTGTGGGTAATGATTTCTTCATCCCCATTGAATTTTTCCTGTATGCCTTCACTTATAGAAAAACAAGGAACATTTATGTAAATTATTTGATCTCATAATTTATATTTCACCACCAACAATGTTTTTTGGATGTCTTAATACTTTTTTGTTCTCTGTAGTTGTACATATATGGTCTATTTATGTGAATCATTTAATAAGTTCATTTTAACTTTATATTTTATATTACATGTAGTCACGAAAAAAAATTTCAATTCCATTATTATCAACACTGAACATAATTTATTTCCATTTTCTTTTGGATCCATCATTATTATATATTTCTAAATCATCATTTTATATCAATTAACTTATCTATAATGGATGATTGCACAATTTTTTTTAAAGTAAAGATGATATTAATTACTTTATGATTACCATTTCTATCAATTTCATGTATAATAAAAATGGATCCATCTCAAGTGTCACCATGGATAAGGTCAAAAGATCATTTCTACAAATATAATGTTTCACTTTATTCACCTTTCCAGAATGATAATGGATTGAGTAGTCATAATCTTTTATGATATCTATCTATATTTATTGGTAAAAATTAAGATCCTATTGTGTGAATATATATTTTTGGAGCATATGATCTATATATATCTGAAACTTCTCCACATAGATATAATTTTATAATATTTTCAACCCAGATAGTACTACATACTACTCTAGATCATGTTTTTTATAGATCTTCTTTTGAAAATTCAGTTTCCCTGAGGAGCATGCATCACATTATTATTTCACAATAGTAAATATCATATGGCCTTATTTGATACATAATTATATAATATTAAAATTTCCACACTTCTGGATAGAATATGTACTATTTTAGTGATAATAATGTTCTTCATTTATTTTAAACTCTCTTTAAATTCATCATATTTTTTAAAAAATAAACCCATAAGTGTTATGTTGGTTAAAGAGTTTGATAATCACATAAATCATCATATAAATCTTTGATAAAATATATATAATATAAGGAAACTATGAATCTCTATTATAGAATCTAGTTTAGTACACTCCTCATTTTCCATTATCTTATAAGGTTCTAAAGATATCCCATTTATAGTGAGAAGAAGTCCCAATAATGATAGTACATTTTTCTAGAACTCTCATTTACTATAATTGTCATATATCTTCTCCTTTACCAAATTCATTTTACCAATATTAAAATATCCTTATTCTCCTCTATTCACTTGGAGTATATATGGATATCATCTATAATGGAAACAGACATTTCCTATAGAAATATCTAATGAAACTAATTTTTATGTTCATAAATATTTCTAAAGATATTTTTGTATCTTAGGGGCATGACATGGAAACCATATTGTATATAGCATATCTGGAAGGTTGTTTTGGGAAATTATTCTTTCTTAAACATTATTTGGTGATATGAAAACCAAAGGTCCTCTTTAGTGAGATACTATCCCCCGAATATTTTTGTGAAAAAATCATTTATTTATGACTAGGGATACCTGTTATTTATTATTATTTTTTAATCTCTTGATAATCAATTTAATAGAGAATTAACCCAACATTCTTCATGAAAATGTAGACCAATGCACCCAGCAGTGAACAACTCAGGCATATAAATACCGTATATATATTCTATTATAATAGGTTCTTTGTTTGTCCACTTATATGGTGGAAATTATATAAGGAGTATTGGATATAGATGGAGATCGAGGTATGAGGTTTTTTAATAACTCAACCTCTCAATCTGAAGGATGAAAATGACACTCCTCAGGGAAAACATCAGTGTTGTTACACATAGTGGCCATGTTTTTAGGAATGATTCTCTTCTTAGTATCAATAATTTTAGCTAGATATACTATCTCATAAGGAAATAATATCCATAAATTAGAAGAAGTCTCTATAAAATATTGATCCCCCTATGGATAGGTGTATAGAACTAGTTGATGACTTCTAATGTGAAGATTGATCTACGTCACACAACAGTTAATATTGTAATTATATAAGGATAGTCAATACATTACCAACATATTATCACACTTCTATATATAAATTTGGAATATATTTTATAGGTGGTTTATTCTATAAACATTGGCTATGGTGTAGTTATATATTTTATATATACTAATTTCATTATTTTCAATTGATAAAAATTTCTCAACACTCATGTTTTGACATGGTGTTTGAATAGTTCTATTAAAAATACATAATATGAATGAATTTATAGTCCAATATTTAAATAATATACTTTTTATTAATAATAAAATATATAGACTACCTTTCACCAAATCGTTATTAGGATCCTCCTTTGTAGTTGTGGTATGATATACCCTTATTGTCTCCTTCAAAATTAGATTTTATCATCTTTTATTCTCCTTAATAACCCTTTTATTATGTCATTTCCATGAGTTATGCATGTGTTCTTTATAGATGAAACACTTGAACATTTATTGACTATTGATATTAACATTTATTTCTTCCATCATACGAGTTTGATTCTTCATATTCCTTCAACATGAATTTTCCCGATGCACCTCTTTTCCACATATAAATAATTTCTTGTTCCCCTTTAGATAGTTCTAGGATTAATTTTCCCACATTTTTGAAATATGTGATGTTGATTTTTCTTTCACCATGGGATTTATCTGTTGATCGACCCAATAAAATGTCCATTTTTTAATTATTATTTCCACAACAATGAGACCACTAAGAGTATAAAATATTTATCATGACCTTAAGAGAAAAATGGGAAATGTATTCAATTTTTAGATCATTTTGAATTGGAAATAATATTAATTGACTTATATTTTATCCAATAAATAATAGTTCTACCATACATTTAGTGTTAATAAAGAATCTAATGTCATACCTTTTATTCTTTTTTATTTTTTCCTCATTCTACCCAATTGAATAATTTTACTTTTACATTAATGTAAAAAAATCTTCATTTGACGACATAGATTTATAAGAAATATTTATTGAAAAATATTTATTAAATTGGAATTCATCATGGAATGAATTGAATCCTTCAGTCAAATTTAATTTAGAAGCTTATTAAAACACAACATATAGAAACTATAAATTGTATAGTAGTTTTAAGTGTAGGGAAGATCCCACGAAGAATCTTTTTATGAAATTTAATTGATTTGAATTATTCATGAAAAAAAAAATTAAAATAAACTAAAATGAAAAAATATTTATATGAGACTAGATGAATACGATGAAGATAAGTGAATCTGAATCTAGGGATGGTTGATAATCAATAATATCCAACTCAATCTCATTTGTTAGAAACTGAATTCTTTATCAATGATAATACTTTTGTAATTATATTATAGACACTCAATATTAAATAATAGTATTTAAGACCTTAAGTGTTTTATGTTTTGGTATCCTAAATAACAGTGAAACAATAATTTCAATCTCAAAGGTGGATGTTAATGTTTAATGTTTTCTCTCACTCTCCACTTTCAATAATTATAGGGTGTCTCTTCCCTTAGGAGGATTATGGTCGATAGAATTCTATTGAATAATTATTAAATAATTCACAAGGTAGTTCTTAAAAAATATGAAAAAATCCCAAATAAAATAGAATAATGATATATGTACACATTCCTTATATTGAACTCACTCTCACATACAACACATAGCTATCAGGAATAGACTCTCAACCAATCTGATAAATCAATGCATTATGGTAAAGGGAATAGAAAAGTTATTATTCTAAAATTGTTCTATGAAATATTGGATGAAAACATTAATTAGTTTTTCAACCAATATTAGAGTTCATAATTATGGTAACAGAAGACAAAAATGAAAATAAAATTCCTAGGTATAAAGTATCATGGTTGAATAAGAACATTATCCTCCGCTCTCTCTTCTCATATGGAATAGATATGTCCCACTTTCCTCATATGTTAGAGAAACAATTCATAGGTGAACCTCCCCTATGGAAAAGAGAATGTGTAGGCATTCTAGAGCCAAGTTCACAAGAACAACCTCTTCAATTTATATCCAGAGCTGGAATGAATAGTCTCATGTTTCTAGTTTTTAATTTTTCTTCTTCATCCATGTTTCTCTTATTTGAATCCTTCTCTCAAAGAATACATTCCATTATATTCTGTTTAATTTATCTCATTGTCTATTTAATTAGAGAGTGTGTTGGGCACTGTCCAATTATTTTCATTTGTGAATATTTGATTAAACATGCAATCTAATCATACCACTATCATTTCCCATCTCATTATAAAGTGTTTTAACACCTTGTTAGAAGGAAATACCACCACATTTGTGTTTCATAAATTATTCCTTGAAGATATAACTTATTTTATGGATATCCATAATATATCAAGCTCTTTAATTAAATAGATGAATAAATTCATATGTCGTGGGAATAAATTATATGTAATAAAATCATATCTTGGTTTATATGTATATGGTGTATCAGGTGAACCATGGATTTAACTCTCATTAATTGTTTCCTTGTAACTTCCAATATTGGGAACACAACATCATTGTAAAAACACTCCATCACATCCTCTTCATCTTTAATTACCCATCTCCACTCAATTGTACCACAAAAGCCTTCATTTCGTATCATCTTCTTGATAACACCAGTATAGTCATTGTGGTTTTAATAATGTCGTAGAATCATCTCCTTATACCTCCAGCCATAGTGATATGGTTTATTTTATAGGATATTGAGTAATATATTCTTCATCATCTCAATATTTCGATTATATTGCACTGTATATACATTGATTTAGTGTAGGGACACTCATAAATCTAGTTTCACTATGCTCCATCATTATAGATAATGGTATATTTATGGAACCTTGGTGGTGGAAATGGAATAGTGGGTGTCCATGAAAGATACAATGTAGTTAGAGACGGAACAACATAACTTTTATAAATTTTAATAGCCCGTGTATGAAGTATAATTCCACATAAAATGTATCCATTTTTTGTTACGTACATAAAAACCTAATATCCACTTTTTATTAATTATATTGGATATGTGTCAGGGGATATATGTCTTTGTCATGCGCCAACCTACATCAGTGTGTCTATCCCCCCATTACTACATAGAATATCCTCCAAATTTTAAGTCCAATTGTGTACCCAAGCACTATGAATTCTTCTATTATCTACCAAATGTATCTAGAATTATATATAGATGGAATCCCTTAATTCCCTTCATGGTGTGTCTATGAGACTTTATTCCATGGGTTATGGTCCAGCCCAAGCTAGCCTTTTATGACCTAGAAAAATATAAAAACAAATGTAAAAATTATTATTAGTTAATACATGTATTTTATTTCATTTTATTAATTTTTCAAATACAACATTCAAAAATATTAATTATGAAGAAATAATAATTAATAATTTAAACATCGGTAAAAAAATTAAATACAAAATAAAATATCAAATAACGTTTTTAAATATTTTACATTAAATTCAGTTAATTAAATCCCCTAAAAATAAACCATTCTTGTCTTCCAGAGTAAATATAAACACATGAATATATAGAAAACCCCATGATAACAATATTTAATATTCAAAATTTATGATATTATGAATAATAAATGCGGGAGAGGGATATTTCAATTGTTCTATATAAAATATGATACTAACTCTTCAATAGATTCACTGAATATGATTTTTACAATGAAAAATGATGGATCCAATCCCCTATTCTATTAAAAAAATTTAATTTATCAATATTAACATAAAAAAATTTAATTACCACACTAATATTTTTATCATCTCATCTGTTAAGGAATATATATATATATATATATTGTGTTTCATGAAAACATTGAGTACATATACCAATCTATGAACTTGATAACAACCTTCATTCCCAACTTTGTAGGAAAAAATCACTAAAAATCAAGTGGACATTGAAAATTATGATCATATAACTCTAAGTCTTACGGACGATTTATCATTTATGAATGTAATAGTTTTACATCAAAAGAGGTTTATCTGTACATTAAATTCTTGATAATAAAAGTATATCCCAATGATAATATTCTCCTGAAAAAGTAAAAATACTAACATCCCCAATCTAAAATTAAGATGAAGAACAATTAAATAATAATTTGTTTTACTTGTAATTTTTTTATTCCAAATATTAAAATTTTCAAATTTTAAGCTATTAAAATTCTCATAAACACCAACTAATAGAAAATAATAAAAAACATCATGTGATTCAGACTATTGATCCTCCAAACCCAAACCATTTTTTTTCATGAAAATATTGGAAAATAATAAAAAAAGTAATAATTAACATTATTAAACACCCAAGGAAACAAAAAAAATCATTAAATAAAGAACATACCTATTCACCATGAATTCCTTCTCACCACACACATGAACTATGAAAATCATGAAACAAATTAGTTTATGGTTAGAAATGGAAAAATATATCTTTTAATTTGGATCATTCTTATCAAGGAACATTTCTGGTCATAAATGGATTAAATTTGAATCAATGTTAAAGGTGGGTGTATGGATAATGGAAAAATAAATAAAACACCTCATTCATTTTTATTGGGAATTTGTGAAATGGATTTTTATAAAATCATATACAATTACCAGTGAACAAAATGTCTCATTTTCTCTGATGAAATTTAGTAAAAATGATTAAATTTTTGAATGAATTATGGAATGAAAAAATTTGACTATATGTGACAATAAATTAAAATATTGATTAATTGGATTCAAATTCCTATATTTCACGTTAACCATTCGAATTTACCACCATATTTATTAAAATATAAAAAAATGAATATAATATAAGAATCATAGGCTTCCTAATAATTATATGAATTATAGATCAAAAGTAATCACAAATCCATGTGGGGAATTCATTTCTTCTTTTAATATAAAATAGATTCTAAAAATAGGGTATTATTCTGAATACAAAATTTCATACTTACTCCCCATTCATATTAATGATATTATTTTTTTCAAGATCATTTTTCATGGACATATAAATAAAATAAATTATTTAAGAAAAATGTCAATGAAATTAAAATTCAAAAATAATGGTTGGGGGAGGGTCAAAACATCCTAATCTAATATTCTAAACTAAGACATAAAATAGAGAATAAATTAAAAATAAGGTTTCATGTCCCAATGATGATTATTAAGGTTATAAATCTCATACATTACTTTTTTAATAATGTTATATAAGTTTGGTATAGAGCCCACCATCTAGTATTGAACCATTTATATCATTTAAATGTTTCTAGCGTGGCACTTTTATTTTTCCTCCCCTAGATTATTAGTGTCTCACTTAGTGGAGGGTTAGCTATGGTGGATAGGACTGGTGATTAGAGTATAACATCATAGGATATCCATAACCTGGGACAATGCCCATTTACCTCCATTGGTTGATGCATTTCATAATATTCAAAACTTTACTTCTCTAGTTTAGTAACTACTATATCTTCTTCTTCCTTAACAACATGAGGGGGAATTCATAATCCATACAATATAAATGTCATGAAAAATTATTTTTATTCGGTTCAGTCTTGGTTACCCCTTCTTCTTCTTCTTCATATTCTTATTCTTTGGTATTCATTGTATTTAGTATTGGATGGTTAGGTTTTTCATTAGGTTCTTCATGATCCTCCTCTATCATGTTAGGAATCATCTCCCATAATTTAGAAGTAGCCTTCTCCTTAACTTTATATTTTTACTATTCCTCTTTTGATTCTTTCTCATATTAATTTATTCCTCCAAATATATATTCAATTTGTACATGATAATTGATTCCTTCCTTCAATTCCCTATTATCCTTATCTATGTTCTCCTAGAATATCATCCACTTATTGAACTCATATTCCATGTTTCATAATGACACTACTAAACATTGTTGATGTTATGGTACTTTTGGTTTGTATTTATTCTCCCATTATTATATTTATATTCTTCTATAATTTTATTCAATTGTTTATAAAGGTTTTATAATTTGATCTCAAATTGTATGTGGATCGTCATTCTGGATTTGACCAGAGATCATAAACCAGAAACACACAACTCTTAAATTAAAAAAAAATTAAAAAATTAAAAATATTCTAATATAAAAATTCAAAAAATAAATGTAGTTGGAAATATAAATTTTTTATCATATTGATTTTATATAACCTTCTCCCCATTAATTTTTCTTGAAAGTGTCCCACTAGGAGGACTTCCCAGATTCTATCATCTGAATCACATTTAGAATTTTACAGAATCCTATCATTAAAAAACTTGAAAAGTATTATTAGTGTTAAGTGTAGGGTAAAATACAAGAGGAATATGTTTATATAATTCAATATCTTTTACATTGTAAAAAATATAAAAAATAAACCAAAATATTAACGATTTTTTTATTTGAGATGTGATAATTAGAATGAAGTGATGTGAAACCAAATCCATGTAAGGTAGTTCAATACTAATATTTAATTAAATCCCATTTAAAAAATAACAAACTCACTAGTCATAAGACTCCCTATGTCATTCTATCCTATCCAATCAGAATCAACTAAGACTATCAAAGCCCCATTGTCCCTTAGGTAGAGGCAACCAATAATCTTTGATGAAAAAATTGTATCCTTGAAGGTTTAAAGAAATGTTAATGGTTGGATATGGCTCCCCAAACCCTTAATTACATTGTGTATGTTCACCCGGAATATTTAGTCTCTATAGTGTCTAATGAAAAGAATGTATGTAATAATTCATATGGAAATACATAATGAATGTGAAAAAACACAAATAAAATTGAATCATGACTTATGTTCACCTCCACTTCCTCAATCTCATGCTCCCATCATAAAACAATATATTCATGAATTATCATTAAATAAAATTTCATAAGCCATCCATTAACGAGAATGGAATTAAAACATAGAATAATAAAAATGTGTTATGAAAAAATGATGGAAAATGTGAATTAACTTAAAAACCAACATACAAGTTTTAATTATATGATGGAAAGTTAAAAATAAAAATAAATTCCTTGTTATACAGAATCATGGTTGAATACTACCCTTCATCTCCACTGTCACTTCAAATTTACAATATATATCTCCCAATTATTCATTCACCAAGGACCTATAGTTGTATTCAAACTCTCCCCTCTAGATCAGATAATGTATAAGATCTCTATATACATTTTCATAATTGAATCATGTTGTATTTAATGGTAGGTCCATCCCAAAAAATATCATGTTTAAAGTTTTCAATTTTTCTTCATCATCTAATTCTCTATGATTTGAATCCTTCTAAAATCCAAATAATTTTATTATATAAATTAGAATATATATTATTATATATTAAAAAGAAAGTTTAATGGGGACTGTATGAGTCTTGTCTTATGTGAATATATTTTAAAACATCCTAAATTATCATATCCTATCTGTTTGTCACCACTTTTGTAGTGTTTTATGACTCCATGTTTACATGCAACCCTACCACATATGTGTTTCTCCATTTATTCCCAAAATACAATAATATTTTTTAGATATACTAAGTATTCCATGATCATGAAAGATATAGTATAAAAACCCTTATAGAACTAAAAAACACCTTGATGGCTTTTCCCCCTTACATAACCTAAATCAATATGACATATTAGGTGAACTGTGGTTGTAATCCTCATTAATAATTTATACAGAACATCCCAAATTGGGTATGCCACATCATAGGGAAAACACTACACTACATCTTCATCTTATTAATTCCAATTTCCACTCATTGGTGTAGCCAATCCCATATTGTGGTAGTACTTCTCAATCATGATTTACATGAAAAAATAGTTTTAATGATGGTGCAATTTTATTTCCATTAACCATGGGATACATGCCTCTTCTAAAATTTTCATGTGAAGTCATAACATTTACTTCGTATGGTTGAGAATCCATGTCTACTATGATGCATTACCTTGGTTATGGTATAGTGGAAATTTAAAATATAGTGGTTTCAAGAAACCACTTTTCCATCCATAGTGGATTTTCGATGCATCGACAGTTATTCCAGAGAAATTATTTTTTAATAGAGATGAACCATGACCCGAGACCAAATGAAATAGCTTCTATAAAATTTGAGAGTAACATTATGATGTTTCATACTATATCAAAATATCTATCAGTTATGATGCACTATATAATATGTTATGTTCCCCTTACCCAACATCATGCTAGATGGGTGTCAAGGGACAACTTACATCCTTGTGCGTTGTCCCAAACCGGTGAGTTTATAGTCCCACTAATGGAGGGAAATCATTTCATGTTCTAGTAAATTTATGTGCTCATACTCTCTGTATGAACCACCACCTTACCACATGCAGGCCACCTTCCATGTGTGTGGATTGTCTAGATACCCTTTATGGGATTTCATAGCGGGTTTCTTCCATGGGTTGATGGTTGGGACATGATTTTTATTTGGCCACAAAACCAAATTGAAAAATACATATCAAAATTGTTACTATATGAAATATGATTATTTTATTTTATTTTTCATTTAAAAAATTTCTTTTAAAAATAACTACCCACAAATGATGATTAATATGGAAAAACTGGTTAATAAACATTTAAAAAATAAAATTTACCAATTTTATTTTATAAATTTATTCATTAAAATATTTTCACCTGGAATCCATACTATTTCATTAAATCAATTTCCTATTGAGGCATCATGTTTATGATTAGTGTACAACTATGATTATATTCCCATTAAAAATTATATGTAGACAATATGAAATTCTCTTAATCTAAAAATTTACAGATATTGAATAATTTACCAATTGATTTAAATAATGGTTCTGGGATGAGGGGATAAAAAGATCCATTAATGGAAGGATGAATTTATACCAAAAGGACTCAACCACAAAATGATCATTCTTAAGATAAGGTGGGTGTTCAAAATAATTAATGTTTTTTTATAAATTTATTCAATAGAGATAGTACATCTAAACAGTTCTCTAGTACTAATCCAATTAGGTTAGGAATCTCATTAGGTAAAACATCACATTTAATATCACATTAGAAATTGGACAAGTTTCTCCTTTCATAACCATTTATTAATATAATGATACCTCAGGTATAAGAATAATTCATTTAAAAAACACCTTCATGGGGAAACTATTAATATAGAAGAAATACATTATAAATTAAATAAAAAAACTTTTTTAAGTAAGTATAGGTGTCATTATTGGATATCATTTTTATTTTACACTCAGTTTTTCTAACCTAAAAATATATTCATTTCCTTCATAATTAATCTTAAAATGTTTCCAAATTTCCTGAAGAATATCCCTTATGAGCATCAAACTTGGTGTGGAAAAATGTAAAATTTTTGTGCACCTAGAGATGATTTATTTAATACCCAATCCTCCATTTTTGGGATTATTACCCCTAGGTAAAAATTTTCAAGATCCACATCTTCTAGTAGTATCTAGGCATGATTTAATTTCCAGGAAACCACTCACTCTATACATCAAAAAATTATGATATATTCAAACTGATAAACATATCCTTACTATATTATTAGTGTTTCTTATTTATAATCCCCAATAATAACTATACCTTTCTATGTAACAACCTATTGTGACCAAATCATTTTATAAATATCATTAAATGATTTTTAAAATAATTATCCAATAAACACAACACAATTATCATGAGTCCAGTTATCTCTGGAATACTAGTTTGATAATACATCAAAACAAAACATAACTAAGATTATTATACTATTCTCTTTAATGATATCGTCAAACCCTTTGATGTCATATTTGTTTTATATTAAATGGCTAATACATAAAATAATGGGGTGATATTTTGACATAGTAATAGAATAAACATGATAACCATAATTTAAATAACATGAAATCATATGATCAAGGAATAATTGGAATAAGTAAAAAATATAAAACAATTTGTAAGCATATGTTATGGTCGATTACTAAGGTATCCTCACAGCGTGTACATAGTCTCATCATCGATTAGGTTTAGTCCGTATTCAATTACAAAAAAATTATGAGGCAAATAAATTACTCAATACACTAGATTCCTATTTAGTCACACCGTTCATAACATGTATATTAATATGTGTGCCACATAGGGAAATGAAATAGAAAACATAAACCAATGGATTATCCATGGATATAATTGTGTTTCATAACCATGTATTTCAATATTACCAAATAAAATACCTTAATGGTTTCCAGGAAAGAAAGTATTTATAAATTCATTGATCATTATTATCATATTCAATGATACAAGATAGCCAAATGAAGTAAAAAAGTAAAAAATATTAGGGAAATACCTTTATAAATATACCTCTTAATTTGGGTTTTAGTGAACTGGTTTTTGAGACCTTAAAGAGGGCATGAGAATAATAATTTCCCAAAAATAAAAAATAGGCTAAAAATATTAAGTGAAAAAAGTATTTATTTTAGAAAACATCGAAGGATGAACAGATTTTATGGGCCGGTGCATGAAATTGGATAAGAAATAGAGATATTCCATTTAATGAGGTTTTCTTGTTTGGAGAAATTTAGAATTGGACATTTATAACATGTATATCCCAATAAACGTACGATTAATTAAACATTGTATATATATTTGGGACATATTTAAAGGATACATAAGAATAATATAATTACAGTATTCTGAAAAAATTATTTAAATAGTGATAAATAAGTATTATATAATAAATATATGGTGGTTTTGAGAGATCCATTTCCTTTTCTTATAGAATACTTATGGACATTCATTTAATGTAATAAATAATAAGAAAATTAATTACATAATTTATAACCCTTTCCAAATATTTTATTAATTCTATATTTATATAATATACATTTACAACCATTTTAATGAGATAGAATTTTTTTATTTCATTATTTTTAGGGTTTTCATTTCATTGTTCCATGATCAGATCTCTTATTGAAAATTACAAATGATTTGGTCAAATGGGGCCACAACTAAAGAATTAATGTGAAATGATATTAATTTTCTTAATGGGTTTTAAATGGTTCTAATATTAATTATTTTTTAAAATAATTATTTATTCATTTCATGAAAATGCTAATCTTATATGGTTTGTTCATTTAGGAGGTTTACCTACCATCACAAACAAATTTTATTTTATTAATTTTAATGTTAAAATTGTCATTAAATAGGGAATAAAAAATATAATATGACAATTTATATCATTTTAAACTATTATAAGTTAATTTAAAACCATCCCTGATTGTGGGAATGAAAAATGAAAAATGATCATCCATGGAGGTGGTTATACAACAAAATATGGAAATTGATATAAGTTTATAGAATAATAGGAGAATAGAAGAGTCTGGATCATAGATATTCCATTTGAAAAATAACATCATAGTATATATATTATATTAGATTAATTATTCAATTTTTTTATGGGGATTATTAAGAGACGATAGAATAATAAATCATTTTGAAGGAGGTAGATTTACAATATAGCATCATGAATTTTATATTGGAAAACTCCTCATGGAACATGGAAGTGGTCCATTGATGATTATAATAACAATAGTATAGGGAATTGGATTGGAAATATAATTTTTCCAAAAAATGGAAATATTCAAGGCTTAGATGTTGTGAGTAGAATGGGAGGATAAGGGTGGTATATATAATGGGAGTATATGAGTTTTTTAATATTATTATCAATAGTTTATTTTGATGGATTAGGACAACAAATAATTTTTATTATTGTCAATATATAAGGAATATGGTTCAAGTCAGTTTGAAATATTGGGTTCATAATTCTGTTATGTCTCAAAAAGTTAATTATTTATCTTATAATGTTAAATAACATATTTAATTAAAAAAAAAATTTATCTATTTATAAAAAATTCCAAAAATTCATTCAAACTATTTTTCAATTTGTAGATTTCAATAATTAAAATCCATTTTATGAAAATAAATCTATAAATTAGAAATTTAAATTATTAATAAAATCATTATTTATATGAAAAATAATAATTTTAATATTATGATTACTTTTCTTTCATATTGAAAAATTATTTATAGTCTCAATATATTTTCTAATTTTATATAATAGAAAAAAATATTAATTTATAAATACATATTATGAGAAGAATATTTGAAATAAATATTATTATTTTGATACTGTAATAAAAATTTTACGTTGTACTAAAATAAAGGAAAACTATGTATCACTTTAAAAAATTATATATTTGTGTCAAGAATCGTCCCCCGAGGCCCATGCTGTGACTACACCAAGCCCTCCTTCCATAGGCTAGGGATTGGTAACTAGCACCAAGGGTGTAATTCCTTAAAACTGGGAAGGCATTTCCTTTATATCCTATAAACACACACAACCAAGCACACAACAAGATTGGAACACAAGTAAACTGAACTGTAAACAGAGTGAGTGCTGTAAGAAAAAAGGGCCAGAATACAAGCCCAACTGGATTGTAAATGTACAATTGTGATACAATAAAACAACAGAATAGGGAAAGTCAGCTAATGGATCATCCTTTGGGTTCCTACTTGAAGGGTAGGTATAGATATCCTCTTCATAACTCCAAATCCATCCCTCCCCTCTTCAAAACGACATGACATACGGTCCACCTTTGGGCACCATCAAGTCCTGGTACTCTCAGCCTCAGTCAGGGATGTCTGTCTTCTGCATCCAACACAACAAGGTGTGGGAATAGACCATGCAGGGGTGAGTATAAGGATACTCAGTAGGGACCCAAAGACCCTAAAGGTCTAACAAAATCCCCCAAGGATAAACCACAAAGTATGAAATAAATAGATAAACCTACATAGGTATATGCCCATACATATACCTAAGTTCTCGAGTAATCCATATCAATCCTCACGAAAACATAGAGATACTAACTACGCTCAAACTAGGATTGTATTCTAGTGGTAGTAAAAAGTAAATCCGCAGTCACTTTTTTGAATCCTCGGATGCTGGATAACTCATCCACCATCGAGTATAGTAGGCATGCCGCGAAACCAAATTGCTTCCCACGAACCATAGACTGTTAAGGTACACCTCATGTAGAGTACCGTCGGTCTGCCGCATCACCAAGGCGCTCCCCACTATGGGTCTTCCACATCACCAAGCATGCTCCCCCTCATATCCTGTTGAGTTACTCCTCCTATCGAGTACTGTGGATCTGCCGCATCACCAAGGCACTCCCCACCGTGGGTCTATCGTATCACCATGTGTACTCCCCCTCGTAACCTACTAAGGTACACCTCTTATCGTGTACCATGGGTCTGCCGTGACACCAAGGCTCTCCCCACTATTGGTCTTCCACGACACCAAGGATCTCCCCACTGGGATAGTGGAGTAACTCCGAGTCGAATCGGTCAGTAGTCGTCAGGTCTCACCTAGCAATTAGGTCTCCGCACTATGCTCTCTCGTCTCTAAGAGGGTCTGCTCCACGAGCTACAGGTCGATACTTCATCTGTAACGAAGTACCATAAAGAAGTATCTCAAAAGTCTTCCACATCATAGGGGTCTCAACGTAATAGACAGTGCGTCAATCAGACACTTGGTCTGTGAGTTATTAGAATTTTAGTCCTGGGGGCCCTTTTAGATTCATACTCGATCCAACCCAATCATAGGAAACTATACGCAAAACTCTAGTGTGGTATACTGAAAGGGACCGTCTAGCTCCAATATTTCTAACACCACTGATGGTTCATCAAACAGTCATCTAGTAACAAAGTTATGGCCAAAATAAGGTAAATAGGTCGTAGTGGGCCAGGGTCTGGTCCAACCCGGTCTGACTGACCAGGCCCGACCTGGCATGGGTCGACCTAGCTAGAGGGTGGTTCGGTAGGGAGGGGTGTGAGGGGATTTGGAGGCAGTTTGACAGCTGCGAGGGCTATGAGGGGCCATGGAGGCGGTGAACCGATTGTGAGGGCATGGACCAGCTGCGAGGGTAGTTCGGTAGGGAGGGCGCCGCGGGGAAGGCTCGGCCCGGAGGGTGCCGCGAGGGCGGCTCGAGCCGGAGGGCGCCGCGGGGGCGGCTCAGCTCAGAGGGAACTATTGGGGCGGTTCGGGCCGGAGGGCGCAGTGGGGGCAGCTCATCACGAAGGGTTCCATGGGGGCAGCTCGGCCTGGGGGGCCCCACGGGGGCAGCTCGGCCCAGAGGGCACCGTGGGGGCCGCTCCGCCCGGAGGGCCCCACGGGGGTAGATCGGCCTAGAGGGCACCATGGGGGCGGCCCGGCCGGGGCAGTTTAGAGGCCCACGGTGAGACCAGTTTTTCCAGGGCACCACGAGGGTCGGGGGTTGTGCGGGCGGCTCGGGAGGTCAGCAGGAAGCATGAGCCGGGGCGGCTTGGAGTGCTGGTAGTGGCGCAGCCGGTTCGGTTGGTGGGTGGCATGACCAGTGGGCGACACAGTCGAGGAGGCTCGGATGGTGGGCGGTGCGATCAACATGTGGGTTCGGCTCGGCCCAGGGCAGCCCGGCAGGGCGTGGGCCAACAGTCAGTTCAACCAGGAGGCCAGTGTAGCGTGGGAACGTGGCCGGTACGGCTAGGAGGCTGGAGCACCGCTAGGGCGGCACGGGTCATGGTGGCTGCGGGTGGTGGAACCGTTGCATTTGTCGCCTTCTTCGTCTTCCATCATTCCAAAGAACAAAACGTAGAAGAATGATAGAGGGGTCAGGCCATGTTAGTTTGGCTCTAACCTTTTGCGTTTAGAGTGTTAGAAAACAGATCACATAGAATGAAGCTTAAACAATGAACGTCAAACCTTAATCTTCTGCAATATCTGTTCCAAACCCACACAAGGAAAATAAGGGGAGAACATGGGAAGTGATAAACATAAATAATTAAACCCCTACCTAGGGTTGATGCATCGATAGAGTCCTAGGGAAGAAGGTGAATCTTTGGGAAATGACGGACGTCAGTGTCGTCGTCGTTTTCCTCGATCGTCAATTTGTGCATCGGTTCTTCATATTTGAAGACGTCCTATGTCGGAAGAATCCCTGAGGAAGAAGTTTGAAGGAGGTTGGAGTCCTTTGTTCGGAGAAGAATTTCTTCATTTCCATTCTTCATTTGATGAAGAATTTCATCATTGGAGAGCTTTCCTCTCAAAGCTCCTCATCTCCCCAAATAATCTCAATTACAAAGTGTGCCAAAATAATAGATAATGTGATCTATTATGTTCATTGGCACAAATTCAAATTGATGAATTTAATTAATTGATATGGCTTAATTAATTAAAAGAGGAAGGGTTGGACAAAAATTAATTTGGAGGAGTTGAAGAGGCTCCTCCACATTAATTAGGGAGTTGAGGGCCTCTCCTAATTAAAGGGGGTTTCAAGGGGATTAATATTTTGTAGTCCCCACCATGATAACCGCTCATGGGAGGTTATGGTTTGAGTGGTCCCCACCACCATAACCTCTCATTGGAGGTTAAGGTATGGTGTTCCCCACTTCCCAAATTCCACATGGATGTTTTAACAAAAAAATAAAAAAAGCTACATAACTTTTTTTTTATTTTATTCATTCACAAAAAACTCAAAAAATAACTTTCACCGATGACCATATACCATCGAGGTGAAAGTCTCCTTAAGAGAAACCCGGCACTGCGAGTTCAATGGTTCCCATAGATTTAAATTCCGAGCACCGGTTCAAAAGTTATAAAAACCCACTCATACGTTTTCTCTACATACCGAAACAAATCTTCAGAAATTATTTCCAGGCACATCGGGCCTCAAAATCACACGCCGAAAATTTTTGTGGACTCAAACAATTTCCATATAATAAAATAAATTACATGGTAATTTTGGGTCTTCTCATTCTTCCCACCTCAGGGCTCTACATCCATGTAAGCCTCCACTCGAAACTAGGTAAACAAGTGGGCGTACTGAGCATGCATCTGAGCCTCTCGCTCCCATGTGCACTCTTGGAGGTTCTCGTGCTGCCAACGAATGCGCACCAGAGGTATCGACCGTCTATGAAGGTCCCTCTCCTGTCGATCCTCAATCTCTAATTGAACCTTCATAAAATTATCCCCATTATGGATATCGAGCTCTTCGTGGTTGATGATGTGGGAAGGGTCGTGCACGTATCTCCTCAGCTGAGATACGTTGAAAATGACATGCACCAAGTGAAACTGAGGTGGAAGTGCTAAGTGGTAATACATCTTAACAACTCTATTGAGGACCTAGAAGGTTCCAATGAATTTTGGAGATTACTTGTTCCCTCGGCCAAATCTCTGCAAACCCCGTCGATGTGAGATCTGTAGAAAGATGTGGTCACCTTCCTATATCTCCAAAATTCTCTTTCTCTTGTCGTCATATGACTTCTTCCTGCTCTGTGTAGTCTTTATCCTCTCCTGGATGATCTGCACCTTCTATGTGGTATCCCATATCATCTCTGGTCCAACTAGTGCTGACTCCCCTAGGTCACACCAGCACAAGGGTGATCTGCAAGGTTTCCCATACAGTGCCTCAAAAGGTGCCATCCCAATGGGAGAGTGATAACTGTTTTTGCATGAAAACTCCACCAATGTAAAGTGATCATCCCAGCTATGACTGAAGTCAATGATAGAAGAACGTAACATGTCCTCAAAGGTATGAATGGTTCTCTCATTCTGACCATTCTCTGAGGAAGAAAGGTGGCTCTTAAATGAAGTTGTGTCCGGAAAGCCTCATGTAACTCATTCCAAAGATGAGAATTAAAACGTGCATCACAACTGGAGTAAATCCTTGAGGGTACTCCATGTAGCCGCACAATCTCCTGCACATATAGGCGTCCCATGTTCTCTATTGAACCCTGCTCTCTGATCAGTTGGAAGTGGGCCGACTTGGTGAGTTGGTCAACGATCACCCAAATCGAATCATGACCTCTGGATGTATGTGGATTTCCTATCAAAAAGTCCATGGATATCACATCTCACTTATAGTCTGGGATCTCTAAAGGATGTACCAAGCCTACTGGTACCTAATGCTCCGCCTTCACTTGTTGACAAGTGAGGCATCATGAGACAGACTCTGCCAGTGCTTTCTTCATTCCCGACCACCAGTGCTATTGTCAGAGGTCCAGGTACATCTTTTACAATCTTGGATATACCGCTAGAGGGGATGTGTGGAACCCCCTCACCACTTCCTCCTGAAGTGACATTGGTACCATGGTACGTCCTTTGAAGATGATGTCATGCTCCTCACCTTCATAAAATCCATATAGTGCATGCCCTGTGGATATCTGAGCACGTTGCCTCTCACTCTCATCATCCCCACACTACTCCTCCCTAACATGCTGAAGAAGTGGTGGAGTGACTATAAGAGACTGAAGAAAAGTTGCTCCGTATCTATCCACAAAGGATATCTATAAAGCAACCAGCTGCTCTGTCACCTCTTCTAGCAGTTGTATACCATATCTCTTACTAAGGGAGTCTTCTACAATTTTCCCCTTCCTAGAAGTATAGACTATCTCGATGTCATAGTCCTGGAAGAACTGATGCCAACATCATTATCTTAGGTTTAGGTCCTTCTAAGAGAATATATACCTGAGACTCTTATGATCAGAATAAATTGTAAAGCGCTCGCCCATAAAGAAATGTCACCACATCTTCAAGGTGAAGACCACTGCTACTAACTCCATGTTATGGGTAGCATAGTTCTACTCGTTATTTCTCAGCTCTCGAGAACCATATGTGATCAATGCTAGCTCCTGCATCTGGTCCCTAATGTGTCGCAGTAAACTACTTACCCTACGCCCTCATCTAGAAGCCTCAAGATGGGGACACTAGTCACCTTATACCTCATCTTCTGAAATCCCTTTTGGAACTTCTCTGACCACACGAAGGGTTTCCCCTTCTTTGTCAATGCTAAATGTGGTGCTTCAACTCTGGAGAAATCTAGATGAAACCTCTGGTAGTATCCAGCCAAGTGCACGAATCTATGAACCTCCGTCATGCTCCTAGGTGTCTCCCAAGAATGTATCAATTCAATCATTGCTGGATCCACTGGAACTCCAGCCTCTGAGATTACATGACCCATAATGTGAACCTCTCGGATCTAGAACTGGCACTTCGAGAGATTACTATAAGGCTGGGGATCTCGAAGTGTATCCAGTACTACCCAAAAATGGTAAGCATGATCCTCCTCAGTAGTCAAGTAGATCAGAATGTTGTCAATAAAGACTACGACAATGCGATCGAGGTATGGCTGAAAGATCTTATTCATGAGTCACATGAACTCTACTAGAGCATTGGTTACATTGAATGACATAACCAAGAACTCATAATGGCCATACCGACAATGAAAGTCGTCTTCTGCACATCCTCTTCTCACACCCTGAGCTGGTGATATCTTGATTTGATGTCTATCTTTGAGAACCATCATGTTCCCTTCAGCCGATCAAGGAGGTCTCCAATTCTCGGGAGTGGTTACATTTTCTTAATGGTCACCTGGTTCAGGTGCCGATAGTTGACACAATGTCTGAAGCTCCCATCCTCCATCTTGGAGAACAAAATCGGGGCTTCCCAAGGTGAAACACTAGGCCAGATGAACCCCTTACCCTACACATCCTCTTGCTCTACCCACAAAACACGAAGCTCCGCATGAGATAGCCGATATACTGGTATAGATATCGGTGTCGTCCCGGTGTACATGTCAATGTAAAAGTCCAACTCTATGCGAGGAGGAAGACCTAGAACATCATTAGGGAAGGCATCTTCATACTGGCCCACCACTATAGGATAACTAGGACTATCCAAATCCACTGCTCCGAGGGTAAGGCTAGCCAAATGATGTGTAATAAACTGAACCCTCCTCTGAGTAAATCCATCCTACTCTACAAAGTCTCCCTTCTCGTCAGTGAAGGTAAACCTGGTCCCATCTGTGCAGACACGCTGCACTTTTCACCTAATATAGTCTATCTAATCATGCAATGTAGATAACCAGTCCATAACCAATATGACGTCGTAAGGCCTCGATTCCACTACTAGGAGATCTCAGCCGATGATCTCACCTCCTAGAGTAAGCTCGCACTACCGGCACCAGTTCGTAATCATCTAATCAGCTCCTGTAAGAGTCTCCAGACATAATGATCGAACCAACAGCTCTGTTGGAATCTTCGAGCTCTAAACTAGGGAAGTGGAAATAAAAGAATGGCTGGACCCTGTGTCTATAAGTACTGTAGCTAAGGTGGAATAGACACAGAACGTACCTCGTATCATCTCCGAAGCACTATGATTGTAGGCCTCACCAACCCAAAACTAAGCTCGCCCCTATCCACTAACTCCCTATGTTCGGGGTGGACCTCCTAGTGGTGGTGGCAGTAACATAACGAATCATCACCCACTACCAGCTTCATGGCCATCTCCTCTGCCATGTCGGCCTGCTCCCTATGGACCACCTCGATTAAATCTTTTTCTCTACCTGGGAGGTCCTTCGACCATCTGCTGATCATCTGTACAACGGTTCAGACAGTCACGAGCAATGTGGCCCTGCCCACCACATGAGAAACACTACCCACTCTTGGCATGTATGTATCTACCTCGGGTGCCCCACAAAAATGACTCTGAATCATGTAGGTGTCCACCTTTAGTTTTGGTCATCTTGGACCTCTATGACATCTATATACGGCCAGCTGAAGAAGTCTCCGATATGGGATGACTGGTAGTGGGTCTCGCTGCTGGGGACTACTCAGCAAAGAAACTCTCCACCAAGAGTGCTCTCTAACACCCCTATCTATGTCAGGATGCTGTGTGAGATCATCGAAGCCCTGATCTCCTGCCTGATCCCCAGATCAAATTTCCAAGTCCTGAAGAAAGGGTCTCGCACCATATCAGTGGAGTAATGTGAGAGGTCAGTGAACCTCACTGAGTAATGATGCACAGTCATGCTTCCATGATGCAGATGAAGTAGATCTTGAATGCGCACTGCACAAAGAGTCGCTGGGACAAAATCTTCCTAGAACAGGCTCTCAAAGTCTGCCCAAATAAGGGTCACCTTGTTGTGAACCTGGAGTATAAAACACCACCATCTGCCTGCTTCTTCATGTAGAAAGATGGCGGCAAGGATCACCATGAGGTCTGTTGGTGTCCCTACCTATCGAAAGACTCTCACTACAGCCTCCAGCCAGTCCTCAGCCGCATGTGGCTCCGTCTCTCCCATGAACCTAGGTGGCCTCTTGCGCTGGAACTCGTGAAATGCGCTCAAGAAGTGTTCACCGTCTACTGCTGGGGCTGGTGCATCGGTGGCCCAACGAGTTGTGGCAGTGCTGGTTCCTCTGGCAGAAAAGGTCCCTGCACTGAGGCCTCATCGCTTAGTGGGTTGTCAGTGTGTGCAACACTCGGAACTCTAGATGGCTGTCTATGTAAGGGAATTATGAAAAGAAGTATGTGTGCCAAGGTTAAAAATTTATACCTGGTGATCTGACCTTGTAAAATGACTCAAAGATTTCACAAAGAAAGCTCTTTAAAACACACATGCAATCAATGTTTTTGTGCACTGATTCGGAAAGAAGAAGTCAAGGTCCTGGTGTATGGATACATCGGCCGCCACACCAACACTGGACTCCCTAAACTAAAAACCACACTCAGTACCCTTAAGAATTTTTCTTCATAGAAAAGATCAGAGTCCTATGTTCTGTGGTAGAACCGACTCCTCTAATACCAATTTTTCACGACCCGTCCCATGGGCCCCATTCCATGACTACCCCATCCCGGCATTCCATAGGCCAGGGGCTGGAGACTAGCACGAATGGCATAATTCCCTAAAATTCTGAAGGCATTTTCTTTGATAACCTGTAAACACACACTACCAGGCACACAACAAGATAAAAACACAAGAAAACTAAACTGCAAACAGAGTGAGTGCAGTATGAAAAAGGGTACAGAATATAGGCCCAACTGGAAAGAACATGTACAACTGTGATACAATGCAATTGAATAAAAGGGAATGTATGCTACTGGATCATCCTCCAGGTTCCTACCTGAAGGGTACGTACAGATAGCCTCCTCAGCACTCCGTATATGTCTGTCTCCTCTCGACACGTTTTGTGGTCCACCTCGGGGAACCGTCCAGTCCTGGTATTCTCAGCCTCAGTCAGTGATGTCCGTCATCTATATCCGACATAACAAGGTGCAGGAATAGCCCGTGTAGGGATGAGTATAACGATACTCAGTAGGGACCCTGAGACCCTCAAGGTCTTACAAAATCCAGCAAGGATAAACCAAAAAGTATGAAATCAATAAATAACCCATCTTAGGTATATTACCATATATATTCCTAATTTATTGATTAATTTATCTCAATCATGAGGAAAACAAAGAGATACTGACTAAGATCAAAACATGACTTTATTCTAGGGGTAGTATCAAGTGAAATCCCTAGTCACATTGTCAAAACCTCGGTTGCTAGAGAAATCCTCCACTATCGAGTACATTGGGCTTGCCACGACACCAAGGTTCTTCCCACTATCCTTGGTCTACTGAGGTACTCCTCCTGTCGAGTACCGTGGGTCTTCCATGTCATCAAGGCGCTCTCCACCGTGGGTTTTACACGTCACCAAGTGTGTTCCCCCTCGTAGCCTACTGAGTTACTCCTCATGTCGAGTACCATGGGTCTGCTATGACACCAAGGAGCACCCCATTGTGTCTCTGCCACAACACAAAGGTGCTCCCCACTGGGTTAGTTAAGTCACTCCGAGTCGAATTGGTTAGCAGTCGTCAGATCTCAGCCCACTACTAGGTCTTCACACTATTCTCTCTTTTCTCTGGGAGGGTCTTTTCTACAAGCTATCGGTCGATACTCCATTTGTCACGAAGTCCCCCGAAGAATTATCTCAATGGTCTGATACGTCATTGGGGTCTCAAAATAACAGACGACGCTTCAATCAGACTCCTAGTTTGTGAGTTATTATCCTTTTAATCCAAGGGGACTGGTTGGATTTGTACTCAATCCAACACGAGAATAGTAAAATATACCCAAAACTCCAATGTGGTATACTCAAACTGACCTTCTAGCTCTAGGATTTCCAGTGCCACTGAAGGATCGTCAAATGGTCATCTGGTGCCAATGTTATGGCCAAAAGAAGGTAAATGGGTCACAGTGGGCCCGAGTCCAGTCCAAACCAGTTGGTCCGAACTGGCCCAACCTGGCATGGGTCAACCCGGTTTGGGTCGACCCGCCTCGACCCACTGGGTCAGACCCGACCCATGATGTGGCCCGGTCCACTGGTCAGTCCGGTAGCTATGAGGGCCACGAGGGGTAGCAGAGGCGGTGGAACAGCCACAAGGGCACGAATAGACTACAAGGGAGGTCCGACCGGGATGGTGACTAGGCCTAGAGGCTGCCGGAAGGGTGGATTGGCCCAGATGGAAACGCGAGGGTGGCTCATCCCAGAGGGCACCTTGGGGACGGCTAGGCCGAGAGGGCATTACAGGGGTAGATCGTAGAGCTGCGCAAAGGTCGATTTGGCTGGGGTGTAAGGCCGGTTCTGCTGGGGCGCTGTGATGGGCGCAGGTAGCTCGAAAGGTCGGCAGGCTGCACGAGCCAGGGCAGCTCGGAGGGCCGGCGGTGGCGTGTCCAGTTTGGCCGGTGGGCGGCGTAGCCAGAAGGGGGCGCGACCGTGGTGGCGTGGTCGGTGGGAGGTGCGGCCGACGGGATGTGAGACCGGCACGCGGGGATGGCTCGTCCCGGGGCGGCGCGATAGAGCGTGGGCGTGCGACCGGTTCGGCCGGGAGGTCGGCACGGCGTGGGCGCATGGCCGGTTCGGCCGGGAGGCTGAAGCGTCGCGGGGGTGGTGCAGGTCACGGGGGCCGTAGGTGGCTACACCGTTTACTTCGTCACCTTCGTCGTATTCCTTAATTCGAAAAAACAACACAAAGAAGAAAGGCGGAGGGGTCGGGCCATTTTAGTTTGGCCCACACCCTCCTCTTTTAGAGTGGTAGAAAACAGTTCACATATAATGAAGCATAAATGATGATCATCAAATATAAATCTCCCACAATGTTTTTTCCCAACCCGCACATGAAAAAGAAGGGGAGAACATGGTAAGTGATAAATATAAGACATTAAACCCCTACCTCTGGTTGATAATTCGGTAGAGTCGTGGGGAAGAAGACGAATCGTTGTGAAAAGAAAGACGTCAGTGTCGTCAGCGTTTTCCTCGATCATTGGATTGTGCATCAGTTTGTCATAGTCGATGACGTCCTACGTTGGAAGAATCCAGGAGGAAGAAGGCTAAAGGAGGTCGGAGTCCATAATTCAAAGAAAAAGTTCTTCATTGGTGTTCTTAATTCGATGAAGAAGTTCTTCGTTGGAGTTCTTTCCTCTCAAAGCTCCTCCTCTAACCAATTCCCCCCAATTGAAAAGTGTGGGAAAATAATATTTTATGTGATCTATTATGTTCGTTGGTACAAATTCAAATTTAAGCATTTAATTAATTGAGATGGCTTAATTAATTAAAAAAGGAAGGGTTGGAAAAAAATCAATGTGGAGGTGTTGAAGAGGCTCCTCCACATTTATTAGGGAGTTGAGGGTTCTCCCAATTAATGGGGGTTTCAAGGGAGTTTAACCCTGGGTGGTCCCCACCACCATAACCTCTCATGGGAGGATATGGTTTGGGTGGTCCCCACCACCATAACCTGTCATTAGATGTTATGGTTTGTTGGTCCCGACTTCCCAACATCCACATGGAGGTTTTAACAAAAAAAAAATAAAAATAAATCTACAGAACATTATTTTTATTTTATTCATTCATGAAAAACACAAAAACTAACTTTCACCCTTGACCATCTACCGTCGAGTTGAAAGTCTCCTTTAGAGAATACCACCTCTACGAGTTCAACACTGCCCTCAGATTTCAATTTTGAGCACCAGTTCAAAATATAGAAAAACCCACTCATATGTTTACTGAACGTACCCGAACAAAACTTCAAAAATTGATTCCAGGAACACCGGTCCTCAGAATCACGCACCGTCAATTTTCGTAGACACATAAAATTCCAATTTAATTTAAAAAAATTACATGTAAATCTTGTGTATTTTCAATTTGTATCATGGTATCAATATTTGTTATTTTCATTTTACAGGTAAAAAAATTTATTTTACACTTACATGGGAGAGGATACTATTATACATGTTTTTTTAATATTCCTCCCAATAAAATTATATTTCAAACATTCATGTTTCAATTCATACATTCATATTATAATTCCAACAATATGATTTGTAATTGTAATTTTGGATACCTAACCTATAAATACCACATATTTCATTCATTCATCATTAACATCTATTTTCCATCAAGGATATATATATGTTCATTTTAAAGATGAATATCAAATTATTATTTTTTCTCATATCAATAGTGTTTTTCATGAGTATAGTTAATCATTAGGATTAAGAATATAATAATTTTAAAAATATTATTATCATGTTTTCTATTTTTAATCCCATTGTTGCATACTCATTTCTCTTTATTATTTTTATTCACAAATTTAATATTAAAATTATTATAGAACATGTAACAAGAGTCAAATATGTATTTCTTGGGCTTTATATATTACTTCAATATAAATATGAAAAAATAATATAATCCGAAGGGTAACACCATTCATTGAATTTTTTTGAAGTTACATGGTTCATTATTACTTGATATACATTAATTGTTCTTGGATGAAAATATGTAAAATCCCGTATCATCATCAAAAATTTATCACATAACAACATTAAAATATTATTATATATAATATAATATATTAAATCATATATTATTAAATTTAAAATGAGTTATATGAGTTCATATGAAGACAATTTTCGAGTCATTAACTATATTAGTGAATCCATTGATTGACCTTGGGGATATTGGGAATTATTTCCAAATACCTATGACCATGTTGAATACACAAATATATCATTCAATGTATGAAGCACTATTTGGAGACCATTACATGATCTGATACATCTATTGATTGTGGGTAATTATATTAGATTCATCGCATGATGCTTCCCAAATGGGTCGAGCCTAATACTCTTTTATAAAGTATTTACTATATGAGATTGGTGTAATGTTTTTCTTAATGAGGGTGTATGTGCTAATGATATTTCCTTCTGCACATGTTTATTTTATGAATATTGAGTAGGTGATCAATAATTATCATTTTTCCTTGGGTGATGAGCCATTTGATTAAGATATATAGTCATAGATTTTATTTTACATTGATAGATCTAGAATGGAATGGTAGATATGATAGATTAAATGATTTTTAATTAGTTCACTGACATATATCAATCATTACTTTTGTTATTTGGATTATCTATTCTTCGGAGGTGTTAGGTGATAATATTATAGGATTTACTAGTACGTGAATGAGTTACAATATGAGAGTCAGTGATAATATAGCTTCCTCATTACAATGAACACTACTCTAGAAACACAATTTCACAAGGAATTTTTAGCATTTAGGGGTAATATAAATTGTGGAAAAATGATTCACAATAGTTTTAAAACCCACTTCATATTACTGTGTCATGAATCATTCATTCGTGTTTTTAATAAACCATTGAGAATAATTTGGAGATGCTTTTATAAACCCCCAAAAATATAATTTTTCTTATATTATATATTTTAATGTTTCAAATAATAGTTTTTATTTATTACTACAAAATTATGCATACATACGTGTAGGGTGTGTTTTAAACCCTTAACACTTGATAATTCTAGAATTACATTACCACTTCCTCATGTCTCTCTTATAGTGACTGAGCAAACATTACTCCACGTACATACATACATACAGAGAGAGACACACACACACACACAAACATATATATATATATATATACATCTAAATACAACCACAAATGTACACACACACACACATATATGTATATATGCACATACTACTCATTTAAAAATAAATTCACATGAAAATGCAGTTACATATAAATTTGATTAAATGACATTATATATAAAATTGAAAATATATTCAAAGCTATAAAATATCTATTACATATATATATATAAATTTACATAAAAGAATATAAATATTTATCTGTAATTAAACACATATATATATATACATATAAGTATTTATATATACAAACATAATATATATATATATATATATTTGAATATACTTAAATGTATATAAAAAAATAACAAATTTATATTATCTATAAATACCTCAAAATATCTATAAATATAAATATATTTAAATATATATACATAAACACACACATACATAGTTATATAGGATTGGGAAGGGGGAATATAATTGAAAATCTATAACTACATTCACTATGGGTGTGTTGAACCGAAGACCTCCCTCCACATTATATATATAATTACATGTATATATATATATATAATTATGTACTATTCCACACAATCATTAATATATATATATATATATACATATATATATATATTCATTCATACATGTACATGTATACCTACATAATATATATACATATACACATACATATACACATACATATTAATATAAATATATATAAACATAAAAATATATAAAAATATATAAAAATAAATAATTAAATTAATAAATAATTATTAATATTTTTATATAACCACAAATACATAAAAATGTATACTTGTAAACATATATATATTAACATATCTATATACCCACCTAATATGTAAATCATTATAAATATATATATATGCTCGTATAAATATATATAAATATATATAAATATAGACATGTATATATATATATATTACAATATATATAATTAAATAAAATTTTAGATGTATACATATATATAAAGAAACATAAATATATATATATATATATATATATATTAATAAAATAAATATCTATAAATAAATATTTTTATAAATATATATATATATATATATATATATATATCTGAAACATGTTTATATGTGTGTGTGTGTGCGCGTGCACACACACATGTTATTGTGTGTCTACTTATATGTAAATATACTAATATATAAATATTTCCTTATTAATAATTTTTGTTTAAAATTTAATAATTAGTAACAATTTTACTATTACTACATAATTAATAATTTATTTACTTTTCAAATAATTTCAATCTAATATATATAAATATTTTTCAATTTATACTTATGTTAAATTATAAATAATAAATTATAAAGGATTATAAATAATAAATAAATGTTTTTAATAATGAAAAGTAACTAACGAATAATTATTAATTATGAACTAGTAATTAAAATTTTTGATAGGTTATTATTACTAGTAAATCCAGAGTGATTTTTACAAAATTGCTTCTATGAATAAAAAATATTTCATGAAATAAAATTTCATAATTAATACAGGTTCTCCAAAACTAGCATTAAAGAAAAAAAATGAACTATTTTGTTTCAATATTGAAATAAATCTCTAAAAATCACATATAATTTTTTTTCCATTAGTGGATGTTTCATTTTATATTATCTAAATTGAGAACATATTGATTGGGCACGGTTTGATTTTTTTTCTTTCCACATATATATGACTATGATATTGACTTACCATGAAAAATAATAAATTTTTTAGAATATGAGAAGGTCATATTTGAAAATAAATTCTTCTAATTGATGATATATATTTTGGGTAGTCATTATTAGATATAAAACCTTCCATGCGTGAATTAATTTTTATATAGGTTCTGAGAATTCTTGGCTGAAACCATCATGATGTCATAATAATTGACATACATGAGTCAATGTTTCTACTTAATCACCATCAGTGTATATAATTGGAAGCTTTTCTGATTAAATCCATTATATTTCCTCTATCATAATGGATCAACATTAGTTATAAATTTTTTGGGTCAGAGATAATGTCACATCTTTTTTAAATTAAGTATTTAGTATTTAAGGTATATTGATAAATGACTGTTATATTATTCAATTTGGATTGTATTTGAATCAATATAATGTATGATTCATGATTTATGGGATTTAGGAACATGTGTTTAGTTCGATGATAAGGATATTTCGGGAAACTGTTTAACCATCTAATGTACCCAATGCCTTTGTAGTAGTAATGAATCCATAGTAGTGACTTTAGTGGGATAACTTACATTTGAAGGGATAATGAATCTTAGTAGTGGTATTTAATGTTCCAATAACGATTATGAGTCATTGGATGATCCAGTGAACAAAATTATTAGTGAATTCATGATGGTAGAATGAATAGTGTTAGAATGAATTATACATTTATAATGATAGACTTGTGAAATTCAACTGTTATTACTCTCTTATTTTCCCCTATCATGGATTATCCTATGGGTTCAATGATCAAAAAGGATTTTTAGGATTAAATGATGCCTCAAGAAATTTTTTCTTATTATAGACAATAAATAAATGGTATTCTCACAAAATTAGCAATATTAATATTTATCAAATTATGAAATCGTGATTAGAGGAATCATAATTTTTTTGGTAATACTATATAATACCAGATAGTATCATGAGTTTCTTTTATGAGATTGTTGATTACGAATGGAAAAAGTTTATACCTATTTAAATTTAAATGGAATATTATTTTACAAGATTAAGTAATATGTTTTTAATGATTAGTTTTTTGGGATAATATAAAGTTGGGGTAATAAAATATTTAATTTGAATATTCATTATTATTCTCATAAACATATTTTAATGGTATTGATACATAAATTGACAATGTATTTTATTAATTTTTGTATTGTAATGTTCCCTACCAACTCTCTTATTGATCGTTGTTTATTGTTTTTTTTTAAAATGATATCAGTTATCACACTTAAGAGGCCGGAGGGTTTTAATTAATACTATAGAGAGAAGTGAATATTATATTTAACAATTTTAGTATTCATTTTGACATTCAATTACGAATGTATTTATTTAAATTAAATGATGATTTATTCTATGTTATTTCATTTCATGTTCTTCCCTTCTGTGGTTTTCTATGACTTAGATAATAAGGATATGTAGAGTATCATTAATAGTTCTATTCAATTTCAATTTTTACTATAGTCAATGGTTAGATCATCGATTATTCAACTATGGTATGCTATCCTCAAGGTCTGCGATACACTTTGGGATCATAGATTGTGTTTGATTATTGTTAAACAGAAGAATTGGGGCTCATAACCTATAGAGTTTGTGGTTTTTAGTTCAATGAAGGATTGTATAGTAAGAGGTGAGAAATCGGGAGGTATAAACTCAATAATATGACATTATATCATGATTTATTTTCCATTACATTAAGTATTATCATATTTATAGTTTTTTTTTGAATTTATGTAAAATGTAAATGTGTTATAAATAATTGCTTATTAAAGGAATTTGAGTGTTACCATCATGAATTTTAGTTCACAACTTTTAGAACGACATCTATTATTAATATTCATGTGATGAACTATGGATTAAATAATTTTGAAGGTGTATCTTCTAGGGATGACCATGTGTTTTATTTTTTAGGTTATTATGTATATTTATGATTATTGAGAATGAAAGGCTTTTTCATATTTTTATTTTAAGGGTTAAGAAATTATTACTTATAGATTTCTTGAGGATTAAGATGGAAATTTCATTATTTTACACGATGGGGGAAGTGGAAATTAAAACTTATAATTGACACTAGATAATATTTGATGATAGTTTGGTTAATAATATAATTTTTTATTTACCCTTGGGTTGAATTTAGTTATGACATATATATGTTTCCAATCATATCACATTAAACAATATATATTCATAAAGCTCAATAAATTGAATTATATAATTATACTGAATTTTTTTTATCATATTAAAAGATATTTTAAATTTTTTATCATAAAACTATTCATATCATAAAATTAAATTTAGATTTGTTAGTATGTTTTGTGTGACATGGAGGACCTTAAATCTATACTCATTTCAAAATGTAATAAATAAATATATAAATAAATAAACATATAATATATAAATATAGGTTTATTTAATTTATATCAAAACCATAGCTTGGATTTGATTTAAAACACCACCTGAATGCATGGAGGTAAATATTTCTATTTATATATATTTAATTTCAATGTCGATTTCTAGTCCAACCTATTATTTTTGTTATATTGATTGAAAATTATATTTTTCACCGTTTATATTCATTATTTACTGATATTAATGAAAATTGTGATCGAGTAATGATATAGTGGTCACATGAGGAAGGATTTTTGGATAAATTTGATAACATTCATGATGTGTCAAATAAATAATCTCAAGATAATTTTTAAACAAAATTTTCTACAATATAGAATTGTTTAATATTCATTAATTTTAGTAGTAGTATTATTTTTTAAATTTATAAATTTAATATAAGGTAATGTAATTATTTTTCATGATAATTATATAATTCTATTATTAATATTACATGAATTAAACATTTTACAAAAAAATTTACATTATCTTCTAATATTATTTACAATCATAATGCTCAAATATTCCACTACATAAATGATAATCTATTATTCCCAAATAAATTTTGAAATACAATTGTTTTTTCATTGTCCAAGCATACTATGATAATAGGTGGGGGTGTCATACAAAAATATTTTTTACAGTAAGCTCATCTTTGGGTTTGAGTGGTTTTTGGGATAAAGAATTGAGTTTTTATAAAATTATTTATGTCTGAACGACATGGTGAACCCTTTCTGTGACCATATTGAAAATCTATGAAAATATTTAGGCCAAGGTGTCATGGAGTTCATGGTATGTGAAGTGTCTGAGGGTCCATGAATTATAATGTGACCTTATATTTCTATTTATAGAGAGACCAACATGATATCATGCATGTTCCTAGTTGTCATACATGACGACTGTTAGTTGGGTGTAGGTTCAGTGTTTAATTTTTTAAAATAATTACTTCATATAAAGAATGAAAAATAGATTCCCTCACATTGATATGTTCAAACATTTGCCACGATGATGGTGTAATTGAATATTATCTATCATATTGAAATGGAATTTTATCTTTCATGGAATTAATTGAAATTCTAACTATGTTTAGATCATAAATATCTTATGAACTCTTTATTCAATTTATTTAACCCTCTTTGTATTTTACACATTCTAGTACATATAACTTATTAGATTATTTATACAACATTAGAATGATAATTATAATTCTTGAATGGAAATATCAAGATCGCTTGTTTTTCTATATAGGGTTTGGTGGATTGGATCATGAAAAATAGTAATATACATAGGTATTTAGCATTATAATATATTAATTATTTAATATATGTGATTATTATTTCCTAATTCATGGAATATGAATCCTATATTCCTTATTTGTGTACAATTATGTTTATTTTAATTTTGATTCAATAAAAAATTATAGATTAGAGAAATAAGTAATTTTTTTCAACTGTTGTATAAATAGTGAGAATATGTTTTTAAAATGTTAATTTCAGAAAAAATTCATTGGGTATATTAAATTGGTTAAATATATGGGTTATGTTCTGATAGACTATTTAAGAAAATAGTTTTATGAAATAATATTGGTTTATTAAAAGTGGATTTTTTTGGGGAGGAGAAATGATTTTGAAGGTTCTTGTATGGATAAAAGATATTTTTTGTAACTATTTTACAACATGGTACATCTTGTGTCATGTGAATAGATATTTCCATGTTTTTTTGGGATACATGGGTGGGAAAAGAAACCAAATATGTGTATATTGTGATCATAGGGATAAAATTATTGTTTATTTTCAATATCAATCAGGTATGTTGGGTTTTTTTATTTTATAATTTTTGTATGCTATGTCGGAAAATAGAAGTGTCAAAAAAATTTAAGAAAATGATAATTGTATTTTTTTAGTTACTTATCTTTTTATTGTTTTTTATTGGGAAATTAATTTTTTATAAAAAAATATATTTTTCTAATATTATTGATATTTGTTAGATAATTAGGAATAATTATTGCATTGGATTACATTAAAATTATATATGAAAATTTGACTTTTTATTTATATATTCACCACTTATTTAACATTAGGGTATTCATGTGGACTAATAATGTAGTGGAATATGATATATGAAGACTTCAGTGTTAAATAGTGTCAGATCATATAATCTAGTATTCTTGTGTACAATGCTATTTTTACCCATATTTAAGATGATGGTGTTAGATACTCAATATTATTACATGAAAATATTTATAGTACATCATGTCTTGATGGGTATTATGAGCATTTTATTTTGGTACCATTTTGTTTATCTCTGTCAACATTAAATGTTGAATTAAATTTAGGTTTTTGGTTTTGAAATAAAATTACATTTGTGTCTCCTATATTTTTCGTTATTTTAATTGAAAATCATTCAAAAATGATTTCATTTATCTATTAATTTATGTTTCCATGTTTCATTGATTGTGTAATCAATTTTATACCAAGTGGAGAACCAAAGATATGAGGAAAGGATTGATAACTATCGATATGGTAATAAAATATAATATTAGGGGAGGGTTATAATTGATGAGTCATGTGTTGTATATTAGGTGTGGGTATTATAATCGAAAAAATATAATATGTACTTACATTAAGGAGTACACAACCAGTTTATTTTGAAACATTAATTATAAGAGATTCTTGATAAAATAAGTTGTCAATAGATCAATTTCTAGATATATTTTTTGTTCTTCTATGTTCCAATGTGCACCCAATATGGGTTTAGATATGTATTGTTTTATTTCCTCATGGTAGTAATTTTAGGGAAGAAATGCTTGTATATCATATTTTCAATATGATTTTATGTCATTAAATTAGTTAATAAATGGATATTTTAGTATTTTTCATTTTGAATTTATATTTTTTCAAATAATTTGTGATTATTTTTGTGAAAAGAGTTTTATGTATAAATTAATCACTAGTACATGATTAGAGCCTCATAATCAAGGATTTCAGATTATCAATGCTTGGCATTGTGATTTAGATAGAGTAAACTTCAATAATTCTATTTATATAATAATTTTATTAAATGTAATTTTTGAAATGATTTCATATTTTATTATTCTTCATGAGTGTAACATAGGGTATAAGATAGTATAGATTGTTCTTAATGTTTGTAACACATCAGTATATTTGATTCACGTTAGTTAAAGTGGTGAAAATAGAGATCAACTAAAACACACTGTGTTTTTATGAATTATTATTTCGGAATAAATTAAATTTATTTGATAACATGTGTTAAATAGAAGACAATGTTAAACTTGCGCTACATGAAATAGTGGGTTTTCATATATTACACATGACACTGAGTTTTAACAAAACCATGACATGTTTTTAGTATAGATATTTTACTACGATCATTATAACCTAGATATTTAATATAGCGATATGAACAGTAAATATTAATTATAATATTTTTATACAAAGTGAACATATTGGTAAAAATATTACTTAATATTCTATTAAATGATAATTTTTTTGAAAATACAATTTTCTTTCAAAATTTCATTTTTATTCCTTTTTATCGATAAAATTATAAAATTTTCAAAATATTGAAAATTAATTTGATAAAATAAAAATCATATTCAAAATAATTAATTGAAAATTAGATTAGGGTTATTTATTTTTGATTTTTAAATATGTATTATTTTATGATTAGTAGTAAAAAATACTAAATTTTAATAAAAAACTACAATTTTATTTAATATATTTAAACATATAAACTGTATTTTAATTTTTCATTGAAGTAATGTGAGTTTGATTTTACATAAATCAATATAATTATGTTAATTTGAATTAATTTATTATTTAATTTCGGTATAAAAATATTTTGAACTTTACAACATTTTCCCTTTAAAACTCAACACTCTTATTGTATGTGTAAGATTAATTTTAAATTAAAATTATTCACTTATGTGAATTGAATTTGAAAAAATGGATTCAATATTTGTAATTAGGAAAATTATATTATCAAAAAAGGTAATATTTATATTTTGACCAAAATATATTGTAAAAATATTAATAATTATTTGACATGGTTAAGATAAAAATTGGTTTAATGGGGGTCAAAATAAAAAATAAGTGTTAAAATGAATTAAAATAGGAATAAAATATATTTTATGGAAATATTTTGACCATATCACTTCATGGATCAAAATGGTTCATTTTTTAACCTTGAGGCATGATTAACATGGGTACACCTTTCTCTTTCAAAAAATTCTATGTGACCCACTCACCTCGCTTATAAAAGGCCACCCCCTCATCTATTATTCACACCGTAATATCTTTTTGTATCATCCAAGACCTTGAAAACTAACTTCCCAATATCACACCACCTATCCTAGTACCCTTATATTGGATAGAAATCTAGCCCGGGAGGTATTTTGGTGCAATCCTTAGGATACCTGAATAAGATGTAACATTTATCAATGATATTTTTTGTTTTATTTATTCCTCCACCACCATAAATTATATTTATAAAATGATGATACAATAAAACTAGTATCATAAATATGAAAATATGTTTTTATGATAATATAATCACCTTAAACCATCTCCAATTCCATCAATTCGGTTATGAAATTATTGTCCATGTCTATAGTGGACTACCACCTTACCAACCGATGTCATTCATTATTCAATTAAAAAATATTATGGATGGAAATAAAGATGAATTTTTATTTATATACGATATGATATTACTTATTGAATTATTATATCACACACAACTTCATACTCTCCATATTTTGGGAATACAATAATGTCGCTCATCTGTATGGTGGACTACCATCTCACGAAGTGATGTGAGTATTTCATGCATTACATATTAGGTAATAAGGATGGTGTTAATAAAATTTTTAGATATATATTCTGTAAAAATATTTTTTTAATTATAATATATAATTTACCTTTATTTCTTTCATTGTAATAGGAAAATGGAAACATTGTTCATGCATACATAAGGAATACTCTATCAATTAATTGTGTATTTTGTTTCATATCACTAAATTTTATGGATTATAGTAAATATAAATGTTATGAATATATATGATATATATATGATGGTGAAAATGATAGATATTATGAAATCATTATGAATGTTGTAGACCAAAAATAACAAATCAAAACATTTATGAAAAACAAAGCAGTTATTACCTGAAACATTACATCAACATGGAATTGTTAATAAAAAATTCAGAAAAGGTAATAATAAAATCCTATATGGAATTATTTATATTAAAAATATTATGTAATGTAAATATATAATAAAATTATATATTTTATATAGGTTTTTATAATGTGTTCAATGATATTTTGAGACCTAAGGTAATGGATTGTTTGTCTCAATAATCCTTCATTTATACGTTCATTATGTAATACACCTATATTCATTAACGAGTTGTATATAAAACAAATTTTAAATGTAATATCTTGAATTTATTAATATTTATTTGATTTTAAGTTATATTTTAGGTTATTTCTTCAAGTGGGTTACAATTCAATGTTACTAAGGTAGTAATGATTTTATATTGCAATTTCATCGTCTATCTGGGTTGTTTATGATTATGTTTCCTATGATAAAATATTATGACCCTTGTCTCGAGAAACATATAAATTTTCATCTCGTACTATTTTTAATTATATATACATGTATTTTTTCTTTTTTTTCACTCATTGGTACATAAAATTATTGAGAAAATGTTTTTTAAAATCTATCATTATTACTATCTTCAATTAGAAATCATATTTCTTTAAATACTGTGTTGTCTAAATATATTGTAATTTTTCTTTATGATTATCCCATTATATATAATAGTCAATTTTCACCGTGTATGGATTTTTAGAGAATGTGTTAGGTATCTTGATGACATTTTCTAAATAAATATTTTTTGGATTTTTTTTTCAAAAACCTGAACAAAATATTTGTTTTATCGTGTATGGAATGAACAAAAAATTCAATCATCATGGCCATTATTTTTTTGAATCATACTTTATATGATTTCAGTTTTATTTTTGAAAAAATGTATTTTCAAAATAATTTGTGTTTTTAAATTTTTAACAAACAGTAATTAATATTATCTTCAAAAAAATGTTTTAAATAAGCATTCAAAGTCATCTTCTACCTCAGATGGCATTCGTTAATGTTACCTACTCATTATTGGGGATATAAATAATGATACCATTCATATTTTTTCTTTCAATGGTTCATTATAATAAAATTTTAATGAATACCATTTTCCTTCCATGAGATATATCATGATAAATATTTTTTGAAACCCTCTACATTTTCCATGAGTTGTGAAATGATCAAATGATGAAATAATTATGAAACCCATCTATTTTTCCAAAGTTTATAACATGATGAAAGGTTTAAGAAAACCATTAAATTTACTAGGATATGATTTGACTAATTTATTAATATCATGTTGAGAAAACAAATTTGGTTTCAATTGTGACATGGGTGGGGAATATTTCTCCCTCAATTGAAACACATAATGATTTATATCGCATGAGATATACTCGACTAGAGTGGGGAGTGAACATAATTTAGTAAGATATATTATCCTCTATGATGTTCATAAGAGTGAACCATTACTACTTTGATGGTTTTGGGATTGATCACATTCCACTATGATTTCCATGGTAGTGATCCGTGACTAATATGAATATGATTTTATAGGCTTATGTGTATTATATTAATTTTTTTCTTATTCAAATATTAAGTTATCATGGGTAAAGTTATATATTTCCCATATGATTCATTTCTTATAATGTACCAATCTTTATTCCATGACCCAAGATAATGATATTCAATATGAAGGGTAAAGTTTTCAAATTTTATTCTCATGTTTTCATACCCATATGTTCATGTTATGCTTATATATCAGACATTTTTTATCCATAATAATAATCAGATCCTACCCTTTCATATGTTTCCTTTTCCAATGTTATTAGAAAATGTATTGCTTATGATATTCATAAGAATAGGTTTTTATGATGATCATAGTGGGAGATGATGTTGTTTATATATGGGCTAGTTTTAAGACATTCAATGTTTCCAAATACACTAATCTATTATGGTCCACATTTGTGTGTTTTTGTAATGTAATTAATATTCATAAAAATGATGCAATATATATCTATGATTATATCAGTTTTAAATAGTTGGTATCATAGGATATGTTTAGTTAACCTTTGGATTCTAGGATGATAAAAATATACTGATATATCTAAAAACATGTATATAGATACCTATATGGATGAGTAAATGTATAGAAAAATTTACCAGAATTTGATAATGGATTTAGTGAGTGGCTTCTAATAAATTAAATCTTTATCTAGAAACTACTAGTTGATGTAGACATAGAACATATATACCTAGGGTTAATAACACCTAAATGGTTATATTGATCTATACTCGATCACCACATAGTGTAGAACAATAGGCCATAAAATAAACCTTGTTTGATATCCCTAGGGTATATTCATTGGAAATTTATAAACTCTTTACGAACCACCATGATGGATTTAAATAGGTAATGAATATGAAGGACCTATAAAATCATATGTTTTCATATATTAATTATATTTCCATGAATTATACGACATATAAATTATTTTTCATTATTATGTGGTTCCTAAAAATGATTATTGTTTCCTAAACATTTATTTTTTTTCATCAATGGATTGAACATAGTATTTTGTGTTAATTCTATGTGAGATCAAGAATGTTATTATTATCCTCCTAATAATCCCGGATTTATTGGAGAAAGAATGAAAAATATCATTTTTATTCTCACACATCTTTATCAACCTATGAATCATACCATACTTCTAAACAAACAAAGGATGGAACAATATTATGTTGTGTCATTGATGAGGAAATGTCTACCATCATTAAGTATCCACTGGTTGCTGAACAATAGACCATCACCAATGAAAATATGTTTCTCATTATCCAGTGTATAGAACATGAAAAATTCATTTTGGTCTTCTATTGTATGGAGAGGGTAGTGGACCAATGGTGGAACTATATGCAGGATAAAAGGAAACATGTTGAAATTGACTCTATTGGTTAGGATGGGTTCAATAACATATTCTTGAAGAACAAATTTCCACATATTATTTATATGAAGATGAATTAGGAGTTACTGAGCTAAATAAAATGTATAATTAATCCTTCAGTACCTCTGAGAAGAAATTTACAAGACTAGTTAGATAAATTTTTTGTATTATCATCGAAGAAAAATGTATGGAAGATAGATTATTCATTGGATTAAACAATGTTGCTAAAGGAAATGACGATGAGATACTCTAGTAGCTATGATGATATTTCTTGATCTGATGTCATTCTGTAATTGGTTGTTGGTGTTATGTATCACTCTCATGGTTTTGATAAGAATAGAAATATGGAATTCAAATGGAAAATATAAGAACCTTACAGAGAAGAAGATGATATTTACTTTATTCTCAATGTGTGGGAAGAGGCATGGAGGAAATTTTCTAAAGGGGAATAGAATCTTTTTTAATTAAGGAAAGAAAAGTCATCATGAAATTTAATTCAAAAGAAAATGATAGAACTTAGATAATGATGCTAATAGAGATAATGATACAGAGAATGAACCACCCACACGACAATGTTTCAAATGAAAGGAATATGAGAATTATGATAACAAATACCCCTATCCAAAATTTAATGAAGATGACCAATTTTAAAAACCTATTAATCCTAAATACAAAGGGAAATATCATTTGATTATTCTTTCTAAATTGGGGTATGATATTAATGAAGTGAAATGTACCCTAACCACCCAATCTATAATTTATAATATCTTATTTGATTATCAATCTAACAATTATTTCCTAGATTAATATTTTTATATCAGTATCAATATGACACCCCTACAATTAGATGTATAATTATCAATGAAAATCCCTGATTATATGATGATCACATAGCTACCTATTATTCTTCTCATGTTGAATTTGTCAATAATTTTCTTCATATAATTGTTTTCATTATACCTTTGGTGTAATTTGATGTTATATTATGAATTGTTTTTCTATCTCAGTATAATATCCACATCAATTTTTTAGGAAGGAATGTCACCTTAGATATTCCAAACCAACTTAATATTATCTATCAATGTGATTATATGTATGTAAATCACATCATTTTTATGGGTCCTAATTATCATTCATAAGGGTTTATTATCTAAAATGGTTACGGAGGAAACTAAAATCAATGAAATTCCTATTTGTTTGGAAATTAGTGGTGTATTTCAGGTAGTGTTTCCTAGATATCCACAAAAACATGATGTTGAGTTCTTAATTGATCTCATACCTAGTGTTATTCCAATTTCAAAGTCTCTCTATATAATGGATCCAATTGAGTTGTAATAATTTAAGATTAAACTATATGAAATAATTGACAAGAGATTCATTTATCCATACATTACACCATGGGGTGTTCCTGTTATATTTTTAAAAATAATAATATATAAATGCTACTCTATATTAATTATTGAGAGATTAAAAAAATCAGAATTCTGAAAAATTATACCCTTCCAAGTATTGCGGAGTTGATTGATCAAAAATATTTACATCAATACTTTTCCATGATTTACCTTCTTTTTGGAAATAATCGAGTGAGGGTCAAGAATGACAATATTGTAATGAATTTTATTTTCCATGTTTAATTTTTTTTACATTGAATGGATTATTTTTATGAAAAGGCACTGAGGTGGATGGAGATTTCTAGACTCGATGACCCCATAAGAAATGATTGAAATATATTAAATATATTAAATATCATTCATGTACATTTTTTTCAAAAAAAATATTGAATATATTTTAATAGGAGGTCTAGATTAGAAATCCAAGGAAACTATTGATTTTAGATCATGGGTTTGACACTAGGGATGCCATAATCTTTTCTGGTGTGATTTTTTTGTGGGAAAGTCACCAAGAGTGTGGATAAAAATTAAATTAATGAAATTAATATATTTAATCTACAATGATGCAATGACCTATTCCACATCTTTATATACTCACTTATAGAAAATATTTAGGGTTATCCATATAATCATTTTAATTGATGAGATCCATTGTAGAGTGTTAGAGAAATTATTTAGGTGATTGACATCCATATGATTATTCAGTGATTGGTGCACAACATTATTCAATGATATCGTCAATGAAAATGATGAAAATTATTTCATCATGATCAATGAATCCTAATCGAGTTAGGAAGATTTTTATATGTATTTATTACAATTTTATGATTCCCTGGATGAATTTGATTCAATCAACAAAAAAATTGATTCACTAATCGTGTATAATTTGATTATGAGATAGATTCATTTTTGAATTGGTGAAATTTCATTTTGATTATTTGTTTATATATTCATTCATAATAATAATGGAAATGAATCAAGTACAACTTGATATTCGATGAGGTTTTATCCTTGTGTTTGTTATTTTCTTTTATTAACCATTTCATTATTCATGTGAGGATAATTCCTTTGGCTCATGATATGAATAACACTAATTAATCAAATGTTTCACACCGATTTTTTCGTGCAAAAATTCAATATTGCAGATCTGGAATTGGTGTGATGAGAGGATCAAGTGAATATAGATGAATTAGTGGATCATATTTACTTCATAAACATGATTAAAGTTCATCAAAGTGCGACTATGGTTTTAAATAAGTGGGTAATTTTATAAATGGATTCATGGGACAGATCTCTGCTTTCGACGATGGAAAAGTTGATCTACAATAGACTCAAACTTTTCCATCATGGTGGATGGTCATATCATTGTCCAAATACGACGGAGAAGAATTTAGATCTAGATTTGGATTTATGGATCATTCTGCAACACCCAACATGTACTATTGATCTAAATGTTGTGTGGGACCCTCATAGTGGAATCCAAGGTTTGAGGATGAGATTAACTATCACATAGGGTGTGAATATGTCACACAGTGTTTGATACATCCCTGATGGCTTAGCATGTACCTTGGATGGTACATTGACACAACCATGAGTACCTGATCATATAAAATATGTGTACTCCCACACCGACATAGTCGTGTACTAAGAGACATACAAAATTACATGGGTATAGTTGTATACTTGTACACATGTAGAATTACATGTGCATGGTCATGATATTTTCATTTACATGGAAAAGTGGACTCTTTTTACTACCACATTGACATGAACTATAAATGTGTAAATGGGAATAGCTATGTATCATTACACAGGTAGAAGTACACATGCATGATCACACTGTGTACTTTGATACAAACACTATCACTGGCCATTTACACTGGATGAAGCCATAACTGAAGGGAAACACCATGTACTACTAGTAAATTCCATTTACTCATTAATATTTTTCTTAGATTCCTTTTCATATATATCATTGAAAAGATTCATTAAGGTTGAATTACCTATATCCATTCTCTAGGGGTTATTATAGAATCACATCCTACACATAGGATAGTGACCTCATCAATGGGGTTTCTTGGTTAGAGTTCTTGGAATCCTTATATAATGACTCGAGTATAATCCCCTATCATCAAATTTTCATAAGTGGAGTTCTTGATATCATCATGACCAACACTATTCAGGTGCCAATCCGATACGTAGCTGGTTATTCCAGATTGATTTATTGTTATAACCCTTGGACATTGTTGGGATCTTCATCAGTGCTTTGTATCTTTTTAGACATCTAGTGTATACTTATAATAGAGAGACCTGATGAGCACTGCCTCTCAAATGAACATCTCCAGTGTGATTTGACTCAAGGACTGTCTTCTCATAGAATAGTGATATGTGGAACCATCCAATAGGAATCCTTGCAATGGAATTATGATTCTTACATTACCTAAATATTATATGTATTTTTTGAGTATATATAGATATTCCTATCAAATGTGTTATAGAGATATAAATTTTTCGATTTGACTAAAATTATAGTTCTTATATGAATTTTTGTTTTAGGTTATCCTTCTAGTTATTTTTATAATCAGCCCTTAAAAGTATTATCCAACATGTTTTGTGTCTTGTACAGATGGTTGACTTTTTGTATGAGACCAAGAGATACCCATACTAGCTGGTGCATTGTAAAAAATATGGGACACAGTGTGTTCTAGAGGTTATATTGACTGCAATCTCAATATTTACCTATAGGATTGTCTTGTTTTTAGACTCTTTGTCATGGGCTAGTATTTGGCCATGTTTTCTTTCTATTTCTTGTTTCCATACTCTGGTAGCTGGATTTAGATGTATTCATGAATATTGTAGCACTTTTTCTAAATTTCAATGTTTTATGGTCTTGGTGATGTGTTCATGTGTGTAGGTACATATGAGAAGTTCTCCTATTATAGTGATATGCCAACTCAGCATTAGTCTCCAGCCCCTATCCTATTATAGGTGGTCTTGGGAAGTCCTAGAACAGGACCCATTGGGATGGGTCATGATAGGGTGGTGTCAAAGGATGTGATTATACCATAGGGTTAAAGTCTATGTGATTGGTTTTGGTAAATACTGTTATGTGTTTCAAGTTCATATTTCAGGACTGGAACTCCAGTGTCTGTGTAGTGGCCAAAGTATACACACAACAAGAAATTATTCCTCTAATTTTCAGCTTGGTATATGTGGGAACTGGTTCATGGGAAAAACAATGTTACATGAATCATATAGGAATGGGTTGTCATTTACATTCCATTTTTGAGTCATCTCCCTATATATACTCATTTATTGTGGTACATCTTGAAAATTTCAAGATGCATCCATGAGGTATTCCAGTTAATAGTAAATATCAAGATCACGAGGATGTTCCCCTTAGTGATGAGGCATTGATACAAAAATTTGATCAAGATATGTTACCTCTAGGTGCACTTAAGGAATTTTTGTGATAGTTACCGCTTAGGATCCTAGGAATGCCTAACCCATATGTGGTTGAGGAATGACTTCAAGTGGTGTTTTGAGTTTTTTTATTTTCAAAACACTGAACGATCAGATGATGGTTCTAGAAGGGATAATTTTCTATGAATTAGCATAGAAATGGTGGGGTTTTTGTGACCTAGATGTATGATGATTATACTCTGTAAATGTTAGAATTTGTGTTCCCTTTCAAGGGGATTTCTCTCCAGGTACATTGTGGGATATATGCTTCCAAGAGGTTATGAATCTCTAGTAGGGTTGTCTGTATATGAATGATTATTCATAGAGGTTCACCAACCTCTCTTGGTATGTGATGGATATGGTTAGTGATCATTTCATCTAGGATCAGAAATTAATGTGATGATTTCATAGATACATATGATCCAACATTATATCTATATGAATTCATACCTATACTAGAGTTTTTGAACGTGCTGTGGTGGTTGAGAGTTTCCAGGTTGAATAGATGAATACAATGGTTACAAATTGTATACACACAAGAGTAGAGTATTTGGTAGTGGGGATTTGACGTTCTTCTCAGGGGCCTAGACGTTCATGGAATTTTAGGATGAGGTCTTAAGAAAGAGGTTTTTTTTGTTCTTGGCTCACAGGATGGGTCTATTCATCCAAAGGATAGGTGGTGCTACATATGTGATGTAAAATTACATCTTCCATGAGGATGATCTACCTACCATACAACTAAAATGGAGAAAGTGGATGGGCCACCAAGGTAGAAGAAGTAGTAGAAGCATACATGTCCAAAGTGTTCCATACATAGAAGGGGAGTTGAGATAGTAGCTTTAGGTGGTAGACACTACACCTTGTTAACACCACCACTCCCAGGTGGTCCATGTTAGGCTCCGGGAGCTGGAGGACCTGGGCAGGGGCAGCTACTTGCTTTTAGGACTCATGACCTAGAGGCTTCAGGGATGATATGATCTTTGATCATGCAATTTATACCTTATTAATAGTAAAAATAGAGACTAGTTCTAGTCATTCCTTTATTTACAGATATCTGGTTTGAGACATGGAGATTCTAGCTAAGCCTTTCACTCAACCATTTTTCTTGGAGATTACTACAGGAGATGACTTAGTGATCACACACTTGTGAAACAATGTGACCTGAATTTTATAGGTGAGTGTTTTTATTGGGATCTCTTAGTATCAACAATGATGTTTTATGAATTCATCATAATTATGGAATTTCTATTTATAGTTCATTCCCAGATCGAATATTTTAGGTGGAGGATGTGGTATATCCATAGTTAATGGACTAGGTTTTCATTTTTGGGTGAAAAGGAAACCTCTGAAGCACATGATAGACTCATGAACAGTTATGTATAGTCAATAACTCATCAATTGGCTAGAATGTCTCATGGTGTATTGGATGTTAGGATTTTCCCGTTCCCTATAGTTGTGGTGGATGATGAGGATTCCTTTTCGGATGATTTTCTAGGATTACCTCCCCACAGAAAGGTATACATTTTCATAGATCTACACCAAACTAAACAAAATATATCTATTACATCATATTATATGGATCTCATAGATCTTCATGAGTTAAATGTGCAATTGTTGGAATTCCAATGTAAGGGATTTTTTAGACCCATAGTTTTACCATGGGAAGCACCAATATTGTTATCCAAGAAGGAAGACCAATGTTTGAGGACATGTGAGGGTTGTTAGCACATAAAATATTTTAGGGTGAAGAACATGTATCCACTACCACTGATAAATGATATATGTGATCATTTGATAGGGTAATTATTGTTCTCGGTGGTTAACCATAGATCTGGATATCAGAAATTGAGAGTTCAGGATGAGGATATAATGAATATCACATTCATATGGCACTGAAATCACTATAATACTTGTTGCTTCCCAAAAATGTGATGAATTCCCTAGAAAGGTTCAAGGGAATGATGAACCAGATCTTTTAGTCTTTCTTAGACTGGTTCATGGTAGTATTCATTAATGATATCCTTGTGTACTCAGCATCCAAGGAGTAGTAAATGATACAAGTGAGGATGGTTCTATAGATACATTGAAAAAAACAACATTATGGGAACATCTCAAAGTGTTAGTCATGGAATTAGGAGGTCCACTTTCTGGGACACATTATCTCAGAAGACGGTGTGGCAATGGATCTGTTGAAGTTCGAGGTAGTATTAGCTTTTGGTCAAACCAATGATAATGATAGTTGTACAAAGTATCATTGGGATTGTATCATATTACAAGAGATTCAAACTAGATTTCTCCATGATATTAGGTCCCATGAAAACCTTGAACCAATATGGGATGCATATCATTTGTATAAAGAGGTGCCAATAGTCTCTTTAGGAGTGGAGATAGATATTGATGAGTGCGTCCATTGTGAGATTTCCAGAGGAGCGTGTTGAGTACATACTATTTTTAATGCATCAAAAACCATGATTTGTTGCATTCTAATACAGATGAAGCAATTTATTGCCAATGGTTGACATCACATGAGCACACATTAGTAGAAATATGTGACCCATGATCATGAGTTATTAGTGGTATTATTTGGCCTAATGATGTTCTAACACTACCTGAGAGGAAAATAGTTTATCGTATTTTCTGAAAACAAGATTCTAAAGTATATTTTCTCTTAGATGGATCTTAACTTGATAGAAGGTTATGTATATAGTTTTTCAGAGATTATTACATCGAGAATTTCCATACTCTAGGGAAGGAGAATGTAGTAGAAAATTCTCCCACCAGGAGATCTTATCCACAGTTGCTGAACGGGGTGTTAGAGAAGTTTTCCTTATTAAAATTATGCTTTTAGGAGGGGTATAGAGAATAATTCCCATAGTCAATGGTTGTTACGCCTCCAATTTTTTAGTAAGGGATTAAAAACATTAATATACCATCTATGAGATGCTACCAATTCATATATCCATTGTATATGCTTTGCATTGATTTTTTGATGGTGGGGAGTATGTATTCTTTTATATGCACATAGGATGGTACCATTTGATGTTGTGGGAGGTGGTTCTATGATAGTTTAATATATCTCCTTTGGCTGTACATATTTTTGTGGAAAAGATTTACTGAAACCTTTGATGTCAGTTTCGATGTCCAAGGATGGAGAAGGGAGTTTTAGAGTTTGTTTCTCAATACCTTACTTTTCAGAAAGTGAAGGCTGGGAACCAGGTTCTAGTAGGATTAACTCACCCCTTGAGGTGCTAGAGTGAAAGTGGGATAGTATATCCCTATACTTCGTGATATTTTTATCACATATGTCTGAGGACATGATGACATCAGTATGATAGTAGACCTACTCAACATGTCATCCCACTTATTAGATAACTGAGCGACGAGTTTAGTAGAGAGCTTGGGATTCTTCTACTTGCAAGAGATAGTTTGACTCAATGGATTTATGACCATAATCATTTCTAACAATTATTATTACTTCAAATATCAGTTGTTTAAGGGATTATAGGATTCTTTTTCACAAAGTTACACTTGACGATACAATTTCACCGATAGAAATATGGCCATAACAAGATGACCATTAAATTAGTGGAGTACATGATGTGGGCTTCCATGTCATAATTTTTCCATATTTGGGAGGATCACCTAGAACTATTGTAGTTTTCACACAATAATAGCTGCAATTCAACAACAGTTTTGAACCATTTAAGGCATTAGATGAGACACCCTGTAGGAAATCACATTGTTGGACTGACCAAAGAGATTCAACACTCATGGGACCATCATTTGTGAAATCAATTGTTGAGAAGGTGTAGATAACCTAGGATAAGTTGAATACTTCATAGATCAATCATAATTCCGATACAGATAGATTATAGATTCCTTTGGAGTTCGAGGAGTGAGACCATGTGTTCCTTTGAGTTTCACATTGATGAGGATTGTTTCGATTTCATTATGGTAGAAGGATTTCTTCCATATTCATTGTCCTTTCATGATACTACATAGAGTTGGTGAGTTGGCATACAGATTTTCTCTACCTCTATAGTTAGATGTGGTACATAAAGTCTTCCATGGGTCATAACTGAGGGGGTACGAGAACGATATTTTGTTCAATGTTGACTGGGGCGAGATGGACATCAAGGATGAAGCTACCTTTGTAGAATACCCATTAGAGATGGAGTATCAACATGAGAGGGTCCTACATTGGAGATAGATTCATTTAGTACATGTCTAGTGGTAGCATGGAAATCATCAATAGATCACTTGGGAGTGGGAAGATTTGATGCATTATCAATACCAACATCTTTTTTTATACCCACATGTTTTGGAATCTTGGGACACAAATAACTATAGAGGGGAGAATTTAATAACTCATATTTTCCATGTAATATTTTTTTGATATTTTTTGGATTATTGTTGGGACCAAGAGTTTGGAAGAAATTAAATTCTATATCATGGTGTTCCTTCAATAAATGATGGAATTATATTAAATATATTAAATAGAATGACCAGACTATTTTGTTGAAAGAGTGATTCAACATCTAAACAGAGGCCTTGATCAGAAATACAAGGTCACCATTAAGTTTAGAGGATTGGGATTACCGTAGGTGTGACATGAACTTTCTTAGAATGGGTGGTTTTTGGAATATTCATCAAATTTGTGTAAACAAAAATATTAATAAAATTATGTTTTTTAATCCACAATGATGTTATGAAATTACCCTCTTCTTAAAATAAATAATTATGGAAACTTTTCATGGTTAGCTACAAAACCCTATTAATCAATGAGAACCATTAGAGAGTAATGGAGGAATTCCATAGGTGGTTGACACCCAGATTGTAGTTTGATGATTGGTGAACAACATGATTAAAGGATCATTCCAAATAAAATGATGCATCTTCATTCTTCATTAGTGGTAAATCTAAATTGATGTAGGTTGGTTTTTATGTGTGTTTCATCCCATATTAAGATTAATATGATGAACACGAATAAATAAACTAAATAACTGATTCACTCATTATATAAATTGTGGATATGGGAATGATTTTACCAGAAATTTGGTACATTACTTTGGGAATATTAATTTGTCTCCTTATTCATCATTCAAATGAAAATGAATCAAGGCCAACAAAAATATTTTCCATGAATCATTCCTTATTTTTTTATTATTCTTTTCATCACAATTTTTTTACGTCGTGGGTTACTTCAATTGTCCTACAGTTCGACAAACACAGAGGAATCAAATGTTTCAAACCGGTTTCCTAGTGAAATGACTTTAAATTTCATATCTGTACTCAGTGTGATGAGGGGATCATTCAATGATGAACAAAGTTATAGATCAGATGGATTTGGGATACCCAATATCTTTTCATTAATTTCAACTATATTTTATCATGTGATGGATTAGTTTTAACTTATTCATTGTCCATATCACGACGTTGTACGATGACATGGTTGGTCGACCACATATTCTCATTTTCCCTTCTTGGTGGATGGCTGAATCGGTGGTCGGAGGCATGGAAAAATATGAGAGATACAGATCTGTATTTATGGTAAATTTCATAATGCATGACATGTATTATGGTGAAACACGCCATTTGGGAATGTCATAGTTGAAACTAGGGTTCGAGAATGAAGTTAAGTATCACACGGTGTGTGACTATGTCACACTACATGTAACCCCTCCCCGATGGTTAGGTGTGTCCTAGGATGGTACACAAACATTTCTAGGGGTGAATAGGAAGGGGACCACCATATACACCCACACTAACATTTCCAGTTTAGGTGTACATGGGCGTGGTCATGTACTAGGACACAAGAATAAGTACCCAAGAATGGGCACATCGCGTACTCTGACATGGGAACATACACTCTATGTACTCCTAGATGATCATGGACATGCTAGGTGTACATAGTCATAGCTATGTACTATGACAATGGAATAAGTACATGGGCATGGATACACTATGTAATTTTACTCGGATATGGGTAGGGTCTATTAACATTGGATGAAATAAGTGTCGAATAGAAACACCATGTACTACTATTACAAACTGTGTACTCCTTCATATTTTTCATAGAGAACATATACTGTGTATATTTAATAGGTTTCATTACGGGCATGTTCCCTATATCCATTCCCAATGATTTAATATAGAATAGTGTCCTACACATAGGATAGTGGTCCCTTTAGGGGGACTTCAGGGATAGAGTTTTCATAATCCTTCCATGAGGTCCAGAGTGATATATACTATCATCTTTTTACAGTAGGTGTAGTTATTGGTATTTTCCTAACCAAATCTATACGATCTATAGTCCTCTACATAGCAGGTTATTCTAGATTGAGTTTTTTGGAATGAACCATGGAATTGGGTGTGACCATTATATGTGATTCAAATCTCTATAAACTTCTATAATATACATATAATAACAAGCCCCAATAAGAAATACCTGTTGTATTGACATCATCAATGCTATTTGACTCATTGAGTATGTTCTAATAGAAGACTGATATGTGGAACCATTGAATAATAATCATTAGGATGGATCTATGGTTAGGACATGACCTTGATAATGTGTTTGTATTTTTTGAGTATATCTAGATATTCATATTATATGTGTTGTATAAATATTCATGTTTTGAGATGACTATCATTATTTTTGTAATATGATGTGTTTTTTAGGGTGTCATACTAGATATAGTAATACTCACCACAATTTGAGATATTCCCACTTGCGTCATGTCTTTTGCAGATGATAAATCTTTTTTATAGATTCCTAGAGAGATCAGGATTAGACAACACATTATGGGATAGTTAGACCATGGGGTGATCCTTTGGTTATCTTGATAGTATTCCCCATATTACCCATTAGGTTGGTATTGTTTTTTATAATCATTGTGGTGGAAATAGATTTGGACCTATATACTTTCCATTACATGTTGTTGTACTTTGGTTATAGGATTTAGATGCATTATTTAATAGTTTAGTAGTTGTTTTACATTTTAGCATTATTTGGGAATAAGGATGTGTGTGGGTATAGTTTCCTCCCATGTTAGTGATATTCCTACTCAGTGCTAGTAACCTACTCCTATAATATTAAGGTGGGAATAGTGATTTCTGACAAAGTCCCCACAGGAATGGGTTGTGACAGATATACCCAAGATAACATCCCATAAAAGTTATGAAACCTATGAATGTATATATATATTGATGTTATTAGATATTAACATTTATAACTAATACTCCATTGTTATCATAGATATCGAACGGGTGTGGTGCAAACCCTAGGATTCTCTCCTTCCCCTGGTGACGACGGTGGACCCCATAATGGCTCCTCCTCCCTCGGTGGGGGAGGGAGCATCATTTCCAATAAAGAGAACATGGATAGCATTTCTTCCCTTATCCAACCCAGATTTCCTCCCTCTTTTTCCAGAAGCTAAAATAAGCCCTAATGTTCCGGATCTCATTGATGGCATCCCTAATCTCAATATTTCGACCTCTGAATTTACCAAAACCTCTGCCCTCATAGATCTCTCGTTGGATATCAACTTTAGTTAGAGGAGACCATCGGTGGATGCGATTTACAGGTTTATATTTTTCAAATGGGAACTCTAGGAATGGGTGACCGTCAGCTTGCTTGACAGTTGACACATCATGATTCGATTTGAATCTGAAGCAGACCTCATCAATGCTTGGTCCAGTACTCCGCACAACATCAATGGGCCCTGGTTCTTCTCCATCGGATGGTAATTCTAATTTCATATGAATCGTTATTCTCCACATACTATGTTTGGGTAAGTTTCCACAACCTCCCATTGCCATTCCAGAATTCTTCTATTATTCGCATTCTAGGTAATCTCGTAGGCAATTTTTTGTGCTCAGATAGTCATATCGAAGCTGTGTGTCACCCGGTTAATCCAAGGGTCTGTGCGGAATTAGATTCATCTGGAATGACTTTTTATTATGTTTGGATTACGATCGGAGAGGAATATAGGTTCATACAACTGGTCATCTATGAGAACTGGATAGATTTTTGCTCTGCTTGCAGCTGTTTGGGTCACGATTTGGAGGTTTTTTGTAAGGGTCTCCCACCCTAAGATGTCCATCATTGGAGAACTCAGTTTATAGCGAGGATTTAGGTGTGTGGGAAGGGTAAGATCTTGATGTTAGAGAGGAAACTAGCGCGACGACGATAAAAACCAGGGAAGGTAGTGATAGGGAATTTCAATCACAGTGGCTGGTGGAGAAGGTTCAACCAAAAGGTGACTATAACATGGAAGTTGAGGGCACGCATGGGCCGGAATTGGGGAGGCATATTATGGATCCCTAGGCCGAAATGAATGAATCATTCAGACCTGAGGGGATCTCACCGCAGTATGTAGAGGACCATATACAGACCCAGGTGATGGGGAGCAATGATACAATGGAGTACGAGGCGGTCGGTCTGGACTCCCCAACTAGGGCTTCTGGTTCGGATAGTATTGGCTCAAGGAGGGGAATGGAATTGGAAAAGGAGGTAATCCATTCATGTTATGGGGAATTTACCCAGGTTAAATACTCTCAGAGTGTTGGTAGGAAAGCTATGGATGAGACTGATGTGGTAGGTGTTGAGGAGGATCTTAGAAGAGCCTTTTGTGGGGAGGTGGACAGAGGCAGTGGGGACCTTCACAAGGGAAGGCAGGGATCATCACTGGATATGGAGGCCCACAACCCAGCTGGTAAGAAAGGGATTTATGATTCGGGGAACCAATATGAAATTCAGGTGATGAATAGATTATATGGCATCAGTTCAACTAGGGAGTTCATGGAAGGGATCATTGAAGATAGTAGGAGTGCTTTAATAGGGGAAATAAGTCCGTGGATTAATAAGGGTAATACGGGAAGGAAAGGTAAGAATGACTAGTCATCCTTGCCTCCTCCCTTGAAGATGCGGTCATCTGAAAAGAAAGTGGATGAGAAGATGGAAAGTGAGACCATGTGTCAGAAATCATTTGGTCGACATGAACTTTACTTGGATTTGATCCTTAGTTTGAAGGATCAGGTTATAGAGCAGGTGCTGCTCATAAATGATTCAGAAGACGAAGCGGCCAAAATGATGGTTCGAGACATTGAAATGAATCTCACTAGAGAAATATTCTTGGGTTGATAAATAGGTCATGATATTTGTTGGGGGTTACAATAAGGGGATGATCAGACTTGAGGAGTATATAGAGGTATGGGATAAACTGACCTCTGGATTTAAGGTCATACAAAGTGATGTGCTGCACTATTAGGTATTCACTATTTCATAGAAGTTATTTATGGATATGGATTCTGTAAGAATTGTTTTTGTTCAATGATGATGCTTTACCCTTTCCTATTTAATATTTGGTTTCCCAGTCTCACTTCCTAGTTCTTAATGTGAGTTTTTTCCTGTTTGTGCAGCTGGAGGGGTTTTTGGTGGTTCTTTTCCTTCTTTTTCTATCCTTCATCAGATGGGGTACAAAGCACGAGGCCACCACTTATGCATGGTGCTTGGAGTGGAAGACTGAGTGGGTATAGCCTGGCCATCAGTTTTGTGCCCATGCATCCTTGCATGGGACTGGTTTCCAAGTGCTCATGATTGGTGGTGGCCTAATCATGATGTAGTTACTGGGGAAAAGGAGGACATGTTTTTATTAAGTTCTTATTTTCTTTTTCTATGATTGTTATTATGGATTCAGGGGTTCTCACTTTTCCATTAGGAGTGATTTGATAATAAAATAAAAAATAATTTTCAGCAGATATTAACATTTCTACCAATTTATATATATATTTAATGAATAGATACTTTACAGATTACCTAGATCAGTTTTTGGTAGCCTTTATCGAGGATATTATTATTTATTAAATGTGAAACGAATAGTATGCATACAATATGAATATTGTACTATACATATGAATAAAGGAGAAAATATATGAAAATTATATGAAGTGTGATTTCTGGTTGAATGATAGTTCATTTTTGTGTTATATAATCAAAATATAGAGTATATTGGTAGGTCTAGAAATGATGGAGTGGGTTTATTGTTGTCACAGACCCAGCACGATGACTGAGATCTAACATTATATTGGAATATATATATATTTTAATGATTTTTGGGAGAATTTTCCATAAAAATCTAATACTATGACCATGTTTACTCGGATGAGAGACATGTTCTTCTATATAAGTAAATTCAAGGAAGATTTTAGGGTAAAAAAGAGTATATTAGTTAGTGAACATGTGATTAATTTACCATGTTGTATAAAAGGTTTTTAATCTACAGTGATGCATCCAAGAATTTTTTGGGATGTGTTATTTTATAGAATGGAATGGTTTTACCTTATTCATAAGGAAAACTGAAAATTCATGAGAAAAATTACACAACACATGATTTAGAGTTAGTTGCGATAATTTTTCATTAATGACACAGAGTAATTATCTTTATTGATAAAAGTATGATACATTTATTGACCATAAAAGATTAAATTATATATCCATAGATAAGTACCTGAGTATTATCCAATGAAGATGGTTAGATATGATTAATGATTATGACTACTCAGTACATTACCACCCATGGGAAGTGAACAAGTTGCCTAATTCTTTGAGTCCAAAGGATCATTCTAAATTATTCATGATGAGGGTTATTAAAGATATATTTTTTATTTATCTATAAAATTTCGATATAGAAATCCTGAATGTTGTGGAAAAATATTACCTTTCCAAATTTAATGTTCAACCATAATACCATGTAAAGATTAATGATTTGTAGAAGGATAATGTAGATATTCAATAGAAGGTTCAAAATTTTCATGAGTTTAATCCTGATCATGATAAAATGATACGATTCTAGAACCGTGTATGTGTTCTGTCCAAATAGATTTGATTGAAGAGTTGATATAGGAAGATCATAGTTTATAGTTCAATAATAGTCTAAGAAGTACGAATATTTATGGAGATTTTAAAGAGTACATTTGGTGGGAATTTATGAGGATAGATATCATATAAGTTGTATCTCGGTACATGGCATGATATGAAGTCAATGCAAAACATAAAATTCTTAGGGGACGTAACATACATTACCCAAAGTAGAATAGAAATGGTAAAACATCACAATTGATTTCTTCATTTGACTCCCTATAAATTTTAAAGGGAATAATGCTATATTATTTATAGATGATCACCTTAGTAAGTCAACACACTTCATCACTATTAGATAAAACATATATCTATATCATATTGACAGGATATAATTTAAGGAAGTATTAAAGGTTTAATGTAGTACCACATACCATTGTGTCTCATCGATATATTAGGTTTTCCTCAACATTTATGGGAAGTCTTCTATAGGTTCTTGATATGTATTTGAGTTTCAATACTTCGTATTATCCTTATATAGATAATCAGTTTTAGAAGAATATCAAAACTCTAGAGGATATATTGAGATAATTTTATTTTTTGTTCAAAGGTTATTAGGATCCACACCATCCTATAGTTTATTTTTTATACAACAATATCTTTCACTCAAGAATTGAAATTTCTTCTTATGAAACCCTATATGGAAAAAATGTTAATCTCTAACATTCTGTAATTTTATTTGTGAATGAAGCTATTGAGACTGTAGATTGATTATGAAATAGAATAAATTTTTAGAGCCATTCAAAAAAACATGAAGGTATCTCAGAGATAGAAAAAAATTTATGGTAATAATGAACGATGTGATATATAATTTGATTTTAGTGAAATGGTCTGTCTAATAATTTTTCAATGGAATATGATTATGATATTCAGAAATAAATGAGAATTGATCCCATGGTATATAGTTACTTTTGAAATTATTGATAATATTAGGATTTTATCTTATCACATGAAGATTCCACCAAATCTCTCTTATTTCCATGATGTGTTCCATGTATCTATCCTGATGAAGTACATATCATACCATTTAAATGTAATGAAATTAGAGGTCATTCCACTGGGAGATGATCTTTCTTATTAGAAAAACACTGTGAAGATTTTGTATCATCTAGATAAATTACTATAAAACAATGTCACTCAAATGGTAAATTTTTGGTTGTAAAACCACCAGTTTAAAGAATCAACATGGGAACCTGATAAAAATGAGGCATAATTATCCCCATTTTTTTTATTAGAGTGACTAATTTCAAGGGATAAATTCATTTTTTTGGGGGTAGCACACCACAAGTAGTTATGAATTATATATGTTTCAAATAAATTAAATTTTTTTTATATCTTATGTTACATGAACCTCAATGTTAATATATCTATATATGAAACACTAGGATAGTTTTATTTACATATGTTTATGTTTCAACAAAACCTTGATATATTATTATTATATTTATTTAAGTGAAACCATTAAAAAATAGATATTAATTATAGAAATATGAATATTAATAACTACTTTACAAAGATTCATCATAATTGTTTCATATAAAGGAATAATATTCATAAAAAATCACATAATTTGTGTTAAAATCTTTTTATATTTTGTAAATTCTATTTTCCTCAAAAAAGAATTATTTTCATCCTTTTTGAGGATTAATAAAATAAATTATTGAATTCGTTAGAAAATTAATAAAATAGATTAAACAACATTTTTTCAATTATAATGTCAAAAATATATTAGGGTTAATTTCTTATATTTTATTAAAAAGTTTCATCTTATGATGAATAGAAAAAAATTCTAAATTTTAATTGAAAACTGCCCTTTCATTTAACATATTTATATATTAAAATAATATTTTAATTTTTATAAAGTATATTTAGCTAAATAATATATAAAATAATCCAATTTAAATAATTTTAATTAATTTCATACTGAATTTTGATTTGAAACGACTATAAACTTTTGAACATTTTTTTGTTAAAACACAACTTTTTGATCGCATCTATAGGATTAATTTTATATTAAAATTTCCCTATTGTGTAGATTTGATTTATAGAAATTTATTTAACATTTTTTATCATAATAAATTTTATTATCTAATATGGTCAATGTAATTTTTCATCAAAATGAATAGTAAAAACAATAAATATTATTTATTACCGTTAATATAAAAATGCATTTACCCTGTTTAGACTAAAATTATAAGGGTTAAAATGACATTAAAAATCATCTAAAACAAAATTTATGGATGTATTTTGATCTTAAGCCTTTTATTTTGTATATTTTCTAATTTTTTAACCTTTTCTCATGATTAAAACATGGATACAAATTTTTCATTTGAAAAATTTCATGTGTGGTGGTCACCTCACTTACTAAAGGCCACTCACAATTTTCTATTATTAACACATTCGAAACACTTTAGTTAAGACAATAAATACCCATATAAATTCAAAAAATCCATCTTATGATCATATAAGCTTTATTATGGACATAATGGAATCATTGGAAGAATTTTGGTTTAAAAGTAAGGGGGATACCAATAGAAGAAGTAACATTCATCAACAAGCATTTTTGAGTTATTTATTCCTCTATATCCATATATTCATATTAAATATTTAATATATAATAAAATAAGTATATTCCACATAATTATATTATTTTATTTTTTGTTAGTTACCTAATACCATCTATACGTCCATCAAATTTCTTACAAAACCATCATTTGTGTCTACAGAGGACTCCAGCCTCACGAAACAATGTCAATTGTTTTTACATTTCCACCCCTTTTGGTTGGAAATAATGATGAATTTATTATTTATATATGATAATTATGATATTGTTATAATTAGAGAATTATTATCCCACACATACCATCATTATATCAATATTTTGGGAATAAGATAATGTTGGTCGTGTGTACAGAGGATTAGACTCATGATGAAATGTGATTCATTCACACAATACATAGAAGTTAATAAGGTTTGTTTTAATGAAAATATGTAATTTATATGGCCTAAAATTATTTTGAAATTATAATATATCATTTACTATTTTAATTTCAATTTTAACAGAAAATAGAAACAATTCTCATTTGTACATATGACATACTGTCTCTATCAATGATGTATTTCATTATTTGCCACAAAATATTATATATTATAGTAAATAAATATTTACATTATATATATGATATCAATATCATTGTTAAAATCCTTGATATTATGAAATTATGATTAATTTAAGAGGACCATGAATGAAAATTCGAAACATATAATAAAATCAATGTGGTTATTACCTAAAATGTAACACTAACATGGAATTGTTAATAAATAGGTTATAAAAGGTCATCAAAAAATAAAATATATTATTATATATATAAATATTTTTCAGTAATATATAAAATAAACATATCTTTATTATATATTTAGTTTAAATGTGTAATATAGAAGTCATAACTTAAGGTAAGCAATTTTTTTCTCAATTTTCATTCCTTGGGATGTATGTTATAGTATACGCAAATAATTATTTAATATCGTGAATTTATTTATCATTGTACTATTTTATGTTTCTTTTTTCGGTTAATAATTAATTGTTCATATGGTTAAATGTTACTCGATTGGTAACGATTTTATATGACAATCTCGTCATTTACCAATATTGTTTATGATGTTTTTTCTAATGAATGAATTGTAAGATCTCTCTCCCAAAAAAATCAATAATTTTATTATCCTTAGATTATTCAAGATTTTTTATGTAAAATTTCCATTTTTAATAATTTTTATATTACAAAGAAGTGATAATTTTTTTTAATAAAATATGATTTTATTACTCTCTTTGGTCAAAAATCCATTTTTTTCTAAAACCATGTTTTCTAATAATGATTCCAAAAATGTTAAAGTATTATCATATTATGATTAAAATAAAAATTTACCCTTGTTTGAAGCTCTAAATAAATTTTTTCAATGTAATACTCTGATATTTTTTCAAATATTTTCCATTTTCATTAATTTGAAATGTGAAATGAATCTTTGTTTTAACCTATACCGCATGAATGAAACTTCCCTTCTTCATGAACATTATTTTCATTGAATATTACATTATATTTTTATTTATGATTATATTAAAATAATATTATTTTAAAAATATTGTATGTTTTAAAATGTTTTTTCATCAAATAAGAAATGATATTTTCCTCAAAAAATGTTACAAATGTTCTTTCAAAATAATTTTCCATCTGAGAGGACATCTATTGATGTTACCTATAATTTACAAGGGATATGAAATGAGGATACAATTATTATTCTATCTATGAATGTTTTATTCTTAGAATATATTAATGAAACCATTTTATCATCCATAAGTTATACTATGATAAATTTTTTATGAAACCTGATTATTTTTCCATGGGTTATTATGTGATGAAATTATAAAATGATTATGAAAACTGTCTATCTTCAATATGTTATGACATGGTGAAATTTTTATGAAACCCATTTAATTTTTTTGGGTAATGATATTATTAATGTTTTATGATCATTTAGAATACATAAAAATGGTTATCATTATGATATGGGTTGGGACAATATATCCATATAATGCATTGAGTAGTGATTTATATCTCATTATGTAGACAAGAATATTACGATGGATGAACATAGTTTAGTAAATGATTTTTTCAACTATGTCGGTATTGTGAGTCATCCATGACTACTATGATGGTTTGGGGTGTCATCCTATTCCACTATGATAACTTTTATAGTGACACTTTAATAATATTGAAATGAGTTAATATGCATAAGTTTATTTCACAAATCAATGACTTCTGACAATGTTATTCTCTCAGGGATCATTCTCTCTGACTACCTGCAAATTTAGGTCTTTTGATCTCCAAAATTGTACTATATGACCCATAATTATGATCATTGATATAAAAGTTATGGTATTAAAATCAATTATTGTGTTCTTATAGACTTTTGTTCATGTTATTGTTATCTATCTAATTGGTGTACCCTTTCTATGAATCTGATATCACTCTTTATTTTGTTTTATTTCCTAAGGTTATGAAGAAATATATTATATATGATCTTTTTATTAATGTTTTTATTTATATTTATCATAGTGGTAGATTATGAATATTACCTATGGATCGGTTTTTTTAATCCATGTCTCCAACCCAACTATCCTAGTGTATTCCTCAGGTGTGTATTTGTGTGGTGTAATTAATATCCATAAAAAAATGTAATATCTGTTTATCATAATCATGGGTCTCTATATTGACCTATGGAAATGGATCATTACATAATTATCAAAAATTAATCATTATATTCCAAATGATGATTTCGGAGTTCATGATGTTTTGGACTGATTGGTTGGAATCAAATGAAGGTTTTAGTTTACTTTTTCCCCATAGATATTGATGAGTATTATTCTACCTAAAACATAAATGGATAATATCCTAAGTGGTGTGAGGTGTATTAAGAAGATATGTTAAGTAGGTATTTATTGTTTTTAGGTTCTATATATTTAGTTAAAATGACCACCTATATTTTTTTTTAATGAGGAATGAATTATTGATGTTGGACCTAAAACAAGGGAGTATATTAGCATTGGAATATACTACTAATTTTTTAATTTGTGTTTTTTTACTATAGATTCATTCACTAATTATTTTTAAAATTAATGAAGGTTTTAAATAGTTATTAGACTTGATATATGATTGATAGTGATTCTATTTGATCTAAAAAAATTTGTAGCAATATTGAATGATGGAGATAAAGAAGAGGGAGACATGATGCATATATAGGATTTGTTTCATCCATTTTTATGGGAGGTATCATGTTTTATAATTAGATGAAAAGGATGAATTATGTTTCTCATTAGGAAGTTATTCAAAATTAATCAAGAACATTAATTTTAATTAAATGGAGGATAAATTTAATGTGTTACACTAATTAACTAATCAACAGAAAAAGAACATCAAACACAACCCCATAAGCGATTTCAAATGTTTTGTCAAATAAATCCATAAAAATGATTCTCAAACACTCCGAAGACTCAAAGAGAGTATATATTAACCTATAATTAATAATTAAATATATAAATAAGAATTTCCTTTACTCTAAAATTATTCATCATTGTCTAATTTTTTGACTTCTCTGGTAGTACCATTATTCAAATGAAATATATTAAGTTTTATTTCCTCTAATAGTATTCTACACATTGTAAATGATCCTACAAACACCTCCATAGAATCAGTTGGTTCTAGGATGAATGATTATGAACCCTTATACAATTTTATGTTTGTCTAAAAAAAAATCATTTCTAGTTTTGATGGATTAATCTCGTTTTACAGTGGACATGAGAGGGTGGAGGAGGATCAATGTCTTCTATTCTAGAGAGAATTCTAGATAATGTTAATTATAGGTTTATGATAATGTTGTAGAGGTTATTTTTTTGTACAATAATACTATTTAATATAAATGATGTAATCATGATTATATTCCTCGTCTATAGAATATTTACATAACAATGGACATTAACCATTAAATTAATTCGAATTGGTCCCAATATAAAATAATAATAATTATAATAATAATAATTATATTTATCCCCAATTTGTCTAAAAATTTCGAATATGTTAAATATCAAATTATTTAAAAAATGAAATAATATTTACTTAAATTATATTTAATATATCATTTCCACTCGACCCACAATGTGGTCCTTTGATAAACCTTGAAATTTATCAATCCTTGAATAATGAATTTTTATTTAAATACCCAAGTATCGCAGAATTATTTTGGAATATATATATATATATATATGAATTATTCAATGACTCATGGATATATATTTATTTAAAATTCAACTCTCAAAAACACACACACCCGCACACATATATATATATATATTCTATTCAATCACTAGTGGCTGATTTGAAGTGATCAACATGACCTGGATTATCATCATTCATCAAATCCTATTAATTGAATATATTACAATAAAAAAAATATAATTTAGTTTTATTTTTGGATAATCTAAATATGTGAACCTTATGGTCTCCTTCTCATGGGAATTAGGCTAACCCACATGAAGTATATAATGAATTGGTTGTAATAAGTAAAGGAACTCATAGTGACAATTTTTAATGTGAAAATACAAAAATATCCTATGAAATCTTAATATGAAATACAATATTTTTTATTGAAAACTATTGATGCTAGTTACATTAAATTTTTAGTCAACCTATAAGTTTTATATTCCATTCATTGAACCTCCATAATGAACATATAAATTATGAAATCTTGTACATATCCAAAAATAATTAGTTCTACTCCAATCAATGGGCCAAAGATATCTATTTCTATTATCTAAGAATGGAAAAATTATATCTCGACATGTTTATTAATATCCTATCTATAATGATGTATGCAATGTGTCCCAACTAATAGTGATCATATTTTATGATAGTTTCAATAAATACATATAAATATGTGGCTCTTGATATTATTTAATAATAATTTCATGACATTGTCTTGAGGAAGACATTTATATATTGGAATACACAAACAAACAAATATCATGTGGAATTCCTAAATGAAGTTATCTTCTCAAAACCTCCTCTTTTATTGATTACAATGCGTTAAATTCATGATTTTAATTCATAATGTATTCATATCCTATAATCCTAACTTAATTAATCAAATATTTTACATATGATATATTCCATGAAGTCATAAAAATTATATTATAGAATATAATCAGAGAACGTCATGTTTTCCATCATGGAGGGGGACTGTTATGACCATTTTACACTAAGGATTCTATAAGTAAATTATAACATTAATGTTATATATAAGTACACACAAAGGGGATATGATATTTTAAAACATTCATGATCATGGATATATCATTTTATAATGGATAAAGTAGTTGGTCCTAGGTAATCACCTCCAGTTGAATCCCACATGCACTAGAGAAAACTAGTAACAATTTTAAGTCTTATAGCACTCATTTGATATTCTTCTTATACTATGATAAATAATAATTAATCATTTCTACCAAGTTATCCTCTACAGAGACTGTATTTAATATCACCTAGCCGATTTGGAATATAAAATCCCAATATTTGATACTTCTAATGTATATATCATTAGATGTTGATGTGTCTATGGATCTATGGAAAGATCCACTATATAAGTGTTATAATAATACAAGGGGATTGATTATTCACTAATGGGAACTACATCATTTTCCTCGATAATGTTTCATATCTAATAGAATTATATAGATAAATAAAAATGAATTATATACTATAACTCTATTTTAGAATAATAAAACTCTACCAACATTGAGTTCATTGGTCCCATAGATCCTCTATTAATGGTAAAGATATATCCTGAATAGGATTTTAGATCATCTTGATCTATCTAGAATCTCGAATATGTATATCACCTGATGATTATCTCTTCATCTCCTCCATAAACTAGTAATATTTCATTAGTATAACGAAAATTCTTTAGGATAGTCTTGACTGATATCCAAGAGTGATATTCTTGTTTCTCAAGATACCTACATCACATTATCAAGGAATATGCGACATTAATCCTAGTAAATAAAATGGAACACATTAATTTTTTATAGCTAATGTGTACGGAATATTTTTTAGCCAATATCACTCCTTTTGTATCTAAGGAACCATTTAATTGTATAGGTTTAGGTTATGTGAAATTGGTAAAAATCCCAATATATAATGTTCTATACTGAATCTATTCAGTATATTCTCAATGTATGTAACCTTGCTTTGTCCAAACACATTCATAGATCTTTCAAAAAAATTATTGATCCCTAATATTTTGGCTTTATCACCTATGTCCCCCAAGTAGAAACATGTGTTCAGCCATGTATTAATTGAATATATGACTAGAATATCATGTACAATTATAATTATGTCATCAATATATAAAATAACGAAATTGAATTCACTCGAAATAAATTCCACCTATACTGAAATCTCTAATTAATTATTTATGAAACAAAATTTCAATAAGGAATTATGAATTAGAATTTTTCATGATCCAAATTCTTACATTAGTTCCTAAATTGATATCCGCATTTTGAATAACAAATTAACATGTATTTGATTCCAAAACCCCTTAATTTTTTTCTTATTGAAATCATCTATAATGTTTTTATTAATGACTTATATCTACAAAATCCCATAACCATCTTAAGCTGCTATGGAAAGGATAATAATAATTTATTTCATCTTGAAAACAATGGTTTTTAATCATAATCAGTTACATGAAATTTCATTAACCCTTTATAAACTATCCAACCATTACATGTATGAACATTAACATACATTCCATATTTATTCTTGAATACCCATTTGCACCCACCAGTATTTTTATCACTAGAGTATCGTCATGAAAAGAATATGGTTCAAGTACATAAACTCTATCTCATAATTCGTGTCATCGTTATAACGTGAATCATTTTAGATTCTTACATATTATTATATGATATTAATGCATTATAAACAACTTATATGTTGATATCGTCCTTGATTATCGAAAAAACACACATCTCTCATTCTCTAATAAAATTTGCTCTCTTAAATAATACAAGCGTCTCTCGAATAACCTCTTCCATAAGGTCTTGTGGACCGTTTCCCTTTTCTAACTATTACATATCAAGATGAACTTATTCATAATTTAAATCATTCTCCCAATATCTCTATTGGATATTTTCTCCCTCTCTATAAAATAATGACACATATAAAAAAATATGTTTATCTAATGGGTTGTATAGATGATATCATTCTTCCTTATGATATCATATAAACATATATTTTGTTAATTGGGGGAAATGTTTCATTTTGGTGATATACCTAATAAACAATTCACGTCCCAACACTTATATATGTGAAAAAAATACATATTCCATTAAAATATCATACATTCTATGATTTTATACTTCAATTTGTACATGATTTAGTGCATATTGAATAATTTCTATTGTATATAATAAGTGGATAACAAAGTTCTTAATGACTCATCATTGACATCATATTATCCAATAATGTTTGGTTCCTCCTTTCACTAACACCATTACACTATACTATATAAAGAGGAACCAATTGAGTTAGAATCAAAGAATCTGTGAAATTGTCAATGAAATCATGGTTACGATATTCTCCACCTTGATCTGACTAATGATTTATTATCTTTATACCAAGGTTATTTTATGATCCATTCTAAAACTCCATAAATTACATAATTTATTTATATGTACACATCATTAAATATATACATATCCATTTATAATCAACTATTTTATAAAATTTATATACTAATAATATCCTCCACATGATTAAATTAGAAATTTTAAAGAAATATTTTCATAAACCAATCAAAGATGCATTGTGGCACATTATCCCTTACCAAAAAATATATTTTTTGTCATATTCCCATCAAAATATGATTGAAATTTTTAAGGTGTTTTTATTTCCAAATAATACAAATACCCTTCTTCATAATGATTTTTAATTTTATTTTTACTTACATGAATATTCCAGTGATTACAGAATTTATAATTGTATGATTCATTTGATATTTTTCACTATTGATTTAAAATATATTTCATTCATATTATATTTTATAAATACCATTTTTAATATGTTCCACAACATAAAAAATTAATATCAATAAATATTTCATACTTTATTGACAAACATGAATATAATGTTGTAAATGTCTAAACTGGAAAATAAATATTGTTTCGGTAACACTAGGTATGTAATAAATATACATTAAATTTAGATTTATCTATATTGGAAATGTAAGTTGGAAGTCACCTATAACCAGTGTAACCGATCATTAAAATTAGAATATCAAAGATTCATGTAACCCTTTTCAACCGTACTGAATAAAAATGTTTCCAATAAATTGATAAAAATTTGAGCACTAGATTTTCTATTTAATAACCAAATATATGATATTGGGATGGTATATTATATAATAAACATTCCTAAATCTTTTCCATACATATTCACAATAGAGAAGTTCTTCTGGTGGTAATTCCTTTTGCATTAAAAAAATTCCACATAATATAATTTTCTATTAATTAGAAATTTATTATTGTATTCTGGTGGTGTGAGGAATCCTTTGACCTGTAGTTTTTCATAGGGACCTTTCTCATTCCCTCCGTTTTTTAACTATAAGGAATATTTTTTTTCATTATTCATGTTCTTTTTTTCATGGAAAATCATGATAATATGACCAAAGAATTACATCTCAATATTTTTCATAATGTAACTATGGATAAAACAATAGGATATTTAAGGTATTTGGGTGTAATTGAGGTCAGTGTGAAACACATTGGATAACATAATCTCAATATATCATTTTACTCAATAGAACCAATCATCATGACTACTCGAGGACAAGATGAAACACCTTGTCTAAAAATTCATGTAATGAGTTCATTATGGAACCCATATCGCTCTTTTCCACCCAACTCATGAAAGTGATCATAGTATTGAGGCATAAAGCTATGTGTGTTTATTTTTTTATATAGCTAGAATATTTCACCATTAATGGATGATAATGTTAAACAGTAGAAAATTATTGTGTCATCCATGTGTATCATGAAGAAAGAAACCACTTTCTCACATGATTAAATAAATTAATAATATGGGACTCCATCATATAAGGCTTCCTATGGTGGTGTGGTATAATGAACAACTTCCTTTATAACTCTTAGAAGTTTCTACTAGTAACGAGATTCTCTTTCTATAATATAGAATATAGTGATAGTTTTGAGTTTTCAATACCTTCAAATTTCATTAACAAATTTTAAATAATAATTTTTTCATTATTTTTATTATAAAAAATAGGAAATAATAAATTTAATTTTTATATCATTCATTATTTTATAAAATCACAATATAACGCACCAATGGATTCCAAATATTATATCACATGGATATTATAATTGAATGTATCTAAATTTCCATTCCCTTAACCCAATATATGGCCATGTTAATTAACTTATAATTTTTGAAAAGTAGTTCTTTAAATTTAAATTAACTAACAGCTCCTTCAACTATTGAGTGGACTCTTTAATACAATAATTTGGCACTCATATTTCTATATTAAATTCAATAAAATGGAATATAATTGAATATGTATATTTATATTAATAAAAAAAATTATGTAAAAAATTTATATTTTTATGACATCAAGATAATTGAATGTGTCTCCTACTTCAATTTAGTAGACACTTAATTGTTGTGAGAGTCTTTTCTCAAACAACAAAAAGAGATATGTATAAAAATATTTGATGGATTTTTTGTCATTATATATAAATAGTCATTATTTTATACTTTTACATTATTATTATTTTATGGATTATATATAAATAACTATGTAATAAATTGGAATTCCTCAGGCCCTTCATTTGTGTTAATCTAGTGCTTGAGGTTTTCTGGAAGCTATCGGTGGATTACATCAATAGTTTTTCAATTTTCTAGTTTTTCCATTGGCATCTCAGTGCATCATAAAGTCAGTGTGTCCGCATTTGAGTGTGTTGTCATGTCCTTGAATCAAAATTGGTTATTCAAGGGCTTCGGTATTGGTGAGTCAGGGGCATTAGTATCAGTGAGTTAGAGGTGTCAGCATCGGTGAGTCAGGTGTTTCAGCATCAGTGAGTCTAGGGAATCAACATCAGTGAGTCGAGGGTGTTGGTAGGTCAGGGCATTGGCTTTTCATTGCATCAATAGACCACAGAGTTAGTAGCTTAGAATCAGTTTCTCAGTCTTGGTAGGTTGTGTCTGTAGCTCACCCATCAGTGGCTCAACATCGGTGACTCGCCTATCAGTGACTCATTTGCGGTTTTCCATGTTTTTCCCAGTTTTCATGTTTCTCCCCTATTACATTTTATTTCATATAAACAATGTTTAAATACATATTTATGAATTTTCAAGGGGTTTTAAAAGGGTGTTTATTTTATTATTAAATATCATAATGTTGGGGGTTATTTTAGATTCCCAAACCATGTGATATTTACCACAATCCGATGATGATGTATTTTAAAACCGTTCATCCTTTAAAATAGGATCTAAATCCTCAATGCTATGATCTTCCCTTCCTTGGGTATTTTATATTTCCCCTTGTAGGGCCTAGAGACTTCATCTATAGAAAAGTTATGCGCTAGTGATATAGTCCCTCCAGCTTAGTTTTCTTGGCATTCTTCCTTATGGCTCGCGTGACCCCTGTTATTGGAACAACAAGATACTACGATCCTTTAACTATCCAGTAGTGATTTCATCTGCCTATCTATAATTATTCATAATATTGGGTGGGTGTACTTGTGATTTATTATTAGGAACAACTGAATACTTTTCTAAAAATGAGAAATAAACAATAAGTAAATAAGATCAGAAGATAACAGTGGTATATAAATTAACGAACATAGGTTGGTTTCGTGTTGATCACCTATTTTATTTGTTTTTTGTTATTCTTTTATGGATTATTGTGGCTATATAGACTTCTTAAAATAATTTAAATTTATGTTCATTTCATTTTCACATGTGATGTTGTGTTTTTTTGTGATGCTTTCATAAATGGATGTAATAAGAAAAACTATTTAAACCACTTATACATGGTTAAATAAATGAATGACCAAGGATATAGAATATTGTGTGATCACTAGAGTTGTAATTATGTGGAATTAATGAAACTATTCTAGTTAAATATATATAAATTTAAACATTATGTTGATAACTGAAGTTGAGTGCTATGTTCTGTGGAGTTTTTCAATCTTTTCTGAGTTGTGTGGTGTCACAGTTGGGAGCACAATTATGGGTACAAGGATGGGTAGAGGAGTGATATATTTTATAAGGGTGTGGTGTGAGTTTGTAGTGACCCTAGTGTGAATTGTAGTTTCTGTGGGATTTGTGTGTGGGTTGTAACAAGTGGTGAGTTGGATTCTCAGTCTGAGAGATTCATTGATTATAGAATGGATGAACTTGTAGGTAGATGAACTACCTTTGTTGTGTTGTGGTCAGGGAGCAATATTGGAAAGTTAGACTATTATGTGGATATTGACTTGTTGTGCAGTGGGTCTTTATTGGGAATTTTTTTGGGAGTCATGGTTGGGTTGTAAGAGAAGGATTGTAAAATATATCTTTGAAGAATGATAGTAGGAAATATGGTGGTTACATTGTGATTAGTTAACCAGACACTTTACCTTCTGAGGTGGTTGAAGCTGTTGTGCTTGGTATTTTCTGGGTAGTGCTAGATTAATTATGGTGAATACCTTAATAACTAAGTGGAAATTGGTTAATGAAAAAGGGGGTGGGTTATTCTTTGGTATTGGATGTTGTGTGGTTGTGCATATAGGGGTAGTAGAAATGTGAATTTGTATGTTGGGGCTGAGTGTTTACTTACCTATATACACATAAATTATAGTTCCTTGTGGTTTTTATATGAACCCTAAATAGGTTGAGAACTATGTTCCAAACACCTCCATTTTATGGGGGATGGTACCTTTCCCACCATCCAAGTGTGAGGATGGATGGATGGTTACTCTCTTTATTCCTCTCACCCTCTTCCGGGTTCTTACCCCTTGACTGTATCCCGGAAAGATGTAATGGCTTGAGGTTTACCATAACCCAAGATCCTTCGAGAATGGTTTTTTGTGAATGAGGGGACTAGATTTTTGTGGTACAGTTTCTTTTCCATGTATCATTAGGATGAGGACCTTATGTCTTCAGGCGAGTGATGTGGTTGTTGTGGCCCAGGTGTCTGCAGGCGAGATTATGACTATTTTGAGGCCCATTTGTGTGAAGGTGGGTTTTAGTGGTGAGGATGCGTATGGGAAGAGTGGTAGTGTTAGGAAATTAGTCATTATGGATTAGTAGTGAACTAGTTGAAATATTGTGCAGGGTACCCAAATATCTATGTGCTTATACAATTACTTCACTAGACTTGCATTATTTGGTGAGTGTTCCTTGGTAAGGCTGGGCAGGATAGTAATCCTTGGTTGGTACTTTGAGGTTCTACAATTTTCTCAAAGGGACATTAGTATTCTCCCTCAGTTGTGCATAGATGGATTTAGTTTTCCAACAATGTATATATGTATACTCATCTTACGTATATAAAACTAGTTTTAGGTTTCCGGGAGGACTTCTAGGATTGTGCATGACTTTACATACCTTGGTGTCAGGATTAGTTGTTTTTGGTGGTAGGTTATTTTCTTTTGTTACTTTTCCTCAAGAGTTCTTTTCTTCTTTTTATCAGCATTACTTTTGATCATGCATGTAGTAATGGATTTTGGATTCATTTTTTACTTTGGGTATTTGGGGTTGTTTGGGATTTACTATCTTATCTCCCAATAATGCTCTATAAAAAGGGTAATTCCTTCCATTTCTATGTGAGATTCTATACCCCTGGAGATAGTCTATACTATAGTGCCTATCGAATATAGGACTCAAGGGGGTAATTATCTCTACATCAACTTTAGAAATGATGGGTGTGGAACTTTTTTGTCCCTTCCCTCATATAGAAGAAGGCGGTTCATGATAAAATGGTATCGTAGGAAGGTTTTTGAGAGTTGGGAGAGAAGATGGAGTTAGGATTTAGATATAGTGAGGATTTCATTTCATGGTATGGAAACAATGTTAGGAAATATTATAATGTGAAAGAGGTGATGTATGACTGAATATGACACAAGATTTTAGCCCCCCCGTGATCCGATGCAAGGACTCTCGATTTACTGAATGACCATGTGGGGAAACAGTAATTGTAGTGTAGACACCTAAGGAATGGTACATGCATCATATTGACTTGTGTTCATGTTTTTCTTTGCTGTTTTGGGAATTTAAAATAAAAATATAGTTAGAAAAAAATTAAAAGAAATTTTCCACAATAGTCAGGATTAGAAGTTTGTTGATTACTTTTTCATCTAGGGAACCAGGATGTCTCCCCTGTGTGATATGAGCATTTGAGTCCTAACAGGTTGACCCAGTTGATTTGCGAAGGGATGATCTAGAGGAGGAAGATGACCAGTTGTAGAAGGCCCTTCACGCCTTCCAATGACAGAATCTAGGGAAGAATGAGGGTAGCGACTCAGAAATGGAGACAGAAAGTTTACTTGAGGAGTTGGTGATTGCCTTCATCTTAATACATACTCCAACAGAGTACTAGGTTCTTCTAAAAGTTATCCAAATATGTGGAGTATCATGTGGGTGGTACATTGTTTACCTCAGAGAGAGGAAGGAATCTAAGGCTTCATTGGATGAATTTAAGATGGAGTTCTAGGAATTATTCTTTTCTTCAACAATGAATGTTGAAAAGAGGAAGGAACTACTCTCTTCCCAGTATGGGAGAATTCTATTGAGGGAACTGGGGATCATGTTCAAGGATCTCTTATGATTCAAACATGGTCTCTTCTCAAATGTGGAGTCCAAAGGGAAATTCTTAAAGCAAGGACTCTGACATTCTCTTCAATATATTGTTACTTAATTCACCATAAAAACATTCTTAGAGGTTCATAAGAAGGTCACAGTAGTGGAAAAGATGAAATCTCTAGGATGTGTGCCATGGGAGGGTAGCCAAACATGATTTTCAATGAGCAAATCCATCAGTAGCATGTCTCCTGCATTTGGGCCTTCCATGTTTTAGCTAGCTGGGAGTAGGCCTCAATAGTTACAATTTCGATCTCCTAGACCTCACCCATTACCCCTGGCCCCAAGACCGAGGTGCTTTGTCTGTGGAGGCATCATGCATCATTGGAACCACTTCTAGGTTTGAGTAATGTATATTGGGGGTAGGCAGGTTCAACACCCACTTGAGCAGCAATAGTTTCTACTCAGGCCTTTCCAGCAACAGGGGTTTCGAGCTCCCGCTCCACTGAGGGTAGACGGTGTAAGAGGTGGACAGCCTTAGGTTGATCCTTAGGGACCTTATCCAAGGCATGGTAGAGGAGGAAATCAAAAATAGATAGGTGTAACATCTTGGAGTGGGTATTTGAAAGCCACATAGGTAGTAGATCTAGTAGGGCCAAATGTTTTTTGAGGTACGATTAGTCTGTTTAGTTCCCTTTTGTGTCACTAGTTTGATTTAGGAGCTTCAAAATCCCATATTTCACACAATCTATCCCATTCCCTAGGTTTATAAGTAGAGATACTTTGCCTTCCCGTGGTGTTGAGTATGCCATTTGTAGGTTAATTAGACTAGTCTGTTTGTTGTTTGTTTTGGATATAAACTAATGTTGGGTCCACATCAGACTAGTGGGTATATTCTTAAAATATAGATTAACACATATGATGTCATCCTAGAAATATAATGGTTATTTTTTGTGTACGCTATTATCGACTGCTTCAGGAGATGAGTCACATTCTCATATTTGGATGGCCAGTGCATAATTTTCATTGGTGAGCAGAGTTATTAGGATGGAAGCCAACATATAGAGAACATTATTTCTTTGTTGGTTGAGATGTTAGTGGGATTATATGAAAAAAATTATTTGAATGTTGCGGGGGTTGTCAATGAGTTTCTGGATGTCATCCCTGAAGAGGTTGTAACTCTACCCCCTCGACCTGACGTTGAGTTTGGAGTAGACTTGAAACCTTGTGCATGTATGATTTCAATGGATCCCCATCTAATAGTTCATTCTCAGTACCAGGAGTTTCTTATTCAGGTTGATGACCTGATAAAGAAGGATTCTATCTGGCCAAGTGTGTCACTGTGGGGTGCTCAAGTCATGTTCACGAAGAAGGAATATGTTGGTATAAGACTAGGTATAGACTACTATAGATTGAATCAAATGATGAAAAAGAACTGTTACCCCCATCCAAGGATTGAAAATATTTTTGACTAGTTAAATAAGAAAGTGTAGTTCTATAAGATTGACCTATGGTCTAGATATATCTTGTTGAGTGTAAAGGAGGGTTATATCACGAACACTGCTTTCAGGGGTAGGTATGGGAACTTCGAGTTCGTGGTCATACCCTTCGGTGTCCTGAATTCACTAGGCATGTTCATGGGGATCAAGAAATCTTTATTCTATGAGTACTTGAATCGGTTCTTCATCATGTTCATCAATGACATCCTAATCTACTCAATATCAGAGGAGGAGCACAATAGGCATCTGAGGACTATCTTGGTGGTCCTATGACACAAGAAGATATATGGATTGTTGTCCAAGTGCAAGATCTAGAGGTGAGTGGTGCACTTCCATTGGACTTTTAATGTCTAATCAAGGTATATCGATGGACCCTTAAGTGGTTGAAGAAGTAGTTTGTTGGGTAGAACCCAAGAATGTTGAGGAGGTTTGTAGTTTCCTGGGTCTAGCTGGCTATTACTGGAGGTTCGTACACGACTTATATCGCGGTACAACTTCATTGACTGCTTTTACTATAACAGACCAGGCCTTCGTATGGAGTGAGTAGTTCCAAGAAAGGTTTAGTTATCTAAAGTGGAATTTAGTTATTTACCCAGTGCATAGGTTTCCAGAGGGAGGGGTTACGTCTGAGGTGTTCATGAAACTATCATCCTAGGATTGGGATGTGTGATAATGTAGAAGTGAGGAGTAATATCTTATGGTTCAAAGAAATTAAATCCTCATGAATGTAATTATTCCACACCAAATCTAGATAATATAGTGGTCTTGTTCACACTAATGTTGTGGATAAATTACATAATTATTGATCACTTTTTGGTCTTCACGGATAACATGATTCTATGTTATATCATTTCCCAACAGGACCTGAACATAAATCATTGAATGTTGATGGAGTTCAACAAGGATTATGACATTGAGATATCTTACACCCTAAGGAGGGAGAATATGGTGGATTATTCCTTCAGTATGATATCACTAAAGGAGGTAGTTATAGAATCCATAAATGATAAGAAGGAAATGGAAGAGTTAATCTCTTTGCACTAGGATGCTGTAGAGGAAAATAGAGGAGTCTATCTATTTCTTAGGATAGTGTAGTCTTACTTGGTGTGTTAGGAAGAGGAGTCTAAGTGGGGAGACATAGAGTCTAATGTGATGTGTGATCGTGTAGTCCTGGGTGATGCACCAAAAGGATGGATAGAGGATAACAAGAATCAGATATTGTTACATTGAATGCTGGTTTTCCTATGTGTCAATGCGCGAGGGAGTTCTCTATGACGTCCATATATCACCAATGGATGTGAATCCCAGAGCCTCTATGATGTATTGAGGAATGAGGAAACAATTTCAGTGGCCCAGGGTGAAGTGGGCAGTGGCGAAGATTGAGGAAAGATGCCTAGTGTGTCAAAAGGTGAAGGCCGAGCACCATCTTCCCGACAGACTGTTGTAGCCCTTTGATGTTCCTGAGTGTATGTTGAACAAAATATCGATGGATTACTTCATATGATTTTCTATGAATAAGGGAGGATTTGATTCAAATTTATGTAGTAGAGAACCAGTAGATGAATTCGGCTCACTTCTTGGCGATCAGGGAGTTGAGCGCAATAGATTCCATAGAAAACATGTATGTGGATGTGGTGGTGTAGATACCTGGAGTTCCAATAACCATTGTCTCAGATTGGGATACATGTTTTATGTCAATATTTTTTAGGGTATTTCTACATGCCTTTGGAACCCAGTTACACCTTAGAACTTCTTTCCACCCTCATAAGGATGGGAAAATAGAGAGGACCATCCAGACAATGAAGGATATTTACAGGGTTGTGTTTTGGACATCATAGAATCATGGGTATTACACTTTTCCATTTACAGTTTTCCTACAATAATATATATCACTCTACCATTATCATGTTACATTCTAAGACTTAATCAAATGACCATGTCACCCACCCATGCATTTGATAAAGGTAGTGAAGCATCCTTCCTTGGACAAGAGGTAGTGCAAAGAAAAACATAGATGGTTGATCTTGTGTGTGAGATGATGAAGGTAGCTTAGGACTGGTATAAGTCATATGACGATCACATGGGTATGCCCATGGTGTTTGAGGTTGGGAACAAATTTTTCTAGAAGGTTTTCCCTCGGTGCAGACAAAAATTGTTCAGTAAGGGAAGAAAGATTTATCCCAGGTTCATCAGACCATTCGAGGTGTTTGGATGAGTTGGAGAGGTGGAATATCATATGGTGATGCCACTGCAGTTTGATAAGATCCCAAGAATATTCCATTTCTCTTAGCTCTGTCATTATGTACACAATTACTCCCATGACCTTTATTGGAGAGATTTGGATATCGAGGATGACGCAATGTTTGTGGAGCGACCGGTAAGAATTGAGGATCCATAGGAGAATGTGTTGCATGGATGGATGATTCATTTTTTTCATCTTTAATGGAGGAATGGTGGCTATGAGGAGTGTACTTAAGAGCGAGAAGCATAGAAGTGTTCCCAGTAACCAAAGATGTTCTGAGTTTCTTTTGGGGTTTTCTTTGTACATTACTTATAATGAAAGGTATGACCTCACTTGTTGTATGATAATATTTTTACCTGTTCTCTTTTGTTCTGTGAAAAGTCCAAAATATGGTTAGGGAGAAACCTAATCCATAATTTGGATGCATTAATTCGGATGCGATTAAACTATTGCGGGCAAGGCATTGCCACCAAAAGTGGATAATATCTTGACATGGAGGAAGATTCTCTCGAATACATGTGTCTTGATAGTGTGACCTTTGGTGTTTTTTTGGTTTCTTGGGAAATTGAATGATTGTGTTTCTAAAATTTTTCAGCAGATAGATGAAAACGATGTGTTCAAGAATGCCGATGTTTTCCCTCTATCTTTAGAACACCAACAGATTGTTTTCTACTAATAGGTATCTTAAGGGATTTCTGTTCGGGCCTCTTTTTTCCATGGTTACTTTTTTAATTCTCACGGATGAGAATGGTTTTAGATTTATCTGATGTAATAACTAGGATCTATCTAGGACTTGCCTTTTTGGAAATCCAATGTTTGAGGTGTTATGAGAGTTATCAGTGGCTTACTTTATTTTTTCTTCCAAATTTCAAATTCTTACATCGGCATGTTATTGCGTAAGCATCAGTGAGTTAGGGGTGTAGACAATAGTGAGTTAGGGGAGTCATAAATGGTGAGTCAAGGGTGTTGGCATCTATGAGTTAGGGGCTTCAGTATCAGTGAGTGGAGGGTGTCAGTAGATCTGGGTGTCGGTAGGATGAGATGTTGGTAGGTTGTTGCGTTGTTAGTCCATGGCATCGATAGCTCAGCATCAGTGGTTCAATAGAGGTAGGGAATGTCGTTATCTTACATATAAATTCCTCAACATTGGTGACTCACCCATCAATGACTAATTTACAGTCTTCCCATTTTCTCATAGTGTTCTAGTTTCTCCCCTCATACATTTAATTGACGTAAACTGAGTGTAAATACCTCTTCGAGTGCTTTTAAGGGCATTTCAAAGGCTATTGATTATATATTTAAATATCTTAATGTTTCGGGTGATTTGGGATACCTAAACCAGGTGATCTCGAACACGATCCCACAATTATGTCTTAAAAACCCGTTCTTTCATTAAAATATGATATGTCTCTCAAAGGTGGGATCTTCCCTTACTTGTGTGTTTTCCTTTTCCCCTTGGTGTGCCTATAGACTTCCCCTCATATTTGAGTCGTTCACATATCCTTGATCCCCTCCTTCTCCGTTTTCTGGGAGTTCTTTCCTACTCCTTGGGCGACCCATGTTCTTGGTGTAAGAAGTAACTTCAATCCTTTTATCATATATAAGGTATTTCATATGTGTCTCTTCAATTGCGCATCATGATGGGTGGAGGAACTATTTATTTGTTATGAAGATGGAATTCTTAATTTTCTTAAAATGTGAAATAAATTAGAAGTAAATATGATCAAAAGAGAATAAGGTTAAAAAAATTAACGAGAAAAGTGTGATTTGATGTTGATCACCTGTTTTTTTATCCTTGATTCCTTTATATCTTTTTGTGGTTATAACTCCTTAAAATCATGGTTGTTGGTGGTATTTTCTTTTGAACCATTGATGTTATATTTTTATGATGCTTTGATAAACGACTATAACATGGAAACTGTTCAAACCACATATACTTGTTTAAATAAATCAATTTCCCAAGATCAAGCCTATTGTGTGATCACCCTGGTTATAATTAAGTGTAATTGAAGAACCTAGGATGGTTAAATCTGAATATATACACATCCTATAGATAGATGTGGCTATGTGCTAGTTTCTATGGAGTTTTGTAACCCTGTGTGAGTTGTGTGGTACTTCTTTTGGGAGCATGATTATTGGTACATGGTTGGGAAGATGAAGGGGCACCATGAGAATGGTGTGGTTTGAGTGTGCCATGGGGATGTGCTTAGTGGTAGTTAATGTTGTATTTTTTTTCATCAGGTGGTATAGATGGGGATTTGGCTTCTTAGTCTAAGAGATTGACAGACTGTGTAATGGATGCCCTTTTAGAAAGATGAACTTCCTTTTCTGGGTTGTGGTCACAGAGAAACATTGGGAAGTGGTACTATTATGTTGATATGGACTTTCTGTTTAGTGGGACTGCATTGGGAAATTGTATAGGTAGTGTTGTTATGGGGCTGGTTTGCGAGAGAAGGATTGTGTGGTATAGTTTTGAAGAATTATAATTTGAAGTAGGTTGGTTTTTGTGTGTTTAGTTGACCAAAATCTTTTCCTTATTAGGCAGTTGAAGATGTTGTGCTTGGTAGTTTTCCAGTACTACTATATTTAATAAAGTGAATCCCTTAATAAATAAGTGGAAATTGGTTGAATGAAAAAGGGGTTGTTAATGTCCTTGGTAGTGGCTATTGTGTGGTTATTCTTATAGGGGTAGAAACAATGTGAATCTGTATGTTGGGATGAGTATTTACTTTCTTATATACATATAAATTGTAGTTACTTGTTATTTCTATATGAACCTCACCCTTGTTGAGAACTATGTGCGGAACACCACTATTTTATTGGGGAGGGTGTCTTTCCACCATCCTGATTGGAAGATGAATGGATGGTTACTGAATTTCTTCCTCAAACCCTCTATCTGGTTCAAACAACTCGAGCGTATCTAGGTAGGCCGTAATGGCTTAAGGCTTACAATAGCATGAGATAATTTAGTCAAGGTTTTTTTGTGGATGAGGGTCTAGGTTTTTGTAGGCCGTGTTTTTCTCCCATGTATCCTTGGGATGACGACCATGTGTCTTTAGGGGAGAGATGTGGTTGTTTTTCCCCCATGTGTCTATGTGAAGGATTGTGTGTGGTTTGAGGCTCAAGTGTGTGCGGGCGGGTTGTGGTAGTGGGACCACGTATGGGATGAGTGGTATCATGAAGACTTTAGTCATTAGGGATGAGCATTTATCTAGTGGGAAAGTTGTGTTGGGGACCCAAATATTGATTTTCATGTACTATTACTTTACATAACATGCATTATTCTGTGAGTGTGCCTTGGTGAGGCATGGCTGGTTAGTATTCCTTTGTAGGTGATTTTTTTCTACTTCTTTCTAATAGGGACATTAATATTCTCCCTCACTTTTTCATAGGTGGATTTAGTTTTCCCACTGGGTATACTTGTATAATCACTGTACGTATATAAAACTATTTTCAGGTATCTAAGAGAAATTTGAGGATCTTGATGGACATTACTAGCCAGGGCATTTGGTTTAGTTATTGTTTTTTCCAAGTTCTTTTCTTTTGGAACCTTTCCTTTAGAGTTTCATTGGTACATTGTATCAGCTTTACTTTTGATAATTTTTGCATGAATGGATTTAGGATTCACTTTTACTTTTTTTATCTTGAGTTTTTTGGTATTTTCTATCTTATCACATGATGTTGTTATCTAAAAAGGGAAATGCCTTCCATTTCTATGTGAGATTATATACCCTTGGTGATATTATCCACTCTAAGGCATATTGAAAGTGGGGATTGCGGTTCATTATCTCCCATTAAACTTGAGGAAGGAAGGACATTTTACATTGATGTCCTTTCCCTCGTCTTGAAGAAGGTGGTTCATGAAAAAATATATATATATTGATAAAATTTATTACAAAAAAATATTTTCAATTCAAACATTCATGCATTTAATGTTTATTTATATTATGTGTTTTCATTTAAAAATACAATATAAATATATAAATATCCATGTACTGGAAGGAAATAAAACAATATTATGTTCCATGCTCCTGATATATTGAAAAGTCTAGTTTATTGATGGGATGAATAACTAACCCTTTAATATATGGGAATAACTCATTTAACTATTATTAATACATTTTATAATAGTCCCTTGTGTTATTTATTTATCTAGATTGATTTTTTCACCCAGAACTGTTACGAACTAACTTAACTCTAATGGGTACTAATTACGTTAGATATATTTACACACATACTAGACAAGGGAACCATTGATATGGGTTTACATAAAATAAATCAATGAAAAACAAGCTCATACATAATTAAAAGTAGAGAATAATTTAAATATCATCTTATTATTTTAGTAATAATTATTCTAAAAACCCATGAAATAATAATTAAATAATTAGAAATACAATATATACATAGATCAGTCAAGCTTAGAATCATCAATGAATACATAGACTCTGAACACAAAAATATACAATAATCATTTCATTTAATTATTTATTAAGATAAATTTCCAAAAAAATTAAATTAATTATCTAGTTAATTAATTAAAAATTTATTTTAACTATCCATCAAAATATTCATGGAGATACCAATATTTGATAATTCAAAATATATTAAATATATTAAATTCATTTATCCCTAATATATACAAGACATTTAATAAAAAGTGACACATTGTCTATTTTATGGTTATTGTAAAATTATATCATGGATTAAAAAAATGAAATAGTGGAAATACAAAATGAGATTAACTATATGGTCTGTAATTTAAGTCACATAGTGTGTGAAAATTATATTTAGAGTCATTTTTGTGTATGGTATACATACATTGTATATGGAATACATAACATGTCATGTAATTAAATGGAATGTTATTCTGTGAGTCATGTCAGGTGGTAATAATGACATTTATTACAAATGGTAAACCATTAAAATATTTGGTGTTTTTCATTGGTAAATAAAATTAATTACACGGTGTTTATGATGACCATTGATAATCTGTATATCAAAAATTACCATTAAAATAGTTTTTTAAGAATTTAATAATTTGAAAAACCCCATCATAGAACATTTACTCTAGCTACATTTTATAAAGTTTTGTTTAATGATATAATTAGCTTCCATTCTCTAGAATTGATTCATAGGGAGTCCGTCGGGGCTTCATGTTCACTCCACAAGAATGGGCTTGAGTTACAATTAATGAATAACCTACCACATAATGTTATTTCTATTATGTGGAAATTCCCATCTCACGTATTGGGACTCACCTTATATTCCACATTAACATTTATGTGTCACCATGTGTGAATGAAAGCTACCCATAGTGTATTAAAATATTACCCATATTTCTTAGAAGAAGTTCATGACTTTCCAAGTGTATATAACCTATCAGATAATTTGACAACATGGATTATGTGGATCCAATGGGTTCAAATAGTGTTGGGTTACATATATTTTATGCTAGCTACATGCTCTGTGGCCCTATAAATTTCTTTTCATTTGGTCAATAAATTCATGATGAATAATGACATATCATATAATTATCCAACATGATGTTGAATTTTTATCACAACTATTACTAGTGAGGTGAAACTATTTACATGATGTATAAATTTTAGTTACACATTATACATAAGTTTTCTATAGACAAAATCTATGGAACTGTCAGATGGGAAATTTTAACAATCTTTATTTGTTTTGGGATGTTTTTGGTCCTATAAAATATAGTGAATAAATAAACTTGGTATTTCATATTTGTAACGCCCCGACCCTAGTTACCCAGAGTCGGTGCATTAATTTAATACATTGGTAGGATGAAAAGGAATCATGTCCTGAAGGACCGATCAATTTAGAAGTCTTGGAAAATAGATTACATACATGAACTTTACATTTCACTTTCTAACATAAACACAACATAAATAATCCATTAAGAACACCGTTGTTCCATTTAGCTTTACCCTGCTTGACAATCATAATAAACTTCTTGGAAATCATGGAAAAATTAAACATAATAAATGGGTGAACTCAGATGCTACGTAAGGGTAAATAATTTAGTGAAAGCTATAATATTTCCAGGAAAGATGTGTAATAAAAACAACAACCTTTTAAACATAAACATGAACAAAATATGGTAAAAATAAATCAAATATTACCATATAAACATGCACATAGATATTCTACTAGTCGAATAATCACATTTAATAAAAAAATTTATAATGAGGGAATGCATAATTCCATATTTTAATAACCACATAGTCAAGGCCTCGTGCCAAGTCTACAAATAATTTTTATCTAAGGCCTTGTCCCAAGACACTAGTTTGTCTCGTGAGACCTACCGATGCATCAGGGAGCTATAGCAGGCTCCAACCCTCACTTACTAAGTCCAATGACTTCCTCATATGAAAAGGTTTAAACATAACATAAACATTCATATTAATACTAGAATAATGAAATGACAATACATTATCCATAAACAATGAATGGTATAAAAATAACACATCCACAGTCAAACATATCATAAAACCTTCAATACAATATGGAATATTTGTATCATAATAAATCAACCTCAATCAAGAATAATATCTCGTAATGGATGTTTTCATAGTTGAAAATTATCTTTAAAAATATTTGAGAGAAATATCAATTTTTCATGAAATAATTTAAAAGTCACATAATTTATAAAGGGTTTAATTTAAAATATAGTTTTCAATCAATTTTCCCCATACCACATTGAAACATTTCAAAAGAATTCACATTTTAAAACATTCATACCCATATAAATAAATCCTTAAAACCATTTTGAAAACGTGGACATTAATGAGAAGGGTTAGATGGATAAATCATTAAAACATTTAAAATGATGTTTTAGTAAAACATCACATAAAAATAATCCCTTTGAAAAAATCTTTTATAAATCATGGACATGGTTAATATATATGTCCTAGAAAATGCATACACATAAACAATCTCAGATAATAATGAGATTGAGGAATTAAGCCTTACATTGTACTTTTCCTTAGTCGATGGTCTGTTAACCTCATATATAATATATAAAACATTTTTATTAAATTATACAAGAATTATGTACATAAATATGATATCATATATGATATTGTAATATTTCATTGTCAGTAACATTTTAGTAATATCGTCGTTTTGGGTGTTAACTTACTAGTTTTATTTTATATGTTTTTTTACATAATCCTTGTTTGTTATGGATAGTTTTTATCTTATTCATATCCAGAATGATATCAAATCCATAAACATTATTTTTAATCATCAACTAAAAATTAGTTTAGAATGGTTACAATGTGGAAACGAATCTTATCGCATTCATTGAGACGATATTCAGTACGTATGCACGAGCGACAATATCATTTTTTTGATAATAAAATAATATATAATTGGAAGTTATATCATATATATAGAATCATTATCATGTTATATTTGTTATTTATATCAATTACACATCATTGTTATACCCATCAAAAAAATAATGTATTGAATAACAATTACACCACGACGTGGAGACGGTAATCCGTACGTACGCACGTATGATGACATGTCATTCAAATGAAGGATAGAATAATGAATATGGTTGTACCATATTTATAATAACATCACAGTATATAGAAGATACTGGAATTATTTTTTTAAAATGGAAATAACAAAGGAGTAAGTGGAAGAAGAAAGTAACTTAAAAGAGTGTCGTGAAATTATTACCTCTTCTTCGGGTGTTTCCTTTTGAGTTGATAAAAAGGTCTATTTAGGATGGATTTATGACTAAAGGAGGGACTCTAAGATGAATTGAGGAAAGTTGGGAGGATATTTGGGCAGGGTTTGGCAGAGCCAAATGGAATTTGAGGTGTCAATTTGAGAGAAGGGAAAGTGCCCTTGTATAAGATGAGTTAGGGGCACCTTAGGAAACATATAAAATATTTTTTTATAATAAATTCATATTCGGTTTATAATGGCTACAAAGTGATTTATTTAGATTCTAAGGTGGGGATGGGTATAAATACTCTCAAACAATATGTTTTAGACATGTTTAGGTTACCATTTAAACTATGTCTTTTATATTTAACCCTTAGTTAATTGGTTTGACATTTACCAAGTATCTTTGTGTTATTCTGTTATATGGTTAATAAACATACTATAAAAAGCTAAGAGAACCCCAAGTGGTTCATTATAAATGTAAATAACCCTATCTAAGTCATTTTTCAAACCCTTAGATTTTTAGAAATATAATATCAATTAATAATATAATATTTTTTTTTAAACTCTTTTATGTCAATTTTGACACTATTTGGAAATTGATTTCTTTGAAAATCATAACAGAATTATTACTTAGAAATTTTATAAATAAATCAATACTAACATGTCATATTAACCTAGAAAATTAGATTAATTCATAAAAATCCCCAAATTACAATTACTTGGGTATTTATAATAACAATTATTTTAATATATTTATTATTAAGGTAATTACTGCATTATCATTGTATCACTAATAAATTACAATATTTAATCTCTTAAAATTATAAATAAAATACAAATATGTAAGAAATATTTTTATATTTCTAATTAATATTTATAGTCAAATTTATTTTTTGTGTAACCCTATATAAAAAATGGTTTACTTATTAAACATTGAATTTTACACTTTTAACTCTTCTTTGAATTAAATAATAATAAATTTATAATCTAATCCAAGTGGACCTAAAATATAATATTTTATTAATAAGGTTGTTTTTGGTCGAATTAAACTTATCCAATAGAAGTAGGACTTCTGTTAGGGTAATTATAATATCATTTTTACCCTTAATTACTCTATTTACTTTTAACTGTGGTAAATAAAAGTAAAAAATTTACCATTCACCAAAAATTAATTGAATCTCATTGAAACACATTTTACATATTGATATCAACCATGTCTCTCTGATTTTTGAAATTCAATTCACAGAAGTGGTAAAATTATATTTTATGTAAATTTGCAAATTCTCCTAGAAGGTGGGTAAAAGACTGTGAAAAGCTCCATAAAATTTTATATATCTAAAATTGATATAAATTGACTCCAATTAATTAATTTAAACATATATAGATATTATTTAACTATTTTTACCTAAAATAAATTTAAATAAAATAAATTATTATTTAAATTAAAAGGCGGATTTAACCAATAACTCAGTGTTTTTCACAATTCATCAAAAATTGAATGTTTTCAGAAAAATACCAAAATTTCAATCTAAGACAATTTTAATTTTCTGAAACCAAAAATGAAATTCATTTTACCAATTTCAAAACCTAGAAGTAGCATTAATTAATATAAAATTAATCCCTAATGTTAAAATCAAAAAGTGTATTTTTATGAAATAAAAACTATTAAAAGATTGACACTCGTTTATGTATAATTTGAAAGTGAAATTACATCCAATGAACAAAATTGGATTAAATGGTGAAAATATAATCTAATAATACTTCCAAACGATTGAAATTTATAATTTAACACTATAAATTATTTTGATTAAAAAAGTTGTTTTTAGTTAAAATATAGTATTTTCACTATTCACCCAAATATGAAAAATATCAAAGTTATCAGTAAAACACCAAAAAAATTTCGAAACTAAATTTTTATGTCTTGTTTTTAAGGAGGAAGTTTATTTTTTCAAATTTAATATATAAAATTTTCAAATATTAGATTTAAAAAGGGTTCTCCATTAAAATGGGGGAAAATTGCATTTTTTTAAAAATACTTCTTTTATCGAAAAAGAATGAATTTGTTCTTTCATAATGTATAAAAAATCATAATATGGATTATAAAATTATAAGGATTATATAAACTTCAGAATTTAGTTAATATTATTCATAACCGCTTTTGAATGTCTAGTTTGGTATGTCGTGGTGTGCTTGAACACAGTGTTGCGTGTAGTGCAAGTTATTGAATTACATTAAAGAAATAAAGTACTAAGAAATCTTGGGGAGTTGAAATATTTTCAATGAATGGGATAAAAATAAAAAAACCAACAACAAATGTTCTTTAAATGAACATATAATATATAAACATGATATATAAATATTTTGATACCACATAATGATTTTGGGGAATGGTGGAAGCATGTTGGGAACAAACCAACAACGTATGATTTCATTTTATTTTGATAAATACTTAATACATAATGATATGTATCTGAAAATATTTGATGAGAGAACCTATTTATATATATATTATAATTAAATTATTAAATAAGAATACCCTATAATTTTTTTCCTTCATTGTTAAACATGTTTACCCCGTGTGTCATATAATTTTTAAGACGATGTATTGAAGTGTATAATCCCAATAAAGATTATATAAAAATTCTCTATGAACCTCTCAATGTCACCATAGAGTATTTGGGTTTTATTGTGAATGATCCTTACCACTTTAGTAGTTCATTATTTTACATAATAAGAATCACATTATTTCTTGATGGGTTCTTATAGTTCCCTCATGAACACGAATGGGAGGTGGATGACCCATGACCTTTTTAATTTAGAACGTTCAAGATAGATTCTCTCTATTATGGAGATAATTCCATATTGGGGATTTTTTTATCGATCATTTTCACTAGAATGATATAATATTCTATATAAACTTTTTTCATATAATAGTTAATACACAGAGTTCAATAACCATTATATTATTTCTATTGTTGCACCCCAAAATTTCATAGTACATTATTTCTTCACAGTAATTCAATAACTTGCGCTACACGCAACACTGACATCAAGCACACCATGACATACCAAACTAGCTGTTCAAAAGAGGTTATGAATAGTGTTATCTGAAATTTGATTTTCATATACTCTATAAAATTTTAGAATCCATATTATGTGTTTCTTAGACAAAATATAATAACAAATTCATTTTTTCAAATAAATGAAGTATTTTAAAAAAAATGCAATTTTACTACCTTTTAACAGAGAATCATTTCTAAATCCAATATTTTCCACTTTCATATATTAAATTTGACAAAATAAACTTCTTATTTATAATTGGGACATAAAAAATTTAGTTTTGATAAATTTTTTGTGCTTTTCTGATAACCTCCATATTTGGGTGAATAGTGAAAATTACTAAATTTTAACTGAAAACAACTTTTGTAATCAAAATAATTTATAGTGTTCAATTATAAATTTGAATTGTTTGGATGCATAATTAGATTATATTTTTACCATTTAATCCAATGCTGATCATTGGAAGTAATTTCACTTTAAAATTGGACATAAACAAGTGTCAATCTTTTGATAGTTTTTATTTTTCAAAAACTGGATTTTTGGTTATGACAATGGGAATTAATTTTAAATTAATAAATGAAACTTATATATTATTAATTTTTTAAAATAAACAACATTTATGATTTCAGAATATTAAAATTAACTTATGTTGAATTTTTGGTAATTTTCTAAAAACATTAAATTTTTTATGAATCGTGAAAAACACTCTCTTATTGGTTAAAACTGACTTTTTATTTTAATAATTATTTATTTTATTAAAATTTATTTTAGGTGAAAATATATACATAATACCTATATAAGTTCAATGTAATTCCTTGGAGTAATTTTATATTAATTTTAGATATATGAAAATTTTATTGAACTTTTTACCGTCTTTTACCCACCTCCTAGGATCAATTGCAAATTTACATAAACATAATTTTACCACATCTATGATTTTAATTTCCAAAATTCCAAGAGACACGTTTGATATCAGTAAGTAGAATGTGGATCAGTAGGATGAAAATATTTTTTGGTGAATTGTAAATTTTAAATTTTATTTACCACGGTTAAAAGTAAATAGGGTAATTAATGGTAAAAATGATATTATAATTACACTACCACATGAAATAATTCAATTGGATAAGTGTAATTCGACCAAAAACAACCTTAGGAAAAAAATATGATCCTTTAGCTCCACTTGGAATAGAGTAGAACATTTTTTATTATTTTATTTAAAGAGGGGTTAAAAGAGTTAAAATCAAAGTTTAATAATTAAACATTTTTAATATAGGATTATAAATAAAATAAATTAGACTATAAATATTCATTATAAAGGTAAAAATATTTCTTACATAATGGTATTTTTTTATATTTTTTATATATTAAATAGTTCAATTTATTTATGACACAATGATGATGCAGTAATTACCTAATTAATGAAATATTAAAATAATTGATATTATAAATATTAAAATAAATGTAATTTGATACATTTTATGAATTAAACTATTATTATAGACTAATAAAAAATATTAGGTATTATTAAATGAATTTATTTATAAGTAATAATGTTGTTATGAATTTAGAAAAAACAAAATACCAAATAGTGTCAAAATTGACATGTAAGAGTTTTTCTAAAAAATATTATATTATTAATTGAAATTATATTCCTAAAAATATATAGTTCGTCCAAAGACCTTAAATAATATTATATATGTCATTTATGAACCACTTTAGGTTCTCTTGGATGTTTATTGTTTTTTTATTAACAATATAGCATAAGAATACAAGAAGACATAGAAAGAGTTAAACTATTTAACTAAGAGTTAAATCTAAAAGATATGATTAAAATGGTAACCTAAACATGTTTAAAACTTATTCGTTGAAAGGATTTCTACCCATAACCACCTTAGCCAAGAAATAAATCATTTTTTATCCATTAGAAACCAAATATGATTTTATTATAAAATAACATTTCAAGTGTTTCCTGAAGTAACCCTCACCTCTCTTATAAAAGGGCACTTCCCATTCTCTAAAATTCACACCTCTAAATCCCCTTGGCTCGTCCAACCCATGCCCAAATAATCTCTCAAGATCCCCTTTTTCCTACTTGATGCCTTACCTTAGGTAGAAGGCACTTCAAGAATTATTTTTGTTTCAAAACCAAAGAAAGTTACCCGAATTAATGGTAATGCTTTCTCTTAAATTATTTTGTTTTATTTTGTTTTCTTTTACTTCTCCACCCCCCTAAACTCTTTTTAATCCATTATTTTATAACAAAAATAATATCATCAATATAATAGGATTTTATTATGGGATGTTTGCGAACAACACTTACACACACCTCCATCTAATGGGTGAAGAACATACTATTTCTATGGATGAAAAACTAACGCCTCACGAAATGATGATTGTTCAATTATCTCCTACCGCTTCTCATTGTGGACATTAATATGGAAATGAATTTATAATATATATATATATATATTATGTTTATGTTTTCTTTGTTCTTCTGTATTTTCCATTTATATCATACCTTTACAGTTTCCATTATGAGTAAAACATGATTAATTCATTTGAGGAAGTGCGGACTACCACCCCCACAAAGTGATATGACTCGTTAATGAATTGTTTGGGATGTATAAATCAATGAGTTAATGATATTATATATGATATTGTACTATAACTATAATATACATATGTATCATTATGTTTTAATTCAATTAAAATTCAAAATAGAAATAATAGTAGCATTCATGCGTACATACGGCTTATCATCTCCATAAACAGTGCAATTCATTTATTATCTCCAAATGGTATGTACTGTTATAAATTCATATATATATAGAATATATATATGATATATATGAATTATAAATGATTAATATCATTCTATAGATAATTGAATTTTTACCACATGGACAATTTATAATTATAACAAATTCATTTTTGACTCAAGTTCTGAACATCAAAAAAATGTATGATATGAAATCAAATAATTAACTAATTTTTATATAAAGGTAATAAGTGATATAAAAAGAATAATAAACTTCAAAATATTCTTAAGAAATTATAAATTAACTTAATTTTATTATTCAGGAAGAACAAGGAACATACGAGTGAGTCATGTCGGACACGTGGTAAGGGGTTTCTTATATCACTTTTAATTCTGTGAGATTTCCATTGTTCACCACTTATTATTTTCATGTGGTGTATTGTGTACTGCCATTTGATATATATTATCATGATCCACTTTATATGAATGATATTATTATAGGTTCCGGGCGCAGCGGAAGCGCATTGGTGTGTTAGCCCAACATTAATTTTAACGTTAAACAACGTTCAATCCGAGATCCATCACGATATAAAATGCCGAATCTTCGAAATAGAATGAATAGAGAAAAATAAAAGAAGAGTCCCAAAACCCTTGAGATAGGATCATCATATATTGATTAAAATTAATTTAATTAATTCATAAGAATTACCTCGATTGAATTCTTTCTTTGTTGGAGTCTCCGGTCACGATCCTGTGATCCGTCTTTGCATTGTAGAATCCAATTACAGGATTACTCTAGAGGTGATCGACACGTGCTCCATGTATCTCTGGACGTCGCTAAAGTGATCTCCGGGTGCTAGTACAGAAGAGCCATCTCTTGCGATGTCTGCCTTTAACCGCCTTGATCCGGTGAAGGATCATGCTTTCGTAACATGAAAGAGTTCTCAGTGGAAAGAGAATTCTCTCTTGGATTGAGAGTATTTCCAGATCCGTTGTGCACAAAAAAATGGCTCTCCTCTATGATAATGATGTAATTTGGGATTATAATACTTAGAATAATAAAAAGAATTAATTTCCCGAAAGAATTTAATCATTTCATTTAATTGTTAGTCATACCCCATGTCTTAATAATGACAATTGACCGTCATTATTACTTGACATGCACCCAACATATTACATTTAATATCATTTAATTAAATAAAATATATTTTTCTCATGAATCCTGAAAAAAAAAACTACACGTCGTGTATATAAATATACACGGCGTGTAATTTTATTTTTCCATATTATTTATTTCCTCCACCATATTTATAAGACCTTCAGTAATGGATATTTATTTCTTAAATAAATGTAACTGGATTACTCACTAATAAATATATATATTATTTTGCCCACAATATATTCTCTCAAATAACTAGTGTCGAAATAAATGCGATCAGGCATCCTTAAATAATTATTAAACCACAATCGAGAATGATATTTATTTAACTTGTTAAATTAAAATTTAACTGAGATACATGGACACACTAAGTGTGTGACCCTCTAGGCCTCTTTCTCAGTGGCATTAGGAGGATCCTACCTAAAGTCCATGGTTAGCATCTAGCAACACACCAAGGCACCCATAGAGAAGGAATTTAACTCCGCAATGACGTGTCACCTCCTACGAACACTTACCATATAATATAATCCCTTTGTCTTGATATCTCCAATCATACGGGTTGCATGCTAGTGCCATCAACCCAAGTGATCGATTATTCGTTCTTTGACTTCCAATAATTGAACTCGCCCTTACCTTAGCATGGCCATGGATTTATTTAGGCTATATTAATTCCAACAAAGGGCCTGAGATATCTACTTCCGTTATGAAACAGAATGGACAAATCCTTTCTTTTATTATCTATTAATGCAGTATTACTCGTGACGCACCCAACGTATCCTACCTCACTGCGAACAGTGTGTCACCACATTTTTCGTCAATACATCTATGTGCGTGAGTTATAATACCCATTAATAATAATCATAAAGTCTAAGGAACAATACACACGTACGCAGATAGGAACATCCAATGACACAATGAAATGTGGATTTCCTACTGGCGGGTCTCGTTCTCATAATATCCTCCTGGATATTACTAAGGGCACACACCATGAGAAGGAGCCTCAATGTTTTATGAGTCCTCACCCCTAATGACCAGTATTATTTGTGTCCCTAAAATAATATCATCCGTCCATAGAACATATATTCAATAATAGTGTTATGGAAATTTTGGGTTCTCATCATAGCAGGGATCCGCTATGACCCATTAATGCAACAGCTATTCCTAGGACATTATCACATGCATTGTCATGTAGAAGAACAATCAAGATGTGATAAGGAATTTATTAATGAATAATGTAAAATGTAGTTTGTTCTAGGCCACCAACTCCAACAAACACCCACTTGGACTAGAGCCAACTGCTAACAACCTTTAACCCGCTAGCTCTCATATGATATTCATGTTTCTGCTGAGATATGACTTTAGTCATAGGGTCTGCCACGTTCTCTTCTGTGGACACTCTGCTCACTGCAAATTCACCCCTTTGATAGGAATCCCCCAAGAGGTGATACTTTGGGAGTATGTGCTTTGTCCATTGATGTGACCTTGGTTCTTTTGCAAAAGCCACCGCTGTAGTATTATCACAATACAATGAAATGAGATCATTAATACTAGGAACCACATCATGATCCTGGAGAATGTTCTGAATCCAGACGGCTTCCTGGGCTGTATCAGAAGCCGCTATATACTCAGACTCCATTTTAGAATCGGTGAAAACTGGCTTCTTTGAACTCTTCCAGCTCACAACTCCTCCGTTGAGACAGAAAACATATCCAGATTGCGACGTCGGATTATTCTGATCTGTCTAAAAACCAGCATCAGCATACCCTCTGATGAAAAGCTCCTCGTCTCCTCCATACACCAGGAACGTATCCTTAGTTCTTCTTAGATACTTAAGGATAGTCTTAACAGTACTCCAATGTTGATCTCCAAGATCTTCTTGATATCTTCCTACCATGCTCAGTGTATAGGCAACATCAAGCCTGGTACATAACATGGAATACATGATGGATCCTATAGCCGAAGCGTATGTGATATTACTCATCCTATCTTTATCTTATCGTGTCTGTGGACAAATTTTCTTAGAATGATGTATTCCATGTGACACTGGAACCAATCCCCTCTTGGATATTTCCATACTAAATCTCTTTATTATCTGGTCAATGTATGTACCCTGACTTAGTCCAAGCAGCCTCTTGGATGTATCACGAATGATCTTGATCCCTAGAATGTTGGCTGGTTCTTCTAAGTCCTTCATTGAGAAACACTTGTTCAACTAGTCCTTAACTGACTGTAAGGCGGGTTCGTTGTTTCAAATAATCAATATGTCATCAACATATACCACTAGGATGATGACCTCATTCCCATTAAACTGCTTATAAACACATGGCTCACATTCATTCATAATGAAACCAAATTCCTTTATGGATTCATCAAATCAAATGTTCCATGACATGGATGCTTGCTTCAATCCATAAATGGATTTCTGTAACATTCAAACTCGTCTGTCTTCACCTGGTGTCACAAACCTTTCTGGTAGTGTCATATAGAAATCTTCCTGAAGGCTCCCATTAAGGAATGCTATTTTGACATCCATCTTCCAAATCTCATAATCATGGTAAGCTGCTATGTCAAGTATGATTCTTATGAATTTAAACATGGAAACTGGCGATAAGGTTTCATCATAGTCAATTCCTTGATGCTGTCTGAATCCATTAGCCACTATCCTTTCTTTATAGGTTCTAACTTGACCTTCCATGACCATCTTTCTTTTGAATACCCATTTGCATCCAACAGGCTTTACATCAACTGGCTCATTAACAAGAACCCAAACATTGTTCTGATACATGGAATCCATCTCAGAATTCATAGCTTCTAGCCATCTTGCAGCTTCTGAGCTTTCTACTACTTCCTTATAGGAGAGAGGTTCATCATTTTCCAACAATAATGATTCACCATCCTCGGTGACTAGGAAACCAAATCTCTCTCGTTCCCTTTCCTCTCCTAAGCTCATACGCAGTACTTGTGTTTCTGGAACCTCTTCCACAGGGACCTGTGGAACTTGTTCCTGTACAAACTCTTGTGTATCTTGTGCATCAACATCATCGAAGTCAATCTTTCTCCCACTATCATTCTTGAAGATGTGATCCCTATCAAGAAAGTCAGCTTGTCTAGAAATAGTCACTTTATTTTCTTGAGGGTTATATAGGAAATATCCTTTCGTTTCCTTCAGATATCCTATAAAGATACACTTTTTTCCCCGGGGTGCTAGTTTGTTGCCTGAGAAGGCCTTAACAAATGACCTGCATCCCCATACACGTGTGTGCGAAAAAGTGAGTTTCCTTCCATTCCATAACTCGAATGGAATTCTATTTTCTGCCTTAGTTGGTACTTGGTTTAATGTGTATGCTAGAGTTTTTAATGAATATCCCAAAAGGATAATGGAAGATCCTCATGACTCATCATCGACCTCACCATGTCAAATAAGGTGCGATTCCTCATTTCACTAACACCTTTCCACTATGGTGTATACGGAGGTGTGAGCTGAGATAGAATCACAGACTCCCGTAGAAGATCTATGAACTCTTGGTTTAGATATTCTCCACCTCGATCTGATCCAAGATTCTTTATCTTCTTACCAAGATGATTCTCTACTTCATTCTTGAATTCCTTAAATTTATCAAAGGCTTGTGACTTATACCTCAATAAGTAGACATAGACATATCTACTCAAATCATCAGTGAAAGTAATGACGTATGAATATCTACCTCTAGCTTATACTAGAAACAGTCCACATACATCCGTGTGTACCAATCCTAGAATCTCTATGGCCATTTCACCTTGTCCACCAAAAGGCGGCTTGGTCAATTTTCCTTGTAAACAAGCGCGACATATATCAAGTGGTTTATGCTCAGTAGTGTCTAAATATCCTTCTTTTTAGAGCTTTTTCAAGCTCTTCTCGTTCACATGACCAAGGAGGTCAAGCCATAATTGGGTGATGTATGAGTCATGTGAGTTTGTTTCGTTATCGATTGGCAACACTTGGGTTTTGTAACATAATACATACAAACCATTATTCAAATGTGCCATACCATAACCTATTCTGTTCTTATAAAATAGACAACCCTTATTTCCAAACATGAAAATAAATCCATCAATATCCAAACATGATATAGAAATTATGTTCTTGGTAACACTAGGCACAAAATAACAGTTTTGTAAAACCAAAATCATGCCTGTTGGCAATGAGAGGTGATAGTTGCCAACAACCAACACATCCATCCTTGCGCCATTGGCAGCATGAAGATCTACCTCTCCTCTGGTGATTTTTCTAAATCTACTTGGTTTCTGCATTTGAATACAGATGTCAGCCCCACAAGCTGTATCTAAAACCTAATGTGTAGAAATAGAAGGATTACACTCAATAACGAACACACCTTTAGGGTCCCCATGCTTCTGGGCGTAGTTCCTCTTCCCGTGGCCCTGCTTCCACATGCAAAACACACCGCCTCCCATTCCTTGCCCTGCCTCTGGATCTTTCACTTCATGGAGGGATGGTGCTCGAGGGCTTCAGACCATTTATAAGTCTTTGGCCATTTCTCATTGTCCTTCCTTTTCTTGTTCACCATAAGGATCACAGGATTTTCACGCCCCATGTCCTTATCTACCTGGTGAATCAAGGTCAAAAGCTACAATATAATCTTCTCATTTCCACTCATATTATAGTTGACAATGAATCTAGATAAGGTCTTGGGCAGTGATGATAGGATGAGATCTGTACGTAACTCATCTGGGAATTTAATCCCTAAGATGTCCAGGTGTCCAATGTAGTGAATAATCTTGACTAAATGAGGCCCATCTAGAACAGACTCTCCAAGATTCATGGTAAACAATGCATTGGAGATCTCATACCTCTCCTGTCTCGCCTTCTCTTGGTAGAGATCTTTAAGGTGAGACATCATGCTATACACATATAAGTTTTCATGTTGCTTCAAGAGTTCATTAGACATGGATGATAGCATGAAACATTGGATATTTGTGGCATTATCCATGTGTTTCAAGAAGAGAGATAATTCCTCACCACAAGTCTCTTTCCCAGGCGCAACTGGAATAGGCTCCTCCAGCACATACAATTTCCTTTCGTGGTGAAGGACGACGCGTAAACACCTCTTCCACACATGGAAATTAGTGTCGGTGAGAAGGTTTTCTTTTTCGATTATGGTGCACAATGATATGTTTGACGTAATTTTCTTTCCGTTTATACAAATTAATATTAGAAAAGGTTCAGTAATTTATTACAAAAATTGAGACAAATAAATTAATTAATACTTATTAGTCTCCCACTATTTTATCGAAATCCAATAGCCCTCACCATTGACTTCATAATATTCTGTTGCGTGAATATTCTAGTATCAAGGTTCCATATTTCCTTTCGCATTACCCCAAATAGGGTTGGTCAAACAACTTGAAGTGTTTTAGGTAGGCATTCCAAATGCCAACTGCATTAACTCGCAGCTCCTTGATCCGCTGAGTTGAAACCCCAATCCTGAAATCCTTTTTGGATTTCCTCAACTTTTCCTCTTGGTCACACCAAGTCTTGCTGTGGCAGTAAACCCTTGATGCGAACCCAGTCAATTCAACCCAAAACCTTGAATTAGAATTCCCCGATAATTGAAATCACCCCAACTAGGGTTGGTCAAGCACTTCTAACTATGGTTCGATTCTAACCATGATTATGGAAGGATATGCCGACTTAATATTTATTTTGAGGGATTTTATCGTTATAAGTAAATTTCCATTTTATTATCTTTGATTACATGCTTCTTAATATTAAGTGGGATATACTTAAGTGATTAACCAAGTCTAAGATAATATTTACGTATAATCCATTTTTATTTTTGTTCCATCTTGCATGCTCGTTTAATTCAATAATTTTGTGATCGTGACAACACACCCACAATAAAGAAGCCATGAAACTGACAGAAATAAAATAAATGTTATGATCATGAGCTTTTCTATTGGTTAGTTTATCTAGCGGTCGATAAACTATCCCAAGGCCTAGGGGAGAAACACCTTGAACCTTTCGGGTTCGTGTTTACAGCTTTCAACCTATCCAAATTTGTATCTCCTTGATTTGGTCTCACCTTGGTTCCTAACTTGAGCCGCGTCCACTAGCTTGGGAGCTCCATCCATTACATATGCATTTATCTCACACGCAGGTGAGGGGTAAAAGGGGTTTTTACATAAAAGATTCCTTGAGCACGCAAGCCCTACATATTAATGAGGAGATGGCTCACAGGCCAACAAATTTAATTTAAATAAATAAATTAAAAGAAACAATTCACATACAAAGGTCTCGGTCTAGCTCATGATCATCCATACATGCAACATTATTTACGCATAAATAAAACTAGCATTCAATTATTTAATCGTTCTTGTTTAAGATAAAACATGCTTGAATCAATTAATTATCATTAATTAATCAATCCTTTTATCTTAAATCCTTTTTCTGAATTTCCTTGAGATTATCATCCATCATAAATTTAAACAAAAAAAATTTAATTAAAATTATGCTTGTATGTAACTTGTACCTTGGAGGCAACCCGGTGAATTCCCATTTATTACTCAGATGTTAAATTAAACACATATATATAAAACACCTATCACGTGTTGTACCTTAGCTATACGCCTGCACCGTGGTACACGTCTCAAGGGTTTTTATAATATAATAATTAATTTTAATAAATCTGTGTAATTTGGGTGAGTACACGGCGTGTATTTCCCACTACATGGCGTGTACTTTTCTTCACTGTTCGTCCAAAGTAAACGCCTGAGGACATGGCGTGTTAATGTACTGTGGAAATTTACGGAGTGCACGGCGTGTACAGTGGGACACATTCCGTGTAGTTTCGGCATTACATGGTTTCCAGCCCGGAAGGCCGTGTACGGAGTACACATCCCAACCCTAACCCGAAGGGACTACACGCCGTGTTCATTGGACCACACGACATGTATTCTGGAAACTGTGTACCACATGTTTCTGGTCAACACATGGTGTCTTAAATTCTTAGAATGAATCCAATACACATCCTGATTTGGAGGATTAGTCAATGCATTGAACCTATAGAACACGACGTGTACTTCGGAATACACACGGTTTATTCTGGTGTCATATGGCCAGAAATGTTTGGCTCCTTTGGATGAGTTCCTCTATTTTATTTTAATAAAAATTAAAAGAAAAAATCATTTCTGTGAGGTGAATGTGAAACGAGGGAGGTGGAACAGATCTCGATATTAATATTTCCAGAACAATTAAACTTGAATTGAAATAACTAAATTATTAAATGCATACATTACCAACAAAAAACTAAATAATTATAATCAATGATATAACCTCGTTCTGATACCACTTGTATGTTTCAGGCGCAGCGGAAGCACGTTGGTGGGTTAGCCCAACATTAATTTTAACATTAAACAACGTTCAATTCGAGATCCGTCATGATATGAAACGCCGAATCTTCAGAATAGAACAAAGAACGAAAAATAATAGAAGAGTCTCAGAACCCTTGAGATCGGATCATCATATGTTGTTTATAATTAATTTAATTAATTCAAAAGAATTACCTTGATGGAACTATTTCTTCGTTGGTGTCTCTAGTCACGATCCTATGATCCGTCATTGCGTTATTGAATCCAAGTACAAGATTCCTCTAGCGGTGATCCACATGTGCTCCATGTATCTCTGGACGTCGCCGAAGGGATCTCTGGGTGCTAGTGTTGAAGAGCCTTCGCTTGTGATGTCTGCCTTCAACCACCTTGATCCGATGGAGGATCTTGCTTTCGTAACCTGAAAGCATTCTTGGTGGAAATGGAATTGTCTCTTGGCATGAGAGTATTTCCAGATCCGTTTTTCACAACAAAATGGCTCTCCTCTATGAGAATAATGTAATTTAGGATTATAATACATAGAATAATAATATGAATTATTTTCCTAAAATCATTTAATCATTTGATTTAATTCTTAGTAATACCCCATGTCTTAATAATGACATTTGACATCACTAATACTTGACATGCACCCAAAATATTACATTTAATATCATTTAATTAAATAAACAATATTTTACTCACGAATCCCAGAAAAAACAAACTAAACGGCATGTATATAAATATACACGGTGTGTACTTTTATTTTTCCATTTTATTTATTTCCTCCACCATATTTTTTAGACCTTGAGTAATGGATATTTATTTGTTAAATAAATGTAACTGGATTACTCTCTAATAAATATATATATTATTTCACCCACAATATATTCTCTCAAATAACTAGTGTCGAAATAAATGCGATCAGGCTGCCTTATATAATTATTAAACCACAGTGGGGAATAATAGTTATTTAACTTGTTACATTAATATTTAACTGAGATACATGGACACACTTAGTGTGTGACCCTCTAGGCCTCTTTCTCAGTGGAATTAGGCGGACCCTACCTAAAGTCCAAGGTTACCATCTAGAAACATGCCAAGGCACCCATAGAGAAAGAAGTTAACACCTCAATGACGTGTCACCTCCTACGAACACTTTCCATTGAACTCGCCCATACCTTACTATGGCCATGAATTTATATAGGCAATATCAATTCCATAAAATGGGCTGAGATATCTACTTCTGTTATGGAACATAATGGACAAATACTTTATCTCATTATCTATTAATGTAGTATTACTTGTGATGCACCAAACATATCCTACCTCGCTGCGAACAGTGTGTCTTCACAATTTTTGTCAATACATTTATATGCATGAGTTGTAATACGCATTAATAATAATATTAAAGTCTAAGGACCAATACACATGTCTGCAGATAGGAACATACAATGACACTATGAAATGTGGATTTCATTATAGCGGGTCTCGTTCTCATAATATCCTCCTGGATATTACCAAGGGCGCACACCATGACAAGGTGCCTAAATGTTTTATGAGTCCTCACCCCTAATGACCTGTATTATTTGTGTCCCTTAAATAATATAATCTATTCATAGAACATATATTCAAGAATAGTGTTATGTCACTTCCCGGTTCTCATCATAGAAGGGATCTTCTATGACCCATTAATGCAACAAATGATCTTAGGACATTATCAAATGCATTGTCACACAGAAGAACAATCATGATGTGATAGTGAATTTATTAATGAATAAAGTACAAGGTAGCTGGATCTAGGCCACCAACTCCAACAATTATGTGATTCATTTGGTGATTATTGACTATTGTTCATACAGCTCAATTGATTACAACAAGGTAAGGGTTTTTTTCACAATCTCTTCATTATTCGAGGTTGTTTATAAGTAATTATCTATTGGGACCTCTTTATCATCCACATCCAGGTTTCTTAAAAATTTATTTCAAAACATTTTTACTATTTACTATAAAATGGTTTAAATTCATTTATACCCTAATTTTACCTTATGTGTTTTGAAAGGAATCTTTCTGTCATTTTACAAACATGGTACATTATGACTTTTTTGAAAAATTATGGTAAGAATGTTTGTTTTTAAATTATATGGCGGGTGCGGCTATTTTCAACTATTATAACATCGTCGAAGCTTCCCTTACAAGATTACAAAAATATTTTCAAAATATATGATTTCTTTAAAATTATGTGACTCTAAAATGATTTCAAATTAGAAAGAGATATTTCTCTCAAATAGTTTTGATTTCATAAATGTCAACATCCTTCGATGGATTTTAAGCTTATTTGAAGTTGATTTATTATTATATAAAACATCCATATTGTATTGAAGGGTTTGTGATACGTTTGAAAGTGGATGTGATATTTTTATACCATTCATGGTTTATGGTTAAAGTATTGATATTTCGTATGCTATTTTTAATATGATTGTTTATGTTATACTTCCACCTTTTCATATGAGGAATGTATTGGACTTAGTAAGTGATAGGTGAAGCCCGATATAGCACCTTGATGAATCAGTAGGTCTCATAAGACAATTAGATGTGGAATTAGCAGAGGCATTTCCCAATTTGATATCTGGTTTTGGACTAGGCCTTGACAAAATGTTTCAGAATGTCCGACATTATAGATTCTCTAATTATGAAAATAATATTGATGTTTCATGGGGTTATTTGGCTAGTAGAATACCCATGACTATGTTTTATTATGTCATTATTTACTCATATCATATTCCTTCCATAAAAGTGTTTTTGTTTATTATTTATAAAGGAATGTGTTTTCAATTATTCACCATGCCTAATATTTATGTTATCTTCCTCTGTATTGCTTACCCTTAATGATCATTTGAGCTCACCCCTTTCTAATGTTTTATTTTCCCAGGATTCCAAAAAGTGATTTTTTATTGATTACCTTTGTTAAGCTAGGGGATTAATGGCGGTCTCAAAGGATCTTTTACGTTGTGTTTTATCTTCTAATTTGTAATATAAAGAACATGTATGTAATCTATTATCCAATAATACTAAATTTCTCGGTCTTTCTAGAGTTGTTTCCTTGTAATCATGCCAATGTATTAAAATAATTCACTGACTCCGGGATTCTAGGGTCGGGGCATTATAGTTGGTATCAGAGAAGTTTATCAACAACATTGGAAATCGATTTAGATAAACTCTGATTAGAAAACACTACCCTAAGATAGACTTTGCGGATAAGTATTGAAGTACTTCCTCCCTGTCAGGATACAAGAAGGTAGTGGCAGCTCTAGAACTTATGTACCTAGGGGTAACACCTGAAAAAACCGCTTTGAGCTAGACTCGAATAGGAACTGGTGCACGATAGTGGGAATTGCTACACTCTTGGTTACGACATTCCTTGGGGATATTCTTAGGATAATTCCCATTTTCATTACAAATCATTATGAAAGGTTTCTGAGTATATACTTCCTCAAAGAAAACCTTTTTATGATTCAGGATTATATCCATAAACTGTTGAATTTATGTTAGGTATTTTACATGTTTAGAATTACGAATTGCGATTCATAAACTGACATAATATATGCTATTGTTCATAAATGGTGCCTAGTATAAGGAATGAGAACTCTAGCAATACATATGACCTAAAGATTAAGATGGGTCATAACTTTCATGGTATTAATCCAAAATTTAAAAGGGAAATAGTCCCCCATGTATTCTCATCATATGATGAAATAGTATCATGTGTTATGAAGATATGTAAATAATTCTCTGAGTCCTATGGATTTGAAGGGAAGAAAGAGAAGAAAAGGATGGAAAAGGTAAAGATGGGTAAAGGGGAGAAGGGAAAGAAGGATTTTCAATATGTGATAACTGTAGGAAGAATCATGTTGGTAAACACTTGAAGGAAACGTGAGTTTGTTATAAGTGTGGAGAAAAAGGACACCATGTACGTGACTTCAATGGTAAGAAAATGATTTCAAATGTATAATGCTTCAACTGCAAGGAGTTGGGACACTACGCGAACCAATTTACAAATCATCAGAGTATGGCCCAAAGGATGATATTGGATAATAATCAAGTTGTGATACTACCACAGATGAAGAGGAATGATTAGTGTTCTTATGTTTTTATTAAAGAATTGTGTCATTTCATTGTTGTATCGATGATGTACCAATTATATGAATTATGGAAATAAATAAGGATTGAATGCAGTTCTATTTCATTGAGGAAAGATAAACCTTAATATGGTCCTAATACTGAGGTTGTGATTTTGGAAGAAGATATGGTTGACTTGTATAAATAATAATGGATATTCTTGACTACCTCGGAACTGATTAATGGCCTATTTATTTCATCAGTGTTAGAGTATTCACATTTTTTAGATAAAAGGAATATATCTAATAATCTATATGTAAGAATGGATAATGAATTTAATCAATAAGGTTTTATGGTAATTTACGGTGTTACCATGCTTAAAAGAATACATGATGAAGGTATTCACATGTTATTATGTGAAAAAAGTCTTCATTGTGTTTACCTTCCTTATAAATTTCGGACATTATGTTTGGACAGAATTATTTTTGATAAGTCTAAAGGTTGTAATGGATTATGTTTGAAATTCTATATAATTGTTAAGGGTAAAAAATTTATTAACATTATTTTTGAATTTTATAAATAGGACAACCCGAAGGTCGGGTGACAACTCCTCACGTCAGGTAAGGCTGCGAGACTTGAACCCGCAACCGAAGGGAGATAAGGGTGAATCACCTACCACTGGACATTGTGATGTCCTAGTTTGTGTAATGTAGTTTTTTAATAGTCTGACAAATGAATTATATATTCATTATTTTTGGAACCCTATATTATTATGAAAAATATAATATTTTTTTAATTCTATTATCTTTTTGTGTTAAAGATGAGTTTGTGGTAGAAATTAGTTGAAGGATGAAACTATACTTGTTATGTTTTTTTCTATTATTCTATGAAAAATTAATTCTTAAACGTTTGGGAAGGTATCTTAAAACCAAAATTGTGTTATCCTAATACCATATGTTTTGTTGAACCGATGATATTTAAATCATCATAGATTTTTGGCTTTGAGGCCCTCAATATTCCATTTTTTGTTCACTTATTTATGATTGATGACATCAATCACTATTTATAAATATTTTTATTTTTCCTCCAATTATGTGTGTCTAATTTCCACCAATTTTCACCTAATAGAGATCATAATTTGGTGGTGGACTTTTCATTTCTCTTTCCCTCTTATTAAGACTAAATTTTTTTAACCCAATTTCCGATGTGGGTTCTCCACAAAGGTATTTTTCTATTTTTAACCTTTTATTTTAGAATAAAATTTTTAAATTGTGAGGACAAAATTTATTGATGGAGGGTAGAATGTAACACCTCAAAATTTCATAGCAAATTATTTCTTCAAAGTAATTCAATAACATTCACTACACGCAACACTGAGTTCAAGCGCACCACGACTTACCAAAGTAGCCTGTCAAAAGCAGTTATGAATAGAGTTAACTAAAATTTGAGTTTTATATACTCTATAAAATTCTAAAATCCATATTATGTGTTTATTTGATAAAATATGAGAACAAATTCATTTTTTCAGATAAAAGAAGTATTTTTCAAAAAAAGAAATTTTACCGCTTTATAATGTTGAATCCTTTTTAAATCCAATATTTTACACTTTTATATTTTAAATTTGACAAAATAAACTTCTTCTTTAGAATGGGACATAAAAATTTAGTTCTGAAATTTTTTTGGTTTTTTTCTGATAACTTCCATATTTGGCTGAATAGTGAAAATTACTAAATTCTAACTGAAAAAACTTTTTTAATCAAAATTATTTACAGTGTTAAATTATACATTTGAATGGTTTGGAATTGTAATTATATTATACTTTTCCATTTAATCCAATATTGGGAATTGGATGTAATTTCACTTTAAAATTGGACATAAAGAAATGTCAATCTTTTGATAGTTTTTACTTTTTTAAAAACTTCTTTTTGGTTTTGACAAAGGGAATTAATTTTAAATTAATAAATGAAACATATATAATTTGAATTTTTTAAAATAGACTTCATTTTTGAATTCAGAATATCAAAATTAGCTTAGGGTGATTTTTTGATATTTTTCTGAAAACATTCAATTTTTGATGAATAGTTGAAAACGGTACGTTATTGGTTAAAACCGAATTTTTACTTAAATAATTATTTATTTTATTTAAATTTATTTAGGTAAAAATATATACATAATACCTATATATGTTCAATGTAATTCCTTGTAGTGATTTTATATTAATTTTTGATAAATAAAAATTTTATTGAACTTTTTACCGTCTTTTACCCACCTCCTAGGAGCATTTGCAAATTTACATAAAACATAATTTTACTGCCTCTGTGAGTTGTATTTCAAAAATAAGAGAGACACGGTTGATATAAGTAGGTAAAATGTGGTTCAATAAAATGAAAATAACATTTTTATGAATAGTAACTTCTGACTTTTATTTACCATGGTTAAAATTAAATAGGGTAATTAAGGGTAAAAATGATATTATAATTACCCTAACACATGTCATAATTCTATTGGGAAAGTTTTATTAGACCAAAAACCACCTTAGTAATAAAATATGATCCTTTAGTTCCACTTGGAATAGATTAGGACATTTATTATTATTTTATTTAAAGAAGGGTTAAAAGAGTTAAAATCAATGTTTAATAAATAAAACATTTTTAATATAGGTTTATAGATTAGATAAATTCGACTATAAATATTCATTAGAAAGATAAAATTATTTCCTACATAATGATATTTTATTTATAGTTTTTAGATATTAAATAATTTAATTTATTTATGGCACAATGATGATGCAATGATGACCTAATTAATGAAATATTAAAACAATTGATATTATAAATATCCAAATAAATTTAATTTGTGACTTTTTATTAATTCCACTAAGTTTATAGGTTAATATGACATATTAGTGTTGATTAAATTTATTTCTTTTTAAGTAATAATGCTTTTATGACATTATAAAAAACAAAATACAAAAATAATGTCAAAATTGATCTAAAATAGTTTTGAAAACAAATATTATATTATTAATTTATATTCTACTATTAAAAATATATGGTTCGTCCATAGAGCTTAAATAATATTATATATGTCATTAATTAACCACTTTATGTTCTCTTGGAAGTTTAGAGTTACTTTATTAACCATATAGTGTAAGAATACTAGAAGACACGGTAAAAGTTAAACTATTTAACTAAGAGTTAAATCTAAAAGATAAGTTTAATATGGTAACCTAAACTTGTCTAAAACTTATTGTTTGAGAGTATTTAGACCCATAACAACCTCATCCTCGAAATAAACCATTTTGGATTAATTAGAAACTGAAAATGATTTTATTATAAAATAACTTTTAAAGCTTTTCCTAATGTTGTCCTCACCTCTCTTATAAAAGGGCACTTCCCCTTCTCACAAATTCACACCTCTCAAGACCCTTGTCTCATACAAAACCTTCCCAAATAAGCTCTAATGATTAACCTTTTCCTCCAATAAGACTTACCTTAGTAATAAGGCACTTCAAGAAGTCGTTTTGTTTCAAAAACAAAGGAAGTTACCCAAATTAAAGGTAACACTTTCTCTTAAATTCTTTTGTTTTATTTTGTTTTATTTTATTTCTCCAACCCCCTATCTCATTTTAATCCTTTATTTTATGAAAACACAAGTATCCTCAATATACTAGGATTTTGTTAAGATAAGGATTCAAACTACACTTACACAAACCTCTATCTAATGGGTGAAGAACATACTGTTTCTGTGGATGGAAAACTAACATCTAACGAAACGATGATTGTTCGATTATCTCCTATCACCTCTCATGGTGGAAATTAAGAAGGAACTGTATTTATATATGATATATATATTATGTTTTTTTTTCTTTTTTTTCTTCAATATTTTCTATTTATATCATAACTTTATGGTTTCCATTGTGAGTAAAACACAATAAATTCATTTGAGGAAGTATGGACTACCGGCCCCTCAAAGTGATATGACTCGTTAATGAAATGTGTGGGACTTATAAAGTACAGAGTTAATGATATTATATATGATATTGTACTTTAATTATAATATAAATACGTCTCATTCTATTTTAATTCAATTAAAAATCAAAATAGAAATGGAAGTATTGTTTATGCGTACATACGGCTTACCGTCTCCATAAACGGTGCGTTTTATTTCTTATATCCTAATGTTATGTACTATTATAAATACATATATATAAGGGATATATATTAAATCTAAATGATTAATATCATTCTATATAAAAATTAATTTTTTCCACATTGACAATTTATAATTATAACAAGTTAATTTTTTACTCAAGTTCTGAACATCAACAAAATGTCTAATTTGAACTAAAAAAATTAAATAATTGTTATAGAAAGGTAAAAAAGTAATATAAATAGAATAATAAACTTGAAAATATTCTTAATCAAGTTGAAATTAAATTATGTTTATTATTTATGAAGTACAAGGATGATACAAGAGAGTCAAGTCGGACACGTGGTAAGGGGTTTCTTATCTCAAATTCAATTCTATGATATTTCCATTATTCACCACTTATTATTTGCATGTGTATTATTGTGAACATCCATTTGATATATATTATCATGATCCCCATTATATTCATGATATTATGTGATGAATTTTGCTATTATTTACTATTTTCATATGGCTCAATTGATTGAAATAAGGTAAGGGTTCATTTCACAATCCCTTCATTATCCAAGGTTGTTTATATGTAATTATCTACGGGTCTCTCTTTATCATCCACATACATTTTTCTTTAAAATGTATTTCAAAACATTTTTATTATTTACTAGAAAATGGGATAAAGTCATTTATACCCTTATTTTACCTCATGTGTTTTGAAAGAAATCATTCTGTCATTTTCCAAACAAGGTACTTTATGACCTTTTTGACAAAATTAAGGTATGAATGTTTGTTTTTAACTTATACAGCGGGTGCGACTACTTTCCACCATTATAACATCTTAGAAGCTTCCATTACAAGCTTATAATAATATTTTCAAAATAAATATTTTATTTATAATTATGTGAATCTTAAATGATTTCAAAATAGAAAGAGATATTTCTATCAAATAGTTTGGATTTCGTTTATGTCTATATCCTTTGATGGATTTTAAGCTTATTTGAAGTAGAAATGTTATTATACAAATCTTCTATATTGTATTGAAGGTTTTGTGATATATTTGATATGGATGTCCTATTTTTATACCATTCATGGTTTATAATTAATTTATTGACATTTCGTATGCCAATTTTAATACGAATGTTTATGTTTTACTTCCACATTTTCATATGAAGAACGTATTGGAATTAGTAAGTGACGGGTGGAGCCCACTATAGCTTCTCGATGCATCGGTAGGTCTCAGGAGACAATTAGACTTCGAATTGGCCGAGGCCTTTCCCAATTTGATATATGGTTTTGGCGAAGGCCTTAATCATTTTTGACGTCTTGGACGAGGCCTTGACAAAATATTTCCGAATGTCCAACGTTATACATTTCCTCATTATGAAAATAATATTGATGTTTCATGTGCTAATTTGACTAGTAGAATACCCATGACTATGTTTTATTATGGAATTATTTAATCATATCACATTTGTTCCATAAAAGTGTTCTTGTTTATTATTTTTAAAGGCATGTGTTTTCAATTAGTCAACATGCCTAATATTTATGTTATCTTCCTCTGTATTGCTTACCCTTACTGAGCGTTTGAGCTCGCCCCTTTCTTATATTTTATTTTTCTAGGATTCCAAGAAGTGTTTTACTATTGATAAGAATGGTAAATCTAGGGGATTAATGGAAGTCTCAAAGGATATTTTACATTTTATTTTATCTTCTAATTTGTAATGTAACGATCATGTATGTATCTATTTTCCAAGACTGCTAAATTGATCATTCTTTTGGGACATGATTCCTTGTTCTGATGACAATTTATTAAAATAATGGACCGACTCTCGGCATCTGGGGATGTGGTGTTACATCTATGAATACCCTCATTTTTAATAATAATAACAATATTATTATTATTATTTTCTTGATTTTTGAAAACTCACTGTGACACCCAAAGATTCCACAATATGCTTCTTAAAATTTCAATTTCTTGCGCTACACACAACACCAAGTTCGAGTGCACCACATCCTTACAAAATAGCTATTTAAAAAATAGTAATGAAATGTATTTACCAAAATTTTAATTTTATATACCCCAAATAAATTTATAATTCATCTTATGTGTTTATTTTACATAATATAATCCAAAATCCAATTTCATTGATAAAAAATATTTCTAAAAATATGTAGTTTTTCACAATTTTAATGGTGAACCCTTATTAAATACAATATTTCATAGTTTTATATAATAAATTTTATTAAATGATATTTTTTTTATAAGAGATACATAAATATATAGTTTGGAAAAAAAATTTGTTTATCTGGAAACTTCCATATTTTATTTAATAGTGAAAAATACTTCATTTTAATTCAAAACTTTTATTTTATTTAAATTTTTTATATAATTATATTGTCTGTTTAATTGTTTTTAAAGAGTAACCGGATTATTTTTTTATTATTTAATTTAATTTTGGTCATTATAATTAAATTCAATTTGAAATTGGACACAAATAACTGTCAATCATTTGATGGGTTTTACTTCTTAAAAACATGCTTTCTGGTTTTGACAACGATATTCAATTGTCAATTAATTTCTTATAATTATTTTTTTTTTAATTTTTAAAAATAAATTCCATATTTTTAGTAAATGTTTACTCATTTTGTAAATAGTTACCTTTTATTTCTATACATTTTGAATAGTTACTTCATTATTCATTCTTATTTTCCATGGTTAAAGGGTAAATCAGGTAAATAAGGGAAAAAATAATATTATAACAATATAAAACTACCCTAACACTTGTCCAAATCCTATATTATGATATATGGCCGTCCATGAGACCCCTTAGGTCGATTATAGAACCCCATTGGGCTAGTTGAGTGTGATAATGACATTTTATAATGAATAATTTAATGAAAAGGGAAATATAACATTAATATGTATCTCTTTGCTAAAAAAATATATAAATTGGTTTATATAAACAATATCTTAAACTATAAATAGTAATTTTAAATCGACACATATTTACTAAATCACGGTATTTTATTTGTAATTTTTTTACATTAAATAATTAAATTTATTTACAACACGATAATGATGTAGTGTTTGCCTTATTAGTCAAGGAATCAACTAAATGATATTATAAAAATTAAAATAAATTTAATTTTAATGTTTTTATAGAATACAAGAATTTTATGGAAGATTATGATATATTATTTTTGAGTTAATTCCTTTTAATATATGGAATTAATTTATTAAAATTTTTACATAAATCAATTACTAAATAGTTTCAAATTGACAAAAATTAGTTTTGAAAACAAATTCTATTTTATTAAATGATATAAAAGTCATAGAAATTTAAATTTTGGAAAAATAACATATTTAATATTATAAATGTAATTAATAATCCAATTTTTGTTTTGTTGTAATTTTATGGTAACTATAGTAACCATATATTATGAAAATACAAGAAGACATGGTAAGAGTTAATGTTTTTAACTAAGGGTTAAACCCGAAAGATAAGATAAAATCAATGACCTATATTTTTCTAAAACGTGTTGGTTGATAGTATTTCATCCAATAATCATCTTAGACTTTGAATAATTCACTTTTGAGCCATTAGAAAACGAAAATAGATTTATAATAATTTGATATTTCAAGGTTTTCCTAAAATCCCCCTCACATCTCTTATAAAAGGGCACTTATCTTTCTATTTTATTCACACCTCAAAAGCCATTTTTATTGGAGAAACCCTTCCCAATTATACTCCCAACTTTCCTAACTTCATCATATATGCTACCCATTGGACTTAAAACCAACTTAAGGATTCCTTTTTTTCAAATCGAAATGAGACACTTGAAGAAAAGTTAATTGTTTTATCACTTCTTTCAAAGCTTTATTTATTCTATTTCCTCTTTCTATTCAGTTTCCATAGCAATGTAATAAATAAAATATCATATATATACTTAAATGTTATAATAATCATGTTACATCTATTATCATCATTTTAAAAATCCTAAAAATAATAATATCACCATGCGTTCGTACATACGATTTACAATCTCTACACCGTGGTGTAATTTGTTATTCCAAATTACATTATATGGATGCATATAATGATGAGTAAAATTTTACTGAATAATTAATTTTAAATGATTATTATTATTTATAATTAATAAACCATTCATTTCCATATAATTTATCCATTATGGAAAGGATATCATCGCTCAGGCGTACATACAGTTTACCATCTCTACGATGTGATTAGAATAATCTTCCACGTCCGCCATTCAAGAATGATTATAATATATATATATATATATTATGAATAATTATGAATTATATGACATAAAAATTCTAATTTAATAATATATATATATATACATGTATATCATCCACTTACTTCCATATGATAAGAAAACTAAATCAACATTCATGTGTACGTACGTCCTACAGTCTCTTTGAATAGTGTTTCCATTTCATATATCAATCTATCATATATATTTATATTATGTATATATATAATATATAATTCATATTATACACTATTTATGAAATTAAATCATGATCTATATAATTTGATCATGAATAAAAAGTCAAAACACGAATGATAAACAAAGCAATTATTACCCGAAATGTTGCATTTATATGGAATTATTTGTAAATGGGTAATATAAAGTCATGGAAGAATCATATATGATATTATAAATTTTATTATGATTCCCATATAAGTTATTATTATGATTAAAAACATTATATATATGTTTCATACATGTACGAAGAGTATCATACCTAAGGTAATGGCTAATTTCCTAATCTCATTATTATCTGAGATTGTTTTTGTGCAAGTATTTACTAGGAAATATTAATAATCCATGTCCATTATTAATAAAAATATCATCATAAGGAATATTTTAATGTTTTATGGAATGTGATATTTAATTATAAAATCATTTTAAATGTTTCGAAGATTAATTTTCCAAAATATTTTTAATTAATGTTAAGGTTATAAAATGAATTTTAAGGATTTAATTTTATGGACCTGATTATATTAAAATGATAATTCATTTCAACTATTTAAAAGTGGTATAGGTAACTTATATTCAAAAATATATATGAAATTAATCTTTTTTTTGTCATTTTAATGATTTTAAGGAAAATGGATATTTCTCTCAATGATTTTTGCCGATTATTTTCGTATAGGGAAATATCCTTAATCGGATTTTATTCTTTATTAAGGTTTAATTATTACAAAAAAATATTCTATATGGTATTTAATTAGTCATAATATGTTTGACTATTGATGTGGTATTTTTATACCATTAATTGTTTATGGTTAAAGTATTAACATTTCAAATTATAATTTTAATATGAATGTTGATGTTATTTTTCACCATTTTCATAAGAAAAATGCATTGGAATTTGTATGTGTTAGGAGGGACCAACAATATCCCCTTGATGAATCTATGGCCGCATGAGACAATTATTCTTGGGTTTTTCAAAATGTCTTTCCCAATTAGATATAGTGTCTTGGCTGAATCCTTGATGGTATGTTTAATATTTCCCGTACTTTGCATTCCCTAGTTATGAGATTAAGTATTGATTTTACATGTGATTATTCAACTAGTAGAATATCCATGTGAATGATTAAATTTAATTATTTGATCTATTCTTACCATATTATTCTTAATATATTGTTTAAAAAGGCTTGTATTTTTGTTTTGTACCGTTATTTAATATTTTATGTTTATTTGTGATAAATTCTTCTGTATTGTTTATCCTTAATAAGTATCTAAGATAACCCCTTTCTTATGTTTTATTTTCCATGGATACCAAGAGGTGTTTTATGATTGATATGAAGGGTTAATCCAGGGTAATAATGGTTTTCCAAAAGGATTATCTATGATTTGTTTTATTTTTAGTTCATGTATGAAATCAATTATCTAAGACTACTAAACTGATTGGTCCATCCAAACATGAATCCTTATTATTCATAAAATGTATAAAATAATGCACCAACTCAAGAATTCTATGGTCAAGGAGTTACAATTGGTATCAGAGGATGTTTAGTAAAAACATTGGAAATATAGTTAGAAACCATAGATTATGGATCATATCCCTATTATAAATTTTTTTAATCAGTATAGAAGGACCCCCTATAATTTTTGTAAAGTATGGATTACGTGGATATTCCAAGAAATACATCCCTGTCTGGATACTACAAGTGGATGGTGTTCGGTCACATATGTACCTAGGTGTGAAAACACCGACAAGGTGTTTCAGGATTGACTTGGGGTAAAATCGTACACGACAATGGACCGTACTGTGCACCCAATTTGAGACTTTCGGGTGATATGCTTAAGATAATTAATATTTTGTTTACAAACCATTATGAAGGATTTCTGAATAAATATATCATCAAATGAACCATATTTATTACTATTGATTAAATATGTATAAATTTTTCGATTTATGTTACGTATTTTACTAGTTTGAAATTATTCATTATAATTCCTAACCTAATATAGTGTATGTCATAGTTTAGAAATAGTTCCTAGTGTACGGAATAGAAACTGTATCAACACATGTAATCCAAGAAGGTATTTACTTCTTATTCAAGATAATTATAGAGGAGTTCAGGATAAAACTAGTGCGGAACAACTTATAACTGTAATGGGACAGGTGACTCAGGTTGTGAATGACAACCTTACCTGCATGGAGCTCCCTAATCCACAATTATGAGCATCAATGTTTATCCTCTTCATTAGATAAAAACCTCCAACATTCATTGGGACTATAAATCCATTTTTGGCTGAGAAATGGATAGGATCCTTAGAGAAAATAATTCTTGCTTTGGGATGTAACAAAATGGAGAATGTTTCCTTGGAAATTTATTGTCTCTCGGGATATGAAGATCCATGGTGGTCAATAATTTAAAAAGAGGAGGAAGAATAAGTAGAAAATATGGAATAGTGGGAGTTTAATGAAAATTTCCTTGAGAAATACATTCCTTGTGAAAAAAGAGCTGATATGAAAAAAAATTCTAAGTATTAGGGAAAAGGAGAACGATAATGTCTAATAGTATGAGGCTAACTTTACATGGTTAGGAAACTATTATACAGACTACAAATGTTGCCTAATAAGGAATATTGATCAATTCTTTGATGGGTTAAATCCAGTACATCTAATGGAATTGGCCTCCCAAACATTCTCATCATATGAATATATAGTCTCATGTACCATCAAGACAGAGATGGAATTATCTACGCCTTATAACATTAAAGGGAAGAAGAAGAATAAGATGGATATTGAGAATTCTGATAGTGGAATCAATGTAAAGGGGAATAAACTAAATTTTGATTTTACATAATAAAATAAATGATAATAGGAAAATCATGTAACATTCTTATTAGGGATAAGAGCTCGTTACAAGTGTGGAGAAAAAGGTCACCATGATTGTGATTTGAAGGGAAAAAAAGAAGCCAGTAATGTGCTGTTATTGAGTTTTCATGAGATGGGACAGTATGTAAATCAATGTCCTATGTTTCAAGGAAATATAGATCAAAAGAATCAAATGGATCAATGTCATTCATTATGCTGTTAATATGGTCGAAGTAGAATAATTAATCTATTTGTGTTTTTGGATTCATGAATTATATTTCGGTTATAAGAAGAAAGTGTTTTATATAGGGATTGCATTGTAGCACTTTTTGTTTTAATTATAGTTTTATTACAATGAATGTAATCTTATATTCAGTATGTGAAAATAATAAAAACATTACGTTGTTTGAGGAATCTGATGTTAAAATTGATTTTCGAAATTTAAAGACCTTTTAGATAGAGTTTGGACAAATGTATTTTTGGTAACTCTAAAGGGTGGAGTGGATTATGTTGATATTTTGATAGTACAGTTTATGGTTAAAACATTTTTTAATGTTATTTCTATAATTTTATAATTATATAGATTGGGAAAAAGGACAACCTTCAGGCTGAGAAACAACCCACCATGCCAGACAATGCTACAAGAATCGAACACACAACCGAAGTGTGATAAGGATTCATTTCCTTCCATTGGCCTATAGGAAGTCCCTTGTTATTATAACATAGTTTTGTTTATATAAATGGTATAAGTTTATATTTTTAAAACCGTAGGATTAAGATAAATATATTTTTCTAGATTTATTGTCTTTTTAAGAGAAAGATGAGTTTTTGGTGGGAATTAGTTAAGATGTAACTTTACATGTATAATTATGTTTTCTTCCTTGTGTTCTGAGTCTATGATGTAATGATTTATCTCTAGGTAAAATATCATTCAACTAAATGTTTTCCAATTACATCATTTTGTGATGAATCAAATGGTCCCTTGGATCGTCACTAATTTATAGATTTCAGATTTTTAAATTACTCTTAATAATATTCTCTATCACTCTCCATCAAAACACAGTGGTTAGTGTTTTTTCCATATCTATATTTTCCTCTATGTAATACTATTATATGTTATCTTTAGTGACTTTCATACATCCCTTTCTTTATTTTAAAATGGAGGTCTCATTAATTAATTTTCGATGTGGGATTTGAGTAAATATATTTTCAAAATTCCAACACATAGATTTCTATTATGATTTGAAATTGTGAGGGTTTAGTTTATTGAAAGAGGTGATAATGTGACACCCAAAGTTTACATGGTACGCTTCTTCTTAATATTTCAAGCGCTTGTACTACACACAACACCGAGTTTGAGGGCACCAAGACCTATCAAACTAGCTATTTAAAATGAGGTTATGAATAGTGTTAACAATATCATGAATTTAATATATCTCATTCAATTTTAGTCTTCATCATATGCGTTTCTTATACATAATATAAGGACAAATTCAATTGTTCAGATAAAAAAATTATTTTAAAAAATTGATGTTTTCCCAACTTTTAATGGAGAACCAATTTTAAAGAAAATACATAAAACTTTTACACATTCATTTTGAATAAATTAAATTATTCTTCATAGTTGAGAAATTAATGAAATTTGGATAAACTTTTATGGTTTTATGATAACATTCATATTTCAATTAATAGAGAAAACTACTACATTTTAATTCAAAACTGCATTTTCATCTAAATTATTTATATTGTTATATTATATTTTTAATTTTTTTTAAATTTTAATTGGATATTTTTAATTATTTAATCTAATTTTTGTCATTATAATCAATTTGACATTGAAATTGAACATAAACATATAGCAATCATTGGATGGTTTTTACATCTTAAAAACCCATTTTCTGGTTTTCAAAATAGGAATTAATTTTAAATTAATTCCTTCCAATTCTAGGTTTTTAATTTGAAAATATCGATTTAATATATATAATTATAAGGTCCAAATTTTGTAAATAGGCACCTATTGTTTTTGGACATTTTAAATAGTAACTTTAGTAATTATTTTTGTTTACCAAGGATAAAGGGTAAATTAGGTAAATAAGGGTAAAAATTAATATTATATTAATATAAAACCACCTTAAAAAGTTATTTAATCATATTTTATGATATATTTCAGACCATTAGAATACTTAGGTTGATTTCATAACCCCATGGTTCCAGTTGGGTGTAATAATGACCTTTTATAATGTTTAATTTAAAGAATAGCGAAATATAACATAAATACGTATCTCTTAACTAAAATAATTTTTATATGGTTTATATAAGTTATATATTAGAATATAAATATTCATTGAAAATATAAATATATTTCCTACATCATGGTATTTATTTAAAATATTTAGACATTAAATAATTAAATTTATTTATGACAAAATAATTATGTAATGTTTTCAATATTAATGAAGGGATAAAATAAATGATATTATAAATATTAAAATAAATGTAATTTGTATTTTTTAATTCCAAAATTAATTTTCAAGATGATTATGAGATATTAAAATTTAGTTATTTAATGTTTTATATTGAATAAAGATGATACGATTTTAACAAAAATCAATTAAATAATAGTGTCAAAATTTATATAAATGAGTTAAAAAAAATTCTATTTTATTAAACGATATAGTTATCCTAAAAATATAATATTCTTAAAAATGAATTATATAATGTTTCCAAATTTATTAATGATCCACATTTTTTTATGTTGGAACTTTATAGTAACTATAGAACCCATATATTATGAAATTACAATAAGATAGAGTAATAATTAATGTGTTTAACTAAGGGTTAATGGTAAAAGATAAGGTTAAATTAATGACATAAACATGGATAAACAATATTGGTTGAGATTATTTGTATCCATCCTAATCTTAACATATATTTACTTCACTTTTAATCCATTATAAATAGAAAGTAAATTTATAATAAATAAATATTCCAAGCTTTTCCTAAAATTCCCCTCACCTCTCTTATAAAATGGAACTTATCCTTTTATTTTATTTATAGCAGCAAACCCCTTTGTCTTAGATATACCCTAATCAAAACTCCTCCAAAATTACATTAATTAATCCTAGAGTCCACCCATTGGTAATACAACCAATGTAATGTTCCATTTTGTGCAAATCAAAAGGAGACACCCGAAGAAGTGGTAATCGTTTTATCCCTTCTTTCAACTTTCATTTCTTCTTTTACTTCCTCTTTACTTGTTGTTTCCATACCAAATTAATAAATCAAGTATCATAAATATAATTTTATGTAATTATAATCATGCGGAAACTATATTAATCATTTTATCCATCCTATGAATACTAATATCATCATTCATGCATACGTACAGCTTAGCATCTCCACAACGTGGTGTAATTTGTTATTCCACATTACATTAGTTGGATAGGTATAATTATGAGTATAGTATAAATTAATAATTAATATGAAATGATAATGATTCTAAAAAATTAATATATCATCCATATCCATATAATTCAACCATTAATAAAATGATACTGTCAGTCGTGCATACGTATGGCTTGACGTCTCCACGACGCGATGAGACTCATCTTCAGGTCCACCATCCAAGAATGATGATTATTAAGAATATATTTATATATATATATTGAATAATTATAAAATTTATGTAATAATAAGGATAATGGAATAATATATATATATATATATATATATTTACATCTATGTTATTCACTTACATCCATACGATAAGAAAAAAGAAAAAGTGTTCAAACATACGTACGACATACCGTCTCCATGAATGGTGTATTCCATTTCATATATCTATCTATAATATATATTTATATTATGAATATATATGATATATAAAAAATATTAGACATTATGGAGGTTATTAATTCATTATCTATGTAATATTATCAAGAATAACATGTCAAAACGCGTAAATAACCAAAGGGATTATAAACTGAAATGCTACATTAATATAGAATTGTTAATAAATGGTAATATAAAGTCATAATATAACCACATATGATATCCTAAATTTTATTATTATTCTTAAATAAGTTAATAATATGTTTAGGAACATTATATATGAGTTTTGGAAATGTACAGAGTGTATCAGACCTAAGGTAAGGGTTAATTTCTCAATATCATTATTATTTGTTATTACTTATGTGTATTTATTTACTGGAAAATATTTTTCATCCATGTCCATGTTTCATTAATATGTATTCAAAAGGAATCTTTTAAGGTTTTATTGAAGGGAAACATTAACTAGAACATCTTTTTAAATTTGTTGAAGATTTTTTTTCTTAATCATTTTAATTAATGTCCATGTTTTCAAAATGATTTTAAGGATTTATTTAAATGGCCATTATTGTTTTAAAATTTAAATTAAATTAAAATGTTTCAATTGGTAAAAGAAAATTTTATTTAAAAATCTATTTAAATGTCATATTTTTTAAATTTAGTCATATTTAAATGATTTCAAGGGAAAAAAGAATATTTCCTTCAATGTGTTTTACTGATTATTTTCATCTATGTCAATAATCTTTATTGAATTATATTCATGATTGAGGATGATTCATTACGATTAATTAATCCATATTTTATTGAATGAGTCCTAACATGTTTGAATATGGATGTACTATTTTTTACCATTCATGGTTCATCTACAATGTTTTAACATTTTGTATGCTAGTTATAATATTAATGCATATGTTATTTTTCACAATTTTTATAAGAGGAATTCATTGGACGTTATAAGTGTCATGCAGGGCCTGTTATAGCCCCTATGTTCATCGGTAGTCTCAAGATAAAATTATGTTTGGGTTTTTGATAATGTTTTATCCAATTAGATTTGGTGTCTAAACCTAATCCTCGAAGGTATGATTATGATGTCCTGGATTATTTATTCCCTCGTTATGAGATTAGTTACTGATTTTAGATGTGATTATTTGACTAATAGAATATCAATGTGAATGATTAAATTTACTTACTTGATTTATTCAGACTATATTATGCTGAAGATAATGCTTTAAAAAGGATTTTTTTTTGTTTTTTTCCTTTCCATAAATGTATATGTTTATTTTTGATGGACTCTTCTATAATTTTTATGCTTACAGGGAATCTAAGATCACCATTTTCTTAGGATTTATTTTCCTAGGATTCCATGAATTGTTTTATGATTTATAAGCTGGGTTAATCTAGGGGAATAATTTCATTCTCAATTCAATATCCATGACATGTTTCATGGTAAGTTATTGGTTTTAATTTATTTTCCAAGAATTCTAAACTGATAATTCCATTAGGAATAGATTCCTTGTTGTCATGCCAATGTTTTAAAATAATGCACTGCCTCCGGGCTTCTGGGGTCGGGGCGTTACAGTTGGTATTAGAGAAATTTTATCAGCAACATTGGAAGTAGTTTTAGAAAAACTAAATTATGGATAATAACCCTAAGATATACATTGAGGATAAGTAAAGAAGGACCCCCAAGAATTTTGGTAGTGTAGGGATTACATTGATATTCTAAGAAATACATCCCTATCAGGACACTATATGTGGACGTGTCTATAGCATAAATGTCCCTAGTCATGAAAACATTGAAAAAGTGTTTCGGGCATGACATGGGGTAACCTGGTACATGACAACACGCCTTACTACCCTCCTGGTTTGTCACTATAGTGGGATATTCTTAGGATAATTCATATTTTCTATTCAAACCATTATGAATGATTTAAGAGTAAATAGTTCATCAAAGGAACCATATTTATTTATAAAGATTATATATGAATAAAATTTTCAATCAATGATAAGTATTCTACTAGTTTTTAATTATTCATTATTATTCATAAAATAATGTACTGGATTTTATTGTTTAGAAATGGATCCTAGTGGAATTAATAGAAATTGTATCAATACACGTAATCTATGTTGGGATTTCCCTCATATAAAAGATAATTATAGTGGAGTTAGTGATGAAACTGGTGATCAAAATCATATAACTGTACTGGGACATATGACTCAGGTTATGAATAACAACCTTACCCATATAGACCACTATGATCCATAACATCGAGGATCAATGTTATACCGCTTCATGAGACAACAACCTCCAACATCCAATAGGACTACAAATCTATTTTGGTTGAGCAATGAATATGTTCCTTATAAAAAATATTTCATTATTTGGGAAAAAAGGGTGAATTTTTTCATGACTGTATACCATCTCTCTTGAGATACAGATCAATAGTGGTCATTAATTGAAAACACGAAGGAGGATGAATATTTATAAAATATGGAATGGAGGAAGTCTAAAGAAATTTACCAGGAAAAATACATTCCTTGTGAAAACAAGCTGATATTAAAAGGCAATTTATGAGTCTCATGAAAATGAGTGTGGAAATGTTTCAATTTATGAGGTTATCTTCACAAGGATAACAAGATATATTGCAGACTACAAATGTAATACAAGAGTAATACTAATAGATTCCTTTATGGTTAAAATCCATTCCTTCAAAGGGTGATGATCTCCCAAACATTCTCTTCATATGAGGATATAATAACATGTTCCCCTAAGATAGAGAAGGAATTATCTATGTCTTGTTAATTTAAAGGGAAGAAGGAGAATAAGAGAGATATTATGAATTTTATTAATGGAAACAAAATAATGGAGAGGAAGGGAGTGGTTGATTTTCTATCCTTCAATATGTGTGGAAAGAAACATCCTAGAAAATTCTTATTAGGGACTTGGTCCTATTAAAGTTGTGGATAAAAGGCCCCCATGTTCTTGATTGCAATGGAAATAGAGAATCTGACAATGTGAAGTTCTTTAATTGTAAGAATATTGGACATTGTACACATGAATGTCCTAAGTGTCATGGAAATATATCTTAGAAGAAGAAAATGGATCAATATCAAGCTTATGATAACACTACGGTCAAAGTGGAATGATAAATGCATTTGTTTTTTGGATCTAATATTTATATTCTGGTTATCAGATTAATGTGAAATATTTTAGGATTGTATTACAATATTTGTTTTAAATTATAGTTTTAATATTATGAAGGTAATTAAATATTCATTATGTGATAATAAAAATACCATTAGGTTTTTTGGGGAATCAGATGATACAATTGATTTTGGAAATATTTGGACCCTTCAGATAGAGTTTAGAAAAAAGTTATTTGTATAAATCTAAAGGTTGGAATGGATTAATTTGAACTTTGGAATGTATAGTTTGTGGATAAAAAATTTCTTATGGTTATTTCCATAATTTTATCATCATATAGTTTGGGAAAAAGGAAAACCTGCAGGCCATGAAATATCCAATTACTTCAGACTATGCTATAGGAATCGAACCCTCAACCGATGTATGATAAATATTTATTTCCTACCTTTGGCCTATAGGAAGTCCTTGGTTATAATAACATTGTTTTCTTTATTTAAATGTTATGTGTTTATATTTTTAAATCTATAAAATTAAGATAAATATAATTTTTTTATTATATTTGAAGATAAACAAGAGTTCGTAGTGGGAATTAGATAAAAGATGAAATTTCACATGTGAAATAAGTATTATTCCTTATGCTATGAGTCAATTAAGTAATTCTTTGCCTCTAGGTAAAATATCATCAAACTAAAAATGATTTCCTAGTACATTATTTTGTGATGAATCAAATGGTCCCGTGGATCATTGCAGTTTAATGGATTTTATATTATTAACTTTCTACCTATTATATTCTCTATCACTCTCCATCAATACATGATGGTTATATTTTTCTTCAATATCTATATTTTCTTACATGGAATAAAATTAAATGTTATCTTTAGTGACCTTCATACATCCATTTATTTATTTAAAAATGGAGGTCTCATTAATCAATTTTTGATGTGGGATTCCAATAAATATTTTCAAAAGTACAACCCATAGATTTTTATTATGAGTTTATATTGGGAGGATGCAATTTATTAAACAAGGGGATAATGTAACACCCCAATTTTCTATTGTATGCTTCTTATTAAAATTTCAACAGCTTGCGCTACACACAACACCAATTTGAAGTGCATCATGAATAATCAAAATAGGCATTTTAAATGTGGTTATGAGTAGTGTTAACAACATTTTGAATTTAATATATCCCATTTAATTTTAAAATTCATATTTTGTGTTTCTTAGATGTAATATAATAACAAGTTAAATTTTTCAAACATAAAAAGTGTTTTTCAAAAAATAATGTTTTTCTGACATTTAATGGATTACCCTTTTTAAATCAAATATTTGAAAATACTATATTTTAAATTTGATCAAATTAAATTCTTATTTACAAGAGAGACATAAAAATAAAATTGGGATAATTTTTTTCTTTGATAACATTTAAATTTTAATGAATAATGATGATACAACATTTTATTTCAAAACTACTTTTTCATCTAAATTATTTATATTTTTAAATTATATTTTTAATTGGTTTTAAAGTTTAAATAGAATTTTTTTATATTTAATTAAATTTTTCTCATAGAAATTAATTTAAAAGTGAAATTGGACATAAACAAATGTCAATATTTGGATGGATTTTACTTCTTAAAAACCCACATTAGGTTTTTGACAATAGAAATTTATTTTAAATTAATTTCTCCAATTATGTGTATTGAATTTTTAATGAATAATTCAATATTTGGAATCATAAGTTACAATTTTTTTAATAGTTACATTTTATTTTTGGACATTATTAATTGTAACTTTATTTGTTATTATTATTATTTACCATGGTTAAAGGGTAAATTAGGTAAATAAGGCTAAAAAATAATATTATAATAATATAAAACTACCATAACATGTACCCTAATCCTATTGGATGATACATGTCTAACCATGAGAATCCTTAAGTCGATTTTAGAACCACATAGAGCCACTGGGGTGTGATAATGACATTTTATAAAGTTTTATTTAATGAAAAGGGAAATATAACATAAATATTTATCTCTTAACTAAAAAAATATTTTCTTTTATATAAATGATATATTCGACTATAAATATTCATTTAAAATATAAAAAAATTTCTTATATCATGGTATTTTTTATATAAATTCTGTACATTAAATAATTAAATTTATTTGTGACACAATAATGATGTAGTGTTTGCCTTATTAATGAAAGAATAAATTAATTGATATTATAAATATTAAATTTAATTTAATTTGAAAGTTTTTATGCCTTCCATGAATTTTCTTTATGATTATGACATATTTTATTTTATTTGTTTCCCTTTTTAATAATTAATCATGATGATATGACTTTAAAAAAAATAATTACTTAATAGTTTCAAAATTGAGGTAAATGAGTCTTTTTAAACAAATACTATTTTATTAAATGATATAGTAGTCCTAAAAATATAAGATTCATCCAACTGACCTATATAATGTTAAAAAGTTTATTAATAATCAACTTTTTGTTCTATTGTCACTTTATAGTTACTATCTTAACCATATATTATGAAAATTCAATAAGACGTGGTAAGAGTTAACGTTTTTATCTAAGGGTTATAGCCAAAATATAATGTTAAATTCAGGAATGAAACTTCTCTAAAACCAATTTTTTGAAAGTATTTTGCTCCATCATCACTATACCCACGAAATAATTCACATTTGAGACATTATAAGACAAAAAATGAATTTATAATAATTTAATATTTCATGTTTTTACTATAATTCCCCTACCTATCTTACAAAAGGGAAATTCTCTATCTATTTTATTCACACCTCCAATGAACTTTTTCTCAGCCAAAACCTTCCACAAACTCCTCCCAAATTCCATAAAATTATCTAAAGTCCACCCTTTGGTCAGAAAACACCTTATGGAGTCCTTTTGTATAAGGCCACAGCCTTAAACCTTACTTAATCTTGAGTTATTACAAGATTACACATTGAGGATATTTTAAGGTTTAGAATTTTAGAGAATTAGATCATAAAACATGCATTACATTCCACATTTAAACAAAGTTGTTATATAAAAGATAGTACTCATTTTTTCCATCAACGGAAACATATTTAAAATAAAACATGGATTCTTTCTTGACACTTCCTTGACACTATCATCACATCATTTACCTTTCCCTTTCCCTGTGAAAAACATTTCAAAAACATGGGATGAGCATAAAAAGCTTAGTAAGGGTTATAAAAATATGGAAAGGAAACATGAGATCATATATACATAATAATGAAATCATACTTTACCAATAAAACATATGCACTTTATCATACCTCATCAAATCATGAATAAATCATAGAAATCATAAGACATAAAGGTAACTTGAGGCTTTCATAACATTCTTATGTTGGAAGTAACTCTCTTGGTTACGTTTGGAATACCCATCACAGTATATTCCCCAAATATCTTCGGGGAAAACACAACGTTTAACTCCTTCACGTTACCCAATGCATTGGAGAGCTATATCAGACTCACCCGCCCTTAGATTATCACGGAACCACCTGTCTTCATAACAATGCCCAAGAACCATAACATAATCGTACCACATAAAACATGCATAAAGGAAATATAAAATTTCCACATTTCAATCACAAGATATCAATACAACACATTGATTTAATAAAAACATTATCAAAACCATTTTCAATACCAGAATAAAATAAAAGTAATACATGGTATTTATTTTTCTTTTTAAAAAAGGTATGGCTTATAGAGGAAGCCGAAACTCAAATAATGGTCACAGCGGCGGAGAAGTCATTTTCGCCGCATATGTATGACAAAAACATTCCCTTTTTTAATTTATTAAAATTCATTGTATAAAAAATATCCCTTTTTGATGAATGTAAAAGTCAAAGAAGTTTATACACCATATAAAAGAAGGTTGTGTATAAAACAGAATATGCGTCAATGAATGGAGATTGAGATGATGTCCCATACCAAGAACATTTTGTAAATAAAATAGAACAATTATGTGTATTCAATCTAAGTAAACATATAGATCGTATAAATGAAATATAGGATATCAAAATTCATTTCTCACATAATCGTATCATGAAGTAAACAAGAAGTAGAAGATCAACCCAATGAAACGAATTTGGGTTATGAAGTTCCCTTACCTCGGGTCCGACTTGACACGATCGTTCATTAAACTCCTGAATAATAAACTTGAGTTTATTTCTACTTTCTTAAGAACGTTTTTCAAGTTCATTATTCCTTTTATATCACTTATTACCATGTTATGAACACTATGTAATTAATTATGTTAATAATGGTCATTTTGTTGATCATTGGTAATTGAGTCAAAAATAAACTCGTTATAATTACAAGTTGTTCATGTATCCATTATATACAAAGTTATAATCATGATGTAGATATCTTATATATCATATATATCCAGTATATACATTCATTTATAATATTACATAATGTTTAGAGGTAATAAATGAAATGCACTGTTCATTGAGACGGTAAGCCTTACGTACGCATGAACGCTACTTTCATTTCTATTTCATATTTTATGGAATGTAATCATAATGATATAAAGGTATATTATAATTCCATTATAATATCATATATAATATAATTAATTAAATCCTTTATACGTCCCACATATGGCATTAACGAATCAAATCACTTTGAGGGGTGGTAGTCCGCACTTCCTAAAATGAAGATATCACGTTTAACCATAATGGAAACCATAAAGGTATTCCATAAATGAAAAATAAAGAATCTTAAGTAAAAAACAAACATATTTTATATCATATATAAATATAGTGTCATCTTAATTATCACATTTAAAGGTATTAAAGGAATATTGAACAATCATCGTTTCGTGAGGCAGAAATTCGCCATCCACGGAAACATTATGTTCTTTAACCATTAGATGTAGGTGTGTGTAAGTGTAGCTCAAATCCGTCTTATAACAAAATCCTAGTATATGGAAGATACTGGTGTTTTTACAAAAGAAATGAATGAAAAGAGTTTAGGGGGTTGGAGAAGCAAAATAAAACATAAGAACACAAGAGAAGACACTACCTTTAAATCGGGAAACTCTTTTTGATATGAGATCAAAGGCTTCCATGGGAAGACTTATGCAAAAATCGAGGCCTATAAGAGTAATAGAGGGATGTTATGAGGAAATATTAGCAGGGTTTTCCCGAGACAAAGTCTTTGGGAGTGTGGGTAAGGTGGTAGAGGTGGGGGCCTTTTATAAGAGGAGAGGAGGGGCACTCTTGGAAAGGTATAAAAGGATACTTTATTATAGAATGATTTTCAGATTTAAAAGCTCCCAAAATTATATATTTTTAGGATAAGGTTATAATAGTTCTAAATCCACCCATAAAATATGTTTTTGACGTGTTTATGTCTTATATTTTACATTATCTTTTCATTTTATTTAAATTGTTAAATAATGAGGTCATCGCTGCATCATCATGGTGTCATAAATAATTTAATTTATTTAATGTCTAAAAATTATAAAAAAACTACTATGATGTATTAAATCTTTTTATCTTTATAACTAATATTTATAGTCAACATTATGACATTTATAACCCCATTTAAAAATTGGTTTTGTTAAACAAATCATGCTTTTGTCATTTTTACTTTTACTTTATATAAAAGGCATTAATGTCTTTATCTTACACATGTGGAACCATGGGGAGCCAAAAATCTACACATGGGTTGTCTTGGTCGGCCATGACACATAAAATAAGGGTAGTACATGTGTCAAGTTCATTTTATATTATTAAAACTTTATTCTTACCTTAAATTACACTAATTATCTCTAATCGAGATTAAAAACATAAAAGTTACTATTCACCAAAAAATTATTTTAAACCCATTGAACCACATTTTAATACTTAATGACAACCATATATGTTGTATTTTTGAAATTCAAAACACAGAGGTGGTAAATTTTCATTTAAACGAAAAATCAGTTTTTAAGTACCACTTAGTGGTTTCACTATTCATCAAAAATTGAAGTTTTTCAGAAAAATACCAAAACATAACCCTAAGTTATATTTGATATTAAGAATTCAGAAATGATGTATATTTTACAAAATTAAAAGAATATAAGTTACATTAATTAATTTAATAATTAATTCCTGCTGTCAGAGCAAATATCATGTTTTTATGAAACAAAATGTATCAAAAGACTGACACTAGTTTATGTCCGATTTCAAAGTGAAATTAATTGAAACGACCACTATTAGATTAAATGGTAAAAATATAATCTATTTACACTTTAAAACCAATTAAAAAGATAACATAACCATATAATTAAATTAGATGAAAAAGTAGTTTTGATGTAAAATGCAGTATTTTTCATTATTCAATAAAAAAATGAACATTGTCAGAAAAATTCCAAAAAATTATCCTATGTAAATTTCAATGTCACATAATAAATAATATGTTTATTTTGACAAATAGAGATTATAAAATTGTCAAAAGTTTTATTTAAAAATGTTTTTCCATTAAAAGGCAGTAAAACAATCTTTTAAAAATATTAGTGTATTCCATGCTTAAGATTGGATTTATTCTCATTTTATGCCTCTAAAACAAAATCTAATTAATTAGTAGACATAGATAAAAATTTCTATTATTCATTACATACTTGGGATGTTACATCCTTCCCCCCTTTAGAAAATTACGTCCCCGTAATTTATTTATTTATCAAATAAGTGGGTGTATTTAGCCCTCATTGTATTTTCAAATTCCCATGTTGCCTCTTCAATCATGTGGGTTTTTCATCAAAACCTTTACCTGATGAATCACTTTATTCTGTAACACTTTATCCCTATGGTCATGAATCTAGATCGGTTGTTCCACATAAGATAGTTTCTCTTCCAACTGAACTACCTCTGGACTCAAAACATTAGATGGATCTGGCATGTACTTCCTTAAAATTGAAACATGAAAAACATTGTGTACCTTAGATAAACTCAGAGGTAAAGCCACTCGGTAAGCAACTGATCCAACTCTCTCCAGAATTTCATATGGTCCAGTGAACCTTGGAATCATCTTTCCATTCTTACCAAATCGCATCACACTTTTCCATGGTGAGACATTGAGAAAAACATGATCACCTACCTCAAAAGAGAGATCCTTCCTCATGTTGTCCGCATAACTCTTCTGCCTGCTCTAAGCTGTTCTCATGTGTTTCTGTATCAGCTGAACTTTTTCTGTGAACTCATCAACCAATTCTGGTCTCATCAGCTTCCTTTCACCCACTTCATCCCAGAAAGCTGGAGTTCGACACCGCTTTACATATAACGCCTCAAACGGTGCCATCTGTATACTGGAATGAAAACTGTTATTATAAAAAAATTCAACCAAAGAAATATGTTGGTCCCAACTTCCCTGATTATCCATCGAACAAGCACGTAGCATATCTTCCAAAGTCTGAATTGTTCGTTCTGACTTCCCATCTGATTGAGGATGAAAAGCTGTACTAAAATTTAATTCAGTACCCAATGACTTCTGAAGGCCTTTCCAGAAGATAGAAGTGAACTTGTGATCATAGTCAGATACAATGGAGAGAGGAACTCCATATAACCTAAATATCTCTTTAAGATACAAACGTGAAAGGTTATCTAGGGAAAAAGTATCTCGTATAGAAAGTAAATGTGAAGATTTAGTAAAGAGATCAACAATAACCCAGATTTCATTATTACCTCGAGGTGTCTTCGGCAATCCTACAACGAAGTCCATGGATATATTTTCCCATTTCCACTCTAGCACTGGTAAAGGCTAAAGTATCCCTTTCGGTAACTTCTTCTCTACATTAACCTACCTGCAAGTCAAACACTTCACAATAAAATCAGAAATATCCATTTTCATTCTATCCCACCTGTAATACTTCCGAACATCTCTATACATCTTAGTACTGCCTGGATGAACTGAAAATGGAGATCTATGAGCTTCAAATAACAACTCTGTCTTCAACTATGAATCACAAGGCACACACAATCTCTTCCAAAATCTCAAAACACAATCATTATCAATGTTGAATTCAGACAACTTACCCTTCTGAACCAACTCTACCTTTTTCGGCAACTCACTACCTTGCTTCTGTGCTTGCTTGATTCTATCTGAGAGAGAAGATTTCACTGATACCTGAAACAAAATAGAATAACATCCTGCACCAAAAACTTCTATGCCAAAGTTCATCAAATCCTTAACCAAAGGATCACATTCCAAATGCAACATTATTAATTAAGCACTTGTTTTTCGACTCAAAGCATCAACCACTTTATTTGATTTTCCCGGATGGTAATGAATTGAACAATCATAATCCTTGATTCATTCTAGCCATCTCTTCTTCCTCATGTTCAATTATTTCTGAGTGAATATATACTTTAAACTTTTGTGATCGGTATATAATTCACACTTTACTCCATACAAATGATGCCTCCAAATTTTTAAAGAGAAAACAACAGCAGCTAATTCCCAATCATGTGTAGGGTAATTTACCTAATGAGTTTTCAACTATCGTGAAGCATAAAGAATTACTTGATCATTCTACATTAGGACACAACCAAGTCCTTTCAATGAAGCATCAATGTAGATATCAAACTCACCATTCCTGTAAGGTAGTTCCAAAACTAGAGCATTCACCAATCTTCTTTTCAATTCCTGAAAAAAATCATCACATTCTTTTGCCCATATAAACTTAACACCCTTCCGAGTTAGCTTAGTCATTGGACTAGATAACCATTAAAGATTTCTATCAATCCTTATGTAAGAGCCTGCCAAACCAAGGAAACTACGAATCTCCATTACATTTGTGGGTCTTGGCCATTCTTCAACAAATTTTGTTTATGCAGGATCAACAGTTATCCAATCTTTAGAGACAATGTGACCAAGGAAAGAAATTTGTTGCAACCAAAACTCACACTTTATGAATTTACCATACAATTTTTTTTAAGGTTTAAAAAATAACCCTTAAATGTCTTTCATGTTCTTCTTTACTTTTAAAAAACACAAAAATATCATCAATTAAAACAACCATCATTTTTTACCTGAGTCAACTGAGCCATCACTGCAACAAACTGTTTAGTTCTGATTCTAACCATCTCAGGATACTGATTTGAAAGGACATTTCCCTCTGTATGCCTTCCCAGAAAAGTTGTTCTACCTCCTCTATGAAAAACCATTCTTAACACAGAAATATCTTAGGCGAAGCAACATGGTAATCTTCAAATTCTATATAATTTCAATTTGACCATAATTTTTTTTTGGATAACCATTTAATAGGATTCTAACTCCTAATGTTATCTAATCCGACCTCTGATACCAACTATAAGGCCCCAGCCTTAAACCTTACTTATTACAAGGTTACACATTGAGGATCTTTTCAGGTTTAGAGCTTTAGAGAATTAGATCATAAAACATGCATTACATTCCTCATTTAAACAAAGTGGTTACATAAAAGATAGTACTCATTTTTCCATCAACGAAAACATATTTAAAATAAAACATGGATTCTTTCTTGACACTTCCTTGACACTATCATCACATCATGTACCTTTCCCTTGACCTGTGAAAAACATTTCAAAAACATGGGATGAACATAAAAAGCTCAATAAGGGTTATAAAAATATGGAAAGGAAACATGAGTTCATATATACATAAGAATGAAATCATACTTTACCCATAAAACAAAATCACTTTAACATACCTCATCAAATCATGAATAAATCATAGAAATCATGAGACATAATGCTTACTTGAGGCATTCATAACATTCTTACGTAGGGAGTAACCCTCTTGGATACGTTTGGAATACCCATCACAATATATTCTCTAAATCTCTTCGGAGAAACCTCAACGTTTAACTCCTTCGCATTACCCAATGCATTAGAGCGCTATATCGGGCTCACCCGCCCTAAGTTTATCACGGAACCACCCGTCTTCATAACAATGCCCAAGAACCATAACATAAACATATCACGTAAAACATGCATAAAGGATACATAACATTTCCACATTTCAATAACATGATATAAATACAACACATTGATTTAATAAAAACATTATGAAAACCATTTTAAATACCAGAATAAAATAAAATTAATACATGGTATTTATTTTTCATTTAAAAAATGTATGGCTTGTAGAGGAAACCAAAACTCAAATAATGGTCACAGTGGCGGAGAAGTCGTTGTCGCTGCATACGTAAGACAAAAACATTACTTTTTTTCTTTTAATAAAATGATTCATATAAAAAAGATTCCTTTTGGATAAATGTAAAATTCAAAGGGGTTTATACACTGTATAAAAGAAGGTTGTGTATAAACCAAAATATGCCTCATTGAAAGGAGATTGAGACGAAGTCCCATACCAAGATCATTTTGTAAATAAAATAGATCAATTATGTGTATTAACTCTAAGTACACATAAAGAAAGTATAAATGAAATATAGGATATAAAAATTCATTTTCACGTAATCATATCATGAAATAAACAAGAAGTATAAGATTTACCTAAAGAAAAGAATTTGGGTTAAAAAGTTCCCTTACCTCGGGTCTGACTTGACTCGATCATTCTTTAAACTCCTGAATAATATACTTGAGTTAATTTCTACTTCCTTAAGAACCTTTTTCAAGTTTATTAATCCTTTTATATCACTTATTACCACGTTATGAACACTATGTAATTAATTATGTTAATAATGGTCATTTTGTTGATCACTAGTACTTGAGTCAAAAATAAACTCTTTATAATTACAAGTTGTTCATGTATCCATTATATCTAGAGTAATAATCATGATGTAGATATCATATATATCATATATATACTGTATATACATGCATTTATAATATTACATAACATTTAGAGGAATGAATTTAAATGCACCGTTCATGGAGACGGTAAGCCGTACGTACGCATTAACGCTACTTTCATTTTTATTTCGTATTTTATGGAATAGAATCATAATGATATAAAGGTATATTATAATTCCATTATAATATCATATATAATATCATTAATTACATCCTTTATATGTCCCGCATATGGCATTAATGAATCAAATCACTTTGAGGGGGCGGTAGTCCACACATTCTAAAATGATGGTATCACGTTTACCCATAATGGAAACAATAAAGGTATGTCATAAACGAAAAATACAGAAGATCAAGTAAAAAAATAAACATATTATATATCATATATAAATATAGTGTCATCTTAATGGACACCTTTGAAGGTCTTAAAAGAATATTGAACAATCATTGTTTCGTGAGGCAGAAATTCTCCATCCACAGAAACAGTATGTTCTTTAACCATTAGATGTAAGTGTGTGTAAGTGTAGGTCGAATTATTCTTATAACAACATCCTAGTATATGGAAGATACTGGTTTTGTTACAAAATAAATGAATAAAATGATTTTAGGGGGTTGGAGAAGCAAAATAAAACATAAGAACACAAGAGAATACACTAACTTTAAATCGGCTAACTCTTTTTTATTTGAGCTCAAAGGATTCCTTGGGAAAACTTCTGCCCAAAGTGACGCTTCTAAGAGTAAGAGAGGGATGTGGAGAGAAAAAATGAGTAGTGGTTGGCTGAGACAATGGCTTTGGAAGTGTTCATAAGGTGGTAGAGGTTGGGTCCTTTTATAAGAGGAGAGGAGGGGCACTCTTCGAAAGGTATAAAAGGATACTTTATTATAGAGTGCTTTTCCGATTTAAAAGGTCCCAAAATTATATTTTTCAAGGATAAGGAAATAATAGTTCGAAATCCAGCCATACAATAGGTTTTTGAAATGTGTATGTATTATATTTTACATTATCTTTTCATTTTATTTAAATTTTTAAATAATGAGGTCATCGATGCATCATCATTGTGTCAAAAATAATTTAATTTATTTAATGTCTCAAAATTATAAAAAACTACTATGATGTAGTAAATATTTATATATTTCTAATGAATATTTATAGTCAAAATTATCACTTGTATAACCCCATTTGAAAATTGGTTTAGTAAAACAACTCATGTTTGTGTCATTTTTACTTTTACATTAAATAAAAGGCATTAATGTCTTTATCTTACCCATGTGGCTCCATGGGGTTCCAATAATCTACCCATGGGTTGTATTGGTCGTAAATGACACATCAAATAAGTGTAGGACATGTGTCAAGTTCATTTCATATTATTCAAACATTATTCTTACATTAAATTACACTAATTACCTCTAATCGCGATTAAAAACTTAAAAGTCACTATTCACCAAAAAATTATTTTAAACCCATTGAACCACATTTTAATTAATAATGAAAACCATTTATGTTGGATTTTTGAAATTCAAAATACAGAGGTTGTAATGTTTCATTTAAATGAAAAATCATTTTTTTAATTACCACTTAGTGGTTTCACTATTCGTAAAAAATTGATGTTTTTCAGAAAAATACAAAAACATCACCCTAAGCTATATTTGATATTAAGAATTCAGAAATGATGTCTATTGTAAGAAATTCAAAACATATAAGTTACATTAATTAATTTAATAATTAATTCCCGCTGTCAAATCAAATAGCGTGTTTTTATGAAACAAAAGGTATCAAAATATTGACACTAGTTTAAGCCCGATTTCAAATTGAAACTAATTTCAACGACCACTATTGGATTAAATTGTAAAAATATATTATATTTACACTTTAAAACCAATTAAAAAGTTAATATAACCATATAATTAAATTAGATGAAAAAGCAGTTTTGATGTCAAATGCAGTATTTTTCACTATTCATTAAAAAAATGAACATTGTCAGAAAAATACCACAAAATTATCCTATGTAAATTTCAATGTCCCAATCATAAATAATACAATTATTTTGACAAAAATATCTTATAAAATTGTCACAAGTTTGATTTAATGGTTTTCCATCAAAAGTCAGTAGAACAATCTTTTAAAAATATTAGTGTATTCCTTGCTTAAGATTGGATTTATTCTCATTTTAATCCTCTAAAACACTATCTAATTCATTAGTAGACATAGATAAAAATATTTATTATTCATTACTTACTTGGGATTCTACATTTTGTTCAAATCAAAAGGTGACACCCGAAGAAGAGGTAATCGTTTTATCCCTTCTTTCAAAGTTCTTTTCTTCATCTACTTTCTCATTCTATGTTGTTTCCATATGAAAGTAATAAATCCAGTATCAACCATATAATGAGACGTTATTATAATCAGGGGTCATCTATATTCATTATTTTATCCATCCTATGGATAATAATATAATCATTTGTGTGTACGTACGACTTACCGTCTCCACGCTGCGGTGTAATTTGTTATTCCATAATACATTATTTGGATCGATTTAATGATGAGTATAACAGACATGAATAATAAATATGACATGATTATGATTATTCATAATTAATATACCATCCATATCCATATCATTTACCTATTAAGTAAATGATATTGTCGCTCGTGCGAACATATGTATTTCTGTCTCTACGACACGACAATACTCATCTTCAATGTCCACCATCCAAGAATCATTAAGAATATATATATATATATATATATATATTACGAATAAATATGAAATATATTACATAATATGGCTACTAAAATAATATATAAATATTTTTACATTTGTGTTATTCACTTACTTCCACACGATAAGAAAATAGAAAAAGCATTCACGCATACCTACAACCAACTGTCCCCATGAACGGTGTACTGCAGTTCATATATCATTCTATAATATATATTTCTATTATGAATATATATGATATATAAATCATATTATAAATTCTTTAATTTATTAAATCATGATCTATGTAATATGATAAATAATAACATGTGAAAACATGTAGATAAACAATGTTATTATAAACCAAAATGTTGCATTAAAATTGAATTATTAATAAACAGTAATATAAAGTAATAAAATAATAATATATGATAACATAATTTTTTTTTATGATTCTTATATAAGTTAATAATATGTTTAAATACATTATGTAAGAGTTTCAGACATGTATGGAGAGTATCAGACCTATGGTAAGGGTTAATTTCTCAAACTCATTATTATATGAGATTGTTTATGTGTAAGTATTTACTGTGACATATTTATCATACTTGTCCTTGTTTCATAAAAATGTCTTCAAAATTAATATTTTGTAATTTCATTTAAGGGAAAATTTTACTTGAACATGATATTAAATGTTTTGATGATTTATTTTTCTAAATCATTCTAATTAATAACCCGGTCTCCAAAATTATTTTAAGGATTTATTTATATGGACATGATTGTTATAAATTGTTAATTCCTTTGAAATATTTCAATTTGATAATTGAAATACAGATTAAAAAAAATCTATTTTAAGTTCCATATTTTATAAATTGTGTGTCTTTTAATTTCAAGGAAAACAAGGACATTTATCTCAATGTGTTTTAATTATTATTTTCATATATGTAAATATCTTTTATTGGATTTTATTCTTGATTTATGTTGACTTATTCCAATAAATTCTTCCATATTATATTTATTGATTCATGATATGTTGGACTGTGGATGCACTATTTTCATACCATTCATGTTTTATGTTTTATGTATTAACATCTATTATGATAGTTTTAATAGGAATGTTTATGTTTTATTTCACCTTTTACATAAGAGAAATGCATTGGATGTTGTAAGTTCTAGGCCGAGCCCGCTACAGCCCCTTAATGAATCAGTTCTCTCATGAGACAATTATGTTTGGGTTTCGGATAATGTCATACCATACTAAATCTACTGTCTTGGATGAGTATTTGATGATATATTTATTATTCTCCACATTATCCATTACCTCATTATAAGACTAGTTATTGATTTTACATGTGATTATTTGAATAGTATAATATCCATGCGAATGTTTAAATATAATTTTTTGATTTATTATTATAACATTTTGTCGAATATAATGTTTTAAAATGATTTTTTTAGTTTTTAATCTTTTCTTAAATGTTTATGTTTATTTGTCATAGCTTCTTCTATATTGTTTATCCTTACTGATATTCTACGATCTCCCATTTATTATTATTTATTTTGCTAGGATACCTAGAATTTGTATATGATTGAAATTCATGGTCATGGTTGGGGAATAATATCATTCTCAAAGGACTATCTATGTTATGTTTCATGTTATGTTCTTGTTTTTAATCTATTTTCCAAGACTGCTAAACGGGTCTGTCCTCCAGGACATGATTCCTTGTTATCATGAAAATATATTAAAATAATTCACCATCTCCAAGATTTTGGGGTCAGGGCGTTACAGTTGGTATCAGAGGACGTTTAGCAACAACTTTGGAAATAGATTTAGAAAACATATATTAAGGATCATAACCCTAAGATAAACATTGAGGGTAAGTATAGAAGGACCCCCTATAAATTTGGTGAAGTAGGGATTGTATTGATATTCCCTGAAATACATCCCTGTCTGGATACTACAGGTGGGCGTGGTTCTAGAACAGATGTACCTAGGCTTGAAAACTCCAACAAGGTGTTTTGGGATTTTCTTGGTATAACCTCGTACATGACAACGGTCCTTACTGCACACCTTCTTTGACACTCCTGGGGGATGTTCTTAGGATAATTCATATTTTTGATAAAAACCATTATGAAGGATTTATGAGAAAATATTTCCTCAAAGTAACCATATTTATGATTAACTATTACATATGAATAAAATTTTAACTTTATGTTATGTATTTTACTAGTTTGGAATTATGCATTATGATTTATAACCTATTCTAGTTTATTCCATTGTTTATAAATGGTTCCAAGTGGAAGGAACTGAAACTGTATTAATTCATGTAATCCATGTAGAGAAATTTCCTCATATGTATGATAATTATAATGGAGTTGGTGATGCAACTGGTTCTGAGAAAAAAAATATATAACAATATTGGGATAGATAAATCAGATTATGAATAACAACCTTACCCATATGGACCACCCTGATCCACATTGCCAAGGATCAACGATAGGATGCTTCACGAGACAACATCCTCCAACATCCAATGGGTCTTTAAATCAATTTTTGGTAGAGAAATGAATGAGTTCCTTAGAGAAAATATGTCTTGCTTTTGGAAGTAATGAACCGGAGAAAGTTATTATTACAGTTTACCATCTCTTAAGAGATACGAATAAATGATGTTAATTAATTAAAAACATGAAGGAGGATGATTAAGTAAAGAAAATGTAATATATGGAGTTTAATAAAATTATAGTAGATAAATAATTTCATCATGATCAAAGAGCTGATATGAAAAAAAAATTTCCAAGTCTCGGGAAAAAGGCGGATGGGAATGTTGATATGTATGAGGATAACTTCACAAGGTTAGAAAGATATGTTGCAGACTTCATACATAACAAAAGAAGTAAGTTTGATCAATTATTTGATGGGATAAAACCATTCCTTTTAAGGGTGATGGTCTCCCAAAGATTCTCATCGTATGAAGATATAGACTCATGCTTCATCATGATAGATATGAAATTCTATATGTCTTATGAATTTAAAGGGAAGTAAGAGAAAAAGAGGGATTCTAAGAGTTTTAATAATTGAAAAAAATGAAAGGGGAAGAAGGGGAAGATTTATTTTTCTTCCCAAAATAAATGTGGAATGAAACGTCTTCGAACATGCTTATTAGGGACATGATCCTATTACATGTGTGGATAAACAAGCCACCATGATCATGATTTCATGGCAAAGAAAGCAGCTGGTAATGTGATGTGATTAAATTGCAAGGAGATTGGACACTATGCACAAGAATATCCTATGCATCATGGAAATATACCTCAGAAGAAGAATATGGATCATGGTCAATCTTATGATGTTACTGCAGTTGAAGTGGAATAATTAATGTATTTGTTTTTTTGGATTGATTAATTATATTCTTGTTATAAGAAGAATTATATATATATATATATAGGCATTGTACTACATTAAATTTTGTTTTCATTAAGGTTATAATATAATAATGGTAATCATAAATTCAGTATGTGACAATAAGAGAAATAATAGGTTATTTGGGTAATCTGATGTAACAATTGATTTTGGAAAATTTGGGACCTTTTAGATAGTGTTTGGAGAGAACTATTATAGATAACTATAAATCTTGGATTGAATTAATCTAAACATTGGATAGTATTGTTTATGGTTAGAGAATTTCTTAAGGATATTTCTGGAATATTATAATTTTGTAGTCTGGGAAAAAAATGATAACCTATAGGCTGAGCAATAACCCATTGTGTTAGAAAAGGTTTCAAGAATCGAACCCACAACAGATGTGCGACAAGGATTTATTTTCTACCTTTGGCCTACAAGAAGTACCTTGTTAGTATAAAATAGTTTTCTTTATTTATTTGTTATATGATTATATATGGAACCCTATAAAAATATGATAATTAGATTTTTTTAGTTTTATAATCTTTTGAAGAGAAAGATAATTTTGTGGTGGGAATTGGTTAACAAATGAAATTTTACATGTAAATTGAGCATTATTTCTTGTGTTCTGTGTCTATGAAGTAATTCTTCACTTCTGGTAAAATATCCTAAAACCAAAAACATTTTCCTAGGACATCCATTTGTGATGAATCAAATGGTCTTATAGATCATTATAGATTAATGGCTTTTAGATTGAAGATTTCTCAAAATAATATTCACTCTCACTCTCCATAAGAAATTGATGGTTAGATTTTTCTTGCATATCCATATTTTACAACATGAAATACTAGTATATGTTATGTTCAGTGACCTTAATACTTCTCATTGTTTATTTTAAAACATGGGTCCCATTAATAAACTTATGTTGTGGGATTTCTATAAATATATTTTCAAAAGCCCAACCCATAGTTTTTGATTTTGTGTTTAAATTTCAATGATGCAATTTATTGAAGGAGGGGAAGATGTAACACCCCAATCTTCCATGGTACTCTTCTTCTTAATCTTTCAATAGCTTACGCTACATGCAACACCGAGTTCGAGCGCACTAGGGCCTATCAAACTATACATTTAAAATGAGTTTATGAATAGTATTAACCACATTTTAAATTATATATATCTCATATAAATATTCAAATTCATATTATGTGTTTCTTAGACAATATATAAGGACAAATTAATTATTTGAAATAAAATGAGTATTTTACCTAAAAAAATGTTTTTTCAAATTTTAATGGAGAAACATTTTTAAATCCAATATTTGACATTTTATATAATATATTAGAAAAAATGAAATTAATATTTATAAAACAGATATAAGAATTTATTTTGGATAAATTTTTGTTATTTTTCCGATAACTTTCACATTTTAATTAATAGTAAAAAATAATGTATTTGAATTCAAAACTGCTTTTTCATCTATATTGTTTATATTGTTAGATTGTATTTTTAATTTTTTTTAAAGTGTAATCGGATTATGTTATTATCATTTAATCAAATAATTTTTTATTGTTAATAATTTCACATTAAAATTTGACATAAACACATGTCAATATTTTGATGATTTTTACTACTTAAAAACATGCTTTCGGGTTTTGACTACATGAATTAATTTTAAATTAATTTTTTAAGATTATGGGATTTTATTTATGAAAAATTAATTCCATATTTGGAATTTTAAGGTCCATAATTTAAAAATAAGTACCTTTCGTTTTTGAAAATTATGAACAGAAGCTTTAGTAATTAATTTTATTAACCGTAGTTAATGGGTAAATATGGTAAATAAGGGTACAAAATAATATTATAATAATATTAAAATACCCTAACTGGTGTACTAATAAAATTATATAACATATGGACGATAATTGGAATCCTTAGGGGGATTTTATAAACCCGTTGACCCACATAGGTGTGGTAATGACCTTTAATGATTATTATTTTAATTAAAAGGGAAATATAACATAAATATGTATCTCTTAACTAATTTTTTTTGTTAATATAAATGATCTAATCGACTATAAATATTAATTGGAAATATAAAAATATTTCTTACAACATGTTATTTTATTTTTAATTTTTATACATTAAATAATTATATTTATTTATGACACAATAATGATCATGTGTTTGCCTTATTAATAATGGGATCAAATAACTGATATTATAAATACTAAAATAAATTTAATTTTAATGTTTTTATGACAAAAAAATAATTTTATGGATTATTTTGAAATATTTTTTTTGATTTAATGCCTCTGGATTGAACGAATCATGTTGTTTTTACATTTACAAAAATAAGTTACTAAAAAGATTCAAAATTGACATAAATGAGTTTTTGAAACAGGTACTATTTTATTAAATGATATAATAGTCTTAAAAATATAATATTCATCCAAATGACATATATAATATTAAAAAAATAATTTGTGATCCAATTTTGGTTTTCCTATAATTTTATAATTACTATAGTAAATATATATTATGAAAATACAAGAAGACATGGTAACAGTCAATGTTTTTAACTATGGTTAAAAAAAGATAAAGTTAAATTTGTTACATAATCTTGTCTAAAATATATTTTTGGAGAGTATTTAAACCCATACTCATATTAACCTCTAAATAATTCAATTTTAAGCTAATATAATTCAAAAATCAATTTATAATAAATTAATATTTCATTATTGTCCTAAAATTTCCCCCACCTCTCTTATTAAAGGGCACTTATCCTTCTCGTTTATTCAAACCTAAAAATCCATTTTTCTCAACTAACCCCTACCCAAATATAGTCCCACCTTGCCTAAATTCGTCCTACAGTCCACCCTTTTGGTGGAAAACCAATTTAAGGAGTCCTTTTGTGAAAATTAAAAGGAGACACCCGAGGAATAGGTAATCATTTTATCCCTTCTTTCAAAGTTCTTTTCTTCTTCTTCATCCTCTTTCTATGTTGTTTCCATATCAAATTAACAAATAAATATGATAAATATAATGAGATATTATTATAATCATGGAAAAATAATATTAATCATTTTATCCATCCTATTAATAATAATATCACCATACATGCATATATACTGTTTATCATCTCCACATCGTGGTGTAATTAGTTATTCCGCATTTATTTATATAGATGGGTATAATGATGAGTTTAGTAGACTTGAATAATTAATATGACATTATTATGATTATGTATAATTAATACACCATCCATTTCTATATCATTTAACCATGAAGTAAAAGATATCGTTTCTCGTGCGTACGTACGACTTACCCTCTCCATGAGGTGATGAGTCTCATCTTCCACGTCCATCATTCAAGAATGATTATATATATATATGTATATATATTATGAATAATTATGAAATATATGAAATAATAAGGCTACATGAAATATATATATATGTACATATATACCATTCACTTACTTCAATACGATAAGAGAATGAAAACAACGTTCATGCGTACGTACGACCTACCGCTTCCTTGGATAGTGTATCCCATTTCTTAAATCTATATATAATATATATTTATATTATGAATATATATGATATATAAATTACATAATTATGTAAATCATGACCTAAGAAATATGATCAAGAATAACAAGTCCAAACACATAAGACAAACAAAGTGATTATTAACCTAAATGTTACATTAACATAGAATTGTTAATAAATGGGTAATATAAAGTCATAAAAGAATCATATATGATATAATTAATATTATTATGATTCTCATATATGTTAAAAATTTGTTTAAAAACATTATAATGGAGTTTTAGACATGCATGGAGATTATCAGACCTACGGTAAGGGTTAATCTCTAAATCTCATTATTATCCAAGATTGTTTATGTGTATGTATTTACTGGGACATATTTATCATCCATATGAATATTTGATAAAAATATAATTTGAATGAATTATTTAAGGTTTTATGGAAGAGACTCATTAACTAAAACATCATTTTAAATGTTTTATATATTTAATTATTAAACTTTTATAATTAATATCTATGTTTTCAAAATGTTTTTAAGGATTTATTTATATGGACATGATTGTTTTAAAATGTTGATTCCATTCAAACATTTCAAAGTTGTATAGGAAAATTTAATTCAAAAATATATTCTAAATGATATATTTTTTAATTTTTATAACATTTAAATTATTTCACAGGAAAAAAATGATATTTCTCTAAATGATTTTTACTGTTTATTTTAATCTATGACATTATTTTTGTTGGATTTTAATCTTGATTGATGTTGAATTATTAAAATAAAATATTACATATTTTATTTAATGATTCATTAAATGTTTGATGGTGGATGTGATTTTTTTACCATTCATGGATTATGGTTAATGTATTAACATTTTTAATGATCGTTTTAATATAAATGGTTATGATATGTTTCACGATATTAATAAGAGGAATGCATTGGACATTGTATGTGTCATTCGGGGACCACTGTAGCCCCTCAATTCATCGATAGTCTCATGAGAATATTATTTTTGGATTTTGGATAATGTATTACCAAATTAGAAATGGTGTCCTGACCTAAGCCATGACGATATGTTTTAGACTTCTAGAAATATGAACTCCCTCGTTATGAGATTAGTTATTGATTTTACATGTCAGTATTTGACTAGTTGAATATCCATGTGAATGATTATATAGAATTATATTATTTATTAATACAATATTATGATAAATATAATGTTTTAAGAGGTTTTTTTTTGTTTTGTACCATTCCTTAAGACATTATGTTTATTTGGGATAGATTCTTCTATATTGTCGATCCTAGTTGAGCATCTAAGCTCACCCATTTCTGGTGTTTTATTTTACCAAGATTACAAGAAGTATTTTATGATTCATTTATAGAGCCAATATATGGGAATAATGGGTTGATAAAAGGATTAAATATTAACTACTTTATGTTAATTTCATGTATATAATCTATTTTCCATGAATTTTAAACCAACCGGACATTCAGGACAAGATTACTTGTTATCATGCCAATGTGTTAAAATAATGCACTAGCTCCAGGCTTCTTGGGTCAAGACATTATACTCACAGTTAATGTTAACCTAAATTTGATAAATAAGTAAATTATCGTTTATTTTATTAATATTAAACATATAATTCATGTATGAATATTAATGAGGTCTATAAATCCTCATAGACTTTTCTCAAACATTGAATAATAAATATTACTTTAATTAAATAAATAACATTGAATTATTTGTTATTTAAATGAAAATATATCATAATCACTAACTCAGTATGAATATTATATTAATAATGAAATTACATATATATATATATATATATTCTGAAATATCATTTGATTGTATATATGTAATAAATATTACCAGAATAATTATTATACCTAAAAACATGTGATCAATAATTATGAAAATAATATAGTCAAATATAATTTTAAAATTATTCTGGATAATCCTATATTGATGCTCTATAGGAAAAATTTTTGATTGAAATAGGCCAAGTTACTTAAACTCCATGATTAGAAAAGAACAACACTTCAAATAATCCCTATCGAAATACATTCGAGTCATAATGAAAGAAATCTATTAAAGATGCTCATTGTTTAATTTAATACATTTTCCTTGATAACTCATCAAGGTAGTTTCATTACTTGTCTTATAATGTAATATGATTAATATATTATTTATTTATTTTTAGAAATGAACTTGATGGGAATACCACCATGTCAATAGAAATACATAGACAAATCTATTCTAATAAATGTATATGATATATCTACTTCCATTAACATAGAAGTGATACATCCTTTCTTGACATATTTATTAATGTCATATCAATTGTGATGCACCTGATATATCTCAAATTTACACGAGAAAATTTAATCATTGATTTTTCAATACATCAATGTATGTTACTCATGATACTAATTAATAATTATATCTTTTTTACATACCAATAAATAACTTTTAGATAATAATTACCGTTGGTGTAACGTCCCGGTGATTTATGAATAAAATTTCCTTTATTTTAATGTCTTATGGATATAGAAAAACACATTCCTTTTTATAGGGTTTAAATATCCATTAAGTATCATTACCATTGATAATATAGCTGTTGAATAATGATGAATTTAATAGTATAAATATATGGTTTTAACAAAACATGTTGACATTGAAAATTGAAGTGATGGCCTCAATATAGCGTCCTGCCTTTTTATCACATAAACTTTCATTACAATATATAAAATCAAGGATCTTTAAGGTTTAGTGTCTTGGAAACCAGGATCTTAATACATGGAAACAACATAAAATATTCTTCTTAAACACTTTAAAGGATTCTTCATTGTTCATACTATGTTCCTTACAACATCCCATAACCTGGGAGCATACATCAAAGGAAAGGGTGAGAAGAAGGCCCAGTAAGGGAAACAAGAGAAAAATTTTAAATGTGAACTTGATATACATCAATAAAGTCATGATAAATAACTATAAGGCATGAAAAAGAGATCACGAGGCATATCGTAATAAAAATAACATATTTTAATAACTTGATGATGTTTCTAAAACATTTTACATAGACAATCATGAACATATCACCAAGGTCCATCCCCAAGGTGTCATTTGAAATTACCAAGGTAGACCCCAAGGTATTTTTAAAATTGTAATCTCTAGTGGTTACATCATTACCCAATGCAATGTGGCGCTATCAGGGCGCACCCTTAAATTTGTCTTTATTATCACATGAGCCACATATATCATAATCATTAATTTCATAAACAACCCATATAGAATAAAATAAATGGGTTTCATTTCATATTCATAACGTTTTAAAAACTGCTTTAAAGACATGATCTTTGTGTCACTTTAAACCCATGGAAAGGGAATGTGGGTCTCAAGTATGTAAATCCCAGAATATAAAATATAAAATTTCGGTATATATGTAAATACCCCTGTAGAATATTGATCTTTGAGTATTCACTTAATAAAATAAATGAATTTGAGAATAAGAGGGAGACATTTTTAGATGGAAATTCTGTAGCATAACGGCTATGTTACAAGGTTTTAGAAAACATTGAAACGAGAGGGAACATGGGTCACCCACTAATAAATGATCCATAAAATAGTAGGGGAATAGAATATCAAAAATTTAAGAACATGGTAATGAAATTTGAAAGATATACCATATGAAATTAAGAACATGAAAGGGAGACAAAAATAAGATTTCTCTTATGAAAATTTGACAGCCAATCGGCGTCACTTAAACTTAAAAAAAAGAATTGACGAGATCAAATTGGGTCACTCATCATATGAACATAAAATATCAGTATGATAGATATAGAGATAATAACCCAATATAATAAAAAGTAACTTTAATGACTTGACATGAAAGAAGAACATTGAATAAGAGAAGGGTGAATAAATCCCTTAAAAATTCGGTAGCCTAACGGCGCCACTTGAACATTATTACAATGCATTTATGAGATAAAGAGGGGGTATTTCATCATATTAACATGAAAAGGACAGTAGTATTAATATAAATGAACATCCCTATCATAAGAACACGGGGCGTAAAAGAAATGACATAAACGAGAGTACTTGAGATGAAAGAGAGAGGTAGGATCCCTTACCATAAAATGTAACTCTTAAAACTAAAAGGTTGGGACCTTGATGGATTGGGGACACTTTTGGGGGACATATTGGGACGTAATGAGACCATATCTTCGTTGGAGGAGAGTTGGGAGTGAAAACTAAAGGAGGAAAGGGAGGGTATTTATAGGGAAGGTGAGGTGATACTTTAATAATTTCAAAGGACACCTCACAAGTGGTTTTCTCAAAACCATGGCCTATCCCATGGTATTTACCATGGTGTAAGGACACATGGGTCCCCAATACAGTAATTCATCACCTTTGGTCGGCCAACCCTTAAAATATCTCATGACATCAGCATGACATAGTTATGATGTCATTAAACATACAGAAACCCTAAAATTCCATTTTTACTATTCACCAAAAATTCATCTTTCTCAGAAAAATACCAAAACTTCACCTTAACCAAATATTGATGGTATGATTATAAATATGAACTCCATTTTATAAAAATAATTTTACAAATATTCTTAAATTAATTTGTAAATAAATACACTATTCACCGAAAATTCATTTTTTCAGAAAAATCCCCAAAAATTACCATAACATAATATTGATGCTCTGAGTTCAAAAATAAAGTCCATTTTATAAAAATAATTTTCTAAATATTTTTAATTTATTTTTTAATTAAAAAAACACTATTCACCCTAAAAATCTAATACATGACTAATAATTTCTGAAATAGTTATTTACCCATTTTATTGAATCACGTTACTTAATCAGGGTGACTAAATTATATTAAAACTTTCTTTAAGTGAGATTACTAATCGATTTGGTCACATTACTAATCCTAAGCATAAAATCAGTATTTATAATTTACTATTGATAAAAAATTAAGTGGATCTTATTAGACTCCAAATTTCATACTGAACATAATTTTAGAAAACCATTTTTTGAAAATCATTACTCATTTTTAATTATTTATGGTTTACATAAACATTTTTAAAATATTAATTCTCTAAAATTCATCAAAAATATGTATACTATATTTATTCAGACTTTGAAAATTTATAAACATCAACACAAGAAGATGTCAACATTTTTATTTAAAACAAAGGATTACAAAAGGTAGTTACAGTATCATTACATAGCCCTTTATAACCCCAGCATAGGCCCTAAGTGTAAGGTGTGATAAGGTGAGAGAATCTGAGGGAGGCTCATCCAACATTGCACGAGTAGTGATTTCGATAATCTTGAACTTCTCTCTAAGTTGATTCCATTCTAGCTTCACACGATGAAGTTTGGCTTGGGTTTGGTCCAGAGCAAAGGCTAGTGGTGCTACCTCCTTCCCTAGTTTCGTCAGATGGGCTTCAATCATCCTGAGACTACTGGATGAAGCCATCAACTCTTCTTTCTGCATTAACCATTAATATCTCTATTAAATCATAAATAGTAAATTAATATACTATTAATAAATTTTGCGTCATTACATTATTCCTCCCTTACGAAATTTTGTCCCCGAAATTTTAATCCAAAGTCCTAGTCAAAAAGGTGAGGGTACTTTTGCTTTATTGTTTCCTCAGGCTCCCACGTCGCTTCATCAAACTTATGATTTATCCTTAAAAATTTCACAAGGTGGGTAGTCGTGTTGCGTAGAACCTTGTCTATATGGTCTAAGATCTCCACTGGCTGATCCTCATAAGAGAGGTCATGTTCTAGTTGTACCACCTCTGGGTTCAGTACATGCAAAGGGTCAGGTATGTACTTCCTCAAGAGAGATACATGGAAGACATCGTGAACTTGATCTAGGTTCGATGGAAGAGCTAGACAATAGGCCACTACTCCTCTGCAATCAAGGATTTCATTGGGGACAATGTACCTAGGGATGAGCTTACCTTTCCTCCCAAACCGCATGACTCTCCTCCATGGAGAAATTCGAAGGAAGGCTTTGTCGTCAACAACAAACTACAAGTCCCTTCGATGGTTTTCAGCATAGCTCTTATGACGATTCTGAGTAGCCTTTATGATTTGTTGGATAACATGAACTTTTTTTGTGATCTCTTTCACAAGATCAGGCCCAAGAATCTTTCTCTCACCACCATCATCCCAACAAGTAGGAGTTCAACATCGCTTTCCATACAGATCTTCATAGGGTTCCATCTGAATACTCAAATGGAAGCTGTTGTTATAAGAGAACTCAACTAATGGGAGGTGTTGATCCTATCCACCATTAAATTCCATTGAGAAAAATCACAGCATGTCCTCAAGTGTCTGAATAATCCTTTCAGATTGGCCATTAGTATGAGGATTATAGGTCGTACTAAAATTCAATTCAGTATTCAGAGCATGTTGAAGGATTCTCCAGAATTTGTATATGAATCTTGGATCACGATCAGACACGATGGATAGTGGTACACCATGCAGCCTTACCACTTCCTTTACGTATATCATGGCAAGTTGAACCAGATAGAAATCTTCCTGAATAGAGATAAAATGGGTGGTCTTGGTGAGATGGTCCACTATAACCCATAACCCATTGTTCCCATTGGATGTTTTCAGGAGACCAGTGACAAAGTCCATAGTGATATTATCCCAATTCCATGCTGGTATGGGTAGCGGTTGTAATACCCCCTTAGGAAGTTGTCATTCTGCCTTTACTTGATGACACACCAGTCACCTTTTTGTGTAATCAGCAATCTCCCTATTCATGTTATCCAACCAATAATGATCACGAAGGTCTCTATACATTTTAGTGCTTCCCAGATGTATAGATAATGTAGAGCTATGAGCTTCATCCATCAGTTCTTTCATTATCTCCGGAATATATAGAACACATATTATTGTATGAAAATTCAATACACATTCTTGATCAATATTGAAATTAGGGAACTTCCCATCCTTTACAGCGTCAAACTTCTCCTGCAGCAAAGGATCTTCTTTTTGAGCCTTCTTGATCTTCTCTAGTAATGAAGGTTGAGAAATCATTTGGGATAGGGTTGATGAAGTCCCTTCCCTTATAATTCCCATGTCCAGTTTTACTAGATCCTTAATCAAGGGATCTCCTAGGATCCTCATTGTTTCTAGAACAAAAGGTTATTTCCATCTTAACGCATTTGCGTCTTTGTTTTCTCTTCCAGGGTGATAATGAATTGAACAATCATAGTCTTTAATAATCTCCAACCATCTCCTTTGTCTCATGTTCAATTATTTCTGTGTGAAAATATACTTTAAACATTGGTGGTCAGTGTATATATCACATTTTTCCCCATAAAAACAGTGCCTCCATATCATTAGAGCAAAAACAACCGCCGCTAGCTCTAGATCATGCGTAGGATAATTTGCTCATAAATCTTCAAATGTCGAGATGTATAAGCAATTACCTTGTCATTTTTCATAAGGACACACCCAAGACCTTTCAGAGATGCATCACTAAAAATAATGAATCCTTCTCCGATAGAGGGTAGTGTTAACATAGGTGCAGTAACCAATCTCTTCATCAGCTCTTGGTAACTTACCTCGCATTCCTTAGTCCAAAAGAACTTAACCCCTTTTTGAGTCAACTTGGTTTGTGGATTAGAAAGCCTTGAAAAGTTTTTCACAAACCTCCTATAATATCCCGCTAAACCAAGGAAACTATGAATCTTAGTTACTGCTGTGGGTAGAGGCCACTCCTCCACAACCATTGCCTTTACAGGGTCAACTTATATTCCTTCATTGGTTACGATGTGCCCCAAGAAATCCACTTGTTGCAACCAGAACTCACACTTGCTGATCTTTCCAAATAGCCTCCCCTTCTGCAGAGTCTGCAAAACAACCCTCAGATGATCTTCATGATCCTTACGAATTTTTGAATATATCAAAATATCATTAATAAAAACTACCACAAAATTATCAATGTAGTCTTTAAAGACTCTATTCATCAAATCAATGAAAATTGCAGGAGCATTAGTCAATCTGAAGGGCATAATAGCAAACTCATAATACCCATATCTTGATCGGAAGGATGTCTTTGGAATATCATCATTGTTCACCCTCAGTTGATGATAACCAAAAAGAATATCCATCTTGTAGAAGAATTGAGCCCCACAATTTTGGTCAAATAGATCATCAATTCTTTTTATAGGGTATTTATTCTTCACTGTGATCCCGTTCAGTTCTCTATAATCAATGCATAGCCGCATTGATCTATCCTTCTTCTTCACAAAGAGAAATGGTGATCCCCAAGGAGACACACTCAGGTGGAGAAACCCCTTCTCCAACAAGTCATGCAGTTGTTTATTTAACTCTTATATCTCCACATTTGCCATTATATACGGGGTCATTGATATCGGTTGAGATCTAGTTATGAGTTCAACGGAGAACTCTACCTCTCTTTCTGGGGGTGGTCCAGGTAACTCCTCAGGAAATACATCCATGTATTCCTGAACAATCGAAACATATTCTATTTGTATACTCCCTTTTCCTCCTTCATCATCACCGATTAAATCCATAACGAATGCTATATGAGGTGCTTCTAGATAGGGATCATTTTGGTATATCTCTCATTGGAAGATAATTGTAGGTCGTTCATTCAAGACTACTGAGATTTCCTTACTTCTGCATTTGATCTTAGCATTATACATTGAGAGCCAGTCCATCCCAAGTATAATGTCGAATTACAACATGGGAATGACTACTAGATTTTACATAAGATTGTGCTCACTAAAGTAAACACTAGAGTCTCTAAACACTATTGATGCATGGATAATCCCACTTGGAGTCTTGACTAAAAACTCTACCTCAAGTAGTTCGGTATTGATTCTATATTCTTTGAAAACTTGGAGGAAATAATGGAATGTGTTGAACCTGAATCAAACAAAGTTGTTTATAATTTTGAGAGGACAATAAGAGTACCTGCTACCACGTCATTAGGAGCTTCAACTTCGGTTGTTGTGATAGAAAAAGCACGACCTTGTTCCCTTGTCCATTGCTGAGGTTGATGGTGATTCCCCTCCACTGCCCTTGGATTTGGATAGTGATTAGCAAAGTTCCCAAGCTGTCCACACATAAAGAATTGGACATTAGGTAGGGGAAAAACCATCTTTCCTCTGTCGTTAGTGTTGGGACGTTGAGGCTTTACATCACTACGACAATTCTTGTCAATATGGCCATCTCTTCCACACTTGTAGCACTTACCAATTCTGATCAAACAGTTCCACGAATGCTTCTTCCCACATTTATTGCATGTGGCATGTTGCATTAGCTTTCCACCTCTTTCCCGATGAAAACTTATTCCCAGACTTGGTTCTAGATCACTCTTATTCTCATTAGATTTGTGAGACCACTATGTCTCACCAAACTCCAGTTCGACATTCATAGAACTTCAAACTATTTCTTCGTAGCTATCATAGTCCCTATTGGATAGATTCTTCTGCATATGAGGTCATAGTCAACCAACGAATCTATCAAACTTACCATTAGGGTTCATGACAAAGCTAGAGTTATATCGTGAAAGTCGGTTGAATTTCGTCTCATAGCCTCTAACAGATTTGTTCTCCTTCTACTTCAGCTCAAGAAACCTTTTCTCCATTATTGTTCTCATGGAACGAGGGAAATACTTATTAAAGAATATTCCCCTGAACACATCCCACTCCATATCTCCCATCTCTCCTCTTGGATTCGTGTTTTTGACTAGTGACCACCACTGATAAGCTTCTCCTTATAGGCGGTAAACAGAAAGGGTGACTTGTTCTTGTTCCGAACAATGGAGTACAGGAAAGATCTTTTCAATGGAGCTTATCCATTGTTCCGCAACCAATGGGTCAGTCGATCCACTGATGTTTGGTGGTCGTTGACGCATAAAGGACTCAATAGAATGTTGTTCCCTTCGTGATGATATCGGCCTCTCATCATGATTCAAGTTATTACTCATAAATTGAGTCAGTTGGTTCATCATACGCATGAATGTTTCCATTCCATCTTCCATTGGAGGGTCGTCTGCACATGGTGCATTGCGGTAACCACTTGCATGATTCCTCATATTGCCCGCCATTTTCTAAAAGAATAAAACCTTAGTGAGAAACTTATTTCATTTACGAGTCTTATAACTATAAGGGATTTTATGTACTAAAACATCATTCTTAGACAATTACATTTTTCTATAATTCATTCCTAATGATATATAAAAAGCATGTGATTAACCAATCATATCCCCTGAGAGTGTCATAACCAAGAGTGCAGTAAGGCTCATTGTCGTACACCAGTTCCTGTTCATGTCTAGCTCAAAGCGGTGTTTTTGGGGTTTACCTCTATGTACATATGTGCCAGAGCCAACTCTAACTGCAAGTATCCATACATGGATGCATTTTTTTTATAAACCACTTACTCAATACTCACCAAATACCAGGAAGCTTTTCCTATGTTTAAACATCTCTATAGGTTTCTTCCAAATGTTTTCATATCCAAATTCCCATAAATAACTAAACCCAGCCTTTGATACCAAATATATCATCCCACCTTTTTATCACATAATCATTGATTACATTATATAAAACCGAGGATCTTTAAGGTTTAGTGTCTTGGAAACCAGGATCTTAATACATGGAAAGAACATAAAATATTCTTCTTAAACACTTGAAAGGCTTGTTCACTGTTCATCCTATGTTCATTACAGCATCTCATAACCTGGGAGCATACATCAATGGAAAGGGTGAGAAAAAGGCCCAGTAAGGGAAACAAGAGATACATTTTATATGTGAACTTGTTATTTATCAATAAATTCATGATAAATAACATTAATGAAAAAGAATGATATCACGAGGCATATCATAAAAAAAATAACATTTTTCATAACATGAAGATGTGGCTACAACATTGAACTTAGACAATCATGAACATATCACTAAGGTCTATCCCCAAGGTGTCATTTGAAATTACCAAGGTAAACCATAAGGAATCATTAAAATTGTAATCTCTAGTGGTTTCATTTCATAATCATAACGTTTTAAAAACTTCTTTAAAGACATGATCTGTATGTCACTTTAAACCCACGGAAAGGGAAAGAGGGTCTCATGTATGTAAATCCCAGAATTTAAAATAGAACATTTTGGTATATATGTGAATACCCATTTAGAAGAAATAGCTTTGAGTATTCACTTAATACAATAAATTAATTTGAGAATAAGAGGGAGACATTTTGAGATGAAAATTCTGCAGCATAACAGCTATGTTATGAGGTTTTAGAAAACATTGAAAAGATAGGGGACATGGGTCAACCACTCATAAATGATCCATAAAATTGTAGGGGAACAGAATATAAAGGATTTAAGAACATGGTAATGAAATTTTAATGATATACCATATGAAATGATGAACATGAAAGGAGGACAAAAATAAGATTTCTCTTATGAAAATTCGGCAGCCTAACGACGTCACTTAAACTTAAAAAAAAGGATTGACGAGATCAAATAGGGTCTATCATAATATGAACATAAAATATAAGAATGATAGATATAGATATCATACCCTAACATAATAAAAATTAAATTTAAAGACTTGACATGAAAGTAGAACTTTGAAAATGAGAAGGGTGAAAGAATCCCTTAAAAATTCGGCAGCCTAACGACGCCACTTAAACATTCTTAAAATGAATTTCTGAGAGTAATAAGGGGTATTTCATCATATGAACATGAAAAGGACAGTATTATGAATATAAAAGAACACCCCCATCAAAAGAACACGGGGAATAAAAGAAATGACATAAACGAGAGTACTTGAAATGAAAGAGAGAGGTAGGATCCCTTACCTTAAAACGTAACTCTTAAAACTCAATGGTTGGGACAATGAAGGCTTGGGGGAACCTTGGGAGGACTTATTGGGAGGTAATGAGACCAGATCTTCGTTGGGGGAGAGTTGGGAGTGAAAAAAAAGGAGGAAAGGGTGGGTATTTATAGGGAAGTTGTGGTGATACTTTAATAATTTCAAGGGACACCTCACAAGTGGTTTTCTCAAAACCATGGGCTCTCCCATGGTATTTCCCATAGAGTTAGGCCACATGGGGCCCCCAATACAATAATGCATCACCTTTGGCCCGCCAACCCTTAATATATATCATGACATCATCATGACACAGTTATGACGTCATTAAACATACCGAAACCCTAAAACCACATTTTTACTATTCATTGAAAATTCATCTTTCTCAGAAAAATCCCAAAATTTCACCTGAACCAAATATCAATGCTCTGATTAAAAATATGAATCCATTTTATAAAAATAATTTTCTAAATATTTTTAATTTAATCTTTAACTAAGCACAGTATTCATCGAAAATTCATTTTTTTAGAAAAATCCCCAAAAATTACCATAACATAATATCGATGCTCTGAGTTCAAAAATAAAGGCCATTTTATAAAAATAATTTTATAATTATTTTTAATTTAATTTTTAATTAAAAAAACACTATTCACCTGAAAAAATCTAATACATGACTGATAATTTATGAAACAGTTATTTACACATTTATTGTATCACATTACTTAATCAAGGTGTCTAAATTATATTAAAACTTTTATTAAGTGAGATTACAAATCCAATTGGTCATATTTTTATTCCGAAGCAAAAAATCACTATTCAAAATTTACTATTCATCAAAAATTATGTTGATCTTATTAAAATTCAAGTTTCATACTGAACATAATTGTAGAAGACCTTTTTTTGAAAATCATTACACATTTTTAATTATTTAAGGTTTACATAAACATTTTTCAAATATCCTTTCTCTAAAATTCAACAAAAATATGTATACTATATTTATCTAGACTTTGAAAATTTATAAACATCAACATAATAAGAAATCAAATTTTTTACATAAAACAAAGGATTACACAAGGCAGTTATTGTCTCCTAACATAGACCCCTATAACCCCAGCATAAAACATAAGTGTACGGTGTGCTAAGGTGAGAAAATATGAGGGCAGATCAGCCAACATTTCACGAGTAGTGATTTCTATAAGCTTGAACTTCTCTCGAAATCGATTCCGTTCTAGCTTCACACGATGAAGTTCGACATGGGTTTGGTCTAAAGAAAAGCCCAGTGGTGCTACCTCCTTCACTAGTTCCGTCAGATGGGATTCAATCGGACCGAGACTACTGGATAAAGCCATCAACTCTTCTTTTTTCATTAACCATTAATATCTCTATTAAATCATTAAGAGTAAATTAATATACTATTCAAAAAGTTTGGGTCATTACACTCGAATAGTAGGATCATTCCCTTTGAAGACAATTTATTAGATATTTCATGGGAGATATCATTTTTGGGTTCTTCGTAGACCAAGCCCAATATGAGATCCTACAACTTAAGCATGAGTGAGACCGTTCATGGGGTATGTTCATGCTCATTGAGATCATAACCCAAACCATGTTCATCGAACATCCCGAAGAATGCCCCGCCATTTCACACCATACTCTTAGGGCATATGCTGATGTAATAATTGGATACGTAAAAGGACCCTAACATTATGATTTTGTGAATTCCTTATTATATAATAATGAAAATAAATTCATTTTTTATTATTACTTTGTAAATGTATTTTAATGCACAAATAATATATTTAGATAATATTCAAATTCAATTAAGAAATATTTTTTTAATAATTAATTAATTTTTAATTAAATAATATTTTAGTAAAATACTATTAATAAATTAATTTTTCTTAAATATAAATGATCAAATAATTTTTATGAATACAATTGAAATTTTTATTAAGGTTTAAAAACTATTTTTGTCAAACCATTTAATTTTCAATAAATGAAAGTTTTAATTATAAAAGTGAAAATTTACATACATAGAAAATTAACTAGATAAAATTAATATTATTTATGGATTTAGTATAGTGAAATTATCTAATTGTTAAATTTTCAAAATTTTCTGATATAGTTGAATTTTTGTGTAAAAATTAAATACTGTATAAATATATAATGTGTTTTACGATATCATAATGTCCCAATAGTGATGTAATAAAAAATGATTAAATTAATAATAATAAAATATATGTTTTACCATTAAAATAATGTGATTTTATATATTTTTTTGATTATTTTTATAATTCCATCATGGACTCTCCAAGACTTATAAAATATTTTAACATTTTAATATGATTTCATTGAGAGTGTAACCCACCTACACATATGAATGCCATAAAATTTAATTTTTTCTACCCTTGGCCTTAAAAAATATTGTTCTCCACTAAACTTTGGCATAAAAAATTAGAAGGGTTGTGGTTTTGAATATTTAATTATATAGATTATAAAACCTATGTTTATGAAATATTAATTAATTACCCTATCATTTTCTATATAATCCTACCTAATATCCCAATTCTCTTCACTCAAAATCCATGTAGATCATCCTTACTCTTCCCTCCTCTCTCTATTATCCTCCAATGGAATCCCAAGATCATAATGAGCATCTCTCAAGCTTCTTCCAGGCCTTTGGTATCACACATCCAAGTAAGGGATTCCTTCCTTTTTTTTCCATGTTTCTTCATGTTGTTATACACTTTTAGATTCAATTAAAAATTTTGGGATATGATTTATGACCTCCCCCATACATCTCTCTTTATGTTTTAATGATGAGATACCTCTTTCACTGTAAATATTTTATTCCATGTACACTTGTTAGTAATCCTAAATTTCGTAAGAGTTATTCAATATATCCTCTTTCTTCAAGTTTTTTATTATTTTAAACCTTATATTTTACAAGTTCTATGTGTTGTTAAATGTATCTATATTACCCCCTTACATTCCCTTTCATGTACATATGACGAGATACCCCTTTCTCTCTTATCAACCATTTTTATGAATATTTATGTCACGTTGTTAGGCTGTCGAAATTGCATTCCAATTTTCCATACTGAAATCATCATGTAGGGAATACCATGCCCATTTATCTATCAAGAGAATGAAACTTTATTCACATATACTTATTGATTATATAATTTCATTTATGTATTCCAAATTTTTTTATCTTGGAATAAATATTGATGTTTAATGAGTCTATGTTATATAATCCATGTGGCACATTTATGCATGAAATGAAATGTTTATAAAGGGTTCTCTTTGATAGCACTAAAATGCATTTGTTGATGTTTAGAATCTTGATACACCAAGTACAATTAGGGTTTAATCATGATAATTCATTTGAAATGAGGGTTTACTAATGCTAATTCATGTGCAATGAGGTGTGCTAAACCATGTGCAAAGATCCTTAGATCGTGCTAATAACTTGCTGTATATTGTTGCCACATTTCCATGTTATGATAATCATGCTATATCATTACTTTAGGTTAATTTTTCAATTGGGATCCATTGAAATTCATATTTCCTTACATGTACTATATTCTTCATGTTATGCCTTGTTTACTCCCATACTGGGGTTTATATCTCACCCTTTTCTTATGTATGTCCTCAAGTTATCCTGTGCAATTCAATGTATGAAGTAATGTTGTGGTCATGTAAAATATGTTTTCAATAAATATGTTGTTTTTTATGTATTATGTTTTCAAGTAATTTTCCCAATTTCCTAATACACTAGACCTCTCTATCATAAGAATTGTCTTAATTGAATGTTTATGTAATGAATCATGTTTAAATATGTAATAAGAAGCAGGGTTGTTAGAGATGGTTTCAAAGGATATGTTTAGTTATTTTTGGGATTAGGATTAGAAAACCCCAGTGAAAACCTGAAGGTTAAGACTATGTATATGAAAAAAATTATAAAGTTTTGTGATTATAGAGTAAGTGTTTTATCATGAAAATACATCCCTGTCTGGATACGAACAATTAGAGGTGTCTCTGGAATAGATGTATGTAGAGGTAAAACCTAAAAACTCTTCTTTGAGCTAGTCTCAAATGGGTACTGGAACACAAAAATAGGTCTTGCAGCACCATTGGATCAACAATCCTAGGGGATATTCTTTGGTAAATTCACAAGACTAGTATGAACTATTATTAAGGGAATAAAAAATGCCCCTAAAAATATATTAGGGTAAGTAGATCCTGTATGACATAGATGGAATCCTATATATTCATATGTTTAGGAAATAAATGTAATTTATATGTTATCCCGTTAATGTAATTATATGACCATTATGTGTTTAATTTTTTAAGATACTCATCCGTATATCTACGTAGAACAAAAAAAAAATGGTGAATGGATGGGTTATTTTCCATAGTTCTATGAATTATTTTATATCTTTAATGTTTAGTAGAACAATTAAAACACCCCAAAAATCATGGATGTAGAGATTTTAGTGAGATTAGAAAATGTAGAATTTATTTTATTACATGAATATAACTCCTCCAACATAATAATTTGTGGATTTAAATTCCCGGCGAACCACCTCATACTTCCACTAGTGGAATTTGATGCAATTCATTGCACGGATTGGATTTCCCTATATAGAGCCATCATAAATTTCAGTGAGAGACAAATCACATTCCATATGGTGGATCGACCCCTGATTCTATACAATTTCAAGGAGTATAAATAAACTCATTTTCCACAATAATCTCAATCATGGACATTACTGGCCTATGAGGACGTGTATCTTACTCAAATGATAGTGTCTAAGGAAGGAAACATCCTGGGAGACATGCCTAATGTGAGGGAATTTGATTATGTGATTCAACAGGAATTTCTAGGTCTTCCTCCTAGAAGAGATGTTGAATTCTTGACTGATCTTATACTTAGGGTGTTTCCATGATCCACGACTCCATATTGAATCAATGTTGTTGAGATTGAGGAGACAAAGAAAAAACTACAATAGAATATGGATGATGTGTTTTATATGTCCAAGTGCTTCACCATGGGGTGAACCAATCTTATTAGTCTGGAAGAAGGATAGGTCAATGTGCCTTTTCGTAGATTATTGTGTTCCACAAAAAATCATGATAATCAAAAAGTATTATCAGCCACGAATTGATGAATTGTTTGATCAACAATGTGGAAAACAGTACATCTCGAAGATGGATATGCGATTTGGATATTTCCAAGTAAGGGTCAAGAAGGAGGATATCCCCAAAGATGCTTTTTGTACAAGTTATGGGAACTATTAATTGATAGTAATGCCTTTTGGACTCACCAATTCTATAGCAATCTTCATGGACTTTATGAATACAGTTTTTAGAGATTACCTAAACAAATTTGTGGTTGTCTTTATAGAATATATTCAAATATTTTCCAAAACCATGGAGGAGCTTGAGGAGAATCTATGAAATTTATTAGATACCTTTAGAAAGGATAATCTCTATGAAAAGTACAACAACTATGAGTTTTGGTTAAAGGAATTCTTATTCTTTGGTCATACAATCACAAGTAATGGGATATCTATGGATCCCTCCAAGAAAAATGAAATTAAGGGACTACCAAGGCTAAAATATGCATGGATATCTGTATATTATTTGGGTTAGCATGATATTATCCCTGATTAGTTAGAATTTTCTCATTATTTTCAAACCCTCTTTCCCGGATAAATTGAAAGGGAGTCATGTTTATTTGGAACGAAGAATGAGAATAGAGCTTTGAGGATTTGAAAATGATGCTTATCAATGCACTCATTCTCACATCACACACAAGTGGAGAACTTTTAATGGTATTTAGTGATTTTTTGAAGAATGACCTTGGTTTTTTGTTATGTAATAATGAAAAATTCATTGCCTATGATTCATGGTAAATGATTGTTCATGAGACGAACTATCCGACACATGATCAGGAGTTGGTGGTAGTAATCTTAGCTTTGAAAATTTGGTGACATTAACTCATTGGAGAGAAGTGTGAAATATATAATGATCACAAAAGCCTCAAGTATATATTCACACAGAAAGAGTTGAATATGTTCCAATAAATATGGTTAGAGTTGATCAAAGACTATGATTGCTCAATCCATTACCACAATGGGAAATAAAACATGGTGGTAGATTCTCTATGTAGGAAGGACCCAACGATTCGATCATTGATGATAATTGAAAAAGATTCAATCTTCTTAGATTTTATGAAGATGGAAATATGAATCATAATGAATGGAATATCATCAATCATTTCACAACTGATTTACACAACCAACTCTTTTGGAAATGTTAAAGGAATCCCAAAAGGATGATGTCCGAAAATAGAAGAGAGTGGAAACTATCAAAAAAGGGAAATCCTTAGAGTTAAATGTTAATGAAGATAGAATTGTGATATTTGTGTCAAGAATATGTGTTACATAAAATCTAGATTTAAATAAATAACTTTTAGATGATTCACATAGTTTGAATTTATCCATTAACATAGGAAACACAAAGATGTATTGAGATCTTTGGGAGAATTATTGGTGGGATAACATGAAGAAGGGGACCGCTGAGTATACATCAATGTGCCTAGTGTTTCATCAAGTGAAGGATGAGAAGCATATGTCAAAGCGTATGATACAAAAATTACCCATACCAACATGGTAACCGAAGAACATTACCATGGAATTCATCACCAGACTACTGAATACATATAAAGGAAACAATTCTATCTATGTTGATGGGGATAGTCTTATAATTATTGCCCACTTCATTGAAATTTTAGAGGTTTTCTCATTATATAAACTAGCATAGATATAAATCAGTGTAGTGGTAAGGCTGAATAGAGTTCCACCATTGATTTTACCCGATCGAGATCGAAGATTTACCTCTATATTATGGAAGAGTCTCCATGATGATCAGAATACTGAGCTGAACATCAGTTCGGCTTATCATCCTCAAACTAATGGAAAATTTGAGCGGACTATTAAAAAAATAAGGACATGTTGATATCATTATAAATGGTCTTCAAAGGAGGATGGTATCAACATCTTTCTCTCGCAGAGTTCTATAACAATAATAGTTTCAACTGAAGCATCCAAATTCCCCCTTATGTATAACTTTATTGGAATAGGTGCAAAACTCCGGCATGTTGGTATGATGTTGGGGAGCAAAAACATCTATGTCCAGAAATGGTGGAGAAAATGAAGACCATTCAGCATCACATTAAAGCTAATTGGAGTAGAAAAAATAGATTTATTGATAATTGTCAAGGATACCTAGAGTTTGATGTTGATACATAGTATTCCGCTACATATCACCGTGGAAGAGAGTTAAAAGATTTGGGAAGAAGGTAATTCTTAGTCGAAGGTACATTGAATCATTTGAGATCCTTTATCGCATTAGAGTTGTGTCTTATCGACTTTCACTCCCACTGAACCTATCTCAAGTACATGATGTATTCCTTGTATCACTCTTAAGGAAGCACATACCTGACCGATCACATGTACTCAATACAAAGTGGTACTATTGGTGAATGAACTATCATACAAAGAGAAGTCAGTGATGATTTTAGATCTTAGAGAAAATGTTCTATAAAATAACACAATTCCCTTATTCCAAATTTTGTGGAGAAACCATGATTTTGAAGAAGTTACATGGGAACGAGAGGAAGTGATGAATCAAAGTTACCCTCATTTGTTTTATTGTGGGAAAATAAAATTTCGAGGGTGAAATTTCTTAAGGGGGGATGTTGTAACAATTAGATCTTTTATGAATAGAATTCTATTTCTATTAATGTCATATGGATATAGAAAAAATATTAATTTTTTTATTGGGATTTAAAAACTAATATGTATCATTACCATTGACAATATAGTCATTGAACAATGATAACAAGACTAGTATAAATATAGAGTTTTAAAAACACCTTTTGACACTGACAAAGGAACTGGTGGCCTCGACTAGTAGAATCATTCCCTTTAAATCCCATTTATCAGATCTTTTGAGGGATATTACATTTTTGGTCTTTTCTATAGACCAATACATAGATGAGATCCAACATCTTAAGCATCAGAAAAACCATTTACGGGAGAATTTCAATCTCAACGAGATCACGGACCAAACCGTGTTCACCGAACGGCCCCAAGAAAGCCCCACCATTACACACCATACACTTAGGGAATATGCTGGTGTAATAAAGGGATATATAACAAGACCATATCATTATGATTATGTGAATTATTTATTTATATAATAAATAATATACATTTGTTTCATTATTGTTACATTGTAAATGGGTTTTGAAGAACAAATAGTGTATTTAGTTAATATTCAAATTCAATTAATAAATCTATTTTGATGAATTAATGGATTTTTTTATTTAAATAATACATTATTAAAATACTATTAGTAAATTAATTTTTATTAAATATAAATGATCATATATTTTTTATGAATATAATTTTAATTTTTATTAAGGTTTAAAAACTATTTTTGTCAAACCTGTGATTTTTTTAATAAATATAGTTTTTCATTTTAAAAGTGAATATTCAAATATTTATAAAACAATTTATATAAAATGTATATTATTTTTTGATTCAGGACATCGAAATTATCTAACAGTGTATTTTTTATAATTTTTTATGACAATCTAATTTTTGGGTAATAATTAAATATCGTATAAATATATAATGTGATTTATGACAGAATAATGGCCCAAGAGTGATGTAATAAAATAATATAAAATGGATATTCATGAAATATATTTTTTATCATTAAAATAATGGGATTTTATATTTGTATGATTAATTTTATAATTCCTTAGTAGAACCTCTAAGACATATAAAATATTTTAACATTTTAAATTGATTTCCTTGAGAGTGTGACTCTCCCCGACATACAAAAGCCTAATATTTTAATATGTTCGGCTCTTGGACATATAGAATAATTTTTTACACTCAAATTTGAAAAAATCCATGGGAAAAATCCATGGGATGTTTTTTGGTTTGAAATATTAAATTATATAGATTCCAAAAAATAAGTCTGGGAAATATTAAAGAATTTCCCTCTCATTTTCTGTACAAACCCACCCAACATCCCACTTTACTTCACTTAAAATAGTTATAAAATGTACATAATCTTCCCACCTTTTTCTATAGTCCTCACAAGGTACCCCAAGCTCCTACGAAACCTCTCTTAATCATCTACAAAACCTTTGGGATTACCCATCCAAGTAAGGGATTCCTTCCATTCTCTTTTTTTGTCCTAGTTAATTTATGTTGTTATACCCTTTTACATTAAATTAAAAAAAATTGGGTATGATTTATCACCCCCCCCCATAATTCCATAATTATGTTTTAATGATGATATAACTCTTCCTCTCTCATGAATTCTTCCCATGTACACACGTTATGACTCTATGATTTCGTAAGAGTTATTCCAATTCTCCATATTCTTTAAGTTTCATTATTATGATAAAACTTATATTTCCAAGTTATATGTGTTGGTAAATGTATCTATACGACCCCCTTACTGTCCATTTCATGTAAATATGATGATATTCCCCTTTTCCTCTCTGATCAACCATCTTTATTGATTTTTATGTCACATCGTTAGGCTACAAAAATTGCACAAGAATTTTCTCTGTCAATATCATCATGTAGTGAATTCTATGCCCATTTATCTATCAAGTGTATTCACATTTAAGCACATATACTTATAGATTATACAATTTCATTTCTGTATTCCACATTCCTTTATCATGGAATAAATTATTATGTTGAATGATTCCATGTTATATGATCCATGTGACATAATTATCAGTGAAATGATATTTTTATAAAGGGTGTGCCCTAATGGAACTCCAATGCATTGAGTAATGTTTATTATCATGATACACCTTGTATGAAGAGGGTTTAATAATTTTAATTCATGTGAAATGAGGTTTTAATCATTCTTATTCATGTGAAATTAGGGTTTAGTCATGCTAATCCATGTGCAATGAGCCTTAGCTCATGATAATATCGTGTTGTATATTATTGCCATTTTCCATGTTCTAATAATCATTCTATATCAAGCCTTTAGGTTCATATTTCACTTTTTCTCCATTTATATTCATATTTCCTAACATGTAATATATTGTTAAGGCTATACATTTTTTACTCCCTTAATAGGAATTATAGGTCACCCTTTTCTTATGTTTGTCCTTAGGTTATCCCACGCAATGCTAAGTTTGAAGGAATATTGTTGTATTGTAAAAGATGTAATCAATAAAGATGTTGTATTTTATTTCTTAAATTTAAATGTAATGTTCCAAATTTCACAAGACGCTAGACCACTCGATCCTCAGAGTTGTCTTAAATGCATGTTTTTGTAATAAATAATGTTTAAATATATAATAAAGAGCAGGTTTGTAAGAATTTGCATATCTAAAAAGTGGAATTCTAATAGATGGGTCAATTCTCACCAACTCATCCTATGGAGATTAAAACATGATAATATTATGAAAATAATTATCAATGTCTTATATTCCCATAAAACATATATCATAAATAATCTTTATCATATTAATTATATTATACCATAACATAGAACAAATATTTATGAATATTTTCATAGAATTTAAAGGATATCATCATAGAAGAGAAATGTTATGATATTTCAATGTGGCCAAAGATCTAGGTAATTTATGATTTTAAGGATACATATAAGAACACTAATCATGTGATATGATTTTTATTAATACTTAATAACATGAATATGATTTTAATTAAATGGAAAATCTAGTTGGCTCTAGGGAACAAAAATCAAGGGTTATCCATGTAGTAGTACATGAAAATAGATTTATTTAGATCCTAATGAACCTAGGACATTAACTTAATGTTGTTATCATGGTAAAATATATATGTTACCCAGTTACCTCTATAATGTATCATGTGTTGAAATTTAAAACATGCTGCATAGATAAAGGACATGAATAGTGATTTATATTCATGTTGGAATTAAATCTCAATGGAAAACTAGTATTATTCTATTATTGGGACAGGTAGATAAGAATTGATGAAAACATTAATATAGAACATATGAAAAATGAGTTTGAGAAATGAAATGAAATAAAGAGATGGAATTTAGATATTAATTTTATTATAATCTATGTTTTTATAATTTTTTGTCTTAATCATTTTCAGAAAAATTTACTTGTAGTGTATCTAAATGTTCATATATGGGAAATTTATTCTTCCATGACAATGGAGGTCCCTCTAATAGAAATGTAGGGACTTAAAAAAATGTGACCATATTGTTCCATTTGTAATATAATGTAGAAATGATATAGGTCCTATCATCTTTTTATATTAAAAGATATGATTTTATAAATGTATTGATTAATATATTGATGTGTAATGTCAATGTTGAGTTATATATGCCTAATGTATCATTTAATTAAAAAGATATAGAAGATATAAATATTCAAGGGCAATCATTCATTCATTCCAATATGGTAAGGATAATTTTTAAAGTCTATAGTGAATTTATATGGATGTTTTATGGGTTGTTTCATTAGAATTTAGAAGGATGATATTTTTTGGGGTTTCCCTTCAAATATAAATATTTCATGGTGAGTTTTATATAATACAAATTTTAAAATGAAAAATATATTTATTTATCCATATACATTTCTTCTAAGAGAATTTTAAAATGTTTTATTCACATCTACTGGATTATATAGATATGTGAGAAATGATTCTATAGTTATTTTAATTAATGTTAATTAAATTTGTTTTACAAAAAATTAACCCAGGAAAATTCAATTTATGTTGTTTACAAGGGTTACAATTTTTTACAATTTCAAAACAACAAATCGAAGTTGAATTAAATGAAAATAGATTATAAATACCATCTAAAATGTGTCAAGGATATATGTTATTATCTTCATGGACTATTTCTAATTCTAAATGATAAACATGTGATCCTAAAATTTTCATCTTACAGATATGCATATTCTGATTCAAAATTATTCTTTTTTTACATGTATATACATTAACAGTTTATTTTTGCACTGTTTAGGATTACTGATACTCATTATATTTTTATAAAATTGATAAATAATTCCTTTAATAAAAACATTAACTCCATTTAAACATTAATTATAGATTATATTTTTATTTATTCAATATTAGAGTTAGATTATTGAATTCATTTGAACACAATTTTGGAGATATTGTAGGTACATATATTATATGTGATGCTTCCAAATTGTAAATTTTTAATATGGGAGGTGGCTTTCCTATGATATATAATTACTAAATAATAATGTCTTGGTTTTATATGATATTGTTTATGCAGTGATGTCTTAAAAGTAGGAAAGGATTTTTTTTGAGATCTGGATCATCTTAATATGTGAAAAGTACTAACAAAATGTTAATAAATTATTTCGTCTATTAACATATTTGATCAGTGTGTTGAATATGAATTGATTAATTCATGAATGGTTAAGAGGTTCATTGATTCTTTCAATGAGGTGAATAAGTGGATTGCATCTATTATGATCTGGTTATTACCTGAGTGTAGTAATGGAATTTCAATGCACTGTGATGTATCTAGAACAAAAATGAATTTTTTTAATGTAATAAGGTATTGTGGTGGTGTATAGAAAAATATAGTTTTAGAAATTTAAGAATAATTTTTTACACAAGATCTTTATTTTGATATGAATTCATTTTCCTTGATAACTTAAATAAATTCATATTACGGTGAAATATTCACGGTGTATTAATGTTATATGAATATGAGGTGTATTAGCCCCTGCAATGATTTAAACATGAGGTGAAAGAGGTGGGTGGAGTATATTTGGTATTTTGAAATCATTTTATCCAACGCATTTGGTTAAGGAAATATTATTTAATAAAACCTAGTGTTAAAAAACTAAAGTTATGACATAATGAAATGATTTGTGGAAGCTAATAAGCTATATTAAATGTTTACTTAAGAAAAATATTAGAGAGGGAAGTATATATTTTTACATTTTATTGATGTAACCTCATATCATATGGAACATATAAAAGGGGGAACAATGATCAATGATGAATGTGATAAAATTAGTTAGTCCTTATAGTGTGTAGAATATTTAAGGGTGGTTGATATCATCTAAACCAACTAAATACTTCAGATATAGATTGGTGGATCCCCAATGTCTAATGAACGATGTTATGGGTGCATTCCATATCCCTAATTTTTCAATTCATATTTTCATGTTGATGATATGTCACAAATTATGATAGATATTATTTTTTGGCCCTGAACATGATTATTCATTAACATGTGGGACGTTTGTAGATTTTTCCAATTGAATAGTGGAAATAGGATTAAATTTATGGTGATTTTATAATCACATTACAAAAATTTCTATAAAATCATGATGAAATATGGTTGAATTTATTGACCCATAATTTCATCCCATTTAATTCATATTTTGGATATAATCATGGGGGAGGAAATGGGTATCAATTATGTAGATAAGTTAGTTAGGATTCATGGACATAATTTATCTATCATGTTACTAAGACATAATTAATTTTTAATATTATTTTAGAGAGTGTCGAATCAAATGATTTCTACTAAACTTAATACTGTTATATCATATCACCCTAGATAGACGACCCGAAATAATGGAAAATATATACTTTATAGGACATGATTCATGTTTGTATAATAAATTATTGTATATCAAGGGATTATTATGAATTTTTGATGGTCTTTATCCACAAAAATATGAGTAGTGGATCATTTCATATATATATTTTTGTTTAGATTTTTATAGGACCATTTTGATCACTATTATATAGAACCAGTTGGATAAAAAGTCAATGGACCATATTTATTTAATATAAATATATTTTTAATCACTTAAACTCTATCTAGGAATTATGATAATAATTATAAATGATCATTGGATCTCATAGTTGTGTATTGAGTTATCTTATGAGTATTGTATTGGTTGTGAGTCTAACAAATTTTCTGAAAGGATTGACAGTAACCTTATATGTTCTTCAATCCATGATAATGGAATAAGTTGGTGAACTGTATTACTATTTTAATTTCCTAGAAAATTTAAAACAGTAAGTGGAACATGATTTATGTTTCTCATTTAAAAAATAACCAAAAAAAGATCCTTCTCATCTATTTAAATTTGATTATGTGGATTTAGAATCAAATATAAGCTTTATTGAAATGCTAGTGTTATTTTATGCTAGTAAAAATATGACCATGAAAGGATTAATTATTCCTTTGGTAGGAAAGTTGTGGTATCATAAATAAATTGTTGTTGAAAGATATTTGGGACAGTATTAAATAAAACATGAATTAAAATATTTGATTATGGTCATTTATTCCCAATTAATGTTTAGTACAAATAAAATAGATTTTATAGATGATTATAACAGCCTAGGGTTTTCATGTAAGATCGTATTTGTGTTTGGGTTGATTGTGGGTCCATGATATTTGTTTTTGGAGGCCCAATGAGTGATTAATGGTTTATTCTCATAGTAATGGATATCATACATGATTAAAATTTATAACTTCATTTTGAGGAAAACAAGGGCACTAATGTTTTTCATAGTTCCATCATCTATTCATTAGAAACATGCATTATTTGGTTGTTGGTATATGTATCTTTATAAACTTATGTGTAGTATTAGGGGTCAGGCAATGTAACTACATTATATGGTTTTGTATTCATGATTTAACAATTAATATACTTATTTTTTTGAAGAATGATAATAAATTATATAACTATACTTCACGAAATCATATGTTGTTGTGAGAGTGAAATTGGTCTTTTCATTACTGTGTAATCTTGTGGCCTGGTCATGATTTGATAATACGGACATTAAATTGATGAAATAATCTCACAGATCATGTTTGTTCACTATAAATTATTCCTATCTACAAATGTCTGTTTTTAGTTTTTGTGGTTTTTTATATAGTTGTATTAAAAATTTTGTGGTAGGATTGTACATTGGAAACATGAATGGATGAATTATGATAAAATGTATATGCATACTTTTTCTAAATGGTTTCTTATCATAAGTAGTGTAGTTATATTGATGAAAAATTAAAATCACATCATCTGTTTAAAAGATGATAGTTTCTTACTATCTATATCTTAAAGTGATATCAAATAAAAAGGAAAGGTATCCAACCATGTAAAATTAATTCATATATATTTAATGGTGGGGCCATCTGCCACACTATTCACGTCATGTTAATAATTTGTGATGATGTAATTAATGCATTAGAGAAAGATCACAAATTCCATCCATCGAACTCCGAGCCTCCATAATAGAGGAACCATACAATTTATAATGTACTGAAACATAGTAGTGGAGTTACCCTCCAACAAAAGATTATTTCATCCTTTAGATTTATCGAGGGGTACAATTTTGGTGATTCAAATAAATTAGTATTAATTATATGATACATTGACACATGATCCATAAAATAATACAATAGTAAATTGAAAATGTTGTTTGCATAGTTTTCACATTATTTTCAATATAGTGCATCTAAAATAATCAATTTATGGTTATTTAAATAGTGGGAAATTGCAAAGATAACACAAAGTTTACCCAACTATATGGTAGATAATACATTTTTTTCTTCCTTAGATATTGGGATCCCAATTATTGGAACATAGTTAATGATGCACGTTTTTAATACTAATGAATGATGATAATGAAATTGATGATGATATATTTGTGGGATTTTACTGCTTACATGATTAATTGGTATTGTGTTAACCTTATTACAGGGTAGAACTAGTGGTGGGTTTTCATTTAATGAAAACACAAATGATGAATGGGTAATAATATTTTATGAAATTTTAATCAAAAATGGATAGTGGCTCATATATATGATTCTTATGATGGTGTCTCCCTACGATACCTATTATGTTGTAATAGGTATGTTGCTTAGTTGGCAGGTTCTCCTATGGTTTAGTTGATAATGTATTCTTTTAATGGGCTTATGATTTTCATAAATGGAAAATTTATTTTGGTGATATTATATTTTGAGGATTGGTATATCCCCTAGAAATTATTATCATTGGCTAGAGACAAATGGAACTAGAAAAACTAGTTACGATCGATCTTGGGTGTCTTTGTAGAACTCGTGGATTTATAATGTATTCTATTTATTTATTATTTTCTCATCTATTATATTTCTTTAACTTGTTATTCTGATTTAATAACATGTGATACATTTATTCACATCTATTATAGATTCATACCAAATCATAATCATACCCAAATAGGACCACCATTGGTTCCTAAGAAGACATCATGTAATTTAGATAGGATAAGGTGATATCAATGAATACTGATACATGATTTTTATAGCTTGGGTAGAGCATGTGATATTTGAACTGATCTAGGAATTATGAACATCTTATAGAGTCTTCATTATTTTTAAATTTCATCTTTTGGGATAAAGTGGTATATGATCTATCCATATTGGTTTAGTTGTATGTATTCCATGCCTAAAAATTATATTACCCTCATTTAAAAAAAAATGAGGTTGATGCAACATTATTAGTGGTCATATTTTTCTATGATTCATTATAGGTTTGATATAAATTATTTATATTGATTCAAATTTTAGTTTTACTCTAATGATAGTTTATAATGTAATGATCCATACTAGGATGACCCTACAAATCACTCAACCATTCCCACTACATGTCTCCAAAGGAATTCTAGATACCCAAGAGATAGAAACTTGTTCCTATGAGTCTATAGAAACACCATAGGAATGATTTCACATTAAAATATGATTTAGCATAAATCAAATATTTTTATAAAAGTAAAACATAAATAGCACAGATTTTTAATAACAATACAAAAAAAGAAGAATAGTAAAAAATATATTAATAAAAAAAAGAGTCATAATAATAATAAAATGAACCATTTTATATTAACATCAATCATGAAACCCATAAAATGAAAACGACATGTTGTAATAATGAAAATAAATTATTGATCATTATATAGTCATATTCAAAAAAACAAATATAAATAAAATTAAAATATTACATGAGAAAAACATTCAATGTACAACAATGGATCCCATGGTTCCTCTCTAAATACCAACCCACCATCATTGGAATAATTGGATTCTGACCAATCATAAAAAAAACCTAGAACATTTACAAGGCCTAAGATATGTATACACAAATTAATGAGAGTGCATGCTGGGTGTGATCCAACTATCCTTATTGTATTACACTAAGGAGACTACGTAATTACATTAAATAAACATGCCATGAATACTATTTTTAAATTAAAAAATAAAATAATGTTTCCAATATTATAGTCCATAACAAAATTAAATGATAATTCATATTTCAATAGCTAAAATAATTTAATCATTGTGATTTTAAACCAAATTAATGGATTAATGAACCAGAACAATGCCCTTTTCCTTTCTATAAATTTATCCAAAACACTAAAAACTGAAAAAAAAAATATCCTAACAAAATTAACTACTTAGATTCTCGTAAAAAATATTTTCAAACTATACATTATGGATATTTAAATGGAATATTGCCATAGAAATAAAATATCACAATCAATATAATAACATAAGATAAATATTAAAAATAATATTAATAATAGTATAAAGGCTCCACTAATCATGAAAGAAGAAGAAATTTAAATTAATTAAGGAATTGAAATCCACTATATAGAAAATCCAATAAAACACATGTCTCATGGTCTAAAAACCTATGTACTAAAGTAAAAAATCCTAGATCTAGTGATAAGTTCTATAAAAACACAATAATAAATTTTCCATCCTTGTATACCCATTGAGATAGTCTATGACTATTTAACTCTCATGATCATAATGCAACTCTTAGAAGATAACATGTCTTCAAACTTCTATTAGAAATAACCTATAGACAGGGAATAATAGAAAAAATGGATTTTCACTGATATAAGTATCACTATAGATCCCTATTATTCCCATGACCAAACAATCAATAAAATGAAGAATCAAGGGAGATAATTACATAAATGTTTACAATTAATTTCCAACACCATGCCTCTAATACAATCACAATATGTATCCACTTTGTAGACCATATATCAATCACATAAATAAAACTACACATATATTCAAGACATATATTGTAAAATAATTAATTTATCAAGATAAAAAATTGTTTATTGTGAACTTTCCTTAATCCATTTACTAAACACTAAATCAGAATGCTATTTTATTTTCCTCTTATATTAAAATGTCAACATTTCAATAAAATCCATAGTATAAGATCATATACACCATATTTAAAAAATAAATGTCCTTAGAAAATACCAAAATAATTACCACAACCAACATTTTCATCAAAATCATTCTATAGGGTATCAAGCACAGTAATCAATGTTCTAGGAACATAAAACCATTTAATTTTAAATCATAACATAAAATTATATTTTTATAATCATTATTCAAATTTTCAATTTCATAGAAATACATTAAATATCTTACCAAAACATTATATCAAGCTATACATTAGTGGAATAAAAATCAATAAAATTAATGAATCTGATGATTATAAAATTCAAATAAATGTAGATAATGAACTACCATAATATGAATGAAAATAAAAATTAATTTGTTTACCTACAAGGAGGATTAAAAAATTGGAAAGAACGAACCCTCTCAAATAACAAAATTATAAAACCCCTATGTTACGACTAATCTGAACCACAACCATAACATGTAAACTGAATTAGGGTTTTGAGTTGAATATAAAACCAAGGAAAATGGAATAGATATAGGAGAAGAATACAAGGGAGTAAAATTTGGAGTAATCACCATTATAATGAAATTAAATTCCTCAAGAGTGGTAAGATTCAAAGGTGATGAATGGTGGATATCTCCCTGTGGATCTAAGGATCTAATTAAACACATGATAAGGAAGACATTTAGAATTGGGGTACATTTATAGTGTTAAATATTAGACACTTCATAGTTTAATTAAATCTTGAAAGGCCACATTGTTTGAAGGAACATGTTTCAAAACTATTCACCAACATTATATATCGAACCCTCTATGGTACAACATGATACATGGTTTAATCAGATTTTTTCTGCTAACTGCATGAAAGACATGTCCCAATACCCTTATGCACACTTCTATATAAGGGTATGATGTAATATATTCCCTTGGATTTTAAACTAACTAGAAATTCATACAAAAACAATTCATGAACATTAAAAAATAAACAGCAGATATCTCTATGTAAGGGTACCTTCATTTTATTAGAAAAAACATTCCTTCTATCTTATTAATAGATATTAATCCTACATAAGGATAATCTTCATGGTATTCAAAATAATGTAGTGAATGTGCATATACTTTTCCCAGTAGAAATCATCATAAAATTGTAAAAATTTAATCCCGAAAAATATAAAGAATAAAATTTCCAAAAATAATATTGCACTGATAGAATAAGAGTAACACAAGGTTATATAAAACCACACAATAAAACTTTCTTCACATTAAGAGACCTTATTATAAAATATGTGTCCCCAATACATGGTAAATTCAATAATCAAGGGTGAAATCTCTAAACTTGATCAAAAATCACAATACAATCCATTATATTTTCTAAAGACTATAAATTCAATATTAAAAAAAATACAATATTAAAAAAACCATAATCTCCAAACACACAAAAACAACAATTATCTAAATTTTAATCTCTAAAGGGATGGTGACCAATTTGGGTCTCCCCACAATTTAGTATTTCCTTATGATATTTTAACAAAGAGATACACTCATAAGAGGAAAATCCTTGTAAACATAACCTCATCAACCAAAAACAACATGACATTCCATTTATCATCCATGAGATACACAAAATATGAAACCCAAGATCATTTGACTAGGAAATGAAATTTATATCCCGAAGACTACAGGAGGATCTATCAACACCATCCTGACAAAAATTGGAAAGGAAAGCCTCTAGAACCAATCTACTATAACAATAACATGGAAACATGTCATGGGACAACACCCCACATGGGGAAACTAGTAAGTCAAATGTAGGTAATTTATTTATAAAAACTATTACAAAACAACCAGCCATAAGTGAACACTGAAAGAACATCATTCCCTTTATTTCATGAGCACAAGACCAAATGGAAAACATGTCCAACCAATAAATAATCTCACCACAACCAAGTAAACATATTTCTATGTGATATGAACATAATCATTGACCATAATAAAAAACATATTTTCCTTCAAAACATATATTTAACCCACTATGAAAATAATATCCTCAAATAAATAGCATCTCATATGAAATGATTTAGAAAACTACAATGAAAAAACCGAACTAAAGTTGACAAAAATTTACTGAGGTAATGATCACAACCAATTAATGATCCTTAAATGAATAAAATCCTGACATGTACATGAAAATAACTAAAGAAAAAATTCATGCCAAATCCTCATAAACCTCATGAAAACTAAATGCATAAAAATTAAAAACAATAAAATTAACAATTATTCAAACAAAATTAGAGTACATTCTTCTTATAATAACCTATCTTACCCAACCTATAAAGGTGAATTGAGACTCAACAATGATGGTAAATATATAAAACTAGAGAATCTAATGAATACACAAATCAATTATGATTAATAGTGGACATTATAGTGGACATAATCCACTCAAAATAAGGATTGTTTTCACCCTTATAATCACCATAAGGACTTGACCCTTATTTTTTTGTAATGACCATTTGAAGAGGTATACATTAAAAAACACAACACATGAACCCATTAAGGACATGAATAATAAATAAAACAAATTAATCAATTTACTAGATGAGATAAAATATCCCAAAATATACCTATCAAAATAGAACAAATTTATCATACATAAATAAACTTATTTTACCTATAATATATTATCCATTCCATAGTGAAATTTTAAACTATTTATCACCAATTTATTCCACCAAAAAATCATCACACACATGTTGAAAAAAATTAACCATGATAAAATATACCAATATACATTAAAATTTATATAATAGAACATCGCAATTATTTTTAAATTGAAATTATTTTATGATTAAGAGTGATTTTTTAATTCCAATCATCTTAATAGTTTTTTTAAATATAATTAAAAGCACAAAATTATTTTTTAATCATTTTCACAAAATCAAAATTTTTTATAAAACATTTCCAAAGGGCCATAAAAATCAGTCTCTTTATCCAAAACATAATAAGTAATATATAAAATATTTTAAATCAACCAATAAATAGTTTTAGAGACCAAAATTATACACAATTCTTCCTTTTATTATAAAATCACTTAAATCACGAAATACATAATAATCATTAGAATAAATAACAACGTGAATAAAAAGTATTTACCTAAAAACATAAAAATACAATCATTACCCTCTTCATTTCATTTCCAACAATTGGAAACCAAATTATGGTGAAAAAATTAATTTGATACCAAAATATAAGATTTAAAAGTTTTGTAGTACTATGTTTTGTTAGACATGATATTTTTGAAGTTATTCACAAACCATGTGATATAAAATGAGATGTATAAAAAAATATCCACAAGTTATGTGTGGTTTGAATGACTACTATTCTAACCATACAACCCCTGGTCATTAGATAATTTAAATAAAAAAATAATCACGACTCCCAGTATCATGTACAAAGCTCATCAGTTTTTAAAATATAATCATTTCATATCTAAATAAATGAAATATCAACAATAAAATACTAATAAAATAATAGATCCAGACTATCTATGGTAACATGATTATGAAAATAAGAAAGAGCCAACAAGATCCTTCTGCACACCTACCTCTCAATTTAAAAAATTGTTATTGCAAAAAACTAGTTTGGGTACCCTAGTAAACTATTAATTAATCCAATCCTAACATAACATGAATGGAATTCTTGACCCCAAGGTTTAGTGACTATTACCTTGCATCGAACAACAGTCAAGTGAGAATTATTTTTTCCATATGAATGTGGGAAAAAAAGATAAAAGTCACTATGCATATCAAAATAAAACTCTAATTGGATTAAATTACTATAATAAAACAAGGAATAAATTCCAAAAACTAAATACCATGTACGAAAACAATAAAAGAACCCCAAGGTCCCTAAGGACACTAAAAAACATGTCTAAAGCTCAACAACTCGATCCAACTCCAAGAGATCCATTCCCTTTGCTCGAGCATAGTGGATGAAATTCTACAAACACCCAATGTAAAATGTAGGGTGTGAGCCTAATCTCAGTGCGACACCACAAAATATTCCATAATAGATTCCAACAATATATTATCCAATGAAAGGATTTAAAATTTCAAAATAAATAGGTTTTGAAATTGAAAATAATATTTAATCAAAACTGATAACCATTTTAAAAATAATGGAAATATAATTTTAAAGCACATGATTTACTTTACAAGAATTGGAAAATTTCCAAAAAATTTGCTAAAGAAAAATATTTTATATAAAATATTTTATATGAATTCAATTGGCATGAATATAAGTCCAAAAAAACATTGGAATAAATTTATATCTATAATATTAATAAACATGGGAGAAAAATGGTCATCTTACAAAAGTTATGATATAATTGACCAGCTATCAAATTCTTCCCTCTCTAAGAGAACACAATAAAATGAGTATACTCATGTCGCCCTCGACACTTTCTAGAGGTGAATCTTCACAATACCATTAGGGATTTGACCCACTACTTGTATGTTTTATAATGTTTTCATATCGTAGAGTGTCTCCAAATAACTCACTAACTATATAAGGATTTCATTATCACTTACATGATGGGAATACTATTTTATGATTGCTTAAAATTTGATAAATCCCATTATTCCATTTCAAAAAATCCAATTTCTTTCAATTTAAAACCAAAACATGTTTTATTTATCACATACCACTTTCACAAGATAAAACCATTATATTTTTATGAAGTCATTTTATGCCATTTCTATGAGTTTTAAATCCATTAAAAACCAATTACATGCTTTTCACACTTTATTTCCAAAATTAAGTTCAACAATTAAATTGAAAACATTTCCATCAAATCAACAATTTAAATTCAACAACCTAAATAAGAAAATTTCCACAAAGCCACCCCAATTCAATGGAATTGGGGTTTTTCCAAATTTACATTCCAAATGCATTTCAAAACTCTTAATTAAATGGAATTTGGTTTTATCATATAAATTTAAATAAAGTTTAATAAATTGAATTTAAATCAACAATTTAAAAAAACCAAACAATTCATAGTTAATCAATTTTCCAATTGGAACAAAAAGACTTACCTATTTCCCTAAAGAAATAAAATATAAAAGACACCCATCAATAAAACTGATGGTGTAGAAACCTGGAAACACAACCAAGAAGAAGGACCCCACAATATAGAACATATATCCTTCAATCCTTAGATGATCCATTGAAAACCCAAGGGGGGAGAATGAGAGAAACATGAAGGATTATGGAGAGCGCTTACCTGATAATCTCACCACAAGTGAAGGTATGATCCAAAGCCATTAGGATCAATATGAAAGGAGAGGAGACTCTAAAAATCACCTAGGAAAGGTATATTTTTTAGTGAAATGAAAATCTGAATAAAGAAACAATGAAAAATAGCTGCACATAGGAGATAATCTTGGGTGTGTTTTGGAATACAATGTGTAGCCAATGGCCATGATGTGTAGTCCATTCTTGTTAAGTTTCACCAAAAAACTCATCACCTTAGTTTAAAAATCTATCATTTTCACCCTACACACCGTGTACCCAGCAGTCAAAACGTCTACCAGTTCAAAGCGTCTTCTCTCCTTCCACAACATGATTCTAGCAACCCATACACGACGTGTCCCTTAGCCACATGATGTGGACCTACTCCACATCCCAATCTAGGTAACTATATGTTTCAACCACACAAACATAAGAAAATTCTACCCCTAGAAATAATATGGAGAAGCTTCCCTACCAAAGTGATTGTTCCATAGCTCTCTCATTTGTTACTCATGTTCCTGTGTCCCTTGAATATCATCACCATAATTCCATAGCACATGAACCAATGGTATGTTCCTCCCATGATGTACCTATGTCTCAGAAACAACTTTTTTAACAGGTTACTCGGTCAAAGATAAATCATGCTAGATCTAATGATCACTCCAACATAAAAAGTGAGACGAATCAAATTGGTATATTCACAATTTCGATACGTGGAACACATTATGTATCAATATCAGCTACGGTGGAAGTTCCATACTGTATGAAACCTTCAAAACCCAACAAAAAACCTCAAATAGTCCTACAAAGAGAGGAGAAGGATTCTCATATCTCTCAATCCGTCGATTACCCAACCCAAGTGAATCCTTTTTAGAACATATGATCACAAACTGAAAACTCAGAAGTTCTATAGTGTCGATCAACATAATACTTATATCAGCCTTGTACTTCCAAAATAATATGATGAGTTTTATGAATTGTTGATGTCATCTCTTGTACCATGCTTGGTCGAACTAAAAATCCTTCACTAAACTCAAACCAACATAATTCATATTTACAAGGCATATCATAAAAAGCCTTGAAAGGTGCAATCCTGATCACAGAATGTTAATTGTTGTTATTAGAGAACTCAAATAGCCCCAAGTGATCACCCCAAGCCCCAAAACATTCATGAACACATGCACGTAACATATCCTCAAGAATTTTATAGATCATTTATTCTGGCCAACTAGCTGCAGATAGTAGGCTGTGCTCAAAAAAACAAGATATCCCAGTTCCTATTAAAGTCCTCACCAAATGTGAGTATTGAATTGATGATCCCTATCAGAGACTATACCTGATGGAACTCTATGAAAAATGAACTATATATTTCATATAGATATTCCCCAACTTCTCAACTCTTATCGTATCATGAAAGGGAATAATGTGATCTGGATTGGCCAACTTGTCAATCAAAACCCATATCGAAATCTTCTTAATCTGGGTACAAGGAAACCCAACTACAATTTCCATAAAGATATCATCCCACTTCCATATAGGTAATGGATGTTGTTGAAGAAAACTTGTATGTTTCCATTGCTTATCTTTCACCTGTTATCACAAATAGCAATGAGAGAAAAAATTAGTAATTTCTCATCTCATACCTGGACAACAGAACATCTTCCTCATGTCATAAAACATCTTAGTGGTTCCGGGGTGCACAACCCAGTGAGAATTATGGCAATCCGGCATCACTACCGTCATTATAACCAATGGAAAAACAGAACGGTTCTGATATCATAGAACAACCACTTGGATAAAGACCACTTGTAAAATCTCTCCTCACCATAATGAGATTCTTTAATTCTATAGAACTCATTATCAAATCAACATAACGCAGGTCAATTATACATTATCGCCTTCCTCCTGAACTCCAATATGAAACTGTGCAATGGGAGCCATAAAATTACATACTTCCAATGATTATTTCAATACGTTGGTTGAATGTTTCTTTTTCAAAGAATTAGAAACTACATTCCCATTACCTGGGGAATAGGAACTGTCAAAGTTGAAAGATTGCTAGTACTCCACCCAATGGCTCATGAAAATATGCAAATCTCTTTGAGAGAAGATATAAATCCTGTTTTTGTAGTAATAAAACAGGGTATGCATTTCTATATAAAGGTAATGCCATAAAATCTTAAGCGCATGTATCACAACTGTATGTTCCAGGTTGAGGGTAAGATAATTTTTCTCACATGGCCTAATCTAACGAGATTATTATGCTACAACATGATCACCCAACATAAGAATGCAACCCAATCCTGAACCGGATGCATCATAGAAGACCACATTGTCCTACATATCTTTCGGAAGAGTTAACAGTAATATAGTATTTAGTAGATATGTAAGCTCAGCAAAAGAACTCTAACATTTAACATTCCAAGAAAAATTCACCCCCTTCTGAGTTAGAGTGGTCATTAGAGATGCCGACATTGTGAAGTCCTTCACGAACCTGCAGTAATATCTGGCTAACCACATGATGATATGGATCTCAAAGACATTTAATGATTATTCCCAGGTCATAATTTCCTTCAACTTCTCTATATCAACTGATACAACTTGTTCAGACACCACATGTCTGATGAATGTCACATCTCAAATCCAGAAATCACTATTTGAAAGAATGACACAATGGTGGTGAATTCTTAGTAGATACCGAACTATTTTTAGACGTTGTAGATGTTCCTCTTTAAACTCAGGGGAAACAAGAATATCATCCACAAAGACTACCACAATTTTATTCAAATGATCATGGAAAATCATGTTCATTAAAAAAAGAAAAACAATAAGAGCATTTGTTATTCCAAAGGGCATAACAAGGTACTCGAAGTACCCGAACCTTCTATGAAATGTGGTTTTCGGAATTTTAGAGTCTTTTATCCTTAACTGATGGAAACCTTTTCAATGGATGATATTCGATAACCAATTAGACCATTTCATATGATCCAAAAGATAATAAACACGAGGAAACAAATATTTATTCTTTATTTTAACTCGATTGAGCTTTTAATAATCAACACATAGTCGAAGAGAACAATAAGCATTCTTTAGAAAGAGAACCGACACTGCCCATGGAGACACACTTGGACGAATAAATCCTTTCTCAAGAAGATCATCCAATTGAGACTTCACTTCTTTAATCACAGCTAGTTCCATGTGGAAATGTGGAATATAGACCATTTGGGTACTAGGAATTAATTCAAAACAAAATTCCACCTCTCTCACTGGTGGTGGACTAGAGAAACCTGAAGGAAACGTATCGTAAAAACACAACATCAACTAGAGGAAGATCACAACCCATACAATATCACTCTAGATAAAAAAAAACTAATACTAATTTACACAACTCTGGACAAGAAGTTATAGCTCTAATGAACCTTGGGTCCCATTCTCCTTGAAATATAAGAGGTACACAACTTGGTGTAGTGGGTAGACCCATCAAAGATAAAAATCAATTCCGATTTTTTGACAATGATCTAATCCATCCTGAATATGGCATGATGAAATTTCATTTCAAGAAATTGAAAACTCCATGATAACTTGGAATCTAATAGATCGAAGACACAATAGTGACTACGAAGACCATACACCCTCTTTATACTAATGCGTGTAGTAAAATCCATTTCAGAATATTGTTTCTCCATAGGATGATTATGTAGGTTACCAAAATGGGTTGAAAGAAAAGAGTGAGATACACTGATATCGAAAAGAGAAGTCACTAATGATTATTCTATTGTAATTGTAACTATCACAATCATTGGACCCCTGACTTCTTCCTCTATACACTCTCCCACTTTATGAAGAATCTTCGTTTCAGATTCCTCTGTCTTGAACACTTTTTTAGTTATGCATTTAATTTTTATATGTTTTTAGGAGGATATAATGGTATTTTCTCAATACACAGAGTTGAGAAGTGATGGAAGAACCTATATAAGTGACCTAATCATCTGTTGGAGCTACAATTCTTTGGTACCGTAGAGAAAACCCTTCTAGAATTTCATGGATTTCAAAGCATATAGCAATCCAAAGAACTTATTTTTGATGAGGTAAGAGGTATGGAATGACTCTGTCTTCAAGAAATTCCTTGAGAATCATTAATCATCCTTTTTTCCTTTGAAAGAATTTATACTACCATTGGGGGAAAAAGGAACTCCAATCAATCCGGACCTTCCAGACAAGTCTATCTCAACTATCATCACTCTATCTAGAAAATCATCATAAGTGTTCGACTTCATCAGGAAAAACTGTGAATGTATATCTGATCGAAGTCCAAACATGAACCATCAAGCCTTCATCCTCTCATTAGAAACAATATTACGTGAAAAATTAATGAGCACAAAAAACATATTTGAATACTAATTCACAGTTTCTTTGGCCTCCTCAATTTTTAAATACTCCACATCATTAACCAATACCATATACTCTAGATAGAATTGGTTGGTGAATAGAATATTGAAGCCTTTACATTTTATGACATCAAGTTTCCCTACCATCATCATCATGTCCCACCATCTTCTTCTCGGTCCCTCCATCATGATGGTGACAGACTTCACGGTGATCAATTCTGGTGTCTCCAAGAAATCAAACAAACATTTTTCCATTCCTAGCCATTCCTCAACATGTTGAAGATTAGTGTATCCTTTTAATATTTGTGGAATCTAGTGAAGGAACTCTTGATAATGATTCTAAAGAACACCCATTTGAGGGTAAATAGTTAAAACCTAATCATTAACTTGATGTGGTGCCTATCATAGAGATTGGACAATGCACACAATCACCTGAACCAGATTCAAATCAATGATAGGATTTTCCTATTGAGGTTAAGTAGTATCCTTTTCCTGTATCCGACTTGAACGCCTTTTCAAAGGCATAATTCTACACAAAATCAAAAATCCAAAGGAAAATATTAAATATAATACTCAAATTAAGTGACAAGAGAAAATATTCTCAATAGAAAAGAAAAAAAGTATTTGGATTTCCCTCTATCTAAACATCAATTGGGAAAATACTAGAACTAATCCACAAGATGACATTCCCAAACCAATCCTAGAGACTCAAGGTTCACTACGGTGTGAGATGGCAAGGAACTCAATCCCAACTACCTCTTATGACCCAATATGATTTCAAAATTCCATATTGAATTCAAGAAAAAATATAAACACCCTCCTCTGATACCAATTTTTCACAAACCAGCCTAGGTACCCTAGTAAACCAATAAATGAGCTGGTCCTGACATAACCTGAAGAGAATTCGTTATCCCTAATGGGTTGACGACTAGAACCTAGCATTGAACAACATTCATGTGGGAACTATTTCTGCCATAAGAATTAGAAATTAAAAGATAAAAAGATAGTATGCATATAATAAAACTCCATGGTTAGTAAATTACCAGAATAAAACACTGAATAAATGAAAAATAACTATATCCAGACTACTAAAACAAGAAAATATCCCTAAGGTATTTAAACATACAAAACACAAATTCCAATGTATAATAGATGGATCCACCCCTAAGAGATCCCTTTCTTTTGCTCGAGGCTGGAAAATGAAAGTCTACAAAGACCCAAAGTCAAAAAGAGGTTGTGAACCTAAGTATAGTAGGATACCACCAAATATTCCACATAAGATTCCAAATATAGATTATCCAAAGAAAATCGTCAAATTTTAAAAATAAAAAGGTTTGTAAATTAAAAAATATATTTTAAAAAACATGATATACATTTTAAAAATGATGGAAAAATACTTTTAATGAACATTATTTACTTTACAAATATTCCACATAAGATTCCAAATATAGATTATCCAACGAAAATCGTCAAATTTTAAAAATAAAATGGTTTGTAAATTAAAAATATTTTTTAAAAAACATGATATACATTTTAAAAATGATGGAAAAATACTTTTAATGAACATTTTTTAATTTACAAGATATAGAACATTTCTAAAAAAATGGATTTTCTATAATATCTATATAAATTAGTTTTTATAAATTCATCATGCCTACAATGAAGTTCAAACAATCATTATAATACATTTATATCTCAAATATAAATAATCAAGTGAGAAACATGGCCATCTTCCAAAAGGTATGATAGTACTAACCAACAATAAGATTATACACTTTCTAAGTGAACACCACAAAATGTGTATACTCATGTCCCCCTCATATAGGCTAGAGGTGACTTGTCACCATCCCATCATGGATGTGACCCACCACAACTATGTTTTAGAAGGTCGTCAAAGCGTAGAGTGTATCTAAATAACTCATTAACTACTTAAGGCTTACATGTTCTCTTTCATGATGTCCGGACTATTTTAAGAATTCATAAAATATGATCAATCTCATTCTTCCATTTCAATAATTCCAATTTCCTTCCATTTAAAATCAAAAAATTATTTATTCAAAACATGTATCATTCACAAGATAAACCCACTGGGTTTCTATCAAATAATTTCAGTCAATTTTCATGAGTTTGAAATAAATTCAAAACCAATTACAAAATTTTAACAATTCATTTACATAATTAAATTCAACAACTAAATTCGAAGCATTTCCATCATATCCACAGTTTAAATTCAACAATTTAAATCATCAAATTTCCATAAACCCACCTAAAATCATTGGAATTGAGAGTTTTCAAATTTTTTGTGAAAAAACCATTTCAAATATCACCATTCAATGGAATTGGGTTTTACCAAATAAGTTAAGATAAATATCACGAAATTTCATTTAAATCAATAATTGAAAAAAACCAAGCAATTCGATGTTAATCAACGGGGAAAATCAGAATGGAACCACCTACCTCTTTCCTGAAGAATGGCACTCGTAACGACACTCGTCAATAAGAGTTGAGGTGTAAAATAGTTAAAAAATCAACCTAGAAGAATGAACCCACACCATAGGTCATAGAGAAATAAATCCCTAGTCGATCCATCAAAAACCCAAGAGGAGATAAGTAGAGAAACCTGAAGGAAGATAGAGAGAACTTACCTGGGAATCACACTATATGTGAAGGGATGATCAAAAGTCATTCAGATAAATCTGTAAAAAGGTTCACCACTAAAAATCACCAAATAAGGGTCTAGTTTTGAGATCAATGAAATGATGAAGAATGGAACTACGAGAAAAAGTCACATGCATGACATAATCCTGGGTGCATGCCATGTCACGATGTGTAACCAATGTTGATGACATGTAGTCCATGTTGGATATGTTGTGTCAAAAAACTCATCTTCATATATTAAAAATCCAACATTTTCATCCTACATGACATGTAACAACTTGTCACGACATTTACTGATTCACAACATGATTTCCCCTTCCACAACAAGAGTTCATCAACCTATATAAGACATTACCTCAGGAACATGACGTATACCTACTCAATATCCCGATCAAAGAAACAAGATGTTACACCTATCTCCAATATACCAAACATGACCCCAAATAATAAAATTGAAAAATCAATTTCCCAAGACCATCAATATAACAATTTCACTGGTATTATTTTTTAACAAACCATAACAAGATGAATCAACACACCGCACTACCTAGTTCTCCACAAATCGTGAAGGTAATTTCAAGTCTCATAGGTTAGTAACTAGTTATTGGGATTCAATGAAGACACCATGGTAATTAATTAACCCTTCAATTAAAACTTATTAGATATTTTACAAAAATTATAATATGGAACATCAATACTTTGGATTTCTTTGAAACATCAAACAATATGGAGGAAATATTAATGGAAAAGTTAACTAAGTCATAATATAACAAACTAATTTATCTTTTTTACATAAACATTCATCATGACATTCATAAATAATATATAACATGGTAAAAAAAAGAAAAATAATACAATGTAAAATAATAACCATCTTGGCCAAAATAAAAAGAACTTCAACAAAAATAAAACATGAATGAAACTATCTATATACCCCCATGAAATATATATTTTATAACCACATCCTAAGTCAATAACATTTTCCAAATTTAATAATAACCATTCCAAAAATATAATATAAAAATTTATCACAAATATGTCTTCTATAAACATATACATGGATTTTCGTGTATGTTGGATGATAACAGCCCCAGTAGGTGCCCACCAAGTAGTGTATATACTTTTCCGAATTAATCATTTCTTAACTTGTAGTTTTAAATAAAATTAACAAAATAAGGTTTCACATTTTGAAATACGTAATGAAAACAGTCATAATTTTTATTTCAAAAATTTAATATTATTTATCATTTTAAATCCAACCCAATTTAATGTCTTAATGGGAAAACCACTTTAATAAATTATAAAAATTCATGAAAATCCATATTTAAAACATCTCTAATAATATTATCCTACACAATGTAAATATTCAAATACTATAAAAAATCATTTCAAACCATCCATTAAAACCATTTAAAAAGAACACCTACGCAAATGTAAACTATCATAATAAAATAAGTACCACATGATCAAGAAGAAAAATAAAATAAATAATTTCTCAAGATATAACCCTGGTTATTAAATCGTAAGGGATATAAACAAAATATAAAAAGGAACTATAATTAATACCACTTATAAAGGCATATATTTCATGGTATATGATCCAAGGTTCTATTGTAAAATATCCTAGAATTGGTGACATGAACCCCATTATGGTACTAAATAACCTATCCTTCTTATTATTCCTACCAATATTTTTAACCACAATACCGATCCCTTGATATTGAAACTACTTTTTGAACCTAACACATCCTATATGTTCATAGATTATGTAAAAAAACCCTAGAAAGAACACTATCTACCATAGGGGTTCTCAAAAATATAGATTTTTAATTTTTTATCAAGAATTATGATGAAAAGCAATGATATAGGAGATCATACAAGCTAGATAATTATATAAATATATACAAGATATTTCATACACCACACCTATAAATCCATATAATAGAAGATCCAATTTTTAATCCTTAAATCTATCTAATATGTTTAAAAACACTTATATGAACAAAAAAAATATAAGGGAAATAAATGAAGGTCTCATGATAAATGGACACATTATTATAGAGATATTTACATTTTAATTATCTAAAAACATTCTCTGAATGATGAGATATTTTTTTATTTTAAAAAATGGATTCATTATAAACAATTAAATGTTAAAGGTCACAAACACCATTTTTAGGAAAATCACTTCATTCAAATATTATTAAATAAGTCACATGAACTATATTTTCCTCAAAATCACTCTAATAAAACTCATAATAATTTATACAGGTTTGGGGAAGATTAAACCATTTAATTTATATGAATAAACCACATACCATTGAATACCATTTTTTATTGGTCATAATTACATACATAAACTTTATGTATAAACAAAATCCATTATAATTATCTCTATATTTTTAAAACAAATTTATTCCAGGATTTCAGTAATAATATAAATGACGAGAAACACATTCCTTAATCTGATGAAAAAAACATGCAATGTGTTGCCTTCCATAGAGAACACAAAAAATAACATTCAATAACAATCCAATATCCCTATATAAAAAACATCTATGATATAAGAAACCAAAACCAATACCATATATCAAATATTGAAATTGGATCCAATAGAAAATTACATTCTACGAAAAATGGATGAAAGGAAATAATAGAATAGAGAAAAATAGAGGATTACCTTTCAAAACAACCTAAAATCATTGTACAAGGGAAATTATTTTTAGGAAAATCATGGTGGAGCTGCCCCTATGGATCCAAGGGGTCTAAAAAATTCATGAGATGTAATGAAAAGAGAATTAGGTTATTAGTCCAATGGGGAATCGATGAATTTTAATTTATTTACTGAATATGGATTGTTTTCATGGATTTCTGGCATATTTTTTCAAATAGTGCACCAACTGTGTAGATGGAATTGTTCAAGATAAAACACTTTCCATTATTTACTTGTATGATTTTTAAAAATCTTAAAAAAAATAATGTTCCATCATACATATGCACACCCTCCTAGTAGATTATGTGACATAGGTTTCCTATGGACATCACTCTAACCACATGATAATTGTGTTAAAAATCCAGGCAGATTCAAAATTAAACTTAGGTCCCCTATATGTATTGTTACCATTTTTTTCAGACTAAACCACCATTGTTAACTAGTGCACAAATAAATATTCCATATTAGGGTAACCTACAAGATTTTCCAAATGATTAAAATTACCCCAATATAAAATTTATTAAGTATTGATACAAAAATATAGGGTGCCACATATATTCTCCTAGTAGTATTTTGGATGACTATCATTACAATTAAGTAGTATTTTTTATGAGAATAGGAGTTATATAGTACATTTAGCAAAAACCCTCATTTATACAAAGTGAAAAGGTGTGGGAATATTGTTAATGGTTATCAAATACTTATCCATTATCTTTAAAATTTGGTAAATTTGGGTTGGAGAAAGGGTGTTATTGGGAAAATAGATTCCATACATTTAAGGCGATTCTTGGATAGGTTAAATTGATATCATTTTAAGAGTACTTTGAATGGGAAGTAAATTTTTATGAGATTTGATATGAAAACATTTTATACCTATAAAAGAGATACTTTTCATCAAAAATGAATGTTAGGGGGTATTGATGGAATCACATGGGTGTTTTGTGAAGAATGGTTAGAGAGAAATGTTGTAATCTCATTCAAAACTATTAGAGGTCATCTAGATATTCTTTGTATTATGGAATAAAATTTATGCCACATTATGTAACCCATTTTTATGAATATTAACATTGAATAAAATTAGTTAAGATATTATTTATTTTATTACTAAAAAGCTTAGATGACTCATAATTGACATATCAAAAATATTAAATACCTTATCGACCATTTCAGGAACATCCCCCTGTTTATTGGGTATTAAAACCAATGGAATTAATTTTCATAAAATATTCCTACACTTCCTCAAATTGATATATAATTATAGCTTAATTTTTGAATATAAATTTTTTCCCTATATTTATCCTATATATGAAGTGATTGTGGATATAGAAACATTATTTAGAAAGTAAAATTAAATAAATATTTTGTTGAATAATAATATATTCTCAATGAAATTCCAGCATACATCAACTTGGGTTACAAAACATGTGGAGGTATTCTCATATAATTATTTATGAAACTATTGGGGGTGACAATTTGATTGTATTTGTAAATATCCTTGATAATATGGTATATAATGAATTTAAATCCAATAAGACACCAAAAAATTGTGAGTACAATATAATTGTACCATAATTATTATGACCCCCATTAGTGTTAGTTATCAGAGAGGATCTTCCATTTTTTATCTCACTATGTGGGTTTTTATGCCTATTGTCCTCATTATCTATTGGGGTTTGACATCAATTCTCATTATCCAAAAAATCACTTTATTTCAAACATTGAAGTGATAGGCGTAAAATAAGATGATCATTATTTACTACCATGATTTTATCTAAACTCTTTATGTTTCATCATCAACTAAAATCATAATTACATCTATTAGAATAGAAAAAATATCATAAAATTCATTTTAGAAAAGTCCATGTATGATTATTGCCATATTATTAACATACAAGATGTTTAATTTTAATCCATTCATGGTATTAAGTAGTTGACCATCCATAAAACTAAATTTCACTTTTATTTTTTTGTTTATAAATTCAACCTAGTTAAAATGATTAATCTTATATAGACAAATCATGGTTTCAATTACCACAATACTTCTCACTCTAGATCTCATATAATTCAATTTATCAATATGATAATCAAATCATTTTCCATGTCCCCTATTGTAAACTCGATTAAATTGGTCTTTGTCTATTATTTGAAAACAAAGGATTGTAGAGGTTTGAAAATTCATTAATATATAAACGTAGAGAGATGAGTATCACATTAAAAAATATATAACTAATGTGAAAAACAAAACATATTAATCTCTTGGTTTTAATTATGGTCATTCATTGTCATATTTTCATTAGGTTTCATAAATTATCTAGTTATACATTACATTATAAAAATAAATTCATTTTTTTATACCTCTTTAAAAAGCGTATTTGAATAATCCAATCAATTTCTCCGATGGGTTTCATTCTAGGAAATTTGATAGTCCTAATTTATTATAATTCAATGCACATATAATTAGTACCCAATAACCACTCCAAAGGATTATTACACATAGTGGTATTTATCCTACATGTTATATAAACATTTTTATAAAATAATTGATACTATTGAGAGGAAACTTCACAATATCTACAATACATAAAATTCATGATGTTTTCCTGTGTCTATATGATTTATTATGATTTTTCTTAATGTTCCCCACTCCTAATACTGATAAATAAGAAAAATATCCTCAAAAATAACTTCCAGAATCACGAAAAATAATTAGACCCTACTTTGATATCAATTGAGATTCCCCAGGATCTCACTCTTTGGTGTTTTTCTAAAAACACAAACTTTAGCTATTATTTTATAAATCTATTATGATGAATTAGGATGAACATATAAATATTTCATTTTAGTTTGATAATTTAATGCAATGAATCTCAAATAGATTCTCACAAGACAAAAATTGTATTTTTCTTTAGAGATCAACTCATTATAAATCCATCCATATAATTATTTCATAATATGCCAATAGATATCAATGTAATTATTAATTATACACATAATCTAGTAAATAATTTATTAGGGAATGCAAAAAATCTGAGGAAATATCATGCTATTTGTAATGGGAAAAATTAAAATGAGCCTCAATAGATCTAAATCAGATGTAAATGAAAAAAATAGAACATGGTTAACATATAAATAAATTAATGTTTCTTTATAAGGAATGATATAGTGTATATAACTAAATAAGATAAAACATATATCATGGAATAACTCAACTACAATTATTCTTTCATTTAGTGTTTTGGAAATAACATAATTAAAATTATTCCCATACCCAGTACTATGAACACAACATAACATTTAAATTTACCATGCAAAAACTTGTGAAAAAAATCTTAACAACAATTATTCTAATTCATAATCCTGTGATTATATATTAACAAAAATTATATTTATATGAAATCATGGAAATGTGGCTTCCTTGCAATTATTCCCACACATAACTTCATTTTAACTTGTCATGTAAACAATTAACTAATGTATTGGATGGTGATATTGGAAAGAAATAATCAAATATTGTTCATCCCTGAAAACCATTTCCACATAAATTTATTCAAAATATCATACAATTAATAATCTATGGAAACAAAATGGTATTTGTAATATTTATAAGTGTAATTACCTAAAAATTAATAATGTGTTTATTCAATTCATTCAAAAAAAATAAACCATCCAAAATGATTATATAATAAGTACATTTATAGGGTAAATCCGAAACAAATATCCATTTATGTGGTTAATATTTTGGATATTAATATAACTATGGAGGAAAACTAAATAAATTATAATTAATAATACATATTAATATTATAGATAAAATATAATATTATAAATCATTTTAAAAAAATAATTTAAAATAGGTAACAAGGATACTAATTTTCAATTTTTTATTTTCGGAAAAAATAAATAATTTTTCCTTCAAATAGGGATAAATGTAATCTAGGGTAATTTTTTTTGGGTAATATAACAATATTAATGTTAAAGGGAAAACTTTTCTATTCTTTAGAAAATTCAATTATTGAAACCCACATTATAAATGGTTAATAAAAAATTATATTGAATTCTGGTATGGAGAAGTCATAACATAAATTGATAATATTCATATTTGGTTCAAAAATAAAAATTGATAATATTTATGGAATTTAATTATTTATTAGTTGAATATAATGTGATACTCTAAATTTTGATAAATTTTCATGAAAGTTTATTTTTTTGGAAGAAATAATTCCACAAATAATACAAATTTGAAATTAGTATTTAAATTCAGTAGAAAAGGAGAAGATAATATTTAATATCTTCCTATTTGATAATAATAAAATATTATATATCATATTCTAAGAGGTATGATTATTACTCAAGGAAAAGGGTTCGGTTAAGAAAAACCCTTATTAGTGTCATCATTTTGGATGTAAAAATCAATCTGAAAAACTTCATATGAATTAGTTTTAAATTAATAATAAATTAATTTGAAATATAATATAATATTTTCATATGTTTAATTAAAACAAACATAATGAATGATTCCTAAAAAGTAACATTATATCTTAATAAAATGAAAATTTATTTAGGAAAATCTGTAGCGATGTCTTTACCATGATGCTTTCAGTATCGTCATCTATAGATCCTCAAATCCTAGCAGTAATTCTCCCTTGTAGTTTTAGGTATGACTTCACATGATATTGGATTCATTTTCGTTGGTTGGAATCTCAATCGTGGATGTGATTCTGTGTTGCAGACCTGCATGATTCTTAATTTTCTAACTTCCAGTTACTTCATTTCTCTCCAATTTAGTCGACAATGGTGGTTTCGTGGAATCTTTGGGATCTGAATTTCGATTATATTTCAGTGTTCTATGAGTAGCATCCTATGATGGCTTCAATTCAGGTTCTGATTCAACCATTTAATCATTGGAAATTTCATGATGGAGTTTGATCCCACTGACTATTCTACAGGGTGGTTTCAACGGTAGCGAACAAGGAGGTTTACTATCGAATCCTTTGGCTCCATTTCCCCAGCTCTAACTTCTTGTTATATAAATCCCCACTAAGTTACACCTAGATTTAATGGTATCTATGAGGTTTTGGGTTCATGGGTCAGTGATCGATGAAATTCCAAGCGCTTCCTAAGTCATCTTGTTCCTGGATCGGCCTACCCTTGTGTAGGTGGTAATCCATTGATGCCAACAAATGTTCATGTTATGGTAAATGGTGTTGGCTCATGAAGGCATTGAGGGTGAGTGTCTTTAGTGATTTTGATGAGATATAATGGGTTTTATGCATTTCATTTATTCCAGTCAATGGCCCCACCGATGATAGGGTAATGATAGTGATGGGTTTGTTTCTATGAGGGATGCTGATTACAATAATATGTTGATGGTATAACAATGATGATGGTAATTTGTTTTTGGTATTTTATAGCTATATGTAGATGGTGGTTAACTATATGCAAGTTCCCTTGGGATTTACATTCTGTTTGAATTTTTAAATTTGAATCATGATTTTGGATTCCTTTTTTTGTATAGTTATTTTTCATCCTTCATGTGGGTTTTAAAAGATGAAATACATGGAATTTTCAGTTAGTTTTCATGATCCACAACCCTTAATCTCAACATCCATTAAATCTATTTAACATTATAGACAATATAAATAGCCATATTATTAAATTACCTAGAAGAATTATTTATAACAAATTATAATTTATATAAAATATGTATTGTCTTTCATTAACCATTTATTAGTTGGCAATTGATTATTTTCATCACCAGATGTTCACAATTTTAATTTTTCAACAAATCCATTGAAATGTTTATGTTAATCCTTGTTCATTTGATCAATGTTAATCATTAATATCTTATATAGTTTATAAGAAAAGACATTCCATAAGAATTTAAAATTTTATAATATCATTCTATCATATTTTTAGTTATGATATGTGACGATGAAATTGATGAGGAGTATGTTTCAAAAATTTAAACAAATGGAATGTGGAATATTAATATCAAGTTATAATATTAAAAAAAATTAAAAGATAAAAATGAAAACAATATTTATTCATTAATATCATATATATCCATTAATTAAATTTATATATTCAACAACTTTGATTTTTTTTGGAATTATTCACATATAGGGGTAAACCAACCCAAATAGGTACATGAAAAAATTAATATATATAGATAATTATATAGTGATTTTCATTTAATATCATTAATCTATTAATATAATGAAATTAATAATGTTTTATGAGCATACCAAATCATTATTTTTATTAGGTTGAAGAATAAATTAATTTATATGATGATATTACTAAGAACTATGAACTCCTTTTTTATCTTCATAAATTGGTTTATGTGTTTAGGTTTATAATGATCAGGTATATTAAACATTATTACATAAATAACTTTTTTTAAAGAAAATATTAATTTTTTCAGAAGTATCATATTTATTATTTAATCATATTTTTGAACCATCAATGAATGTTGTTTATAAAAAACAAAATACATCCGTCATGGAGATATTAGTAAACAAATTACATGATTTATGTATTCATTTTTCAAAGGGATTAAATAGATATAAGTAATAGTTATTACTTTAATATAACATCATTTTAGTACAATAGTGATAATTATTTAATTATATTATTTTATATAGAATAGGTTTTAAGGAAGGTGGTGGTAAAACCATAAAATAGAGTGTTAGGGGGTCGAGGATACCCATGTTGAGTGGTTGAATCATTTTTCACCGAATCCTTTAAATATAGAGGACTTTGATCATTTTTTTGTAAATACTGGATGTAATTTTTTTAATAGGATTATAGTATTGCTAAAATGGGATTTTTTTCAATAATAATTAATAGGGTATGTTTGTCTTAATGATTGTAGAAGTGTGATTCATTTATAAGTGTAAAATATTGAATTTTATTTCTATATACATTTTAGGTGAGGTATAAATATGAAAATATAGAGATCTATAAAATAGGGGAGGAACCTTTTATGAGATATGGGGTCAAAAAAATCATAACATTAAAATTCATTCTATAAGGTCTATCATATGGTAAAATTAAAAAATTTAAGCCACTTCAAGTTACCCATTTTTACCCTAATTAACATTTATTACATTTTATTACCATAGTAAATATTTTTTTCTCTTACTATAAGGTGAAAACATAAATTTATTTTTTATAAATATGAATTTTTTATCTCCCTAGTAAAATACAATATTTAAAAATAGTATTTAACTTCTAAAATAAAATGTAATATATATGGAAAGAAAATTATATAAAAAAATAATTTTTAATCAGTATGGGTTTTTATTTTTATTTCATTTGAATTCGAAAAGATGATTGTTAGCATATTTTTCAAATATATATAATCTACTAGTGACATTAATCAAAAGATTTCAAATAAATTTTTATTGATATGAATTTCTTAAAATTTTTGATAATAATTATTTGAAAATAACCTTTTTAAAAATACAAATGTAATTAACTTTAGCGTAATTAAATTTATTTTATGTCTAAAAATAAAATTAATATTATAAATTAATACTAATATGATACAAAGTAATATGAGACTAATTTTATTAGTTTTATTTGTTGTATGTGATAAAAACTCTTTTTTTAAATGAATGTAACACATAGAAACAATTTTTTGTAAAAACATATTTTCCAATGTAAATTTATTCTTATTACATTCCTACAAATAATGGATGACTTTCAATTTATATGATTCTTTATATTATCATTATGCTTAATTAAAGTAACTATTTAATAATAATTATGTTTATTAAGGTAAATATAAAAAACATTTTAAAAAATAATTTATAATTTTTTTACATTAATTGATTCTTACCCATATAAAATTAAACATAATTATTTGAATTAAAATATTTTAATTTTATCAATATACTGAATATGTATTTTTTTAAATTTATTCATATAATTCTTATCATTTAATATTATTGATTACAATATTTTAATTGAATATTAGATTTTTAATTCATTATTTATTATTTAAGAAATATATTATTTTATGAATAGAAAACATCAGTATACATATTGGATAAATTAATATCTAATGACCAAATTCTTAATGACCATTTTTTAAAAGGCTGTATTCCCAATGACCAAAATGGAAATAAACTTGTCTATCATGGTGTTGTTTATTCAAATATATATCCTCTCTCAAATTATCCATTCATTCCATTATATCTCAAAAGGGATACTTTTCATTCCATATTAAGTATTTTCACAGTTATATCTCCTTTCATGATTTTATTTCTCATTATATGATTATTTCAATTATTGTTGATTCTTAAAGAGGAAGATGATCTTAGGGAATTTATATTTTAAAAATATTATTCATTATTATTTATGTTATTATTTTAAATTACCATAATTTACATGATGTAATATTAAATTTAAATTAATTTTTCAATGATGGTTATAATTAGTTTCACATAATTATTTGGTCACTTTTATCTCCAAAATATGTATCATGGTTCATTTTAGTTTAGAATCATCTATAATGAATCCTATTGATGTATATTAAGGAGAATTATACTAATTTATGGAGTGTCATAGTAGTGATCACTATATTCACGTTATGTAGTTTAGTCATAAGTACAATGCCCTATAATTTCATTCCTAGTGTAAAACACAATTCCATAACAACAATATTACACTAATCACATTGTGATGATATTTTGAGGATTAATTTCATTGAATCATAGAAGATAATAAATGGAATAAATAGATCACATATGAGAAAATAATTACATTTTAACACTCTTGAATTACATATTTATTATGGAATCATAGATCACCTCAATTCATAAGATTACATTGGGAAATTATTTATAATAAAGTTGTGAGAATAAATATTAGAAATGGTTGATAAATAAAAATGGGGCATAATAGAATGTAATTGTTAAAAAAATGAGGTATAAAAAATAACATGAAGATAATTTAAATATAAATATAATTATTATACTAACATGAGGAATTACATAATAATAAGTACATTTGGCATTACATATAAATTTGGCTACAATATAAACATGTGACATTAGTCATCATATCAAAAAGTTCATCACTAAAGTTTCGTAAAAAATATTACCAAATTTAATAACCATGTTATATTAAAAAATTATCAATTAATTATTATACGGTATAATGAACATGTAATAACTAATGATTACTCTTTACCAAATGTAATAGAGTTCCATCCTGGAACACCCCTTGTATATATATCATTATGTGTGCCACTACAGTATATGATCATAAGAAAATTTCATTTTACCACATCGTATTCCATAGTAAATAAAAAAATGTTACATCTATATGTTTAGACATTAATTATATTATATTTGGTTATTTACAATATGAAAATATGACATGGAAAATATAGGAATTACATCCTTAGTATAAAAAATATATAAAAGGGTTAATGAAATGGTATTAATGTCAGTGAAGGGTAGCCTATTATATTTTTTTATAATTTTTACAACAATATATCAATTATTTACCCATGTAATAGTAAAAAAATCTAATTTAAAGTTATTACAATAATTGATGAGATTCAATTAAAAAGAGGGATGGGGAATAATCATGGAGTGATTATAGTAGCACAGAAGTTCTGAAAAAGGTTGATGGAATGGGTTTTTTGAGAGATAATTTTAGCCTATATCAATAGTGTAAAATATATAAATTAATGTATAGTTTACAACACTATGATATCATAATCATTTGAAACTAAAATGGATTTTCACAAATGCAGTACTTGAATCTAAAGGAGGAGATGGGGAGTCACTTACACTGCTAAGTAGATTCTTAATGATTGGGGGGAACTATATAGAACAATTTAATATCTTTGGAAAAAACTAATATGGTGTTATTTAGGGTATCATCATCATAAATTTATTTTGGTTTGAGATGGACTAGATAGTTTGTGAGAGTGAGCTCCTTTTTAGGTGAAAATATGGTTGTTTTTAGAAAATAAATGTATGCATGGGGTATGAATGTTATTAAATGGGGATTAGGTGGCTTTGGTGAGTGTGGTGAATAAATGTTAGTTGATATGTATGTAAATTAATTTATTACATAAAATAATTTCTAAATGTTTTATCTAACCATTAATTTATTAAAAATTAATGATAATTTATTTACCTATTATGACTTTATTATTCTTGATTAATAAATAACCATGGTAATTGTTTTATTAATATATATATATATATATGATAACTATTTATAATAAACATTGACATGGAGAATAATAATTTTTTATCCATTTAACTGGATTCAATTTTTAATATTAGAAAGTAAACATCTTCTTTAAAGAAAGTAAAATGTAGAAAAACTTGCATTATTGAAAAATTTAATTTTAAATGTAAACTATTATAAATAATAATATTCATCATTTATCACATTAAAGTTCATTAATTTATTTTTATGCATATATTAGTAACATATTTATTTAATAATCTAATATTTATCCATTTTATTTTAATATACATATTACATTGAAAAGTAACATGTCTGAAAAATAATTTGTTTACCATGGTAACTAATTTTTTACTAGGTAATTTAATATCAGTGCGAAAAAATATAATTGTAATTATTATTTAATTTTTAAATAATAATTTAAAATTTAATATAAATTTATTTCTATAAAATTTCTCTTTGTATGGAAATTCAATTTCTTCTTCTAAATTAAATTTTTTTATTAAATAGTATTTTGTTCTTGTATTATTTAATGTTACTATTCTGGTAAACACCATATTTAAACTGTTCACATAAAAACCGATTACCATTGAAAATCCAAAAATCTCATAGTATGATATTTTGTAAATAGAAAACTCAATAAATGGAGTTCATTTTATAAAATTCATTTTAATTGTTTTTAAAAAAATATTACAAAAAATATAAATTAAAACTTTTTTATTGAATAAACATCAATTTTCAACCTTATTTTGTTTATTTCTCTTGGATTTATAATTAAAATAATTTTTTAATTATATTTCAATATTTTCAAATTTAGTTCATTTGGGACAAATTATACCACAGATAAAAAAATTATTTCATTGAATAATATTAGTTTTTTATTAAAAAATATTCTACATTAATATTATATATATATATATATTATGAAATATTAATTTTACAAATCCATTGATATTAAATATTAATTTTAATTTATTTAATTATTTATTATTTGTTAAATATATTATATTATATATAACATCAATAAATATTTTGGATACATTTATATCTAATAAAAATATTTCTAATGACCATATTTCCAATCATCATATTTATAATTACCAGATTTCATTCAAATATATTTTCATACTAAATACATTCATTCCATTCACACTCCTTTAGCCACACTTCTAATTTACATAGTTTTCATTTTAGGTCTCACAATTTTTTTTACATTCATGCTATTCTTCCTCATTAATGGTTTTTATTAGCTATTGGTGATCCTCAAGGGAGAAAACAATCATGGAGATCTCCTAGTTTTAATGGCTTTTGTCTTTATATTTATTATCCCCTATTAATTTATGAACATTTAATAGAAATAATAATTCATGGTGACTAATAATTGAAGGTGTTTAACACATATTTCCGTGTTAATTTGTTTTAATTTTTTAGCGATGAATGGGGAATGTGTTATTAGTTATATTAATATATTTTATGATTTTATAAATATATTATTTAAACTCCTTTGTATAAATAGGAAAAGTTATTAGAATTATAAATATTTAGTCTATTAAAATAATATTCCTCATAAGAACTTGGCGAATTTCATTCTACCTCCATTAAATAAATTGTAACATATAATTTTTAATTATAACATAATAATAACAATAATTAGGGTCAAATAAACGATTAATAATTTTTAAGATATACCATTCAAATATATAAAAAACATAATATCATAAGGAATACACTATTACATATTTTTTCACTCCTAATTTCATATAACTAATTTTTTGTTCTTTATCTTTAATAGTTTTTTTCTAAATACACAAATGTTATTGGGGTACTTTTTTGATTGGGAGAATTTAGTTATACATGTTTTAATAGATTTTAATTGGATGATTTTATGATATGATTCTACAATCCTAGAAATTATTATAGCCTCTATGTCATGATATCTAACCCATGGAGAATATAACATCATATTAGACTAAATGGAGGGTGATAGAAATTTATAAGAGATACATTTTGATAATCAAATATTATAGAGGTGTTACATACATGGGATAAAATAATCATACCACTATAAATTTTTAATTAATAATTGAACATTTTTTCATCATGATGTTGAATTTTTTTAATTGGTTCTAATGATTAGGATGAGAAAGATAAAAATAAAACACAAATTGTTCTTGAGTGAGAGATCATCTTTCCTCCTTCCATATCAATTTTGTATCCAACTTCTGTTATTATGGTTCTATAATAATTTTATTGTAAAGAAGATTTTTGTTGCCTATCATCATTTTTAACCCTTGGGTTATGGAATTGTTATGGATAATATCCATGTTTCACACATTTAAGACCATGAATTTTCTATTGTTCATTAGGATTAACAGTTTTTTCCTTTCATAATATGGATTAAAATCTATTTTCCATGCAAAATATATACAATCTACCATCCTTTAAAAAAAATAACATCACCCAATTCTTTTGATACATTTTACAAGGATCTCTTATAAACATTCTTAACATGTAGAAAATTGGACTAACATTCCTTCATATTCTATATCACCATGTTTATATGAAACTCTATCCTTCACTTTAATGGTTTTTCTTGGAATTCATATAATGTCACATTCTTTAATATAATTCAAAATACTTTATTCATAAAATTCATAATTTTTTATGAATCATTTCATATCCCATTAAGTTTCTCGTTGTGACTATCACTACATTGTCTATGTATAATGACCATTCTCTTTATTACACGTAAATAAATATTTTTTTACATAAATCACACATAATAAAAATCCAATGATCTATAGGTTTAGTGCCTTTGGTATGTTAGGTACATTACATAACAATATAAAACATGAAAAAAGAAGCATCTTGGATGAAAACTTGTTTAACATGACCAAAACGATCCTTCATACTTAACACTGCATGGGACAACTTGAGGAAATACCTAAGAAAGAGGTGAGAAATAAATAACTATAATGTAATAAACAAGGAATAACATATGGATGAAAATAAATGATACACAACAGCAATATAACTAGATAATGAAAGTAACATGAATATTAAATCATGATATAGAATTATAATCATAACATGGAAAATTTTGCAACAACTTAAAACATTTCATCATAGACATAGGCCAAGGATAAACCCTCAAAGGCATAATGGTAGATGAAGTCCCATAAATTAATCATGTAAACCCCCTATCCCAACATGAAGTATCATGACACTAATCCTTATCCAATGAATTGGATCGCTATATAATTCTGAGTGCACCCGTCACATTCATTTCGTTCTCATGATTAAGTTTTCCACATAGATCAATCAACATGGATTCATTCATCACGATTATTTATTCCCTGAACAAGTTATGCAGATTACATATAGATAATTCACCAATAAAAAAATATGGGTATAAATGTGAATTCCTATTATAGAAAATGGGTATGGAATTCACTAGACATTTATTTTTTAATGGAAAATCATGGTGAAATTTCGGAAGCATAACATCATCTAATAGAAATTCATAAAATCGGTCGGTGAGAGTGAAACCGATATCTCATAATTTAGATAGGAAATGGATATTAATATATATATGGAAAGAAATTTCCCAACATAACTAATTTAAAAAAATAAGGCGTAACATGATAATGAAACATGAGGAAAGAGGGGATTAGAAAGAACAATTACATTAATGTGTGACTCCAAAGGATTGGGAGAGGCCCCTTAATAGTTTGGGAAAATATTAGAGACGCCTCTTGATTGAGTAAATATGAAGGGTATCATATGTATGTACCTAAGGGGGATATATGGAATACATCATGTACTAGAGACCAGTTTGATGGGAGTCCTAGTCGATAGGTCACTGCTCTAATGTGATAATAGCTCTCAAAAGGCAAATGTAACTTGAAATAAGGGTTTCCTTCATCCCAAGTCTTGTAAATATCTTCCATGGAGATATGTGGAGGAATACCATGTCTCTATTGGAATGCTCTAGGCCATGTTTATTATTTTTAGAATATGAATTTTGTCGACTTTGGGCATGTTTGATGTGATACTAAATGGTTAACCTTCTCCACTATTTCATTTACCATTTCAGGGCCAAGATGTTTTCATTCCCAGAATTCATCCCAACATGTTGGTGTTCTTCGCCTCTTCACATAATGGGCTTCATAGGGATCCATTTGGATGCTTGAGTGGAAACTATTGTTGTAATATAACTCCACCACAGGAATAAGTTTCTTTCATCCCCCTTTGATGTTAATTAAGAAATCTCTCAACATTTCATCAATGTTTTGATAGTTTGATTACATTTGAAATAATTTTAGGGTGATAAGACATACTAATGTTTGGATCATTTTTTATAACATTCTAGATACATTTATAACACTTAATGGTGAATCATGAATCTCGATCGGACATAATCCATAGTGGTACTATGTGCATCCTTACCACTTTTATGATGTATATCATTGCAAGTTGATCTACTGAGAAATACTCTCAAATCAAAATGATGTGTAATCTATTTGAATTATGATCCACAACAACCTATATAGAATTGTTTCTCGTGGATGTCTTTTGAAGTTTGTTGAAAAATTTCAGGGTTTTTGTTTTCTCATTTACATGCTGGTATGGGTAATGGTTGCATCATCCCAGTACTCGTAGAGGGTTTTGCCAGTTGATTGTCGTATTATGTAAATCAAATTATTGATGGTTGTGCTCCTCGATGTGGGAAATAATCTTTGCATGAAACTTCTTTTTAGGTCTTCCCAATCACTGATCTCCCCTGGTTGCAGGTTGTACAACCATTCATTAGTTGTTCCTTCAAGTGAGAAGGGTAATGCCCTCCACTGAAATTGGTCTTCGGGTGCTCCTCTTGGCCTGAAGCTTGAGAAATTGTGTCTAAATTCTTGGATGTACCTATTTGGATCTTCTCATGCAAGACCATGAAACTTTGGAATCACATGAATCATATTGACATGTAATTCAAAATCATTTGGTTCAGTGGCTGCAATTAGTTCATTATTTTGAATGACAAATTGTGGTGCACATAGATCACGCAAGGTTTAGTTGAGATTTCTAGCCATGATTTCTGGTTCAGAGTGAACACTAAGAATTTCACTTGAATATGAGAGATCTATTTCATCAATGATTTCTGGAATATTTCTTTTTCTTAGTTTGGTTAATGTTATTTCAATTTCTGGATCAAATTTAATTAATGGTTCTTTTGAGGTGCAGGTCATTCAATTTTGTTTTGTTTTTTTGTTGCACTGCCTCTCTAGCAACAGAGTCATGTTTGACACACGCCTCTTGTAGGGAATGGAAAAACAATTATTTCCTAAGTTAAAATGTAGTTAAGTGGTTGACCTAGGATGTCTTCTGAGGAGGAGTGCACAAAAAAACGAGTTTTCACTTTAAAACGAGGGTAAAAAAATGTATTATTTTTGAAATAAAATTTGAAAATAAAATGATTGAAAAACTATGATATTTAGAAGGTTGATTAGGTCGGGGTCGGTTTCCTAATTGTAATGCTATCATTGTTCAATTTAATTCAAACCACTTCTTCATTGTTGATTAAAGTGAGTTTCCACAATCGTTTCCTCTCATATCCTTGGTAAAATTTTTATTGTGAGAGAAAACCTTATCAAGATCATGGTTTGGTCAACTCTCCTTCCAGGTGTAAAATAGTTTTATTGAATATCCTTAATTGAAATGGGAAATTCTCGATCGGGTTTTGTTTATCCCAGACAATCAAGAACATTCACTACACATTTTACACGTACTGACGATCGTCGAGTACTTCACCACTAATTCCTGGTTTATTCCATCAAATATAAACCAGAAATTAGTGGAGGGAGATATTGATTATTTTACCAAGGAAAAAATAAATGACCGAATTTATATTCAAGAATGATCAAACTCGATAATAAAATCAGCTATAAGAAAGTGAAAATAACTTTGAAAAAGAATGTAATTTATTCAATTGCGTCCGTGAACTGATGAATTACAATGTATGAAACCAACCATTCCCCAATCACTCCAAATGTTTAACCCACCATGGTAAGGGTAATCGAGATGAATGGGGAAGAAGAAGGCATTATAAAACTATGAAAAAGAAAAGAAATAAAAAATAAAACTGAAGAGATCTTCTTCTTGGTGTCCCGGAAGGAATGGGATGGAGAATGGATGGTTTGATATGGTGGAGCTCTCCTCCTTTTATAGCCAGAATGTTTCCCCCGAATGTTGACGCATTGTATCCCAAATAAATGACATCTTCACGTGTTGAGCCTTGAATGAATGTTGTTCATAATTCCCTTGGTCGTGTCCCCTCAAACTCTCATCGGATTTGGACATGTATTGAAAGAGTTATGACAATTTTACTAAGAGCATTTATTCTGTCCAGTCAGACACTCCAAAACGAAATCCTCATGATTAGGGCGATTTAATTACCCCATAAACGGCCAATTAACTCACTAATTACTTCACAAAGTATTCTCCCAAAATCATTTGGCATCCATCCACTGCATTTCACAACATTTGTGCCCACCATGGATGAGTTATGGATCCAACACCAAAACTAGGCAGAACTGCAAACGGTTTTATTTCTCCCAATTTTGAGATTCTTTTGAGCTTCCATATGGCTGATTCAACTTTTAGTCCAAAAATAGTAAATTAAGTCTTTGAAGTTTAGAATTTGGAAATGAACGAATTTATTAATTTGGATTAGTGTAGAAAATGTTATGGCCAAACTAAATAAATAATTTAAAACTATTAAAAATCCAAAATGGCCAATTTTTACTATTCTGCTCAAAATAACACCATTATCATAAAAATTAAACAATTAATCTTAGAGGAACACTTTTGTGGGTTTAAAACAATGATATTAAATATAAATTAATTGAAAATATTTTCTCTATCACCATTCCATGTCAACAATTGCATAAAATTTCACAAAAGGTAATATGATAATGTTTTTTGGGATGTTCATCCATGAAATATTGACAGCTGAAGAGTTATATGCAATAGATTTAATAATTTCCCAATTTTCCGTTTTCACAGAAATCTCTTCTTCCATTATTTGTGGTGGGTTTTAAATAGTTCTGCTAATAATTTTTGATATGATGGAATGCATATAAAGAGAATCAGAAACAATGTTCTCTATTCATGAATGAATAACTATCATGTCTGTCACCACATCATTGTTGGGATTCACATTAGTGGTAGTAATGGAAAAATCCCACCCTTTCTACCTAGGAGGTTGTTGGATACCTTCTAAAACCATTTTGTTAAGTGCACTGGTTCACAAAGTCCCTTGGTTCATTGAAGTTGAAGTAATGAACAATTCGTTGAGGGTTTTCCCAGTGCATTCCATAACTCTATCACATTATTGGGTTTCATATATTGGCTTCATTTTCTACGTTCCCTTCTCTTCCACACCTAAATAATTTCATTGTTCCAGTTCATCAATTTTCGGGGTGCTTCTTTCAACACCATTGATAAGTGGGATACTGAAATTTCTTAGCACAATTGGATTTATCCATCGAACAACTAGAATTAAACTCCTATATCTAATTCTTATCCATATAATACCCATTGGATTATCTGGTAGCCTTTTTGTAATTGAGGGATCATTGGACTATTTCCTCATAGCTATCAATTTTACTGATCTCCAAGACATTTTGTATACTAGGCATTAGCACACCAAAGAAGTTGGTAACCATACATTTGGGGGTAATGAAAAAACTAGAGACGTGTGATGAATGTCATGTGAATTTTTCCCTGAATTCCTCAATAGATTCGTTTTATTTTTTATTGAGTGAAATGACCTTCCCTTTCATTTTAAGACATAGAGTGTGGGAAAAATATTTATCATAATACATTTTCGAGAATTCCTTCCACTAAATTTTTTGTATATCTTCCTAAGGATTTATATTCTTGGTCAATGTACACAAATTATTTACTTCTCCCTCCATACAATAAAAAACCATAAGAACCTTTTCTTGTTTAAAACATTTAAGGATATAAAAGATCCTCTCAATAGAGTGGGTCAACGATACCATGATTAAGGGATCAAATGAACCATTAAAAGTTTGAATCCATTGTCACATGAAGCTCTTGATTTCAATTTTTTCTTTTATAGGGTGGTTTAGGTTATCTTCTTGATCAAGATTACTATTCATAACATGAGATAGCTGATAGCGTAACATGAAAATGTTTTCGATTCCTGCTCCCATTGTATAGGGAAATTCATTGGGGGTAATCGTCACACTTCAATTGTGATTAGTTGTTAACATGATTCCTCATATTTCCAGCCATTGGCTAGAAGAAAAGGGGAAAATTTGGGATTAATATCTTAAAAAAATTAAACACATATTGGGAAATACAATGAAATTATATGGATAACATAAAAATTATATTTATCTCCTTAACTTATGAGTTTCAAGGCTTTAATCTATACTATCAATGCTATATTACCTAATATATATTCGTATAGGAAACTTTGTTCCCTAATAATGCTTTGTATTGAGATTATGAATTTACCAAAGCATATACCCCTAGGAGTTTCAAAACACGTGCATAGTAATCCCTATTGTCCACTACCATATTACCCTTACTCAGACATGAAATATCTTCTTCGAGTTGTTACCTATAGGTACATCTGTTCCAAAACCACTTCCACATGTAGTATCCACACAGAGGTGTACTCTCTTTATAAAACACATGCATTATAATTACAAATATTTATGTATATTTTATTATATTTAGTCTTATACTTAAGGTATTTGATAGATTTTCATAATCCTATGTATTTCTCTAGAGTTTTCTACTCTTAATCCCAAAAATAACTAAACCTATCCTTTGATACAAACTATAACAACCCTTGTCATTATTACACCTTAATACATGTTTTATTACATACAATTACACTTTATACAATTCAGAATATCAAGAGGTTTAGTGTCTTTTGAATGTTAGGTACATTATATAACAACTTAAAACATGAAAAAATAATCCTTTTTATTGAAAACATATTTAACATGACGGAAACGTTCCTTCATACATGACATTTCATGGGATAACATGGGGACATACATAATAAATGGGTGAGATATAAATCCCAATAAGGTATAAAAGAATGAATAAATGAGAAAGAAAATACATGTTAGACAATAGTAATATCACTAGAGCATAAAAGGAACATTAATAATAAATCATGACATAACATGACAATCATAACATGGAAAATGTAGAATCAAATTAAATCAATGAATCATAAACATATGTCACTGATAAACCTTCCAAGACATCATGGTTGAAAAATTCCAATAATGGAATCAATAAAACCATCTGTCCCAACATGATGTATCATGATTCTAATTATTAACCAATGCATTGGAACGCTATATAATTATGGGTGCACCCATCACATTAATTTCACTCTAATGCTTATGTGTTCCACATAGATTAATCAACATTGATTCATTCATCGCCATTATTTATTCCAAGATAAAGGAGTGTGGAATACATACAATTATGTACCTAATTAAAGAATTAAATGTGTATAAATGGGAATACCAATGATAGAAAATGGGTATGGTATTCAACATAATTTTTTTTTGGAATGGAAAATCATGGTGCATTTTTTACTGCATAATGATGTCTTATAAAAATTAATAAATTGGTTTTATGGGAGAGAAAGGGGAGTATAGTATTTTATATATGAATGGTACAGTAATATGGATATCTAAATACATTTACCAATATAAGGAATTGAAAAAATAAAGGTGTAAAATAATAAAAAACATGAAGAAAGAGGGGTGATGAAAGAAACCATGCTTGGATGTGAGACTCAAATGTCTTGGGAGAGGCCTCCCGAGAGCTTGGGGGATCATTTATATGAAACTAAAGAGTAGAGGGAAGTGTGTGGTCATGATCTATGTAGTCTGAGTGAAGATAAATGGGATTGTGTATGATTTCATATTAGAAATGAGGGGGATTTATTTATTATTTCGGTTTTTGATACTATATAATAAAATATCCAAAACCATAATCCATGTCATGATTTTAGCCCATGGTTTCTACAAAAGGGGAGTGGTGTAGATTATTTTACAAGGAAAAGTACCATATATAATAAAATAATTCCATTTCTTATGTCGTGGAAAGTCAAACTCTCAAAGAAATAATTTTGAAATCATAATATATATTATCTGTATTAGAGGATTCCTTAAGGATTTATAAAATAAATAAAATAAACATAAAATTACACTATTTAAATTGGAAAAAATATATTTGTTTGAGGATACCTTTATTAGTATTTATTATTTCAATATTAGGCCATTATGATGTCATGAAATACAACATATATTTATTTAGTATTTAATTTTTTACTCGAAAATTCAAAAGTCTCAAAAAATTATGAATAATTCACTGTTGCATAATTTTAATGTCTTGATTATAAAAATAATATCCATTTTATTTAAAAAATTTATAAATACATTAACTTTCAATTTAAAAATAATAACATGGATTTATTGAAAATGAAGGGTTATTGACAATAAGAGTTTTTAGACCCTAATAAAAATTAAAATGGAATTCATAAAATTTATGTGATCATTTATATTTAATAACAGTTATTTAGTAATAATATTTAATTAAATTTTTTTTTATTTCAAAAAAACCATTATTTCATTAATTCATTAATTAAATGTGAAAAATAACAAAAAATATAATTTCTTCTTTATTGAATCAAAAAAACATTTATAAATTAACCTTAATAAGATGATATTATATTCATTATTCTATAGAAAAATAATTTTTAATATTCATATTTCTCAAGTCTTGATACAAATCCCTTTAATACACATGTATATTCCCTAAGAGTATGGTGTGAGATGGTGGAGCTTTCATGGGGTCGTTCGGCAAACATGGTTTGGGTCGAGATCTCAATGAGCATGAACATCTCTAGTAAATCATTTCTCTCATTATTATGTTTCTAGGTCTCATGATGGGATTGGTCTATGTCTAATCCCAAAAGTGAAATTTCACATTGAAGCTCAGATAAATTGGCTTCATTGGATATTACCCTACTTGTTGAGGCCATCACTTCCTTTGTCTGTGTCAAATGGATTTGATAAAACACTATATTAATACTTGTCATGTGATTACTGTTAAATTACTATACTATCAAAGATAAAGATACTTAAATTTCATTTAAATACAAATGTATATAATAAATCAAAAGGAGTTTATGTGTTTTCTAAAACAATAATTCATTTAATTGAATAAAAATCGGAATTTTATTATTAAAACATTGTGTTGTTACACTATAGAATCTATTTTTAACATGATTCTATTTAGATTATTCCATTTCTAAAACCTATATTTGTTAAAACTTGAATTTATCACCATATGAAAAAAATTATAAGATATTTACACGAAACATTCAACCATAAAATATATTCAAATTAAAAATTATTACATTAGAAATTATTTCAACCTGAATCACATTCTACTCAACCTATAATCCCTTCTATTACATTATCTTGATCTTCATAACCTAATTACATTAATTACTATCGCAAAATAATAATAAAACTTCTTATAATATTTTCAACCCAAACTAATTTAAAACTATGCTTTAAAAATTAAAAATTACCTTTATCTATAAAATAAAAAATCAATTAAAATATATTGTAACATAAAAATAACTATGTTTTAATCTATGTTATCCATGATAAATTTTCTATTTGTTTATCTTAACTAAATGGGCTAAAATCCTTCAAAATGATTCCTAAAGGTATTTTAAAAAACAAAATCATATCAATCAAGATTTTCAATATATGTCTAATATATTTGGCCTACTCAATGTACACTTGAGTAATGATTGAGTAAATTCCCAAGAATCCTTTATTGGGGTGATTACCCCTAGGTGCACATGCGACACAACCTCATCCACATGAAAGTATCAATAGATTGAAGTATTTCCTTGGAAATAATATATTCTATTCATAAAAAAGTTTGGATGAACCAATATACATTAACATATCCCATTGGATTTCACTTCGGTTTTCTATTACGAATTTACAAAAAATAAGTAATCCTTTTTCTGATTCCATCTGTCAAAGCCCAGAATTTCATACATGGATTTAAATAAAATACATAAAAAAATTTCACTGCTTTTTTCCCTAGGGAATTTTTTGAATTAGTTTAATGAGAAACTATTAATATAAAATATGGAATAAATGGATCACATAAGAAAACATACATATATTATATATCTCATAAATTTATTTTTTATTATGCTATCTTATATCACCTCACATGATATGATTACTTTGAGACATTAACTAAAATAAAGTAATGAACATAAATCCTATTAATGGATACATAATATAAACTGATTATAAATAAACAACATCTTTAAAACATAAATCATAATATAAGAATTTGTACATAATGATAAGAGTCATGACATGATCATAAGAAAATAAGGAATAACCTGATAACAAGGCCTTGTAGATGAACATGGAAATGTGGAGACAATATAGAGACCTGAAATTTATAATAATATCTCCGAATATACAAATCATTAATCAGTTCCAGGGTAGTCAAGAATATCCAATATAATTTATCCAAAACAATCACATATTATTCCAAAATCACTACCTCAGTATCAGAACTATATTATGATTTATCATTCCCTCAACCATATATTTTCCAAAAATTTATCCTGCTATTGAGTCACTTTTCTTTGTTCCACACAATCTCAAGTCCTTAATGAAATAGTACTGCAGTACAATCCTAATATACTCCATGATTATTGTAACAAGTACATTGTTGATACAACACTCAATTAACATAATCAACATAAGAACTCTAATCATTCCTCTTCATCTGTGGTAGTATCATAACTTAATTATTATCCAATAGCATCATTTGCGGCATAGTCTGATGACTGGGACATAGGTTCGCGTAGTGTCCAAACTCCTTGCAAATGAAGCATTGTACATTTGAAACCATTTTCTTACCCTTGCAATCACGTACTTTGTGCCCTTTTCCTCCACACTTATAACAAACTCCCATTCCTTTCAGGCAAGTTCCTGGGTGTTTCTTTCCATAGTTACCACATATGAAAAAAATTCTTCTTTTCCCTCTTCCCTTTATCCATCTTTCTCTCTTCCATCCTTTTCTTCTCTTGCTTCCCTTCAAAGCCATAGGACTCAGTAAACTCTTTACATATCTTATCAACACATGATATTATTTCTTCATATGTTGATAATACATGGGAGACTATTTCTCTTATAAATTCTAGCTTAAGACCATGAAAGATATTATCCTTTCTTCTCTTTGGATCATGTGCATTTCTGGAGTTCTCATTCCTTCTACTGGGCGCCATTTCTATACCATGGCATAAACTAGATCAGTTTATGAATCAAAACACATAATCCCATACTTATAAAACACTTAACATAAATTGAACTATTTATGGATATAATCCATAATCATAAAAATGTTTTCTTTGAGGAAGTATATACTCATAAACCCTTCATAATGATTTGTAAAGAAAATGAGAGTTATCCTAAGCATATCCCCCGGGAGTGTCGTAACCAAGAGTGCAGCAAGGCCCGTTGTCGTGCACCATTTCCCGTTCGAGTCTAGCTCAAAGCGGTATTTTCGGGTTTTACCCCTAGGTACATCTGTGCCAGAGCCGCCTCTACCTGCTCGTATTCAGACAGGGATGTATTGCTCGGAAAACTCACAAAATCTCTACAATACCAAAATTCTAGGAAGTTCTTCTATACTAATCCTCAAAGTTCATCTTAGGTCTACGTGCTCTAATCAGAGTTTATCTAAATCTAGCTTCCAAGGTTTGTACTAAACTTCCTTTGATACCAACTGTAACGCCCCGACCCCAGCTACCCAGAGTCGGTGCATTACTTCGTAACATTGGCATGATCACAAGAAAGATCAAATCTCGAAAGACCGATTGGTTTAGTAGCCTTGGAAACACTAGATATATTCATAAGTTTTACATTACATCATTAAACGAAAAACTACTACAACAACATATTGTCTCTATAATCCACACTCATATCCCCACATAATATCCCTGCAGGTCATTCATAACTTACTTCTTCACTTCCTGGGAAAAATAAAACATAGAAAAGGGGTGAGCTCAAATGCCCAGTAAGGATAAAAATATAGCGGAAACTTTCATAAATAAGAATAAACTTTTAAGGCAATGTATAACTAAAACAAAAGCCTTTAAAACATGAACTTTCAACATGGTATGGCATAAATAAAATGAAATAATGCCATTTACTTACTCACATGGATATTCTACTAATCGAATAATCACATGAAAAAAATCAATAACCACTTTCATAATGTTGGAATGCATAATGCTAAACGTTAATTTCTTTGTCTAGGCCTCATCCCAAGACCTAGGGGTTACTTCTAACCGGAACCCAACCCGGAGTGCCTCTAATAACCGGACACCAACCCGGAGTGCCTCTAATAACCGGACACCAACCCGGAGTGCCTCTAATAACCGGACACCAACCCGGAGTGCCTCTAATAACCGGACACCAACCCGGAGGGCATACTTTTACCAGTCCCTAACCTGGAGGGCTTACTTTAACCAGTCCCCAACCTGGAGGGCTTACTTTTACCGGTCCCCAACCCGGAACATACTTGTTTAGCACATTCATCTGAAGAAAAGTTTGAAATATAACATAAACATTCGGATTAAAACTAGCATACGAAATGTCAATAGTTTCACCATAAACTATGAATGGTATAAAATAGCACATCCACAGTCAAACATATCACAAAACCTTCAATACAATATAGAAGTTTTGTATTATAATAAATCAACTTCAAATAAGCGTAAAATCCATTAAAGGATGTTGACATAGATGAAATCAAAACACTTTTTAGAGAAATATCTCTTTCTATTTTTGAAATCATTTAAGAGCCATATAAAATAAAACATTTTCTTGAAAATATTCTTGTAAGCTTGTAAGGAAAGCTTTGACGATTTTATAACGGCGGAAAATAACCGCACCCGCCGTATAAGTAAAAAAAAACATTCTTATCTTAATTCTGTCGAAAAGGTTAAAAAGGACCTTGTTTTGAAAACGACGGAAAGATTCCTTTATAAACCTCTTAAAAAAAGTCAAACAAGGGTATAAATGAATTTAACCCATATTCTTGTAAATAATAAATATGTTTTGAAATACATTTCGAAGAAACATGGATGTGGATGATAAAGAAATCCCAGTAGATTAATACGTATAAACAACCTCGGATAATGAAGAGATTGTGAAATAACCCTTACCAGTTTGGTAACTTATGAAACATACAACCCATGAAAGAGGTATCATACAATGAATATGTAAGTACACATAAATTAGAGTGTATTACACAAAGAATATAATTATGGGTAGTACATACACCACACAAAAGGTAATGGTGGCAATATGGCATGAATCTCACGGGAATAAGGAGTGAGATGAAAACCCCTTACCACGTTAATCAACTGAGTCATATGGCCAAAAGTTAATAACCACCAAATTATTTACAGAATAACATGAATATGATAATATATATCAAATGCCAGTACACAATACACCACTTTCAATAATTTAGTGGCGAATAATGGAAATCTCACGGAATTGAATGTGAGATAAGAAAAATCCCTTACCTTGTACTTTTCCTTGGTTGGGGTAGGTTAACCTCCTGTATAATGGTGAAATAATTGTTATTAAATTATACAAGAATCATATATATTAATATGATATCATATATGATCTTTTAATATTGATTTGATAATAATATCTTAGTATTATCGTTGTTTCGGGTGTTAACTTACTTGTTTTCTTTTGTATGTTTTGTTACGTAAGACATGTTTGTAAAGGATAGGTTGTATATTATTCAAATCCAGAATGGTATCATGTCCTTAAACATCATTTTTAAATCATCAAATGATAATTATACTTGAATGGATACGATGGAGGATGAATCTCATCGCGTTCGTGGAGACGGTAGTCCGTACGTACGCACGAACGCAACTTCCATTTAATTTTTATTTTAAAAGAATTGAATCCAAATGATACTTAGGTATATTACTATTACAGTATAATATAATATTTTATATATGTTACTTAAGTTCATTAACACAATCCTTTATACGTTCCATGTGTGGTATGAACGAGTCATATCATTTTAAGGGGGCGGTAGTCCGCACTTCCTCAAATGAAATTATCGTATGTATATACAACATGAAACGAATAATGGTATGAAATAAAATGGAATTACAGTAGCTTATATATAAAATATACATCATTAATATCATATTTAATTACAGTTCCATCATAATGGCCACCATGAGAGGCGGTAAGATGTATTTGAACAATCATCGTTTCGTGAGGCGTTAGTTTGCCATCCACAGAAACATTATGTTCATCATCCATTAGATGGAGTTGTGTGTATGTGTAGTTTGAATACTTCTTATAACAACATCCTAGTATATTGAGGATACTGGTGTTGTTACAAAAGAAAGGAAATAAAAGATTTTGGGGGTTGGAGAAGCAAAATAAATGAAAATAGTTTAAGAGAAATCGTTACCTTTAATTTAGGTAACTCACTTTGGTTGGAACCAAAGGACTTCTTGAAATGCTTTCTGCCTAAGGGGAAGCTTCAAGGAGGAGTAGAGGGATGTGGGGAGCTTAGTTGGGCAGAGTTTGGACGAGCCAAGTGGCTTGAGAGGTGTGAGGAATGAGTAGAAGTGGTCTCCTTTTATAAGGGAGAGGAGGGGCTCTTTAGGAAAGAGTGAAAGTATTACTTTATAATATAATTATATTCGGTTTATAATGGTCCAAAAATCATTGAGGTCGAAGATAAGATGACTCATATTCTAAATAACATCAACCAATAGGAATTGGACAGGTTTTAGATAATATTTTAATCATTATAATCTTATTTATTTAAATGATTTATTAATGAGGTAAACATTGCATCACTATTGTGTCATTAATAATTTAACTTATTTGATGTCTAAAAATTATAAATAAAATATCATTATGTAGGAAATCTTTTTATCTTTCTAATGAATATTTATAATCGAAAATCCAACATGTATAACCCTATGTAAAAAATGTTCTTCTAAAGATGTAAGCTTATGCCATTTTTATTTTTATTTTAACTTTATTAATATAAAGTGTCCCTACCACATACAAGTGGCTCCAAGGGGTCCCCAAATTGACCCAAGGATGCTCATGGTCGGGTATGTGTCCACCAATAAGGTTAGGACACGTTTTAGGGTAATTTTGTATTATTATAATATTATTTTTTAACCCTTATTTACCGGATTTACCCTTAACCATGGCAAATAAAATATTTACCACAGTAATTATTCAAAATGTCTAAAAATAAAAGTTACCTATTTACAAAATTTGGACATCCTGATTCCAAATATGGAATCCATTTTTCTAAATTCAAAACACAGAAGTGGCAGAAATTAATTTAAAATTAATTCCCGCTGTCAAAACAAAAAGCGTGTTTTTAAGAGGTAATAACTATCAAAAGATTGACACTTGTTTATGTTCAGTTTAATTGTAAAATTATGTCCAATGACCAACATTATATTAAATGGTAAAAATATATTCTATATATACTTTAAAACCACTCAAATTCACAATTTATCACTATTAATTATTTTGATTAAAAAAGTTGTTTTTAATTAAAATTTAGTAATTTTCACTACTCATCAAAATATGAATGTTATCCGAAAAGTACAAAAATTTCACCTTAGGCTAAATTCGATATTCCGAATCCAAAAATGAAGTCCATTTTAAAATATAAAATATATATAATTTCAAAACTTAGGTATTACTATTCATAACGGCTAGTTTGATCGGTTGTGGTGTGTGTTAAAACTCGAAGTTGCGTACAACACACGCTACTGTTTTATTCAAAGGAAAGCGTACCGTGGAAGCTTGGGATGTTTCATTTTAAATTTTTTGATGTCTCCATTTAGTCAAAAAGTTAAAAATATTGTATTTAAAAAAAGGATTCACTATCAAAAGTTGATAAAAGTGCAATACTGAAAATGAATCTGTTCTTGCATTATGACTAAGAAACTCATAATATGGATTCTAAAATTATAAGGATTATATAAAGATTAAAATTTATTTAATACTATTCATGACCTCTTTTAATGGATTTTTTTTGGTAATTCATGGTGCAATTGAACTCGGTGTTGCGTGTAGTGCAAGTTATTGAATTATTTTGAAGAAATAACACACTATGAAATCTTGGGGTGTTACATGTATAGATATCCATGAATGATGTTACAATAGTGTGTTCAATAACTAAAAATATGAAATAGAAAATCAACCATTAACATTGTTATAATAGAGACTATATAAAAGGGTTTTTGAAATTGTATTAATGTTATATATGGTAGTTCTCTTAGTAGTAGTGAATCGTATTCATTGTTTATGAATTATTATGAACTCCTCAAATCATAGTCATATGGAATTCAAATGTATTACAACAATGAGAGAGAAAGAGTTGAAAAGTGGAGGGGGGGAATAATGGTGTGATTTCTACAAGATATAGGATATAGAAAATGTTTTATGTAATGTTTATAATAAGAGAAAAGGGTATTAATTAATCAATAGTGAATAATTTGGATAATAATAATTCTATGATTATGACGTTTTAAATTATAATCTGTTGAAACTATAATGGATTATCATAAGTTATACATCCAAATAAAAATGCGGATCTTGAGAATCCCTTACATTCATATGTAGGTTATTATTTTTTATAGGACCCCATAAAACCATAAGAACTAATTTTTATAGATTTATAGAGGCACAGGGAAGGGAAACTCTTGGTGAAATCCTTTATTTTGTACATGGATTAAAAATGTGAAAAAGATAACATTTTTCTTGGAAACTATAGTTAGGTCAGGTGTATGAATGGCGTCATAGTGGAGTTAGGTGGGATTGGTGTGTTATGAAAATTAGGTGAATAAATTACATCTAATACACGTGTAAATTATGTTAATACCTATAAAGGGAATATGGAAGGTTTGAGTAACCATTTAATTACTAAAAAAATTGAGATAGTTTATTTATTCATTTTTCCCGTATTTATCTTGATTAAAAAATTACCAAGGTATTTTTATAATTTTAAAATAATTATTTGGGATATATTTAACCTAATTAAATTTATTAATAGGAGAAAATTTTCAATTAAATTTAAACATACAAATTGTAAAATAACCATTTTATAGACTAATGTCATTTAAATTATTAATTTTTTTTAATACAATTTAAAATTAATTATCAATTAAAATGATGATTTTATGTTTTTATATGTCAATAATTTATATTATAGTATTAATATAAACTATATCCAATTAGTATTAGAATAAACAATACATAATAAGCTAACATTCATTGAAAAATAACTATTTCACCACAATAAAGACTTTTTTATTAAGAAATAATCATTTAATTCCTAAAAATAACATAGGAAATATTAAATAGATTGGACCTAGTGATTTAAAATATAAAATAAATTTTATCATTCATAACTTATTTATATACATATATATATAATAAAAATTAATGAACACATATATTGTGTAAAAAATATTTTTGGATGAGTTTTATTTTTATAAAATTAATCTTTTACATAACAGAAGTTATCATTGTATTTGATATTAATGATATATATTGGGTTATTATATACATAGATAAATTTATGTGGAATTAAAATAAATCCAAAATATGTTTTATCTATATAATATTCAGTGAAATGAAAATACTAAAAATAGTTTTTATGAGGAAATTATTACTTCTTTCCTTTAAATATTAATCATAGGTTTTTTAAATTCATCATAGTATTTTTATAATTTAATATGTTTGTTCTCAGTTAATCAATATCAATATTATGGGGTTATTAAACATATTGGATTTTTTATATAGTTATAAATTTACAATTTTTGTATAAATAATTATTTCAAGCATTCTCCTAATTGTTGATTATTTTAGAAAAAACAAAATCCTTCATACTAAGATAATATTGAAATTAAAAATTCAACAATTGAAATTTATTTTATATAATTAAAAATATAAAATATATAAATATATTTTCTAAATAAAACTAGTCATAAATATAAAAAAAATTAATTTATTATAAAAAAATTATATTTAAAATTTTGTATTTTAATATTATTTTTTGTAAATCATTAATTTAAATAAAGATAATATTATATTAGAAAAATATTAAATTTAATTTATTAGTATTTAAAAATAAATGTATATAGAAAAATCATTTATTTTAATATATATTTTTTCTATTAAATAATAATTACCAATAAATAAATTAATAATATTTTAAAATTTTAATTTTTCTAATCCATTGATATAATTTTTTTCTCTAAATTTAATAAATTCATACTATAATTTTAAATTTATTTAATAATATGTGTCAAAAAAGTATATATATTTAGTAATATTTTAATTTTTTAATTTTTTCATTATTTTACATTGATGAATTATATATTTTTAGACATTAATTTAATATACCTATTGGATATATGTATATCCAATGAACATAATTATGAAAACTATTTTTTATCAAACATATTGAAATGGATAGATTTGATTGCTATTTATTGCCTATGTTATCAAATTCATTCCATTAAAACATCAAAAGTGACACTTCTCACATCCATACATTTCATTTTGGCCCCACAACATGTTTTATAAAATCATAATTTATGCCCATATTATATGTTTTATTTAGGTTTTCTTGATACACAAGGGGTATGATAATACATGTGATCTACTAGTATTGAATATTTTATTCTTTTATTTATTTTCCCATTTTAATATTAATAACATTTAAAGGATAAAACAAACTATGGTGAGTAAAAAAATTTGAGTAATAATATATGGTATGTAGTACAAAGTTTTTTCAGGTTCTATTATAAAGTTTTACTATTAATGATTAAATTGTGTCAAGTTTAATTTCAATGTTGTATGAATTATTTCCTATTATATTTCAATAAAATTTAACAAATAGAAAAATATTATAATTTTAAAAATCAATTTTATTGAAGGAATAGGCCTCTAAAAAACCTAGTGTTTAACATTTTCCCTTTAAATAAATCAAATCCCTAAAGATTTAATTATCAATTTTTAATAATAATACCTCGGGGTGTCTAAAATATTATCATATATTACCATATATCATTTAAAGAGAAACAATCCAAACTATCTTTGGTAATACATGGTAACATATTAGTTCCCTCATTATAGGAATGTAACTATTTCTTAGTTATTCATTTATCCATTACTGATAAATACCACAATATAATGGGAGTATTTTTCATTGGGATATTATAGTAATCCTTGTATTAATTGCTAGCTAGGGTATATTTTAATATGTGATTTTAATACATTTTCAATAGTCATGGGCTCTACGAGAATAGAGCCAACCCTGCCAAATACAAAATTTTATTAGAATAATGTAAGGGTAATAGTAATTTATAATAATCACATTATAATAAAAAACTATTAGATATGATTCATATACATGGAAAAAACATTCATACCAATAGATTTTTTTATTAATAATTGAATAGTTATTTCTAAGTGTGGTGTGTCTATATTCTAATGTAAAGTGTACTAGGATGAACATCATTCAACTAAAATAATCACAGTTCATTTTTGGGTAGTAATTGTTCCTCATTTCATATCAATTTTGAGACAACTTATATAGTATTGGTTGTGTCAAAATTTAATTATCATGAATGTTCCTTGTATTTTTTTTTAAATTTTATAAAATGAATTATTCCATGGAATAGTATATTTATAATGTTTCCCAAAATTAAGATAGTGAATTTTTAATGGTGCTTTAGGATGATCTACTTTTCTATCACCATTTAGACTAAAATCATCATTTTAACATGGCATCTATTGTAAAATCATTTCCCTCCATATTGGAATAAGAAGGAAAAAGGAAATTTCATGTCCTTAAGAAATATCCCCAAGACCACAAAGGATATCAATAAATTCCAAAGGCTTCAATACAAGTCGTGGATGATTTTCCATTTGAAAGTAAAATAACCCAACCAGACACAACATAAAAAAGAACTATTATGTCATGAATTATAACAATGTAAAACAACACAATGAAATTGAATTGATAACAAAACCAAACATTAACAATACCATAGTGAAGGAAACAAATATCAAATAGGCAATGGGATACATAACCATCAAAACCCAAAGACACTAAAAAAACTCTACCTCCAACCATGCTCTATGATCCACTCCAAAATGCATATCATGTCTCACTATGAACTTCTATAGAAGTGTGATACACTACCTTTTCCCATGCCCTGATAAATAATATCTAAAAAATAACCAAATTGAGAATGAATGGGTGAGTACTGAACCTCAATAGGAATTCCCCAAATGAATTCCCTACTCAACCCACTAGTATAAAACATGTTAGCATCTTTATATAATCTAATTTTTATAACGAAGTTAAAAATATTTTACGTCCATATATAAATCATGTTCAATGGAAATTTTTTTTCTCAAACCAACACCATGTTCCACGGAATAAACCCTAATAAGTCATTTCAACCATTTTAATAAGTTAATTGTCATTTCCCATTCCATATCACATAGCCACACACACCCTTATATGCTTAACCATACAACCATGCAAGCTTGGTGTAACCGTTGATGGTTAAACTTTAGGTCCATTACCAATCACTTTTATGGTGGTACTTCTTGACCATTATCCATACACATTATCCTTGTTGAAATATTTAAACTAACCACACACCAACACAACCTTTTCCCAATAAATTAAATAACATTAATAAAATATAACCTTTATTGAAAACCATAATAACTAATCATTTCAATAATACCCACCTTTTATTGAAAATGCTTTTCCAAAAAACCATTTCAATAAAACAAACCCTTTTATTAATTTTTTTCCATGAATCAAGACCAAATAAGAATTTCAAAATCATTACTCTAAAATTGAGTTGCCATTTCCACTTTCTAAAAAACACCCAATTTTCACAATTCAATAAATCATTTCCAAAAAATGTTTCAATCAATCAATTGCACAATAATTTCATAATAAATTCAACAAAAATCAACCAATTTTAAATTATGACATTATGTTTATATAGTGGATTGAAGAGTAGAGCCATATACCTCATGATTTGTGGAAAAAATTAAAACGACACTAAAACACCACTGAAACCGGTTTGAATCTCCCAAAACACACTTTAGATATATTACCTTAAAATAAAAAAGGAAAAATCTAACCATTATTGGCATAAACAACCGTATATCAATCCACAATGGACAAAAACTAATAATTAGTGAGGGGGAGGAAAATATATCTATGAAAAACCACAAAAACAACCATTAATGGTTATTTACCATGAGAAACAAGATTTAATGCACCATAAAACGCCTCTAGATCAGGAAATGAATTAATGGGGAAAGAATTATTAGAATGTAGGAGGGGGAAATATCTTGGGATGCTTTGGGAAAAAATGATGGGTTAAAGACTAATCCCAACTAAGATAAACTTTTCTTGATCTTGTTTTTAAATCGTTCAAGGATAGTCGCATGGTTGGGAAAAAGTTACTCTACCCATGTACCAAACTCTTCCTCATAGAGGACCTCACATATTAAGACCATATGGTTTAAAAACCGTGTGAAAACCGTGCAAATGCCCACTATCCTACTTTTCATAGTTTCTACTTGATGGACACATGATTTGGATAAACTATGTGCTTAGTCGTGTGCCTTACCCTTAACCCTTGTCTTACTACGCACAGTTTACTATATGATTTTCATGGTTCTCCCTAACCGTGCACCAACCATGAAACATTCTAGATGGCCAAAACACCCAAAATTCTTTCAAACCTTCCAAAGTGTCCCCAAAAAAATTAAATAATTTAAAATCATAAATAATGTGATACTTAAATGATACGAGGGATGATACATTCTCCCTAACATTGTCATTTCCATCCCTAGAAAGTAAAAAACCACTGCTATCCCAAAAGAGTTACGACCATTTATTGGTAATTTCATTCTCCCATCCCCACGTCTCTTCCTGAATCTGACCATGTTTAAAATAAACCTCATTATACCATTATTTTTACCACGTAAGACTTTATCTTTACTATCCAAAATCCAGACCAAGATATGAACCAACAATGAATCATGATCTTGTTCAATGTTATCATATCTAATCATATGGCCATGATTAGACTGATACTTTTTCAAATGAGAAACATGAAACACATTATATATAGCACTGAACCATAGTGGCTATACCAACCAATATGTGACCTCACCAACCCATTCACGTATCTCAAAAAGGCTTATATATCATGGGGACAACATGTTATTCTTTCCAAAATGAAAATTCACAAGCCTTGGATAGATACTAAAGAACATATGATCACTCTCCTTGAATAAAAATGACCATAAAGAATGATCATAATTTGATTTTTGAGGGCCATGTGTCCTCTACATTTTTTTTTCGATCTACTGAACATTCTCTGTTGTCTATTGGACAAAGGTCAACCCATCCAGTGATGTCTCACCGGTTTCCACCCAACAAAGTCGATAATGATATGGAATCATATAAAACGATTCAAAGGATCCATATGTATCTAGGACTGATAAATATTGTTATATCATAACTCCACTAATGTTACATTCTCATCTGATGAGCCACCAAAATAAATTACAAAATCCCACAACATGTTATCCAATGTTTGTGTCGTCCTTTCATATTTCCCACACATTTGAGGACGATACACCATTCTCATAGTCAACTGAGTTCCAAGGTAAGTATTTCCATTCATGTGATGTAAAACACATATATCTTTCTAACTCTAATGAAATTGGTATTCCATTCCACTATACCTCTTCTCAGATATATATTTTTGACGAGTCCTCCATCATATGATATTCATGAATAGTGATGAGGTGGACATAATTTTTTAGCCGATCCAGTATCATACATACCATATCCTATTTCTAAACCATTTTTTGGAGTCCAATTACAAAATACATTATTATATGATCAATTTTACAAACTATATTAGGTAATGACTGCTGCATACCTATTGGGCGTTGATGTTATTCTTTAAACTGGAGACAAATTTAGCATCATAAAACAAACTCAGAAACCTTCCTTCTTACTCTTATCCAATAAAACTACTCTTTCAATGCTTATTGCATCTATTTTACTCCCTGATAAACAAACCATCATTACTATAGGTAATAATGAAGAATTATTTCCTGAAAATCCTTATGTATGACCATCCGATTTCGAAACCACAACACTGATGGCTCGTCCAGCTTCCATAACTCAGTGGTCTCCCCACCATTTTGTTTTTTCCTCATAGAAAAACAATCATAATCATACATCTATTCCCCATAAATAATCTCCAAAAATCATGAATGGGTGAAACATGAAAGAAAACTGAAACTGCTCCTCATCCTACAGAATCGATGTCCATATCGGATAGGACTGACATCAACTTCCACTAATTTAAAGAATATTTTTTCAATTCAGCATTTAACATTCTAATTAATGAATTTACCACATATTTTCATTACACTAGTTTATATTTCAAGTCAAAGTTGATCATTTGGATATTCTCCATCTGTCATCAATATATCAGGTTCGAATACATTTGTTTGAAAATATGTTTCAGGATCTTATGGTATGTAAACACTACAAATTTATACCCAAATATGTCATGACACCATGTCTTCAAATTGTATATGAAAATTGCTAAAAAATATTATGTGATGGGTATTTTTTCACATAAAATTCTAAGTGTCTTCATCTTTAAGAAAAAATAGGTTCTTTCTACATGAGAAAATTACCAGAATCGTCACAATACACCATATACACATTACTTTATTCTAAAAATATCAGGATAGGTTGTGAATTTAGGTTAACTTTATGATCATAATAAGAGTTCTAACTCACATCAATCCAACTGAATGGAACATTGTTTCTTGTAAAACCTATCATAAGATTGGAAAGTTGTAAAAATTTCTGATCGAAGAGTCATTAATAACTAGCTAGATCGTAGAAATTTTGTATCTCAAAGAAATTCAATGGTCGTTTCCAAGAGACAGTAGCCTCTATCATTTCTAGATCCATAGAAATAGATTTTTCAAAGATAACATTTCCACGGGAACATATATCTTGTATCCAAAAATCACAATGTGATAGTATGGAATGCAAACGATGACCCCTCAATATTCACAAAATTAGCTCCATGTTTTGTCATCCTCGTCACTTTTCATTAAATACACCAATATTTCATCCAAAAACACCACCAAAAAAGAATCTATATACCTCTAAAATATTCGATTCATAAATTCCATAATGATGGATATTTCATTTTTATGACCAAAAGAAATTAACAGATATTCATAATGGCCAAATCTACCCTTGAATGTTGCCTTTAGAATATCCTCCTTCTGAACCCACAATAGGTGATACCCCGATTTCATGACAATTTTAGAGAACAGATGACCTCCCCTCAATTGATTAAAATGATCATCAATGAATGGAAGTGGATATCAATTCTTTATTATATATTGTTTATGATTATTATAATCCAAGAAAAAACAAAGAGTTATGACCCCCTTTTTGAAAAAAAGTTAGATGCTTTCTGAAGCGACATTCTAGGCCAAATGAACCCTTTTCATTCAAATTCCTCCAACTATACTTTAAATTCACTTAATTATATCGGTGTTATTTGTTAATATGGAATGGAAATAGGATAGACCATTCGTTAGATATCAATCATAAAATCCACTTCCCTAATATGTGGGAAAAAAGAAAAATTTTCATGAAAGATATTAGGAAACTAATAAATAACCCCTCAAAAAGTCATACCCTTGATCTCTTCTATCAATTCCATGTTAAAAAATTACAATTATTAAGAGAAAATTCCAAATACTGGTGCCTACAATCACGTTGGAACTATGTTTATCTTCCATTAACCTCTAAAAAATATTCTTGATACCATCCTAAGTCGTGAAACTATCCATTTTGGTATAACAGTTTAGGTGAGACATGAACATTATGAACCAATCCATACCTATGATTATATCATAGACATCCATATCAAGCACATAGAAGTCCCATATCAACAATCCTACATCAATAGTTCTAGAACATGCTCGACATGTAAAGGCTTGACATTCTCTTTGACCACTATGAGTTTGATGTTTTATCATTGAAGGCATAATCTCAAAATTTAAACTCATCAAATCTACATTATAAGAGGAAATAAAAGAATGAGATTCACTGATATAAAACAAATTATTCAAAAGGGTCGATTTAAAATGAATTTTACATCACAAAGTTGATGGTCCAGATTGATCAACCACAATAACCTTCTCAGCTATATATAATTACTTTCTCGTGACAGTTTGTTCCCTATTTCTATGTTGAGATTTCAATTGCTCTGGATTCATGGAATTCCTAGAATAACTATGTCTAACACTACAATACTTTAGATAATTGATTTGATTCCATCATCCTGTCGAAGCATATGATGTGTGTGAAAATTTAGAATTTTCCCAAACTCCCAATCTTGGAAGACTACGAAAATATCATTGCAGATACCTCTTATGGTTGAAATTTTGTCTTGATCAGGGTGGTTCCATATACACTTGATTCATGTGATTAATATAACCACATTAAAATCATCCAAGATTTCTCTTGGGTTCTCAGGGAAGCTTAACCGATTTAGATGTTTGATTCTATGTCATAATCTAACCATGGAAATAGGAGTACATTTTCCTGAACCATCCACTTGGCCCATTCCATGACACCCCCAAGACCATATATGATAGGCCAAGGGATGGTGACTAGGGATGAGTAGGCATATCCCACAAATGGGAGGCCTTCTCCTATGAACATGTACACACACACCCATCTCCAAACCACAATGGTTGGAGTGTGAAAACAATCTATAATGAAAATTGATGCACCCCACTATAACCCAACAATAGAGTAAGAATGAAATTAAACAAGTAAATTGAAACTGAGTTAGGAAACAATCCCTCTAAAAGAAATATAGTTATAAAGCCTAACCTGCATACAAGGGCATTGAAGCTTCTATAAGAAGCTTCCTAAAACACCTCAGCTCATGTGACATCACAAGGCCCCATCTAGTCTTGGTCCCTATCCTATTCCGCCTAGGACTCCACCAAAGTGTTGTATATCTACACAAGGCACGAAACATGTGTGAAAATCCTGTGCAGGGGTGAGTAAAACAATACTCCGTAGGGGACCTCAAAACAAAAAGAAAATGACCAGAAATTAAACACCACCAAGATGGTACAATATTATAAACATAGGTATATGTCACCGAAACATATAATAAGAACATCTAGGTATATTCATAATGGATTTCCAAGATGAAAAATCACATCCACTACCAACCATATGGTTCTGCTCGTAGTACACTTGCTTCTGAGATATCCTACTCCTCGAGCTATCTAAAAGAACACATGTAGAAAAATTCTATCAAACGTATCTGAGAGAACATATAGTCTTGATACATCATGAGTTTTCCGTGAGACGTTTGGTCTCACAGAGACAAGGAGTCTCAATATGTAGCCAAGTACTTGGTCACATGATTCTACACAAGACACACATTTTCTAGGAGTACACACTCCTTGAGCTATTTATATGTGATCAATGAACAACCAGAACTATTGAGGAACTCATCCATGATAGGCCATACAAACCCACTAGGTCACTTAGACCCATTGAGTCTGTTAGACCTGTTGGTTCACCAGGACTGGATGAGTCACCTAGACCCATAGTGTTGCTTAGACCTACTGGGTCACATAGGCCTGTTGGGTCACCTAGGTCCATTCATCACATTGTCTTACTAGGTCACCTTGGCCTATTAGGTCACCTATACCCACTCATCACTTTCTTCTTATCACAGTCTGTTGTAGGATTCCCGCTCGTAGTGCTCTTGATTCCTAGAGAATGTACTCCTCAAGCCATCAGTTATATCTCAACATCCATGAAACCCCATTTAGAGTATATCAAAAGGAATACCTCATAATGAGGGTCCCAAAACCGTATATGGATCATCAGTCATAGTTATGGTTTTAATTTTATGGGAATTTTAGTTAAAATGGGCTGGTCAGGTCAAGGTTCGGTCCAAACTGGTCAGACCAAACTGACCCGACCCGGCCCGGGGTCCAATGAACCGATTCGAGTCTGGCCAAGCGCACTTCTTGCTGGGCTATGCTCTCCAAATTGAGGACATCCCTCTTAGACTTGGGTTGGTTCTTCCACCCATAACGTGTCGAATACTGCGCATACTCCATGTCATGCATTCGGCTTGGCCGACCACTATATTTCTGCATGTGGTATGTTGACCGCGTTCCACCAGCTCGACACAGCGCAACTACTTTTCCATCCTGCTCCACAACGGGCTGCCCTGGACACAGACTCTATATCAACCTACAGTCGAGCCACCGCAGGTTCTTCCAGATACTTCCATAGGAAGATGTCTTTTTCCGCAATGGAAGATGGTCAGCGCCGCATGCCACCACCCGCAGCTGCCTATGGGGTCTTCTATGGCCACCCGATACACTCAGGTGGTCCATTCTTCAATCTGAAAGAGGTTATGAAAATATCAGGTTTCCATATTCACTTCTATGTGCTACAATCCATGCTATGGTCCATCATGTTGAAAAATACATTCAAGTGGCGTTATCTCTTGCACCTCCTCGATCCGTTCACCACCATCATCATTGCACCACCTTCATATTGTGTCCATCCTGGTTCTTTAATATCAAGTCATTGTTCCAAGGATCTATTGGTCAACGATCTATCGATCACCAAATTTCCAGTTGTGGGAAAAATCAGGAACATCCATGATGAATGAAGAAAGAATGGGGAAAATCATGAATCAACAAAAAAGGACATGTGTTGGTCGATGTTTGTGTCGATAATAGATCGTCACCATTTAAATAGAAGTCACAGTTCAATATAAATCACAAGTATTTTCTCCATTAAAATTCATACAAGAGTAGTACCATCCCACAACAATGATCAATCCACTGGCCAATTTGTTTGTTAATTATTTAGTTTTCATCGTGGAAACTCAAGAATGGGGGAAAGGAGAAAATTAAATAAATTGCAACCCCTCCTATAAAATAAGATTGGTCGGCATTGTGGTTTGATCGTCATTGGCGATCCATTGAGATATGTCATGATCTGTCATCTCATTGATCCTCAATATGCAACCCGTATTCATTGGAGATTCATCATTTTTCATCATTTGAAACTCACCAATGGAAGTTCACTAGAGGTTCAGTGTAATATCTATGATCCTCCCCAGATCCTGTAACTCTAACAATCCATTAATGGAGGAAACATGTTTCAACATTTGTTTTATGTTGAGCCACCACATTGTTATTCTATTTTATATATGAAATGAAATATCTACCTTATCATTGCATTGTAGCGAAATGTTTTTCAAAAAAATATTCTTTTTTGGTTTATTTTATTTTCATTTAAATGCTCGAAAATTAACCGTTTCTCTCGACCCACGATGTTCAAGATTAGGTCCTTCCCTAGATTTTTTCATCATTTTAGATGAGGCGGTGCCCTCGGGTTTCAAATATGAGCATCCATCAGTATGGAAATATAACTATGAATTCACTCTATTTAAAAAATAAATTTTTTTGATGGATCGTTTTGGGTAAACTGGGCCTTGGAATCACACATCATCTCTACAGCTGGTCTGGTAATTATTCCAATAATTTTCTAAATAAAATAGAATTCAGATAATCCATGCTGTTACATTCACCCAAATTTAATGCTTTAAATCCTCAAAAATCCAAAAAAGGACTACTAAAACAAAAAGTGACAGAACTAAGCATGAATTCTGATCCCCTTGCTCCCATGTTCTCCTATTAAGATCCCCATGATGCCTTCAGACATTTAACAAGGGTAATGATCATACATGAAGGATCCTCAATCATCATTGGGTATTTAACCCATGAAAATCCAATGTAGATGTCTAGATCGTCCTCGATTTGGATTTGAAAAGGGTTATGGAAAAATCTCCTCAATTGGGACATGTGGTAGACGATGTGTACCTAGTCCCATTGTAGGGTAGAGCCATGAAGTATGTTACCTCGCCATCTCTATGCAGCAACGGAAATAGATACTATCAACTTTGTAGGTAACATACCTCCTCGACATGATATCCATAACCCTCGTCGAGGTGAGACCAAAAGTGAGACATGGTCTCTTTCCTCAAACACCAATTATCGTCAACGCATTCCATCACAAAACATCGTACCTCCCTATGAAATCTTCATCCACTCCTAGATGACCTATACATTTTTGAAAATGCATCCTTCAATCCCTTCCATATCTAGGATGTATAGTGAAAATCATGATCTAAAACAATCATCAATGAAAATACCCAGAGTTAAACTATATCGATAACGTAGAGGAATTTGAATACCTATACTAAACTCTACTCCTAGGTAGTTAGGACATGACCAGAATCAGTGATTTATTCAACAATCCCCTCGATGGTATCATGTATCCTGAATGTACGTGGTAAACCCATCATTAATTCCACTGATATACCTTCCAACTTCCTTCTTGATACCCCCATAATGAGATGGAGAAACCCATGAAACTGATTCAAACAAGATTTCATCTTTCATCTCAACAGGTAATCCCAGATTCAACTGGTTTCATCATCCTCAATGTCTACCTTAACACCCACATGCATATCCTAATGCATCTTGCCACTCTAGGTGTCACTGCTACAACTGTGCATTTATTGTTTATAATTAAGTGGTCCCCACCTTTAGAATGTCCATTTAGGGTATTCCTTATAGACAAATAAGCATGTAAAGAATCACAGTCGGTATTTTTGAGCTGTTCTTCCCATGGTTATTTAAGAGTGGATGGGTAACAACAAATAATAGGAGATAAACTTCCCCATCCCAATCCACGAAGAATAACTGTAATGAGGTGAACCATTGCAAATCATCATTTGACAACTACTAATTGGATTCCTATCGAGGGCATCTGCTTCCAAATTCCACATCCTGTGAGAATAGAAAAACTCTAAGTCACAGTCTTGGAAGAACTCTAGGAAATTCCACTATCTCAAGACCCGATCCTTATAAGTGAATACATACTTGAGAAAATTTCAGTCGATGTAGGTGATGTGTCACTAACAAAATTTATAATATTGACACAAATTCAATGTAAATACCACCCCTACTTAGATAAGACTATGGGTCACATAGTTCTACTTGTCAAACTACATCTTAACATTCACTAGATTCACTTCTAATAAATCGTTTGAGGTGATGTGTCCTAGAAATAAAATAACTCTCAAATCCATGACAAAAACTTCAAGATCATTTCGTGTGGATGGTTCTCTTGAAGTAGGTCCAGGACCATTCCTATGTGTCCCACATACTCCCCCTTAGACTCTGAGTACACTAAGATGTCATAAATCCAGATCACCTGGGGCAACCCAGGTGAAAGAATCAAGTCTTACAAAAAGCTTCCTCTACAAGTCCCCTTTTTTACACCCCCGACTCATGATGATCTTCAAGATCTATCTTACATAATAGTGTGAATATAATTTCCACCCTCGGATGTAGACTAACAGAAAAGACTAACTCTTGACATAGAGGTAAACATGGAACATCTTCAAGGAAGACATCCTTATACTCTTCCACCATTACATGAAACTTGAGGATTCATAAAATCCACTACACCAAAGTTCATGATAGAAAATAGAATATAAATCAGCCACACCCTCCTATACCAGATTCCATTAAGATCTGCAAGGACTCACCCTTTTTCAAAAAAGGGATGTCCAGTTCTTATACCATGTAAGAAATACATCATTTTGTGTAAAATAATCAAATGACTATGAACAATGGATTAGTCTAGAACGGGAATGTAGTCATAAGGCCTCAACTCTACAACCCAAAGAACTATACAGAAACCCTATATTCCAAGAGTTATGTCACACTATTGGAACCAGTGTGAGTTCATTGGGTCTCCTCCAACAGATTTCTCTAAATGTGAGTGTCTATTAGAGGGTTTAACAAGAATCTCTATGTATCAAACAAAAAAAGTGGTAGAAAAGGAAATCCCTAGTACAATTGTCTGTCAATAATGAAACTAAATTAGAAAGACACAGATCATACCATGAACCATTCCGGGTGTCCTGGGGTTATAAAACTCAACATCTTAAAACATTCACCACATATATCCTGCTACTCATTGAGTCTAGTATGGAACACCTGGAAGTGGTGGTGGTAACACCTAAAAATGTTGGACACCACCTCATGCTTCCCCGATCTCATGTGATGTCCCCGCCCAATGAATATGTCATCTCACTCCCCCGCCACACCCTTGGTGGTTCATCAACCATCTCTTTGACTACATGATGAACGGTTAGAAAATCTCATGTGACATTCCCCGTTTTTAGATGCATAGGAAAACAGTTTCTTTTGGGAACTAGGACTTCCAAGTAACTTCTAATGAACCCTTTGGTTCTATTTCTTACATTGAGAACCAGCTATTAAAAGGTCCCGTTGACCCTACACCCTGGGTGATCCCTGCCTTGGAAGGCTGTGATACACTCTCAAATCCTAGGTATCATCATCATGTTTTAAAATAGCCATATATGACTTAGTCTTCCAAGATACATCCACCTGAAACACTAGAGGTTGGTCTACTAACTGGTCATCAGGAGAAACTATCACCTACTAGCCATATAGTAGAATAAATGCTATGTGATTGGCTCTCAATAGGGATACCTTGTCAAGTATCGAGAAAAAATCCCGATCCTGCTGTAGAAACCTCACTGGCTTGCCACGGGAACACATCCTAAGGAATGCAGAATGTGTGACGGTTAAAGATTATACCTGGTGAGATAACCCAACAAGAACACGAAAAAACAAACTCATTCATATATAAAGGATGGACATTAATTTACATGAAACAACCGTTTTCATGTACCGATTCTGAAATAAGGTGCCCAGAGTCTTATTGTATGGATACATCGGTCATTGCACCAACACTAGAGTCCCTGGTCTGAAAGATGAACTCAAAAAAATAACACTATCTCCCCAAAACATTCTCACTAACTCATGGTCCCAATGTGGAACTGAACCCCTCTGATACCACTCTATTATGTCCTTCCCCCCGGGCCCTTTTCCATGACTACCACAAGCCATCCTATGATCGGATAGGGGATAATGACTAGAATCAAGTAGGCATATCTGAAATATGGGTGGCATTTTAATAATAACCTGTACAAAGTCACCCATCTCCAAGCCATAGTGGATGGAGAGTGAAAAATTATGTACCGAAATTTCAGGCATACAAATATAACCAAGGAATAGAGTAGGACAGAAAGTAAATAAATAATGTAAAATCAGTCTAGGAAACAAGGACACTAAAAGAAAGACAACTGTATGGTCTGACCTGCAATAAAAGAAACTAATGCTACAGTAGGAAGCTACCAGAAAATCCTCAAATCATTTTTTCTCACAAGTCCCTATCTAGCCTTATTCCTGGTCCAATTAATCTTAGGACTCCACCAAATCATTGACCTTCTTCACAAGACACAACACGTGCGGAAAAATCCCATTCATGGCTGAATAAAAAAGTACATAGTAGGGGGCCCCAAAATAAAAATCAAAAGACCCTAAATGAAACACAACAAAGAAGGTAAAATCTTCTCAATGGAAGTATATTTCAACAAGACATACAACAAGAACATCTAGGTATACTCATAATGAATTTCTATGAAGCAATGTCTCATCCACTTCCAACCATATGGTTGTGCTTGTAGTATGCTCGATTTTTGGAGATCTCAATCCTTGATCTATATAATTGAAATAAAAAAGATCAAGTATACAAAAAGTATCAGAGAGAACATATGGTCTTGATACATCAAAATTTTTTCCTAAGATGTTTGGTCTTAGAGAGATAAGGATTCTTGATCCGCAACCAAATATTTGGTCATAGGATTCTACTCAAGGCATGACCATTCCAGGAGTAATCGATCCTCGAGTATCTAGTAGTGATAATGGAACACTAATCACTACTAATGAAATCATCCATGATGGGCCACTTAGACCTGCTGCATCTCTTAGACCCACTAGGTCACGTAGACCCGCTAAGTAGCCTAGACCCGTTGAATTTCATAGACCCACTGGGTCACTAGTGATAGCTGGGTTTCCTAGAGAAATTTTCATGTTTCCCAACCTGGTCACCTATAATCACTCATCACCATGGAATTCTTGGTCCCCATGACCTACTCGTCACAATCTTCTCATCAGAGCCAGTCCCAGGATTCTCAGTCGTAGCAAACTTGATTTCGGGATTATCTATTCCTCAAGAAATTAGTTTAATATAAACATCCATTAAAATCCATATAGAGTATCTCAAAAAGACCAAATAATCATGAGGGACCCAACACATTAGATGGATCATCAATCAGACGTACGATTTGAATGGTATGGGAATTTTAGTGAAAAGGGTATGGTGGGGTCTACGTCTGGTCCGACCAAGTCGGACAGACCAGACCCAACCTAGTTCTAACCCGATTTGGATTCGACCTAGCCCATAGGGCCCAACCCACTTCCATGCCAACCCTCCCAAGATAATCTCGACCCACCGACTCCAGCCCAACCTACTCAGATGTAGGCCCGTGATCCACCCCAGAAGCAGCGGCTACCACATCCACTTCATGACACGTGACCGGATCAGTCAACCACTAATTTTACGCATGCAGTCAGTTGATCGCATGCTACAAGATCAGTAGACACAGTGCTGGCCCACTCAACAGTTGTTATGCCACCACTGGTTCCTCTGACTCCCTCCATGGGTGGTCATCTTCCGAAGCACTGTCGTGCGACCGCCACCACATTCCACCTCCCACCACTGCCATGTTCTTCCGCGGCCCACTAGACATACTCTATTGTTCCATTAATCAATATGAAAGAGGTTTTAGAGACCTTGAATCTCCATCATCAGGACTGTCTTCTCGAATCCATTCTACGGTCTATCTTTGTGAAAAATTCGTTTGAGTGGCAATATCTCCAGCACTTCCTCGATCCGTTCACCACCGTCATCATCACACCTCTTCCATGCCATTTCCATCCAGGATCTGCAATATCAGATCATTAAACCAATTATTTTTTGTGTAATCACTGATCAATAACCAAATGTCGAGTCGCATCCCAAATGATGATCACCAATGATGAATGAAAGACAAAGGGAGAAAACCATGAATAAAAAGGGATGGGCCTCAGTAGATGATAGTGTCGATCATGGATTTTCACCATTAGATTAAAATTTTAATCCAATATAACTCAAAATTTTTTTTCACACAAAATCCCCAAAAGAGTAAACCCATCCTGTAACAAAAAACGATGCACGGTCAAATTTGATTATTAAATAAGCTACGTTCTTCTTGGAAAATCAAGAAAGGGGGAAAGGATAAAATTCAAAGAATAAAAACCCCACTAAGATAATAGGATTGGTCAGAGTCGGGGATCAATCCTTGTAGGTGATTCATTGAGATATATCATACTCTCTTATCTCATCGATCCTTGATCTGCAACCCATCATTGTTGGTGATTTTTTGTTCGTCCTCATTCATTGGTCATCAAGAGAAGTTCTCTAGAGATTCCAAGAAGTCTCCATGATCGTCACCTAATCTCGTAACTCTGATAATCCATTGAAGGAGGAAATGTGTTTAATAATTTCTGTTAAGTTGAGTCACCACAACATCGAACAATTTAATTTATGAAATGAAACAACTGAATCTTAGTTTAATTGTGGCGAATCATTTTTCAAATAAAACAATATTTTTATGTTTATTATATTTTTCATTAAAACACCTGAAAATTAAATCTTTCTCTTGAACCACGCCAGTCAAGATTAGGTCCTTACTTCAATTTCATCATTTTTTGGGATTCAAAAGTAACCTCTCATTTGAAATCTAATCACTCATTTAAAAGTTACTAAAACCAAGAACGCACTCTATTTAAAATAGTAACATTTCTTATAGATTGTTCCTGCCATAGTGGGAATCAAGATTGTGCACCATCTCAGCGCCTCATCTCGTAATAATCTAATGAATTTTATAAAAAAATATTGAAATGGGAAAGTCTAAATCATTACATCCCTTATCCACTTGTTCCAATAATTTGAGTTCCCACCATTCCCCAAAGATATAAACATACTTCCTCCAGCTGTGGCTCCTGATATTTCCATTTCTGTAACCATCACTCTGTTGACCATATTTGTATAATCCATTACACCAAGCACAAAAAATTTCCAGCAATTTTTTTCCCTCATCCTGTATTTAAAGATGTGTGACATCAAAGATGTGGTAGCAGCAACTTCGAGTGAAAATTAGACTAAATTCTTGAATTTAGCTGCATAATATGTCTCTATTAGGCTCTCCCACTTCAATATAAAAAATTCATCACATAGAAAATCAATATTTTATGAGGATATAATTTATAATTTAAATTAATAATCCTTCCATGAACGTTCTTCGTGAAAATTTTCCTGAAATGCTAATTCCCACCATTGGCATGAAATATTTTCCTACATATACATCACCAGATTGAATTTCGCCTCTGTTGGTGTGCCATTTAAATAAATGACTCGAATCCTCCTATTTAGACAGAACTCTACCTTATATAGTTCCAAATCTCTGCAATATATGGGTGGAATATACTTTTGCAAGTTGACAGAAATATCCACTTTCCTTGGTTCAACAGTCTTATTTCCATGGCCGCGTCCAGAAATGATTGGACTATACTTTTAACCAGCTATTTTTTCATAGGTGTCATAGGTGAAACCACATTATCAGTAGATTATATTGATTGGATTCTATGATGCCTAGTAGTTTTTATTTACTATACCAATAACAAACACCACATGTCTCACTCACTAGAAACTAAAGGCTTAACAATTTAAAATTTTCACCACAACATACTATCACCACAATTCTATCTATAATTCAACATTTCCATGGTTAACCATTTTGGAAAAGATACAACTTTCTTTTGAAAATAATCCCATTTTTAAAATAACCATTTAATTCCTTTTCAAAATCTCACATTTGAAAACATCTTCAAAATTTTTCAAAAATCTAAAAATTTCACCAAATAATATATGATTATTCCATATTAAATATTCACTCTTAGTGGGAATTCATTTCTACAATGAATGACATTCTAATATCATAGTTGAAACCTATGAGAATTAGATTTCAAATCCTATAAGTGTCTCCCAAAAACATATGTAACCAACTCCTTGGTAACATGATATTTCATATAAAATTTGTAACTATGTCTTTTTAGGCTATGCATTTCATGTGCCGAAAATCCTACTCTTTTCTACTATACCAACTTGAGGAGTATACGAGAATGAATTTCATCATGAATACCGAAAAAAATAATGAACACTTGTTATTCATGTTCCAAATAAACTGGTACTACTTGTTTCACAAGTATATTTAGAAGGAAACCTACTGATACAACTTGTGACATCTCGCCCATCCTCATTGGCTTATGAAGATGGAAGGACATTACATGGACTGATGCGATAGCCCCAATATTCCAAAGGATGGTAATAAATGATAAGGGCTTAAATATATGTGGGGGAATATTTTTCCTTTGAAAATAAAAAATCTAAACCAAACACACCTTAATAAATAACTACAAAATGATGAATGATAATAATTTAAAACAAAACAAGGAAACACCATTGATATCAAAAAAATTAGCAATACAATAGAAGAATACTACAATATCAAAGTATACAATTGGAGACACAACCAACAAATCCCAATTAATTCATAAGATATCCCCATGCTCCCGTCATGCTCTATAATACACTCCATAATAAATCTGAAATACTACTATGCACCACTAGAGAAGTTTGGTACATTACATTTTCCTTTTTCCTAATAAACAATATCGGAAAAATTAACCATGTTCCAAATAAGTGGTGTGTAAAGAAACTCAGTAGGATTTACCCTAATTAGTTCCCCACTCACACCAATAGGTTAAAACATGTTAGCATATTCATATAATTCAATTTATATAATGAAATTGAAAATTGATTATGTAAAAATTAAAAAAAGGTCCATGGAAAACTAGTTTCGTCAATGGAAATCCATGATCCATAGAAGTAATCCAAACAAGTCATGTCAACTATTTCATTAATCTACTTGGAATTACCTGTTCTATATCACATGTCCACACACACCCTTATATTCTTAACCATTCAACCATATAAGCATGGGGTTGTAATTGATGGTGGAACATCACATAGGTAACTCATCACTTTAAGGGTGGTACTTTACGACCATTATCCATCCATTCAATCCATGAGTATCGATTTAATCCAACCATAACCCAACACATCCATTTCCAAAAAAATTAAATCATTTCAAAAAAAACCACACCTTTATCAAAAACCATAAAAAAAACCATTTCAATAAAACCCAAATTTTATTTAAAACACTTTTTAAACACATCATTTGAATAAAACCAATCATTTTTTTAAGAACAACTTTTCCATTCATAAAAACTAAATAACCATTTTTAAAACATATTTTTTACTATCGAGTTTCAATTTTCAAAATTTCTTAAACCATCACCAAAGAAGGTTTCCATAAATAAATTTTACAAAAATTTCAAATTAAATTACAGAAAAAATAATCCATTATAAGATAAGACTTCACGTTCTATATAGTGGAGTGGAGAGTGAGGCCACCAACCATAGTATTCCTGGAGAAAACAAAGAACGACACTAAAACATAAATGAATCCAGGTTCAATATCCAAAAACCATCCTTTGATCTCTTCCCATAACATCAACAAGACAATATGTAACCTTTCTTGGAATAAAAATCCTTATTTATATCCAAATTTCACTTGATATAAGAATCGCAGAGAAGGTAGAAACTAGATCTCGAGAAAACCTCAAAAACACTATAAATAATGACGTACTGCGAGAAAAAAGGTTCAATACACCAAGAAATGCCTTCGAATTGGTTTCGGGTCACTGTGGAAAGATTCTGTAGCATTTGGGAGGGAGAAATCTTGAGTTAGTGTTCGTTTGGAGGAATAATGAGGGGTTAAAGGCTAATACTAAACTAGATCCACTTTTTGTAGATCTTATTTTTAAACACTACATGGTTAGTCACAAGGTTTGGAAAACTGTGCACTAATAGTGCACCAACGTCTTCCTCAATGTGGAAATCACATGGTTAACCCACAGAGTTCGACAAATCATGCACCAATAGTAAAAAATACCAACATCTCACTTTTTCTGGTTTCTCTTAGGCGGTCGTACAGTTTGAAAAAACTATGCTCTTTCATGTGTACCATCCAAATAGAACATATATCATTGTGTATAGCTTCCTGTAGGAGTTTACCAGTTTTCACTAATTGTGAACCAAATGTTCACCATTAAAAAAGACCCCAAAACATTCCAAACGTGTTACAAACCCTACAAAACATCACCCAAACACTTTACATATGTCAAAATAAAAATAAAAGGGTTATATATATTTCTAATTGAGAAGAGAAGGTTTTTAATTTCACATAAAAGTATCCATTTTTTAGGATGAAAATATATCAAACATTTCCTCCCATAATTTTTAATTTATATTCCAATTTGAATTTTTGTCTTAAGTATAATTTAATTATATAATATTCTTTTTTAAAATTCATAGTCTGTCCTTTACCTACCTTGTAAAATGACACCACATCCTTCACCTATTCACATCACATTACACCTTCTAGATTGAACATACCCTTCCAAAGTAACTTATAAAAACCCACATCCACATTATTGATGTTTTACTCTTCCAAAGAGACCATCCTTAGGATTGTAATTAGGAGATCTAAATGAGTTATTTCAAATGAGAGGTCAACTCCTTAACTGATCACATTATTTTTAATTATTATTTTAACTCTTATAAATATGATATTTTATTCATAAAATAAGAAACCATGAGAAAACAATATACTTAAATGTTATTATTACTATATAAACACCTTTTTTACCCTCTCTCTATCAAATGGTACATGAAAGTATAATCTGTGAATTAACATGGTTTAATTACTCCACATAGGGAAAAAATTGATTTATCTTAACCAAAATTTTATGGTTTTTATTTATATGGTTATAATGTTTATATATGATAATTATTACATAATTATAATCTTGTAATAATAATATCCTATCTAAATTTATACCTTATAAATTGTTGGAAAATGATAATGTCTCTCGTACATACATATGGACTACCGCCACCATAAAGAGATGTGCTTATATTTTCATTTAAAATTTACATGTATTTTAATAATGATGGATTTATATGAAGTTATTATTTAAATTTATTTTTATTAATCTATTGAAAAAGTAAATTAATGTTCATATGTATGTATATCCTACCATCTCCATGAAATGTGTAATTCATTTATCTATCTATAATTCAACGGATGAGTATAAACATGTATATAAAAAATATATATGATAATTATATAATGGTAAAAATGAATGACACGATGGAACCTTTATCTATGTAAAAAGACTAAAACTACCGAACTAAACCATATACGAAAAACAATGTAGATATCCCCTAAAAAAAGTATTTTAATAAACAATAGATAATAAATAGGTGAAAAAGGTTATAATTAAATAATATATTGTATGTTATATATGATTATGGTTTTAAAAAAATATTTATAGTAAATATATATTTATTATAATTTATGTTCTAACACATATTATGGAAATACGACCCGAGGTAGAGGGTTTTTATCTCAATTTTATCTCTGTCATACACATTCTATATTCACAACTTGTTTCTTATATGTGGTTTATATATTTCCCATTAATTTTTTATGACAACTATTGTGAATTTTATTGAGATCTAAATATACATATATATTTCTTTCTTTCATTGGACATGTGACTCAAATGTTACCAATGTTGTAAGGGTTTTTTTTGTTACAATCACATTTTTTGTCAAGATTTTTTATGATTATGTTTTTAATTTTGAATTAATATGATATACATATTAAGACACTCATCACTATTATTCTCCTCTATTTTTTTAGGTGATCAATTATTTTTATCATTTCCCCCTTTGTATGTACCGAAGATATGAAAATTATATTTTCATGTAAAACCCAAATTTATTTCTCTTCATTCAGAAATTCATTCTATTTCATGTCCATTGAATCTAGATATTTTTTGAAGATTATTATTAAATTTCTCTTTTTTCTTTATAAAATAATTTTAAACATAGTTTAATTTTAAAAATACTGTTTTGAAAAATAAATTTGTCATTTTTTAAAAGAGGTACATTATTACTCTTTGATAAAGTGTGATAGTAATATTTTTTTCTTAAATGATGTGAATAAAATTTCTAGACATCATAAAAACACAATTATTTTAATAACTCTTTACTTGTTCTCATGGAAATTTTCAATTAAAACATTATCCACAATATTTGATAATTTTTCCTATTTTAAATAATTTTTTACAAATGGAAAATGATAATTTTCTCTTAATCTTTTAATGGTATTTTTATTCATCAATGATAACAACCCTTCATATAAATAATGTTTTTATAGGGATATAATCCTAGGATAAAATAATAATTATTCATCTTGGGGTGTTTTTATGAAAAAAATATTGTTATGAAACTCATTTATTTTCCACAGGTTATATTATGTTGAATTGATGAATTTTTTATGATACCTTTATAGTTTTCATGAGTTTTGATGTGATGTTGTAATGAATTTTTTATGAGATTGTGGTAAAAATATGTATAGGTCCCATTATATTATTTATGTTTATGTAATAAACCATGTATAGTGGTTACATTTCAATAATGGATTGTAATTGTGTTATATCCATGGATGGTGGTTACGTTATAAATAAGAATTGGTGGGCCCATAATTATATAGCCCTCTAATACCATAGGTAAATATAGAGAACTCATGAGGTAAATATGATATATGATAACAAGATTTAATGTTAAAAATTTCATGCATATACCATGTTTTTATGTCCATAAGAATAAATTATGACTTGATTTTCATGTCTATATGTATATGCATAGACCTTGATTTCATGACTATAATATTTTGTGTAGACCTGGTTCCTTTTCTATATGTTTATGAGAGGGAATTATTATTAATCTGTAACTTGATGAGGGAAAATGATTCTATTTATACATGTTCACACATTTATAATAATATATGTATGCAAAAAACACATGTCATATTTCAATGTTATGCTCACATGGATCGTGTTTTTATTCCTTTATGATTCATCCCTAAGGAACTATCAAGCGTTATTACATGACTCATGATTATGATCTATGATATGATGGTTATGAATATCTAACAATATGATTATGTTCTAAAACAATTGTTATATTATTATATTAATCTTATCAATAATTTCTTCCTTGTTTACCATTATTAACCAAATAAGGTAACACATTCTTATAATTACATTTCCCCATGTTACGAAGAAACGTTTTATGGAAGATATGTCTATGAAGGGTTCTTGTTATGAATATCTTAATATGATTCTGTAATTAAATTTTTTTATGTGTCCATGTTTCCATAGTAATTAGAAATATATGATTTGGGGTTTATATTCATATTATTTAATGGATATTAATAATGAAATATGAAATATCATAGTATAAAAAAAATTGGCCTTCATAGTGGGAATCAGAACCACCATTAATTAAAATTTGGAAACTATGATGAGAAAATATTAATAAGAACCCATAGTGATATGTATAAGTATATTACTATATGATAATGTTTTATTAATGGTCTTGGATAACCTAGGTTAAAATTGTTATGTCATATATTGAAAACAACATGTCTTGATTTAGTCATCCTATAATTTGTTTTCATTATTATGTGGTTTTCACTATGATTATTATTTATCACACTATTTTTTTTGGTTTAGTCAACTTATATAACAAAAATGAATCATCATAATGAGGAAATAGATGGAAAATGGAATCTTTTCTATACCAAGAAAATAATTTTTTAGGTGATGGAATGCAAAATATCATGTCTTTGTTTACAAAATATTCCCAATACGTGATACATGATGAGATTGAAGATGAGAAATAAAGGGGAAATGATCTGTTGAGTCCTCTATAAGGAAACACCCATCTTTATATAGTCGGTCTATTGATCTTATATCTATTGTTCAAGGGATCAGTACCAATAAAATGATGTTATATTTTCTCTAATGATCAGTGTATGATAATTTTATTTCTGATGTTTATCATTTTTATGGAAAATCATATCAAGGGAAGATAGTTATCAAGAATAGAAAAAAATAAGAAAAATTTTACTTTATAAAGTGGGATGGATTTATTATATTACTTACCAATAATTACTTTCCTATCATTCTTATTATGAATAAGGAGAATGAATTCCATTAGCTAATGTTAGAAGATGATGAATATTTTTATATCTATGAGGAAAAATTTAAATGGCCTGCATGGTATGATTTTGGTAATATTATCCAACCAAAAAAAAGTTGTATCAATTCATCAGTGTTTTAAAACCATGGATCCATATGGATTCATCGATATGGGACTTCAGTAGGTATGGTGACTTTTTTTTATTTTCCATTAAGGTGTAGATGTAAATTTTATTTTCCCATTAATCTCATGGGTTTGATGAGAAAATAATGATGAAATTTCACAAAAAATTAATAATCCATGTAATTGTTAAAATTTACCTGACTTTATAATTAATATGTGGATTCATAAAAGGTGTAAATATCCATATAGAAATAGGTAAATGTTTCATGTTTTTATGGAAATGAAATTATGAAATTTAATGATGATGTAATGGGAATATGTTAGATAATAATGAAAATATGGTGAATTACCTATAGAATGCATTACCTATACTCCAGTTATTAAAATTAAAGGAATATGGAAAAATATTATCAACATAATAAATATGAATTTCAATGATTGTGATTGTTTTCAAAATATTCTTATGCCTAGAGACAAATGGAATTCTCCGGTGTTCAATATATTTAATGAAGGGTACAATAATAACATGGAGAAAGGTACACTTATCATCCTATCTATAAATCATAGTGTTTTATTGTAGTCAAGATCTACCACCACCATTGTAAAAAATGAGTTTTTTTAAAGTTATCAATACAACACATTACTAATTAGATGTTGAATTACTAGTTAAAACTTCTTATGATATGCTGATCGCATCTCAATTCTATGATGTTTATTAGATCCTTAAACCACAATATGTTTTCATAATTACAATGTATTTTATGTTTTATTTCCTTTTAATGTGATAATATATTTATTTTTTTATTAATAAATTAATTTTTAAAATTAATCATATCATATTAGTCATTGCATGATTTATCTTTAGATTTTTTTATTTGTCTTGACATGTTCTAAAAGTATTATTTTGAGTTCCTTGGATAAATAATCAGTTAAGAAATTAAAATTTTATGTAAAATTTTTACAATATTCCCATTATGAATAATCACCATTCACTATTTATCCAAATACATAACCACAAATCCATATTGAAATTCACATAGGAAAATTTTGGACAATTTAATCGATTTTAAAAAATTGGCTACCCTATGTATTTTGGTAATATCATGAACTGAGTAACTCAAAATTGATTTGATATTATTTTTGGAAATATAATAATTTCTTCTATATTTAATTAGGATATATATACTTAATAATAGTTCTATATCATGTTTAGAAGTAATCTAGAAATTAATTAATGTTTTTTTCTATTTTATGAGGTTTTTTAGAAAAAATTTTCTTCTACCTTTTTATCATAAAATGATATTTAGAACTATGATTAAGGTTATAATTGTTTATCTATAATTACAATGTAATTGTATAAATATAATTAAACTTGATCATAATCTTTCTCTATATTTATCGTGGTCTTTTAAACACTAAATGTTTAGAAGAAATTTTATTTACAGATTTCATAATTTCATACATGTGAGAAATTTTGTTACCTGATACAATATTTTACGTGAATCACAGATGTAAATACTTTATTTATATTTTAATGTGTGATAATTTTTTTTATTTAGAGAAAAATCCTATCATGAAATTCACCTTCATGAATTTGGCTATGTATTTTAGTGAAATCCTAAAGGAAATTTGGTTCCTTTTTTATATTTTTCATATTACAATTTCATGAATGTTTATTTATTATGATTTAATTAATATTTTTACTCTTTTAAAACATATTAATTACATATAACCTTGTGGATGATATTTTAACTTCTTTGAAGATGATATTATGGAAATCAATGTCTGTTTTAATTTAATGCATAAAACATAAAGCACGAAACTCAGGAAAAAAATATTATTTTATGTTTTTTCTTATATTATATAGTTTATAATGTAATATTAGTTGATAGAAAATTATTTAAAACTTGTTTTAATAATATTATTATATATATATTTTTCATTTAAATTTTACACTTATTTACTGCATATTTTCAATAGAATTATTTTTCATTTTGTATTTCTTATTTAAAATTGATATTTTCATGGTATAGTTCACTGAAAAATTATTATAGAGAATTTTTTAATTATTTAAGGAGTAAATTATAAATATTTGTAATGATTATTTATTATTTTTAATACTAGATGTGAGTTGAGTGATTGTTTTGAAATAATAATATCCTTTTCTTATTCTCACCCTCACGATAATAAATTTACATCGTTTTTATTATTTGGAAATATTCTGATGGTTTTAACAAATGTGATGGTAAACTAAAATGTTATTTAATAGAATCATGGATTGATGTAATATACATACATCTATTATATACTATAATAATAATACAAAGTACAAGTGACATTTTTCCATTAACCATTATGGTACCCTTTTCACAATTTTTTCCATTATATTTTATTACCTACCACGGTTTGATATAATTATTAATTGAATTAATTTCACATGAATATAAGTAGTGCACCAATTATTTAATTCTATAATGTCATCATTTAAATCTGTTAAAAATCCCTCATTAGAAATTTCATCACCAATAATCTAGCCTCTCCGATCCGATTGTGATCTTTGTTCTATCATTTTATATGGGTAGATGTGTAAAAATAAACAAAATCTAAAACATGTTATACTACCATTAACATGTATTCCTTTTTTATTACCACCTAAATCAATATGATCACATTATTTGGGATTTTATAATTAGAAAACGTAGGAATCAATTTTCTCCAACAAAAGGATGAGTGTATGTTTGGCACTACACCTAAAATGTCCTGGGTTGGGGTTCATCCTGCTATAAAAGTACCTGTTTAGATTAATATTATGTAAATGTCTCTTTCCCAATCATATGTACATCAATACTCCATGGATTAAGATGTGAAGAGTATAGTAGGATCATTTATATCCAATCTACTATAAATATTTATTTTTTTCATATCATTAATTTACACCATATATATTCCACACATACAATACTATTAATCATTAAATAAGTAAAAACATAAAATTTTTAAAACACTAAATTACATTATTATATTTTAGTAACTTTGATAATTATAATAATAATCTATGATAACCTCTATAGACTATCTGAAAATAATATATTAGACCAAATAATAGGTATCATATCCTGATCTTGCATAAGGATAATTTAGATCTCTCAATATTTTAATGATACCAAACATATGGTATCAAAGTAAAACCCTTTTAGGAATCATTATTTCTTCTCTGTTTTGATTTAAATGGAATTTTATAACATTTTGTTTATATTTTTATTTGAGTTACTAGTATCTTAGTACATAACATGACCATAGAATGATCTATTTCAGTGTTGGAAACATAAGAGATTGTATTCTTATTTCAGTTGGGAAACCCTAATTTCAATTTTAATGATTACATATAATAGAATGATTAGAAAAATTTATTTTTTAAAAACACTGGTTTTTAATGATGAAATATCATTGATAGAAATTACAAAATACCAGAAGGTGAACATTCTACATTAACTTGAAATTATGATACAAAATATACGGAATTTAAAATTCATGACCTATCATTACTAATCTCAAAGTATGAGTAATTATAGTTATATAGATTCTTTTAAAACAACCTCTATAACATTTAGGACATTAAAAGTAAGTAATCAAGGAACTTAAAAATTAAAAAGAACTCATCTTGGCATTAATATTGTTGAATTCTAAAAATTTAAAATCTTTTACCATGAATGAGTGAATAATATATTAAAAATATTCAAAATGATTTTAAATGACATGTTCAAAGAAGGCCTAACCATGAATAATTAATTGTTAATTAAACTAATACATTGATCCATTCTAAAGGAGTTGCATTCAAATAATTTTTCAATTGATAAAAGAAATGATTTTTTTAGAATAATATTTAAATGAAAAATAGGTATCATTATAAATATAGAAGAAGAAGTTTAAAACCAATGATCCTGATATATTTTAATATATAAAATAAGGTTTTTTGATTCTAAATATAATTATGAAAACTGTTTTACTGATTCGATAGATTTTCAAGAATTTAAAATGATTATTATTTAATTCATGATTCAAATTTTTTTGAAGGGATCATAAATAAAAATAATACAAACATAATGGAATAAGGGAAAATCAAGAGAAATGAGAATTATTTGTAAATAAATTATATGAAAGTTAAATACAATTATAACTATAGGATGCTTAAACTAACTATATATAGGTGTCTTAATTTTAAATAAGATGGGAAATATAAGAGGTAAAAAACAACACCAAATGAGAATGTCATGTTGGATGGAGTTTAAATACAGAATCAAACTCTATTGAAGAATCTAGAATTCAAAAATATACTTCTATCCTTGCACTGAAGGGAAAATTTCATCCTAAAATCGATCATTTTGATGAAATGGTAAATCCTTTTTCTTTTTTAATGGAAACAAAAAACAATAATTTTATAGAATCTTCTCACTATCATTCTGATTCTAAATATTATTCTAGACCCCATTTTAATAAATATAATATAAATGAATTATGTGATTTCTACGAGGAATTTCATGGTGATATTGAAAATCATTTTAATAATTATCAAAAAATTTATATAGATCATATGAATGTTTCTAAAAATATGACAAATAATAATTTGAAAAATGAAAAGATAGTATATTATATTTTTGAATTTCATAAATAAAATTATAAATTTATTATTATTATTATGAATAATCTTTCTAAACATCAAAATGAATATACTAGTTTGATAATTTTAGTTTTATATAAAAAAAATGTATCAGACGTTCTCATGATTGTTCAAATGGAAAATATGATTTTGAAGAAGGAAATTGGAAATATGAATTAAATTATATATACCTCTATTCAAGAGAAAAAAATATGATAATTTGGTACCTATAATGAATCCAATTAATGATAAATATTTTTTTTGTAAGAGTCATAAAATTCATAAGATTTATAGGTCCACATTTATTAAAGTTTTTAAAGGGAAAGTATCAATATTTATATATTTAAAAAAAATGTAAACACATTATGATGGTGAATGTTATTTCATTTTTCCTCAATATCTTGATATTAATAGAGTTTATATCTTTATGAATTGACCTTCTCATGTAACTTACAACAAAATAATTAAATATTAATTGGTTCCAAAAAATTATTTCACTAACCCAATTGGACCAAAAATTCTAGGGGTACTAAAAAGTATTTGTGTTTAGTTTTTTATAGTACTCGACCAAATAAACTTAAATATTTAATCTAATGGAATATACTTATTAAATAAAGTTTTAATTTAGTGAGATTCATTTAGTATTTTAAATTTTTTATTTAATCATTTTATGTAGTTGTATTTTTTTGAAATAATGATTAAATTTAGTGGGATATGTTCTTTAAAAAAATTACCTATTACTTCCATCGGGGTATTTACCATTTGTGTTTTCAAAAGTAAATTTTATTGTAGTTTTATATTTTCATGTTCTTGTGTGGAGTTTTTGTGTGGTTATACGATGAATGTTTATGATTTATATAAATTCTACAAATACTGGAATTTGTTTTCTAGGTATGCTTTGTTTTATTTCGATGTTTATTTTTTTTATAATATAATAATTTTTATAACTCCAATTCATCATAGTATATTTTAAATTAACGCTATATTATACATAAAATATTTTTAATTTAATGATTTTTCAGTTTCTTTCTCAAACAACATTTAAAAATTAAGTTCATAACATAAATTTCTATGTATTAATAGTGGTGTAATTTAATGTATCTCCTTGAAACAAGTTTAAATAAAATTTCATATTTAAGAAAAAATATTGAATAAATTATAATTGTTTATGTGTCAATCATTTATAACATTCATTCCATTTAATTTATTTAAAAAAAATTCGTTTTGATAATATAAAAATGGGTGATAAGCTTTTAAAATCATACATTGTTTTATAATATTCAAAAAGTATGGAGAATGATGATTAGTTCCTAAAACCACTTCATTTTTTAATAATTACAATTCCTTATATGTTTTATAAACTACTAACATATAAACACTATAAATTGTGCAGAAATAAAATTATGTTTAACATTGTTCATATAATTGTATTCATTGCTCAATATATCGTTATATTTCATGTGCTTATTTTTCATAACATGTTAGATAAGTTTTATTTTGAGTAAATAGTGTAAATAAGTCATTTTTGAACTTAAAATATAATTTAGAAATTTTTAATACTTGCCTCATGTAGAAATATTAGTATTCATGATGTATAAAAATGCTTAACAAGATATCATTTTTCAAATTTACATAACTAGTTTGTGTATAAGGTAGCTTATTTTATAGAATAGGATACACACCAAATTTATAAAATATCAGGAGTTATATAAAACAAAATTATGATATTAATTTTTCTAAATATTGAAAAATTTTAAAAATTTTAGTAGAAGACTTATACATATAAATTGATCTCTATCATGTGATAAGTTATTCAAGATGTTATTAAACTTTTTTATTCGCATTTCGGTCTTTTTACATAAAGTTTTTGTTTCTTTTTTAAATCATAATACTAGATTTATAACTAAAAATAAAGATATCATTTATTATAAAAAAAATATTGAAATTTAAAAAATATATTTCAATAGGACCAAAATATTATTATATACTTATCCTCGTTTTTTAGCTGTGAATGTTGGGAATTCATTCTTTTTAATGAATTCATAATTTCAGATACTTTATAAATTCATATATGTTAGAAAATATCTATTATGATTTTCTTACATGAATCCATTTCATCAATTAACATATGAGGTCAATTAACTTATATATAGAAATACATTTATGTGAAATTTACCTATGTGAATATGGAAATTTATTTTAGTGAAATGTTATAAGAAATTATAGAATATTTTATGGCTTGTTTAAAATATAAATTATATGTACGTTTATTTCTTCGGTTTAACTTTTTATAATGAAAAAATTAATCAGTAATAATTATCTAAAATGGTGTAATGTGATTTTCATTGCTTTAAACATGTGATTATTAATATCTATTTGTATTCTTATTTCATGCATGAAAAGTAAAACTTGCACTCAAAATTATTTTTTATAAATATATATTATTTTTATTGATTGTACTATTTATAAATAATAAATATTTGAAATTAAATTGATTCATGATTTTTTTAATATTTTTAATATTGTCTTATTAGTGTTAGAAATTATTTTCATGGGTTCTCTTTGTTTTTAGTGGAATGTGGTTTAATTTCATATTTCAAATTCGAAATTTCTATTTTCAGGGGATATTTCATTGAAAAATTATTATAAAGACCATTTTAGTTTTTAATAAGTAATTTCAAATTGGTTTAATTGAATATTTATTTTTATTATTTATGGATTAGATTTTAATTTTTATTTTGAAATGATAATATTCTTATCTCATTCTCTCTCTCACTCTACAAATCAATATTTATCATTTATAATATTTTGAATTACTCAAATGGATTAATTAGATGTGAATTCCTAATGAAATTATATTAAATGTATCTCTGGATTCTTGGAACAAATTTTAGACTATGTCAACCCATAATACATTTACCAATTGAATTTGTTCTTCATTTCAGATCCTTCAAGTGAAGAAGTTTTCAAATATTTAATTTATCTATGATGATCTTTAAATGGGGGATAAAATTATTGTTTTAATTTTTTTTTACTTGAATAATTGTATCATATAATTTAGTGAACACCACAAATTCATCAATTAAATAAATTAAAATTTAATGAATTATATTTTTCATCAAAAAAAATCTCATGGCTTCTATTCGGTTGTAATCTTTCACCTCTGATTTTATCTCATCATTGGAATTCACATAAAATCATTATGACACTAAATAAAAATCATTTAAAATATATTTCATTATTATTATCACTTGACCAAAATTTTGAAATATTATTTTGGGGCTTCTTATTATTGAAATTCTACTTTTTCCATCTTCTACAAAAGGCTCTATGTAGGTTACTGGCTGCACCTCACAACATCCTCAGTTGGGGTTTTTACGACTTTAAATATATATTTTTAAATTCCTACCATATAAATGTATATATCTTTTACATTATTATTCTATACTCCATTATATTAAATGTGATGATTATTTTAGGAATATATAGATGTAAACTATTATATATATTTTTTATGTTAATCATTGTAATTTTTTTTCCGAGACACTTCACACACACCATGTCCTTTTTCTTCTATGTAATATTCTGTTAAAATTTTTATACCACAAAAGTATGATAGTAATTTTTACAAACCTTTTTAATTTATTAATTTTCTATTACCCCAACCACTAGAACATCTTAAATCAATGTATCATCCCTATCATATGATTCTCCTCTCATTAATGTTTTCTAGGTACTTCCTGTAAATTTTCATATTCTTGTAAAGACCCCAACCCTAGTACACTAGATCTGGTGAACTAATTTATCACATTGGAATGATTGAAAGGAGTAAAATTACAAAAGACTTAATAGTTTATCAATTTTGGAGAACCACTTATATACATGATTCCAATTATACATTAGGGATAAAAAATATATGACAAAATTAAATAAACTACACAACATACTTAAAATTAATTCCATGAATTCATATTGATATCCTTTGTAATGAAAATATAATAAGGGTTTGATGAATTGATTAACAAATTATAATTACAACATAAAATATCATAAATAAATGTGCATAATTAGTATTGAATGGTAAATAACTAATCAGACATTCCATTTAATCAATAAACTGAGAATGAAAAGAATCAATAGATTTTGTCATAGTGAAATTCAATTTGATAATAATTGTAAGTTAATTCTAAATGAAGGAAATTATTAATTATTAGTCACGATGTATATAGAACATGAACCAATAAAATCATTACCTTTCATAATATGGATTAATGTTTATGGGTAAAAACCCATTTAATGCTAGCGACACTGATTTTTCTCAAGAGGCTACCAACGCATAGTAGAGAAATCTATAAATAGGACCCACATATGTATTCTAGTAAAAATAATTACTCAGTATTTAATATTTTATTTAATTATTAATTAATGTTCCATATGATCAAATATCCATACTAAATAGACGATACAAATTTATAAAAAATTCTAAAATTAATCAAATTACATTCAAAGTAAACACCATATGTAAAAATGTTATATGATTTATGTAATAATAAAATGAATAAATAATGTTTATCATCATTAAATAAATAGAAATAAAGTATAAATAATAAAATTTCCTTCCAAAAATAATATTATCTTTACATAATTTACTTATTAGATTTTTTAACCCCATGATTGGAAGTTGAGTTAAGAAATTCATTACCACATTGTAATCAGTCAAATCATATTCCCCATAAAATAATGACATTGAAAAAATAATTAAAAACCCTTGAAATAAATAACTTCATGATATGATATATAAAAGTGGATGTTCACAAGACAAAATAAATAAGTAGTGAATAATGCATATCTCATCAAAATAAAAGTGAGATGAGAAATCATTACCATGCACTTTCCTTTAAATAAACATGCATTAACATCATATATAATGTGTAAAAGAATTATATTAATTAATATGTGAATCATATTCATATTTATAATATCATATATGATCAGCATATTTAATTTAATCACCCATTTGTGAATAATATTTTATTACTACCCTTGTTTCGGGTTTTAAATACTTCATTTTCAAATGCAAGCTTGATCATTTATGTCCGGGTTTTTGTGAATAAGATATTATTCCTGTAACTATATTCTTATTTAAGGTCATTGATATCATATTTTTTCATTATAAACATTTTTATAATCATTCATTAATGGTGAACATGGAAAATGAATCACATCTTGTTGTGTAGACGGTAAGTCATACGTACACATGAGTGACAGTATCATTCTCTTAAGGGTGAATAGTTAAGGAATTGGAAGGTATATTAATATTTATATAATAAATATATTATCATAATTTTAATTTATATGTTCATTTTTTCTATAATTATACTCATCTATGCAATGTGGATATAGAAAAAAAATACACCATAACATGGATACAGTAAGCTCTATGTATGGTTGTGTGGTGCATTAGTTTTTGGTAGGATGGATAAAAGTGTAATATGGTTTTCCCATAATCATTATAAAACCAAAAAATATATTTTAAACTTTAATTATTACTTTATAATAGAAAAAAACATGTGAAGTTTACGTGGAAGAAGAAATATTCTTGAAACAGTCGGTAAAGATGATTTGGTATTCTTCGATGAACTTGGTTTTGATATCCTTTTTCGGAAACTAGGGTTTGTATTTTTGATGGAACTGATCATCTATAACATGTATAAGAATATTTGAAGTTATATTACCAGGGTTTGGTCGAACTAGAATTCTCAATGTGGTGTGAAGATGTGAGGGAGTGCCCTTTTATAAATGTTGTGAGTGGCACTTTTGGAAACTCAAAAGATATTAAAATATAATAAGGCATGTATGGAGCCAAAGTCTTCCAAATAACCAAAAAATGAATATTGGATGAAAATTTAGACCATATATTATCCCATATGGGTTTATTTAATTTTTATATATTAAAATTATTTAATAATATAATAATTCAATAATATATAAATATTGTAAAATTTATATAATATTCATTTTATTTCAATTAAAATATATCATGAATAAGTGGGAATTAAACTATAATAATTTTAAGAATCTATAATATATCCTATCGATCAATAAAATTCATTATAGTTATTAAATAATCAAAAATATATCATAATTAATAAATTCAAAATCAATTATTTTATTTATCTGTTAATTAAAAAAACTACTATTTGTAGCATTCAAGTAGCATTTAAGGTAATTATATTATTTCAAAAAATAAAATATAAATTTATAAAATGAAAATAATTTTCTTTTATATCAAAATAGACATTTAGGTTTATTAATGTCTTGATTTTTCCCCATGTGGACAAATAAAAGATATCTACTATATATACTAATTTTGGGTACCTTTTGAGACATGTGTCACCACCATAGAGGTCCAAGTCCATCCCACCATACCTTCTCCACATCCATCCATTTTCTTTCCATCCCGAAAATACCAACCACCACTTGTGATTTTATTTTAAGGGGTTCTACTTGTGGTCCCTCCTCCACTTCACTCACCTCCTTCAGATTTACCTCCACCTACTCCACCTCTAGGTCATCTACCTCCAGCTGCTCCACCTATGGAACCTCCGTGTATTCTTACTCCGCCTCTGAATCCTTTATCTCCGGCTAATATACCTCCTTCTCCTCTTCCTAAAAATCCATAATCCTTCCTTTCCTCTTCCTACTCCAGCTCTTCCCACCTTTGTTTTATGGTCGCATTATTTTATTTACATTGTATGTGGATGATTAATTTTTTTATTTTCAGGAGACTGTTGTGAACGATGTTGAGTATGAATTCGTTTCACCATCCTTCCAAAATTCTAATTGTTGGTTGTGATCTCCTTCCATATTCACTCTTATTAAACCAATATAACTACTCAAATGATGATTTCTTCATGTCAATCTATCTCACTAGCCACTTCATATGGTAGAAATGGTAAGTAAAAATTCACCACCACTTATTTTGAAACTATTTATTTTAAGTTGCATTATTTTCTAAATTTATTTCATAACATGTATTGTATAAATAGATTGATCATAGTATTTACTTTTATATTTGATTTTACACTTTATTGCTTTTATTTTATATTTTTCTTTTCAATATGAGTTTCAGCAGGTTATATGATTTGATGTAACTTTACTTCTACATGGGTTCATATATTAACCACTTATTATTTTTTCATATACTATGGTAAAAAAACCAATTCCTAATATGATTCATTATGAGATAGTCTTTCAACGCATGTGAAATTTTAAAACCATTCACTACCATACACAATTCCACTATAATTAAAGGCGAATATTAATGTATAGGTTCAATGATAGCTGTATTTCCTTGAAGTTGTCTTTATTTGGTCACCAAGAGTTTTACATCCAAATGTCACACATAAATATACTAATTTTGAAATAAAAATCTTAAAATTAATGAACAATTCCATTTTTGGGATGAAATGTATCAACCCTTCGTTTAAGGTGATAGGGTGGATTCATATTACAATATGGAGAAAATACAATTTCATGGAATAGGGGAGTAGTGGAATATTTTTAAGTAGTGGATCTTTATGAATTATTTTCATCATTTTCATTAAGTTATATTTTATTATTATACATTTGATTCATTTTTTGATTAATTTCAATCAGTTATCCATCATGAAAACCCAATATATAATTTTATTTCATAATATTAAAACATATATTTTATATTTTCCATTGATGTTATTAATTTTCCCTTCTATTATCCTTATTTCAGATTCTAATCCCTCTCGGGGAAGATTAAAATTACCTTGCTCTTCCATCAGTAACTCATTTAAATAATCCATTGTTAGTTGAATTCAATAAACAAATTACATTGAAGTAAATAAATATTGATGAATCAACTATGATGTTAGTGATGATTGACCTGCATCATTTTCTAGTTTCATATTTTTTTACATTTTCATTTAATATCAATTTACTTCTATAATAACATGAATTTTTTGATTTTACGTGTCATTATTTTTTTCACATCGTCACAAAAACATAATGTACATTTTGTTTGTACTTTTTAATATTTTTTTGAGTAATATGTATTATGTGTTTACAGTAATAAATTACATTTCGTAATGGAATCATCTATTCTATAGGTTTTCTATTTATTATTTGATATGGGGATCCTATAGCCTCAAATCCAAAATTAATTATCATAATGATCAGAATTTTTAATATATATTTAAATGAGATTTTCATTCATGTAATTGTATTCTCCACGTTGAAAATAAATTTTTATTCCTTATAAATTATCATAATTTGATCTACATTATTTATGATGTCCCACCAACTATGAAATGAAAATTTCATAACTATGTACCACTAATTTTCAATTTATCATTTTTTATCTCAGTTTTGTTTTTTCATTATTTGATGCACCTCCTGCTGTGTCATGACCCGTCCTCAGGGACCGTGCCGTGACTACCCCAAGCCCGCCTTCCATAGGCTAGGGGATGGCGACTAGCAGCAAAGGTGTAAATCCCGATAACTGGGATGGCATTGCCTTTATAAAAGAAAACAAGCACCACAGAGTAAGCAAACGAAAAAGTAAACACTAAGTACAAGAGAAGTGCTGAAAAGTAAAAGGGCCAGAATACAATCCCAAAATAAAGTACAAGTACAACTGAACGAAAGTACAACAGAAAAAGGAAATAGCTGGAAGAAGGAAGTAGCTCCTGGGTCGTCCTCCTCGGATCCTACCTGAAGGGTAGGTACAGATAGCGCAGCTCCTGGATCGTCCGCCATGGATCATACCTAAAGGGTAGGTACAAATAGACTTTTCAACGCTCTCGCCCGTCAACCACCTCTGTGTGTCTTCTCTCCGTGAAGTCCTCCTCCAGATACTGACTCGTCGTGTGGTCCACCTCCGGGTACCATCCAGTCCTCAAACAGTCGGCCTCTGTCAGTACTGCCCGTCGTCTGCAACCAACACAACGAGGTGCGGGCATAGCCCGTGCAGGGGTGAGTATAACGATACTCAGTAGGGACCCCGAGACCCTCAAGGTCTCTCTAAAACCAACAAGGATAACCACAAAGAAGATCTCAATAGATAACTTCTACTTAGGTATATGCACATACATATACCTAAGTTATTAAGTAACCCATCTCAATCATGAGAAAACAGAAGGATCATGAAATCAACGGATAACCACTACCCAGGTATATGCCCATACATATACCTAAGTTATCAAGTGACCCATCTCAATCATGAGGTAAACACAAAGGTCAAAAGTCTTAACTCAAGCAAGGATTTTCATTACGAAACTGAAACTGATGAAGAGCTCCGTCTCTATACTGTACAGTGGTCCTGTCATGACTCCGAGGTACTTCTCACTAACCTAAAACTGCTGAGGTACTCTTCTATTAAGTACCGCGGGTCATCCACCCTAACACAGTAGTGCTTCTCGCCGAGGTATGTCCCCCAAACACAGTAGTGAACACCCCCTAGTACCCTGTTGAGGTACTCTCCGGATGAGTACTGTGGGTCTGCACTGTCACACAGGTAGTGCTCCATCCGCCATGGGTCTTCACCTCAAAAAGTAGTGCTCTGTACACTGGGCTAGTTGACTCACTCCAAGTCGAGTCGGTCAAGCAGTCGTCATGTCTCAGTCGGCTACACGGTCTCCGTACTCCACACACTCGTCTCTGGGAGGGTCCGCTCCACGAGCTACAGGTCGATACTCCATTTATCTCAAAGTCCCACGAAGAAGTATCTCAATGGACCACCTCGTAATAGGGGTCTCAACGAAACAGACGGCGCGTCAATCAGACGCCCGGTCTGTGAGTTACTAGCATTTTCATCCTAGGGGCCCGGTTGGTTTTGTGAGCGAACCAATCCCAGCGGTATCTCAACTGTACCCCGAACTCTCATAGGGTATGCTCATAGGGACCATTTCTCAACGTGATCACCAATGCCGCTGACGGTTCGTCAAACGGACGTCCGGTCTGAAAGATATCAGCTTTTCCGTTCCAGGGGCCCGGTTGGATTTTAGGTTCAATCCAACCCAGCCACTATCCAATTGTATCCAAAACTCGGGCGAAGTATGCCAAAAGTTCCGTCTCATCAAGAGGAATTCAACGAGACAGACAGCGCGTCAATCGGACGCCCGGTCTATGAGTTATTGGCTTTTTCGTTCCAGGGGCCCGGTTGGATTTCGTGAGGGAACCAACCCGACCGCACTCCGAAGGCATCCAAACCTCGAGCGGAGTAAGCCAAAAGATCCGTCTCACTTAGAGGAATTCAACAAAGTTGACGGCACGTCAATCGGACATCCGAAGCTCATGATATGAGCGTTTCCGCTCCGAGGGCCCGGTTGGTTTCGTGTACGAACCAACCCGGCCGAACTCAAAGTAATCCGAAACCTTGAGTGCAATATACCGAAACGACCGACTCGATACAAGGATTGCATTGCCGCTGACAGCGCGTCATTCGGAGGCCCGTAGCTCATGTTACAGGCAAAAGACCAAAAATGGTCCGAAGACGGGGGGTCTGGGCCCGGACCTACCCGGCCCGCCCCCCCTGGGTCGGCCGAACTGGTTCGCCATGGCCCGGGCGGCGACCCGGCCCGACGACCTGGCACGGCTTGGAAATTCTTGCCCAGCCGGCGGTGCGGCGGTGCGGCATTATGCCGCACCTTTGAATAAAACGCCCCACTCCACGTGGGTGGGGGGGTCCCGCCTCTACAAAAATCGGGGAATTCAATCCCCGATATTTAATGATCTCCGCCGGCCTTAGGACGGCCATTTTTATCACACGCGGGACCCGCGGGTCCCACCTCCTTTGCAAACTGGCGGCCGGCACGGCCGCCGCCTTCCACCACCTTGCCGCGGCCTGATGGCCGCGGCTCTCCTGATCTCTGGCGGCCGGCAAGGCCGGCCGCCTCCGGATGCTCCGCCGCGGCCATAGGGCCGCTGCACTTCCTTATCCGACGGCGGTCGGTTTTCTGGCCGCCCCTTTTAGCACTTCTGTGGATCAAACCGTGGCCCTTGTTCGATTGGCACGACACGATGGCGCTACGCCCCTCCGTTGTAGATTGCCCCGATCGCTGCTTCTCATGGGTTCTCCGACGCGGTGCGTCGGCGCCGCGCACCACCACCGCGGCCCGCACCGTCGCCGGCGGCCCGGAACCGGCCGCAGCCCTTGTCGTCCGGCGCGGTGCGAAGGTACCACGTCCCTCCGCCGCGGCCCCGCTCCAGCCGCGGCGCCTTTGTTTTTCTTCGACATGGCACGACGGCGTCGCGTTCCTAGACTTCTTTCCACGACGCGGCGCGACAGCGCCGTGCATTTCCTTCCGCATGAAACCGCGTGGTGCGATGGAACCACACCTTCCCGAACCAAACCACAAAGAACCAACACGAAAAGTAAGGAGGAGGTTCGGCCGTGTTCGTGCGGTCTGGCCCCCTCACGTTATTCGATATCATTTGGTTTTAAACCACGATTATCAAATTCGATATCAAATGGTTTTAAACCACGAAGATCATCAACTCAAAAATTCACAAACAAATATAAATAAATAAAACCCCTACCTCGTAATTGCCGTTCATTGACGATCTCGGAAAAAGGGTGGATATCGATTCCTCGATTGTCGTGTTCGTCACACACTCCCAATTCTCACACTCATGCATCGAAAAGGAAGAAGGGTACTTGTCGTTGTTGGACGAGTGTTCGGAGGTGACGTCGTCGTTGAAGACGTTCTTCACAGGTGACGTCTTCTCCTTTGACGCGGATGAAGGTCGTTGGATATGTCGCGGGCGTCGCTTCCATTTCCTTGCCTCAGTTGAAGAACGATGAAGAATATGGTGTCTCCGTGATTCAGTGGCGGAAGAGACGTTCTTCGTGTTCTTCTTCATAGAGAATGAAGGACTAAGGATTTCCTAAGATTTTTCTCCAAAGGCTCCCAATCAACTAAACTCCAACACAAATAAAATAAGTTCTAAACTTATTTTATTAACACAACAAAGCTTTTGAAATTCAATTGTTGAATTTCAAAAACCTACATGTAACTCACCAAATTAATTACAACAAGTTGTCAAATATTAAAGAAGGTGAGTTAATGGGGAGTTGGAATATGAGGGGTTAAGAGGGGTTAGGAATGTGAGGGGTTAAGAGGGTTAGGGATTTTAAGGAATTTGAAAAGGTGGGGGGTTCGTGTGGGCCCCACCCTTTCAAATATTCACACATGGGAAGTTGGATGGATGTGGTCCCACCACCAAATTCCCATGGGAGAAGTTAACCACACAACATGAAATAAAATTGAATCAACAATTTTATTCACTTTATTTAATTAATCCCCAAAAATTAACTTCTTATCCCGCACAAACGCAACTACGGTAAAGGTTCCCTTAAGCGATTACCGGCGTTGCGAGTACATCGGCGCCATCAGATCTCAATTCCGAGCACCAGTTCAAAATATAGGAAAACCCGCTCGTTCGTTCACTGAACGTACCCGAGCCAAACATCAGAAATTGATTCCGGGCACTCCGGGCCTCAGAATCAAGTGCCATCAAAAACTGCGTTCTTGAAAAATTCCAAAGAAAATTAAGAAAAAATTTCCCTTGAAATTTCCTGGTCTTTACATTACTCCCACCTCAGGGATTTACGTCCTCGTAAAGCTTTAACACAAATTAAGGTTACAAAAGCGGTACAGAGCACGCATCTGAGCCTTCCGCTCCCATGTGCTCACCCAGAGGTTCCCGTACTGCCAGAGAAAGTGCACCAGAGGAATCGATCGTCCTTGTAGGATCTGATCCTGTCGATCCTCGATCCCCATTGTAACCTCCTTGAAATACACCCCATCTCCATCGTCCAGCTCCTCATGGTCGATGATATCTGAAGGGTCGAGCGCGTATCTCCTCAGTTGAGATATGTCGAATTCGTCGTGCACCTGGTGCAACTGCGGTGAATGGGTCAAGCGGTAAACCACCCTGCCTACCCATTTTAGGACCTAAGAACGTCTGATTCCCCTCGGAGATAACTTTCCGCCTTGTCCACATCTCCGTAAACCTCATCGAGGTGAGACCCGTATAAGGACGTGATCGTCATCCTCGAATTCCAGAGGTCTTCATTTTCTGTTAGAACTGGAACTCGAAACGAATTCTGCTACGAGGGTAAGGTTGACCGAATCAAGAGATATCGGTCGCACCCTCCTATGAAAGAGTTTATCCTGTGATGCATGGGGTTTCTTTTTCGCCGACCAAGGAAAACCCATCCTCACGTTTGCCTAAAACCATCAATTTGAGTATGAACAGTTATTTCCCATTCCATACTCCAACTAACGTCGTAAGGCCTCGACGCTGCCACCAATAGATTCCAACCGGAACTCTCGCCTCAAGGGTTTGACCACACCGTCGGCGTAAGTGTGATTATCGAGTCTCCTCCCAAGGTATCTCCAGACGTGAGGGTCATGTCCACGGCTTACCGGAAACTCTAGGTCTGGAACAAGATTTGTGAAAGCAAAGAATGATTCATATCGATGTCAGTTACTACAACATCTAGTAGTGGACACAGACTGTCCCTTGAATCATTTCTAGAACCATTGGGTCACACTCTTTGACCGCATGCAGCTGCACTCTTCCTCCGCCCTCCAGCTCCCTAAGCCTGGCAGAAATAACTAAGGCGGGTGGTTGTACCATGTTAGGACGTACACCACCTCATGCTGCTCTCCTAGATCTGCCTACCTGTCTGCTGCTTCGTAGACTCATCTATCCTTTAAGCTTCCTCTTCTTTAACATTTAACACACTCGAGTCTCTAAGACTGGAGCCGGATTCCTGTTTCTTACTGCACTGTGCAGTATTCATCCGCTCCTGGATGATCTGCACCTGCTTTGCCTATGATCTGAAAGAGCTGCTAAAATTTCTCTTTTGCTGAAAAGAGAAAACCGGTCTAAACCCCTGGATGAACCACTCCCATTGCCTAATACAGTCAATCCTGACATGAATGATGCATTCATTCCATGGATGACGTCGTAAGGCCTCGACGTAACTACTAAGAGATCCAACTGTCACTCTCGCCTCCATGGGTCGAGTCACACTGTCGGCATCAGTGTGAGGTCACTGGGTCTCCTCCAGTAGAAATATCAAAAGTGAGGGTCAAGTCAACAGTTTTAACCAGGACCACTCAGTATTAACCAAACAAAAGGACAGGAAAGCAAACAAAGATAAGTGTCTTTTTATTATAGCAGCTCATAGTACAAAGACACGAATACAACAACAACATGGAAATAGAAGTACAAGGGACGCATCCACTAGTTCCGCTCCTGTCCACCTGCTCCTGGAGCTCTACTGCCTTGGTGGCTCCTCCAACACTTGCGGATCAACTGTATGAGGAGTCGGACAGTCACGTTCCAGGTGACCCTTCCCGCCGCATGAGTAACACTGTCTGTTTCTGGCACGCCTGGCTCTGACCCCATCCCGGGTGCCCCGCACCACCGGCCCTAAAACCCGAGATCGTCCAACTGCTAGTCTGGTCCTCCTATACCTCTGCATCATCTGTCTACTGCCCATAGATGACTCGGATACTGAGCAAAAAACACGCGGAAAAGGCATAAGCTCCTGTACACGCTCGGGGTGTAGAGCTACTGGCACAAACTCCACCCTGAAGAAGGTCTCGAAGTCTTCCCATGCGAAGGCCATCCCGTCGCAAAACTGAAACAAGTGGCCCCACCACCTGCCTGCTGCTGCCTGAAGGAGGCTAGCAGCAAAGATCATCATGAAGTCTGACGGCGTCGCCACTTGCCTGAAGACTCTCACCATAGCCTCCAGCCAATCCTCACCCGCCTGCGGGTCCGTCCCTCCCCTGGAACCTGGGTGGCCTCTGGCGCTGGAACTCGTTCAGTGCGCTCAAGCGACGTGCACCCTCTGCTGCTGGGGCTGGTGGCATCGGTGGCCCAACGAGTAGTAGTACCGTTGGTGCCTCAACTGGAAAAGGGCCCTGTACTGAGGCCACGTCGCTCGACGGGATGTCAGTACGAACCACTCTCGGGGCTCTAGCTGGTCGTCCGAGAAAAGGCATCCTGAAAGAAACAACGTAACACAGTCAAATGATTATACCTAGTGATATGACCTGGTTTGAGCTGTTTTAAGGAAAAACCTTTGAAAACACACACGCAATCAGTGTTTTCGTGCACAAAGTCGGAAATCAGTTGTTAGGGTCCTGGTGTATGGATATGTCGGTCTCCTGCACCAACACTGGACTCCCTGAACTGAAAACCACACTTGGTACTCTTAACACTATTGCTTCACAGAAAGAAAATATCAGAGTTATAAGTTCTGTGGTAGAACCGACTCATCTGATACCAATTTGTCACAACCCGTCCTCGGGGCCCATGCCATGACTACCCAAGCCCGCCTTCCATAGGCCAGGGGTTGGCGACTAGCACCAAAGGCATAAATCCCGATAACTGGGAAGGCATTTCCTTTATAAAAGAAAACAAACACCACAGAGTAAGCATGCGGAAAAAGTAAACACTAAGTACAAGAGAAGTTCTGAATAGTAAATGGGCCAGAATACTAACCCAAAAGAAAGTACAATTAAAACTGAACGAAAGTACAACAGAAAAAGGAAATAGCTGGAAGAAGGAAGCAGCTCCTAGGTCATCCTCCTCGGATCCTACCTGAATGGTAGGTACAGATAGCGCAGCTCCTAGATCGTCCGCCACAGATCCTACCTAAAGGGTTGGTACAGATATCCTCTTCAATGCTCTCGACCGTCAAACACCTTCGTGTGTCTTCTCGCCGTGAAGTACTCATCCAGATACTGACTTGTCGTGTGGTCCACCTCCAGGTACCATCCAGTCCTCGAACACATGGCCTCTGTCAGCACTGCCCGTCGTCTACAACCAACACAACGAGGTGCGGGAATAGCCCATGCAGGGGTGAGTATAACGATACTCAGTAGGGACCCCGAAACCCTCAAGGTCTCTCTAAAACCAACAAGGATAGGAAAAAAGAAGATCTCAACAGATAACCTCTACTTAGGTATATGCCCATACATATACCTAAGTTATTAAGTAACCCATCTCAATCATGAGAAAACACAAGGATCATGAAATCAACGGATAACCACTACCCAGGTATATGCCCATACAAATACCTAAGTTATCAAGTGACCCATCTCAATCATGAGGTAAACACAAAGGTCAAAAGTCTCATCTCAAACCCGGATTTTCATTATCGAAACCGTAAATGCTGAAGAGCTCCGTCTCTAGAGTGTACAGTGGTCCTGTCACGACTCTGAGGCACTTCTCACTAACCTAAGACTGCTGAGGTACTCTTCCTGTTGAGTACCGCGGGTCAGCCACCCAAACACAGTAGTGCTTCTCGCTGAGGTATGTCACCCAAACACAGCAGTACACACCCACTAGTAGCCTGCTGAGGTACTCTCCGAATGAGTACCGCGGGTCTGCACTATCACATAAGTAGTGCTCCGTCCACCATGGGTCTGCATCTCAGAAAGTAGTGCTTTGTCCACTGATCTAGTCGACTCACTCCAAGTCGAGTCGGTCAAGCAGTCGTCAGGTCTTAGTCGGCTACACGGTCTCCGTACTCTGCACACTCGTCTCTGGGAGGGTCCGATCCTCGAGCTACAGGTCGATACTCCAAGTATCTCAAATTCCCACGAAGAAGTATCTCAAAGGGCCGCCTCATCATAGGGGTCTCGACGCAATAGACATCGCATCAATCGGACTCCCGGTCTGTGAGTTACTAGAAATTTCATCCCAGGGGCCCGGTTGGTTTCGTGAGCGAACCAATCCGGGCCGTATCTCAACTGTACCCCGAACTCTCATAGGGTATGCTCACAGGGACTGTTTCTCAAAGTGATCACCAACGCCGCTGACAGTTAGTCAAATGGACGTCCGGTCTGAAAGCTATCAACTTTTCCGTTCCAGGGGCCCGGTTGGATTTTGGGTACAATCCCACCCGGCCACTATCCAACTGTTTCCAAAACTCGGGCGAAGTATGCCAAAAGTTCCGTCTCATCAAGAGTAATTCAACGAGACAGACGGTGTGTCAATCGGACGCCCGGTCTGTTATTTATTGGCTTTTTCGTTCCACGGGCCCGGTTGGATTTCGTGAGCGAACCAACCCGAACGCACTCCGACGACATCCAAACCTCGAGCGGAGTAAGCTAAAATATCCGTCTCACATAGAGGAATTCAACAAAGTCGACAACACGTCAATCGGATGTCTGAAGCTCAAGATATGAGCGTTTCCGCTCCGAGGGCCCGGTTAGTTTCGTGTACGAACCAACTCGGCTGAACTCAAAGTAATCCGAAACCTTGAGTGTGATATACCAAAACGACCGTCTCGATCCAAGGATCTTATTTCCACTGAAGGCGCGTCGTTCGGAGTCCTGTAGCTCATGTTACGGGCAATAGACAGAAAATGGTCCAAAGACGGGGGGTCGGGGCCCGGGCCGACCCGGCCCGACCCTCCCAGGGTCGGCCGAACCGGGTCGACCCGGCCCGGGCGGCGACCCGTCCCGACGACCCGGCCCAACTCGTAAAATTCGGCCCGGCCGGCGGCGTGGGCTAGCGCGGCCTGGGCGCCGCATGTGCACCGCACGCGGGGCCAAAACCCCCCCTTTGTTTCAAATGGGCGGCGCGACATTATGCCGCGCCTTTGAATAAAACGCCCCCCTCCTCGTGGGGGGGGGGCTCTACAAAAACCGGGGAATTCAATCCCCGGTATTTAAGGATCTCAGACGTCCTAAAGACGGCCGTTTTTATCACACGTGGGACCCGTGGGTCCCGCCTCCTTTGCAAAACGGCGGCCGGCACGGCCGCCGCCTTCCACCACCTTGCCGCGGCCTGATGGCCGCGACTCTCCTGATCTCTGGCGGCCGGCGAGCCCGGCCGCCTCCGGCTGCTCCGCCGCGGCCTTAGGGCCGCCGCTCTTCCTTATCCGCCGGTGGCCGATTTTCCGGCCGCCCCTTTTAGAACTACCGTGGCTCAAACCGCGGCCCTTGTTCGATTGGCACAGCGTGACAGAGCTGCGCCCCTCCGCCGTATATTGCCCCGATCGCTTCCTCTCACGGGTTCTCCGGTGCGGTGCGTCGGCGCCGCGCACCACCACCGAGGCCCGCTCCGTCGCTGGCGGCCCGGTACCGGCTGCCGATCACCCTGCTCCGCCGCGGCCCAGAACCGGCCGCGGCCCTTGTCGTCCGGCGCGGTGCGATGGTACCGCGTACCTCCGCCGTGGCCCCGCTCCGGCCGCGGAACCTTTGTTTTTCTTTGACGCGGCGCGACGGCATCACGTTCCTAGACTTCTTTCCACGGCGCGGCACGACGGCTCCACGCATTTCCTTCCGCATGAAACCACGTGGTGCGACGGCACCACGCCTTCCCGAACCAAACCACAAAGAACCAACACGAAAAGTAATGAGGAGGGTCAGCCGTGTTCGTGCAGTCTGGCCCCCTCAAGTTATTCGATATCATTTGGTTTTAAACCACAAAGATCAAATTCGATATCAAATGGTTTTAAACAACGAAGATCATCAAGTCGAAAATTCACGAACAAATATAAATAAATAAAACCACTACCTCGTAATTGTTGTTCATTGACGATCTCGGAAAAAGGGCGGATATCGATTCCTCGATTGTCGTGTTCGTCACACACTCCCAATTCTCACGCTCATGCGTCAGAAAGGAATAAGGGTACTCGTCGTTGGTGGACGAGCGTTCGGAGGTGACGTCGTCTTTGACGACGTTCTTCACAGGCGATGTATTCTCCTTTGACGCGGATGAAGGTCGTTGGAGATGTCGCGGGCGTCGCTTCCCTTTCCTTGCCTCGGTTGAAGAACGATGCAGAAGATGGCGTCATTGTGATTCAGTGGCGGAGAGACGTTCTTTGTTTTCTTTGTCGTAGAGAAAGAAGGACTCATGATTTCCTATGATTTTTCTCCAAAGGCTCCCAATCAACTAAACTCCAACCCAAATAAAATATGTTCTAAACTTATTTTATTAACACAACAAAGTATTTAAAATTTAGTTGTTTGAATTTCAAAAACCTACATGTAACTCACCAAATTAATTACAACAAGTTGTCAAATATTAAAGAAGGTGAGTTAATGGGGAGTTGGAATGTGAGGGGGTAAGAGGGGTTAGGAAAGTGAGGGGTTTAGAGGGTTATGGAATTTATGGAATTTGAAAAGGTGGGGGGTTCATGTGGGCCCCACCCTTTCAAATATCCACACATGGGAAGTTGGATGGATGTGGGCCCACCACCAACTTCCCATGGGAAAAGTTAACCACACAACATGAAATAAAATTGATTCAACAATTTTATTCACTTTATTTAATTAATCCCCAAAAATTAACTTCTTTTCCCCCATAAATGCAACTACAGTTAAGGTTCCCTTAAGCAATTACCGGCGTTGCGAGTTCATCCGCGCCATCAGATTTCAATTCCGAGCACCAGTTCAAAAGATAAGAAAACCTGCTCGTTCGTTCACTGAACGTACCCGAGCCAAACTTCGGAAATTGATTCCTGGCACTCCGGGCCTCGGAATCAAGTGCCGTCAGAAACTGCATTCTTGTAAAATTCCAAGGAAAATTAAGAAAAAACCTTCCTTGAAATTTCCGGGTCTTTAAATACTGCAAAATGCGATGTTATTTATGATTCCTACATTAATTATGTAGTATATAATCATTAAATCATTTCCCAATGATCTTTCATGTATTCTTTTATTTAGGATTTCTTATCTACATATCTAGATTTTATAAAGACATGGTAATAACTAATCGAGGAAACCATTTCTCACTATTATTTTATATTTCATTATCAAAATGATTCATTTATTTTTTTGTCATCAATATTTTTTTATATATTATTCATAATAACTACTATGTTTTATTATCATTGTTCTCATAATAATTTTTCTCAAAATAATTTAATATTATTTTCTCACTATTGTTGCATCTTCTAGGAAATTGGTTTGTCATGTACTTTTTGTTATTTATAATAGCTTCAACTATTTATTTATCACTATTATTTTTTGAAAAAAAATCTTATCACATTATCAGGGGTTTTAATTGATTATTAAATCTTTTTTTTAAAAAATTCTTTTTCATGGTTATTTCATATTATCAAATTAAAAATAGAATTGTAGTATATCCTGCAATATATATATTTTCCCAACATTCCTTCATTGTATATACTATTATTCATTCATCTCAATAAAATTTATTTGATTATATTCTTTGATTAATTTAACTTTTTTATCTCATGTGATGTTTCCCATTAAATGATTATGGTTATAATGGCTTTTCATTATTTTTATAACATTGTACACTATTAATCATTGATTAATGATGACATGTTCTTTTTTTAGTGGATATTTTGTAATGATATTAAATTTTCTGTTTCATTGAGTTAATTTTTTTTTATTTTGATTGAACTATTTTTATCTAAAATTTTATATTCCACAATGAGAATACAAAAAACATAATATTGACATTAAAGACATTATAATCATAATTAGTTACCTAAAGGTACTCTAGAAAAGTATATCTGGTTTAAATATTGTCACCATATAGTCTTGATATTACCCATATATTTTTCTAATATAAAAAATGTTCTGGTTGGTGACAAAGCTTTTATAATTGAAGTATAGATTTAAAAAATTATTATGTCATATATAATGGTTCTAAGGGGTTTAATTATATATGTTACCCTAGTAAGTTCATTTTTAGGAAACTCTGATGATCTCTAGAATGTAGGAAATTCTGATCATGATAGTCTATTATAATTATAAACACATACTGCATTATAGAGTTTTTTACTATATTATTTCATAAACTGAATTATGTCATCATGCTACCATTTTTGGTTTTTGTTGATAATAATTTAAACATGACATGTTATTTATATTTTCAGGATAACATCCTTTACATTTCACACATCCAGTATTCTCTTCACAGAATCATGTCTAAATTCAACCTCCATTTTTCATGTCATATAGATATTTCATTTCTATAAGATGTTATGCACCATTATATGAGGTCTGCTAGTTCTGCTCACTATGATGTTGGATTCAAGATACTGTGAGAACTAAAACGTTTTAGGGTCAACGAATCATGAGAAATAAATTCATTATTTTTATCATTAAAATTATCCTATTATAAAAGACCAACATGATGATAGATGGGGATTTATAGCCATTTACAAAGGTGAAAGAGGTTTAAATCATTTTCAGACCCCATATTCGACAAACATCCAACCACCAAGATATCACCTCAAACATTCAATACCAATGGTCGCCTCCCAGATGCCTCCACAAGATTTTCCATGATTGAAATTTTCTATATATCAACATCCATAATAGGATTGGTATCATGTTGGAGATTAAAATACATAGCATCCACTTCCACCTCATCATTTCCAACAAGATCAACCAGCTCATTATCAAGTCTAACAGCCTCCTTATTAGAGGGTGATCCAATATTTTACCATGAATATGTAATAATATAAGGAGATCTTCAACTATCATTTCAGATTGGGAATCCTTCATTTTCATGTTGGCCCAATCCACACATTTTTTAGAACCAATTTTCCAGAACAAGGAATATCGATCAACGTTTGGACTTGATTATCTATCATAGAATTCAATACATCTAAATCCAAACAATGCACATAATTTCAGTGCATGGTCATGCAACATGAATTCCAAATTCATTAACACCACTATTAAAAGAATAGTTGGAATGCTCACCGAAATGTTATTTGAACATGTTTATTCCCCATTAAATCTCTTTATACATAAATATCTTTTATGTTTCATTCATAATATCAATTATTAGACAATATTATACATTAATATTTGTTTTTATCTATCATGTGTCATTAAAAAATTAGATTTTCAAATTTCAATATTCAATAATATTTATTCTTATTTTTAAAAATTATATTATCTACATATAAATGTGTCGATTTTTAAGTTGAAGATTCAATACAATGTGAAAATTTAATTAGTTCATTATACAACTTCAAGAAAGAGTCAATTATAAAATATAAACATCACATTTTATGTTGTAATTATAGATAGACTATTTATCATTATATATTAAATGTTATCAATTTCTTTATTCTCATATTTATTATTAATACAATTTTCTTCAATTTTAGCTGTCTATAAATTTTTCGTTCACAGAAAATACTTTCTTAATGTTATTTCAAATGTTTTTCATTAATTTAATTGAAATATCCATCCTTAAAAAAATCATTTCCATTAACATTATCTTTAATGTTTTCATGTAATTTAATGATGTATCCATATTTTCTCCACTACTATTCAGATATTGTGTACAATTAATTTCTAATTTCAATATATTCAATATAAATGTTAATTATTAACTTTGGAACATATTATTCTATTCTTAATGATATTTATTTATTTATATCGATGTGAGAACACACATGTGAGTACTAGTTAAACACAAAGATAGTGATATTGTGTAACTATTAATGAATTATATAATATATAAGTTATTTTCATAGAAAAGTGTCCAATTAAACAACTGTAATTAATTATAATGGTTATTAGGCTCTAATAATCATCAAAAAAATAATTTTTTTACATTTTTAGGTTATGGTTATAACCTTATCTTTTGGTTTTATTATTTATTTAATCTCATTAAATCATACCATGAAAAAAATTATTTTGATTTTTTGAGGCGTAATATAGTTTTGTAAAAATGGAAAAAAACATATTCATGGAACATTGATGTCAATTTTAAACTTAAAACAATATTTGTAGTAATTTTTTTTATTATTTATTTTATATCAGTTAATAAAATATTTTTTATTTTAAATTTTCATTAATTTCTCTTTTGATACTATTCAGAATATTGAATTTTAAAAATATTAGTAAAATGATATATCTTTTAAAAATATATTTTAATACGCCTCTGAATTGTATATGACATCAATAGAATTTTAGGACAACATTATTTATCTCATATTATATTTATTTTAATATTTCTAATATCATTTATTTTAGAATTCAATTAATACAATAATTATTTCATCACTATTGTGAAATTGTATAGGATAATTATATACTACATAAAATTTTAAAATAAATTTTGATGATGAATATAGATATTTTATGTTTAATAATATAATTTACGGTCTAACATTGCTTCTGGATTAGTTTTTATTAAATATGTTTCAGTAATTTAAAACATTAGTGTGACAAGTTTGACTTTTCTTGAAATAAAATAATATAAGGGGATTAAATCATCCATGTGTCCCCAATAGGTAAAATATTAGGCCCATGGATTATTTCAATTGAAAATTATTCATCTAATAAAATTAGGACAAGTTTTAGGGTAATTTAATAATCCTTATCAAAATAACTTTTACCCTTGACTACCAGATTTACACTTAATCGTGGTAAAAAAATTACTAAGTTTACAAATCATATTTAAAAAAAATAATAGGGAAATATTAAAAAAAAATTGTACCATTTTCATCCAAATATATAATCCATGTTTGAAAAATAAATTCTCAATGTTGAGAAAATTTAATTTAAAATTAATCCCATATATGGGTGGAGAAATGATTTTTTTAATGTAATAATGTTCAAAAAATAAAAATATTTTATATAAAAATTAACTATACAAAAGATTCCAATGATCATAATTGGAATAATTGATTTATGATTTTTATAATATAACATTAAAATCAAATTAATATATTATTTAAATTATAATTGATTGAAATGAAAAATTCATTTTCAATTAAAATGTCATATTTTTCACTATTTACTAAAAAATGAACCTTTTCAAAAAAACTACCAAAATTGCACCAAAAAGTAATTTTTGGAATTCCTCTATAAAAATGATTTTTATTTTTAAAAATCGAATTTACAAATGTGTAAAAATTTAGTTCTAACCCATGTAAACTATAAAATAATGGCAAAAATACCTTCAAAAAATCAAAGTGTTTTATGTGTAAAAGTGGATTTATATTTATATCATGTTTTGAAAACACATAATTTGAATGATAAAAATTATATTGAACAAATTATATATAAATTTCATAATGTGGGTTATACTATTCATTCACTCTAATTTAAAGGATGGGTTATAATAATATTTCATAGGTTTTTTGAGTTGGTTGTTGCGTTCTATATAAGCTTGTGAAAAGATTAAATTTAAAAAGAGACATAACCTAAAATATTGGGTTGTTACATTCTCCACTACTTAAATAAATTTAGTCCTCAAAGTTTGAAATTTCACTTCAAAAATCAATGATTGATACTTGAAAAGTTTTTTTTGGGAAACCCAAATCACAAATATTGTTAATAAAAAATCCTATTAATAAGAGGGAAAGTGAAATATGATGGTCACCAAGAAGTTAGGCATCTGAATAGTAGGATAGTAGTGGAAAGTGACCAAATGATAATAGAAGAAAAAACTAACTATGAAGTTCTGGTGAAGTGGGATAAGATACATGGTCCTTAGAATGTTAACCATTACAAAACCGTAAATACATGATCAGTTAAAAGGCTATTGATTTCTTTGAAATTAAATTAAATGGATAATATTATTCCTCCAAAATCCTTTTCATAATGATGAGGTATTGATTTACTATAGATGTATGCACTAAAGGAAAAAAACATAATTGAGTAATTTCCATTTCATATGAAAAATCTAATTGATTGTTTGTTCTTTGATCTATTTACAAGTTATTTATTGTTCTTGGAAATGGATATTCAAGAAGAATTTTTCATACCTGAAGCACTTTTAATGAATCACAAGGACCTAATGTCATTCCTTCATTCTATAAATATTTATCAAAACCAAAATGGTTATAATAGGTTATCAAATGTGATAAATCATACATTAACCTGAATAAAAAATATCCAATGTTCAACATAATAATTTCAATAAGTAGATACCTTCAGAATAATTTATAGTACATCTGTCCAAAGTCAAAGTACATAAATCTAGAAGGAAGGTCACAAAATTTTCAAAATGAAATTAAATTAATATTCCAAGAGAAATATAATGTAGCTTCTATTTTCACATGAAAAATATATAAATACTTAGTAAAACCAAAAGGAAAACATGAATGCTTCCATATTCCTTAAATAAGACATTGATGTTCTGGATATATTCCTTAAATCCAGAAATGATATAAACTCCACCAACGATAGAATAACCACTTTGTCAAGATATCATTAATCAATTCCAAGGTAATCAATACTATCCAATTAGCATTATCCATATAAATAATCACTTAATACCACAATAATTATCTCAATACCATTTCCATATTAAGGGTTATCTTCCCCTTTAACACGTGTTTAAAAAAAGTGTAAGCTGCTACTAAATAACTTTTCTTGGTACCATTCAACATATGTTCTCAAATCCTTAATGAAATATAAATTAATTAAAATCCATATATATTTCAAAATTACTATGATTAAAATATAAAATAAATTTAAATATTATTTTATTAATGAAAATATACAATCATATTAATCAATGAGCTTTAGTTGTATCAATTGTATATGTTTGGCCTTGACCCCTTAGCTTATTCTCATCTATATTCCTATGACGCTTGGATCATTTATTTACATATTTATCCATTTATATAAAATTGAAACACTAAATAGAAGTTTTTTCATTATTCCCTTTATAATATTATACATGGTTACAGATTTCTACACACTTATAAATAACAGTCAATCCATTTAAGAATGTACTAAGGTGTTTCCTTCCATAATTATCACATGTCTGAAAATACTTCTTCCCCCTCTTCCCTTTATCCAAAATTTCCAATTATCATCTTATTCTATTTTTCACCTTTTAATCAATAAGACATGAATAAGTATTTATCTTTCTTTTTAGAACATTATATTATGTCCTCGTATACTGAGAATGGCCAGGAGACTTATTCCCATAAAAATATTTTCTTAAGACCATAAATGACGTTATCATTATTACTGTTTGGATCACTTGAACTATTGAGGTTGATATTATTTCATCTAGGAGATGTTTCAAATGGATTGAATACACAAAATTAGATCATATCATTATGAAAAATATTTTATAATCCCCAAACTAGTGTAATATGTAACATAAAATAAAAATAAATGCTAAATCTAATATCACAATCATAAACATGGTTTCATTGGGATGGTATTCTATACTTATCATCAAAATCTATCTTTGTGATATGATCCTTAATATATAAATTCCTAAATCAGGTTCCCAAGTTCTCTACTAAACTTCCTCTGATACCAACTATATTAACCTTTACCATAGTAGCATAGATCCGGTCACTTACCTTATTACATTGGAAGGATTACATGGAAAAAATCAAGAAGGAATGAATAATTTAGATTTTTGGGATAACATGGTACATACATGATTCCAATAACACATTGTGAATAAAAAATAGAATACATGAAAAAATAAACTACTCAACATCCATGAAATTCATTCCGATTATTCATCATTTTATTATAGGGAAATGAAACATAATAAGGGTGAGCCTAAATTCTAATCAAAGGTTATGTACAGTAGAAAATATATTGAATCAACGTGAATAATAAATATGTAATGGTATATAACTAAGAAAACATTCCATTCAAACAATAAACTCACAATGAAATGTATCTATAAAAATTTTCATACTAAAAATCCTCTAGATAATAGTAATAATTAAATACTGAATGCATGAAATGCGTAATTATTGGACATCATGTAACTCGCACATGAAACACTACCTTCATGACCTTTCACAAGAGTATTTAAATATTTTTGGATAAAACCCCATATATTTTTGCTTAACTAATTCATCTCGTGAGACTACGGATGCATCAAGGGGTTATCTATAACTGGGGACCAACCATGTCTTCTAGTCCAAATCATTCTTAATATAGAGAATAATAAATTTAATTAATAAATAATTTTCAATATGATCAAATATCAATACTGAATAAAAGATATGGATTTATCAAAATATCCAAAACTAATCAAATATCCATCAATGTAAACATTGTATGTACATATGGTTTACAATTTATGATATAATAAATTAAATTAATTCTGTGAATAAATTTTAAATCCACATAAAACAAGTTAAAATAAAATAAAATATAATAAAAATTCATTTCACATATAATCTCATCATGACATAGTCAATGAAGTAGATGTTTAATCCAATGAATGGAAATTATGTTATGAAATCCATTACCACTTTTCCATTAGTCGAATCATATTGCCCATAAAATAATGACATTAAAAAACATTAAAGAAGATGAAAATAAGTAGATTCTTGATATTATATATCAAAGGTGTTTCACATCACACAAAATAAATTGGTGGTGAATAAGGCATATCTCACAGAAATAAAATTGAGATGAGAAATCCATAAATTGAGATTTCCATAAATAGAATATGATTAGATTTTATGTATAATGGTTTAATGATTTTTATTAATTAATAATGTAACCATATTTTTATTTATGATAGAATATTTGATCCTATTATTTTATTTTATTATCCATTTGTTAATAATTTTTGTTAATACCCGTGTTTTAGGAGACAACATCATCATTTTCATATGTATGTTTTATATGATATTCCACAGTTATTATGCATAGTTTATATTTCTATCATCTCCAAAAATATAATAATGTATATGATATAATATTTTTTCATTATATATATTTTTATAATCATTGATCAATGGCAAACAAGTAAAATGAATCACATCACTTCGTAGAGATTGTAGGTTGTACGTATGCACAAGTGATGATATCATTCCATTAATGATGAAAGTTTAATGAAGTTTATGATATATTAAATTTTAATTAATAAAAAAAATTTCATTATTGTAAAATATATTTCCATTATTTCCATCATTTACTAATCCACGTAATGTGGTGATGAAAAAAATACACCAATGTGTGGAGACAGAAAGTCATACGTACACACGTTCAGTGCTTTCATTTTATGTAGGATGCATAAAATGTGTGATATGGTTTTCTCATAGTCATAATAGATTCATAGAATATATTTTCAACTATATTTACAACATTATAATGGAAATAATACGTGAAGAGAAGGTTGAGGAAGTAACTTGAATGAGCCGGTAAAGACAATTACATCTTCTTCAGTAAACTTCCTTTAGATATCCAATTAGGGACACTGTGGTTGGTCTTCTGGATGGGATAAAACCTTCATAACATGTATAATGATATTGGAAATGAAAATGGTCCAGGTTTGGTCTATATATAACGATCAATGTGGTGTGATGAAGTGAAGGAAGGAGTTACATTTTATAATTGAGGTGAGGGGTACTTTTGTAAACAACCAAATATTAAAATATAAAAGGATATTAGGGAGGAAAAGGAAACTTAATGGCCTATAAATTTATATTTGGTGGAATTTTAGACCATTTATTATCCATATTTTGATTATTTATTTTTTTAACTTTTAAATAATTTAATAAATTCAATTCAATAAAATATCATTATTGTCAAATTTTATAATCTTCATTTAATTTTACATGAAATACATCATAAAAAAGTAGGAATTTGATTCTAATGAATTAAAAAAATCTAATATATCTTATATATCTATAAATTTAATTATACATACTATCTAATTTCAAATATATAAAAATTAGTACTTTTAAAAGCAATTTTTTTATTTTTTTATTTACTAATAAAATATTATATTTAGCATTGCAGAAGAATTTAGGATAATTATTTTATTTTTAAACATTAAATTTAAATTTTCATAATGAAAATAATATCATTAAGATCAAAATGGTGATTTATTTTCGATCATATCTTGATTTTTCTCTATTTGTCCACATAAAATATATTAAATACAACAAGGGTGAAATTTCATAACTATCTTTGTATTAAAAAATATATAATTTATTTTCGAGGAAAATATTCCAATAAACAACTAAAATTATATAATAAGCTTATAAGTTTCAAATAATATACATCCTATAATTTTTGGACATATATAGGTCATGTTTATATGCTTATCTTTTGTTTTTAACTCTTATTTAATTCATTTATCACATATAGTGACAACATTGTTTCTTATTATTTAAGGGTTAATATAAAAAATATAAAATTTCAAACAACCAATAAATGGATCATTTTTGAGATTATTGAACTTATAAAAATATTTTTTCTGAATATACCTTTTTAGTAGTTGTATATCATTTAATATAATATTATTTATTTCCCAAAATTATTAATGTAAATTTTGACAAAATTTATGACATTGAATTTTAAAAATATCCATAAAACAATAAATACTAAAAAAAATTATTTTATAAATCTGTAACATGCCATGGTCAACTATAGAAATAGTGTTTTTTCATTATGTTTCTCTAATTATATTTATTTTAAAAAATTTATTATCATTTATTTGAGAATTCAATTAATAAAATAATTACTCCATCACTTTGTAAAAGGATTTAAGCTAATCATAATTTTCCTAAAATATAAAAATAAATTACCAGGATTATGTTAAATATTTTCTAATTCAAAATACTATTTATGGTCAAACACATATTCTACATGATAAAATATGAAATATGTTATACTCATTAAAAAAAAATAAGTGTGACAATTTTGACTTTTCAAAAAATAAAGAAACTATAAGGTGATTAAAGTCATCAAAGTCACTCCATGAACTCATAAACTCCTCCCAAATATGGTCTTTATCTATAATAATTTATCCAATAAAATTTGATATTTTTTAATATAATTATCTAATCCTTATCATAATTAATATTAACATTAATTAAATGATTTTCCATTATATGTGGTACTAAAAATTACTTACTTTACTATTAATATTGTCCAAAAATAAAAGGAACCAATTTAATAAATTTTTAAAATATCATTCCAAATATGGAATACATTTTAAAAAATTCAATTCACAAAAATGAAAAATTTTAAATTTAAAATTAATAAAATTGATGGGAAAAGAATGCGGGTTTTTAATGTGAAAATGTTCAAAACATTGAAATGTTTTTATATCCAAATTATGTATAAACAGATTTCAATGAAAATAATTGGATTAATACATTTATAATTAATCTAATATTATATTTAAACAAAATTAAAATATAATTTAATATAATAATTTATTTTTATGAAAATAATGATTTCAATTAAAATGCAATATGATATACTATTCACTAGAAAGTAATTATTTTAATAAAATTACCAAAAATTCATGTTATGATAATCATGAAATTATGATTCTTTACTGAATATTATTTTTTCATATAAAATTTCTAATATTTTTAAATTTTATTTTCAAAACATGTGCGCCATCAATTTGTGGAAATACTACCTTTATAAAAAATTATAACTCTTTATGTATAAAAGTTGATTTGTTTTTATATGATTGATAGAAAAAACATGTGATGAATTTTAAAAATTAAATTCTACATATAATATATATATATATATTTAATTGTGTGGTTATTATTATTAATTTCGGCCAATTTAACGGCTTGGTTATAATAATATTTCATGATTCGTTTAATCTAAGTGTTGCGTGCAATGTAATCTTCTGAAGAGATTAAATTTATGAAGAGAAATACCATAAAATTAAGGGGTGTTAAAGTTCTCCCCTTGGTTGTGTTTTATGTCAACATATTCATGTACTAGATTTATTTATATAAATACATCCTCAATATCTATTGGAACGAAATAAATATTGATATCACAAATCAAATCAGGGTCATCTGTCAATGAAATGATAAATTTAATCTTTCGATTGAAATAAAATCAATTTTATAGGTAATGGATCATATTAAAATGGTTTTTATCTAATTTGGTTGGGTAGAAAGAAAAAATAAATGATTTTCCTGATTTTAGGTAATTTTTTATGTATTTTTGGATGAATGTCCTGGTCTTCTACTGTATAGTGAAGTTTAGTTTTCAAAAGATTCATTACCTGGTTATACACCTATTTCAAAGAATCTATTTTGAATATTTCAATTGAGTTATAGGAACTTAATAAGAAACTATTATAGAATCTTAATAATTGATTCCTTAGGATATTCCTGTGATGATGGGGCATACTGGTCTTTTTTTATGAAAAAATATATATCAATGCAGTTTTAAATAGGTAATCAAGATCATATCAAGATCATTGTCTATAAAAAGTATACTCTACCCCATATAGATTACATGTTTTATCAAATGTTCATAACATCATTATTTCTTTAGATTGGTCTTCATTATAGATATCATTAATTGATGGCCAATAATAATGATATGCACATGATAGTAGTTCAGATATGGTACAAACTATTTGAACATATAGTGATATTATTATGTCTTACTAATTCCTGCATTATCTTCACTAATTTAATGAATAGAGTATTTAGAGAAAAACATTATCAGTATGGGTTATTATTTATAGAAGATATTATTATATATTCAAAGATAATGTATGTTAATTAACATAATTTATGGATTTTGTTGAATACCTTAAGGAAGTATAAGTATTATGAAAATTTAACGAAGTGTGAATGTTTTAATTGAAATATCTAATTGGTGGGTAATATAATATCATGTGAGGGTATATCAATAGATCACTCAAGGATATAAGTTATTGAACATTATCTTATACCAACAATTGAACATAGATTTAATGTTTTCTTGGTTTGGATGGATATTATGATTTCTTTTTTGAGATTTTATTCTAACAATCTCATCTAGTTAAATAGTTACTGAATTGAAAATTCTTTTTTTTTCTAGTTGTCCCATTATGGAAAAGTGTTAACCACATAAAACACGAGGAAATACAATGTTACAAGAATATTAATCCAAATTTTAAATTTGCAATCTAACACAAATCTGAGGTGGCCTTGATCTACGATTCACCATATCAACTGGAGTCACGTTGCTACCACCCACCAATAACACCACGATATGCCACCGTCGTTGTCTACATACACACAAGTGGGTAGAAGGGGTCATTGACTAGAAGGAAAAAACTAGCTAGGAATGAACCAGGAGAGAAAACCACCACAACCAGAACAAGATTATGGAGAAAACCACCACAAACCTTCACCAAAAAATCGCTTCAATGAAGAAACACCCAGAAAACATCACATAATAATAATTTGTATCCCACAAAAAGATAAAAAATGCATGTCAGAAGAACGAACAGCCTTCACAATTTATTTGAGGAGGGAACACTGAACAAAACCCAAAAAACAGAAACATACTGAATGCCGATACCGATTCCAAAATCACCTACATCATTTTGGAAGAGAAACAAACAATAGTCGCCAAGTCCCATATCCCAAACTCCAAATATTACTCCCACTCGAGGTCCGACAAGGAAAGGAGCCGAAGATATTGAAACAAGAGAAGGGATTTGAGCAGCAGAGGGTTTCAGATGACGAAAAAACTGAACCTAGAAACCAACCCAGAACAACCCATTTCCAGAGAACATTTTGATATCATTGATTGAAGAACTAGAAATCCCAAAACCAAATTTGAACCCCCTATCCAGATCTGACTTGGAGTGAAGCGAAGGAACTCACAGCCATAGCCGGTTTGAAATTCTAGAGATAAATCTTATATTTCTCAATGAAAAGTTCAACCATCTATCCATGTTATGATTAAAAAGAAAAAAAATGAATATTTATAGATGAAAAATAATGATTGTTCTAATCATGATTTTAAACATGATTTTTATTGAATGATAAGCTTCATGAATGATGCCTCTGTTCTATCGATGAACGATTTGAAAATGGAGTTTTTGGATTAGTATCATAGTTCACCATTATATGTTCATCCTAAAAGTTCGAAGATGTATATACATATGTAAGGGTTTTTATGGTTGGACAACAAGATGAGTGATTTTGAAAATTATGTATCTCAGTGATTTGTATTTCATCAAGTAATGGATAATGAAATAAGTATAAGGGGATTATGCAATCATTACCTATACTAAAATCAATGTGAAAAACATCAACATGGATTGTTTTCCTTCGAATCCCCAAAACATATAAAGGGGACAATGTTATATGAATTTTTGATGATTTTCATAGTAACTCATCACACTTAATTTACATTAGATAATGTTTCCCTATAGACCATAATGTTAGAATTAATACTAATGACATAAAAAGTTATCATTGAGTACCATATTTCATTATACCTCATTTGGATTTTGGGTTAACTTTGAATATCTAGAGAATCCTTCAATAGGATATTGATACAAAGTGGATTTTTTATACTACAAATAATTCTATAATATATGGTAATCATAAGAGGAAAATTAAATCCCTATTGGATATTCGGTGTACTTATTCTAGGGATTTCAAAAGGGGTTGGTATCAACACATTCATGTTGTTATTCATTCTTAAAGAACTAGTTATCAGTCAAAAATTATATTATCCCTCTATAAATGTAATGGCTCAAACCTCTCTAGTCCATTAATTTGTGAAAATATGGTGTTTGAGGTGTTTTGGTGGTCATGGATACTTATTTCAATAGTTTCCAAAATTTCTAGTTCTATGAATTTTGTTTCCTGGATTGAACAATGTGATCGGTAGGTTATCTTTTGATAGATCATCTAATGGTAGGTCCTCTGCCAGTAAGTCATCTATTAGTAGGTTATTTTTCAATGAGTCAACTATCAATAGTTCATCTATCATTGAGTAATCTATCGACAAGTCATTTTTTTGTATGTCATCTGTCGTTTGGTCATATTTTGGTAGGTCATTTGTCGGTAGGTCATCTATCGATATGTCATCTATCAGTGATTCATCTGTTAGTGAGTCATATATTAGTGAGTCATATTGGTGACTCGTGTCAATGAGAGAGAATTGAACAATGTCATTGGTGAGACAGATGTGAATAGTGTTTCCAACTTCTATAGTTTCTCCTCTTTGACATTGTCTTCGACATAAAATGAATTCAAAGCCCTCTTTAATGGGATTTCAAGCTGATTCAAAGAACATAACTCCTATCTAAATTCTAATACTCTTTTGAGTTCCTTTACACGGTTGAAACATGTAATCTTGACCAGATCAGCCTTTAATAGGATATCTAAATCATATCTTAAACTACTAATCCATTTATATTTTGAAAGGGCCAAGAAATATTTCTCCCTTCTTCTTCCTTCAAATTTTACCTGGAATAGGACACCCAGAGTTCTTACTCCCATACGAGTAATTTGATCAAAATATAATCCCTAGATTCTGCTTCACTGTAAAATTTCCTCTTGCACGCACCTTCTATTATGTTGGAGTAAGTATGGGAAAAAGTCTATAACGACCATCCTTCATCCAAGTAGGTTTTCCTTTGTTTCTATCATTTTTTTATTATTTGAGATGGGTGTATGAATGTATCATTTGTGAGTATTGTAGAATAAAAAATTTATAAAGATAATTGAATTAGTTTAATGATCAATATGCGAGTATGGGAAAAGTGATATATTTTCTAAATTTTTATTTATTAATATTTTCATTTTATTAGCTATATGCCTTCTAAAAATCATGAACATTGGTGGCCTTTGTCTTCTCACCCATGATGGGTTTTGATTGCATTTTTCTGGTCTTTTATTAAATGAATAAATCTATAAAATTGATTAACCACTTATATTAGGTTAAATAAAATAGATACCCAATGATCATGTGTGTTGTGTGATAACACACTTAAAGAGTAAAGTGAAATTTAATAAAGGATTCCCTAATAAATATGCAAGTATGATTTGTTATGTTATGTGTTGTAACATTCTTGTGGACATTATTGTGTGTGTGGGTTGTCTCTAGTTGTATGGTGATGGGAATATAACTGTGTTGAGATATGCAATGATAGTGGATGAGATGTTTGATGGGGGTGGGGTTGTGATTATATTGATGGTACATGTGGTTGTGTAGTAGGTAAGTGATGGACATGGTATAGTTATACAACGAAGCTGTGATAAGGGTTATCGTGTGTATGTTTCACAAGTCTACAAAAGGGGTTGTGGCCATAAATTGGTGGTGATGTGGGATTATTATAATGAACATAATGGGTTGTTTTTTGGTTCTTATTTTTTCTTATTATTTTTTTATTGCGTGAATTTAATTTAGATTCCTATAAAGTATGGAACAAAAAATGGAATATCATTTCATTAGAAGAATAAAAAAATGGTATATATGAAATGGATTGTGGAATGTGAGTTGATAAGGAATGAATGATAATAAGCTAGAATTTGATGAGCTAATGTGATATTAATATGGAATTATTATATTTTTCATGAAATATTTTATGAAGGAAAATGTGGATTGAATGTGTAATGTGACTTATGGCTTTTGTTCAACTTTTAGGGTGTTGTGCTTATTCTATGTAGTTGGATCTATTATATATACCCATGTATTAATGGAATTAATATTTAATGTTAATTACATCAATGGATAAGTTTATTATGGAAATTTATTAGGGGTTTTATTGTTTCACTTGTTAATTTTTATATATAAACAAAATGAAATTGGAATATGAAATGGGTTTTGTGGTTGGTTGTGTGTGGTTTTGCATTTAGAGGTAGTAATATGGTTTGATGATTTGTGGGATGGTTTTTTGTTTGAAAAAACCCATAGGTTGGGGGAATTCTTGATAACTATTCTTATATACATGTAGTTACCTATGATTTCTATATGCACCCCACCCTTATTGAACACTATGTGCTGAACACCCCTATCTCATGGGGGAGGGTGTCTTCCCAACATCCTGGTGGGAGGATGGATATATGGTTACTTGACTCATCCCTACTCCAACATCAAGGAATTGGTCACCCATGATTCTTTGGGCATGCTATAATGGATTGAGGTATATCTTCTCCCAAGACACTTCGGGCAGACTGTAATTCCATGAGGTTTATTACCAAAAGTATTGTACTAGTTCTCATGGGGTGTGGTATGTTTCCTAGGAGCCTTTGAGATGAGGGCTAGGTATCTATGTGGTGGAAGTGTTGTGGTTGTGTCCCAAGTGTCTACGATCAGGATATGGTGTGGTTGTGTCCTAGTTTACTTTGGGTAGGATATGGTATATGGCCCAGGAGTGTGCAGGATGGATGTGACCGTGGGGCTTGTGGAAAAGAGGTAGCATCAGGACATTTTCCAATGGGGATGAGTAGTTAATCAGTGGGATGTGGTGTGGGGTACCCAAATATCTATGTGATTACTTTATTAAATTAAATGACTTTCATTATTTTTTGAGCATTCCATGGTGAGATTGGGATGACTAGAATACAATGTTAGGTGCTTTTCAGATTTTGTTGTTTTCTCATAGGGGTATTAGTAAACTTATCCCACATGTGCAAGTGGAACATTGGTTTTCCTACTGAGTATACCTGTATGCTCAACATAAATTTATGAAAACTGTTTTCAGGTTTCCAAGAGAACATTGATGACCGTGATGGAAAACTATGGTTAAGACCCGTGGAGTGTTCCTTGTGTCACTTCTTTAGCTTTTTTTTTCATTCATTTGGAGACTTTTTTATGTATATGTTTTGATTTATACACACATTGTTGGATGTTGTGGCTTATTTTATATATAATTCATTGAGTATATTTCGGTTGATTCATCCAATATCATGATCTTGTTTTCTTATAAAGACTAATGCTTCCTATATTGTGAGATATTTGTACCCTTGGTGCTAGTCGCCACTCTATGGTCAATTGGAGGCGAGACTCGTGGGAAATATCTTCCTTTATTCATTTCCATCCTAGGAGGGGTATAATTGGAGGGAGGGGTCATGAAATTTTTTTATCATAGGCTGATGGTTGAGAAATAGGATGGAGCTTGGGGATAGTCATAGTAAGGATTTAATGGGTTGATAGGGCAATAGTGTCAGTTGATCTTGGTGTGGGAATTAGGATAGAGAAGACCAGATAGGACATATGATTTTAGGCCCCCATTGTGATCTGGTGAAAGGACTCAAACCCTACCGAATGACCAATTGAGGATACACCATTTGTAGGGTAGAGACCATAGGAAGGGTAAATGCATAATAATTACTTGTGTTATTATTGTAATTGTTTGATTTTTTGAAGTCAAGATAAATTTAATTAATCATTATATTTATGGATATTTCTCATAATTTTACCATGTTTTTAATTCTAATAAGAATCATTTTTTTGGTGAATCATTTCTATACCCAATAAGAAAGAGTAATTTGATGGTTAACTGGATTGAATTGTTAGTTTGAAACCTTATTGAGGTTTGAATGTATCGGTACCCTTCCTGTTATACCATGAATATTGGTAAATTTTAATTTTATTCCATTTTTATAAATGCATAACATTCCATCTAGTTTTCCCAATGTTTGAAATTGTTTGAGAATCATGCTTAACATATTTTCATGTGACCTAGTTTTCAGATTTTGGAAGCCCTTATGAAGCATGTTACCATGAAGTAGACTCCATCCTATTATGATAAAATAAATTATAATGTATTAATGTTCCCATGTGAGTTAAGATTCCATGAAATTTCATCAAATTTTTAATTTATCTAGAGTATGTATTGTTGACATTTTGTAATGATGTGGATTCAACTTTTAAATTCCGAAAATCCAGAAATTTTCCATATTAGTTACAGTTAATTCTATTGAATTTTGAATCCTTGACAAGGTTAACACTCTCTTTATATATAATTATTAATTTTCTACAGTATTAATATATCTATATGTTGCAATCTTTTTTTAGGTTACTTATTCATTTGACATTCATTTAAAAATTTGATAAACGATAAGCATGCCTTGTGAAAAAAATTTGAGACTAAAAACTATTTCAATGTTTAAACTTATTATTTTATTAATGATAATATTTTTTTAAAAAACATACCTCACATTTTAATTCATGTGTAGTTTTTGTGGTAATCATTTCAATGTTTCATACCATTTTGTGGATAATAGGTACATTCTACTAAGAATTATTTGAGCATGTAGCATGATTAATATGATATCTATGTAGAAACATGTTATTCATATTTTATTATGAAAGGATATTTTCTTGAACAATGTAATATTTCATGGAATGTTTATTCCATGAATTTTGAAGCATGTAACATTATAATACAACATGTGTAGTTTTAGTTTTGTTGATAGAAATAATGTTTTACCTTGATATTAATGACATCATGTTGTATATGTAATGTAAAATTTCAATTAATAAAAGTCTATGATATAAAATGTTCCTTGTTTTTTCCTTAACATGGATACTTTTTATAACTATTTAAAATTGAAGGCAGAATATTTCACAAGAAATAATCTGGGAATAATGACCGGTGTTTGTGGTTACATAGTTACCATTTCATTGTTGTGTTGATATGAATCACTGAAAATAGAAGTTGTTGGAATCCTTATTGTTCTCTAATTATTATAGATAATGAGACCATTAATATGAATACTTGTTTAAAATCACCATGTATTAAAAGGATAATAATTTATATATGGATATCTAATTGATTCCCCAAGGGAAATATGGTTTTTTGTGAATGTACCCATTCTAAATAATTCAATAAATTAATATAAACCACTGAATAATTGTGGAAGATGCTATGTGTTTCTATTATGTGTGTTTATTCTTCCTATGATTTCCTTGTGTAGCATGTTGTTTAAAAACCTTCATGTATACCAAAATGGGGAACCCAATCCCTAACTGAGATGCATTATACCTTGACATAGTTAAAACTATGAGGGTGAGTCAGTGCCGACATGAGCAGATAATATCTCGAAGTGGGAGAGGGGAGACCTCGATTTTTGTGATTGGGACTTTGTGCATGATGATAACTAGGATAGTTTTTTGGAATAGTATTAAGTGTGATATGGAGAAGGTGGTTATGTTAGAAGGGATTTTCTTTGGGGTGTTGATGTGGTGCAAGATCTCGTTTTGAAGAATATCTTCTAAACTATTGCTGTTGGGATATTTGGCCAATGGTTGTGTTGTGCAATGATGTTGATGTGTGGTGGATTGGATGTTTTTTATGGTAAGAATATTTTTTGTGATTTTGGGTGTTTTGATATGTATTTTTTGTGTAATCACTCACCTCTAATTAAAGGATAATCACTAAAAGGCAGAAATAAAATAAATATATTATTTTGGAAATAATGAAATCAATGAAGATGGGCTTACCTCCCATGACTAAATATTTTTATACAGTGATGGATATGTTTTAATTCCACCTTGTTGGATCATTTTGTTGTGTTTAGTCTTTTATTGATAGAACATGGTATGGCTTCAAACATATGAATAGAGGGAAACCATTTACCCATATCAAGATGCATTTTATTGTGACACGTTCTATATAGTACAGGAGAGACTTTTCCACCCAATGCGAACAATATCATGGTGTGGTGGATGATTTCCTTTGATTTTTATTCTTGTGGTAGCTCTATTTATATTAATATATTTATTCATGTGGGTAGAGGAATTCTATTTTATACTCTTGAATGTAATGACATGAACCTGTGAAATTAAAAATTGGAATGTTTAACCCTTTATTGTTTCTACGTATGTATGTTCTTGGTAATGATTTTCTTGTGAAAAAAACTTTTTTTTAATGTGGATGATGTGGTTTATTTAGAAATCCTTGTCATATTTATGATTCCAGCCATATATTAATTCAAATTGTCTAAATTTTGTAATTATTTTCTAAGATCATGATAATACTCTCCTAGAAAAATGAATACATTTTGTAAATGCACGAAACCTTCTAATTTAAGTGTCTTTTCTTGGGGGACTTATTAAAGAAAGGGTTGTTGGACCCCTCATGTTTTAATCCTATTTTAATGATCATAAATCTTGTAAGTCCTGTAAATCCTATGAATCCTAAAATTTTTGTAAATCCTATAAATCTTGTTAATCCTATTTAATATATCTCAAATCATGTGTAGAGATGGTTGGTTTTTTATTATTTAAATAAACATCCACTAATTCCGAAATCATCATAAACCATATTAAAATATTGTAATATATATTTAAATTGTACTATAATGAATTATTTTATGAATGATTATCTCTAATTGATTCTATGAATATCACTGATTAAGTATGTATACAGATATGTGGCTATGTCTGAGAAACTGTGAGTCTTCTACTAGTTCTGGTTTTCTGGTAATCTGACATAGAGACCATAACCCAGATCCCATGACCCAGACACCGTATCCCAGAAACAATAACCCAAACACCGTGACCCAGACACCGTAACCAAGACCCCATGACCTAGATGCTGTGATTGTGAAACGATAACCAATTTCCGATCTCATGATGTCTATGACACTATATGAATGATACCGTCACCAAGACACTGTTAAAAGTTTGTAAAAAGAACATACACTGTGATCCTAACACTGCATTTGTGCTACCGGTTCTAGATCTCAGTACAAGGATTCCATCATGACTGTCTCACTGCTCATAATCAAAAAATATGACATCGTTTCGTGGTGACACCATTTCCATGTGATACCATTTCTGGACAGACTGTGACACTAACATTTAATATGATATGTAGTTTTCAATTTAATTTCTAGCGGTCATATTTGAGTCATTTTAAAGCACTGATATAATTACAATTTATTTGTAGACATGTCACCTAACAATATGAGGTAAGATATGTAGAATACATGCATCCTGATGGCCCCAACACATGCACTCCAAAATAAAAAGAACAAATTGGCACCAGAATAATAGATAATAAGTAGAGTAGCAGATGAGTGAGAATTTTTAAAAGAGAACTGATACATGCAACAAGAAACAATGGAAGAACACATGAAGAAATATCAATTATAAAGGTTTTACTACCGTATATTAGAGACAAATAAATATTTGTAGTACCACATTAAATAATAACATGAGTTATAAATCAAACACCTTCAAACATTCAAAGTTACAAAACATTGTTTTTCACAAGAGAACTCGATACTTGCATATGCTTCATCCTACAAGTCCATAGCTTCATTGATTAACACTCAGAGCACGTCTAACCTTTTATCATCATCACTGATCTATTGTGTATTTTTTTAGCTTTTTAGAAGTGTGTGTATTTATTTATTAAAACTCACACTATCTCCAACACTAAACTGATGGATAAAAGATATCCTTCCTCTCATATCTTTTTACATTTGTTTACTCCCATAGATATGTGTGGAAGAGGTCCTTGTGATACATGGTAGTTTATACACATGAAGAATACTGGAAGAGGTTGACTAACATGGATAGTCCATTGCACTGTTGTTTACCCCTATCAAGGATGTGGATGATGTTTATTAATAAAACTGCTTGGTGGAAAGTGATCACCACATTCAGTGGATTTGGTCACGCCTTGAGACTAAAAAACTTTTTTTTATATTCTGTGTTATTTAATTTAGTTTTTCCCTACTTGACAGTGTATATCAGAAAACAATTGATTTTACATTGATAGTTAGTCTTGGATAGAAGTTATAATTGATATTTCTTATTATAATATATTAAAAAGTAGTATTAGTAACTCATGTTGATATTATTGAGAATTAATCAACCTTAAGAGAGGTTATTTGAATATTCAATCTTTTATAACCGTATTTCCATTATTAACCGGGCTATATTAATTTTTATTGGGGAACCTCTTTATGAAATATTTTTAACTGAATTTTTAATAGATACTCAATTTACCCCCTTCTTTAGTACTCTACTATGACAAAAAAAGTTTATCAGAGGATTTTTTATTCTTGTTAATGCTCTATTTTTAATGTCTATTCAACTGTGATTTTAGTTGTACTTTTAAGATCTATATATTTCTTTTAATTCTAAATTTTTATCCCATTAAATGTATTTCTTCATTATAGATAATACATTGGATAGTGCAAAAAAAAACATGCCACTGTTTTTAATGGAACTAATTATGCCCAATGGAAAACTAAAATGAAAATGTATTTATAAATTATGGGCTTTAAAATTTTTTCTTCAATTATAGATGAGTATAAAATTCCTTCCACTGAAATAATTACATGGGATGACACAACCAATATTGCTTACAATGACAATTTGAAATCCATGAATTCTATATATTTATCTTAAGAAGATGAAGAAATTAATATAATATGTGTATGTAAAACAGCCAATGAGATTTGGGATACATTGTTTGGCACACATGAATGAACGTCTAGGGTGAAAGAAATGAGACTCAATACATATACTATTAAATATGTTAACTTTAAAATAAAGCATTATGAGCCTATTTTTGACATGTATTAAAATTTCAATGAAATTATCAACACAATGATTTCTCTTGGATGAGAAGTTACTTCCAAATAACAAATTATGAGTATTCTCAGATTCCTACATGATAGATGGAGAGGAACATATTTCTCTATTATATAGTCATGTGAAATTTGAAAATTACCTCTCAATGAACTCATAGGAAAACTAATGATGTATAAAGAGGAGATGAAAGTCAACAATAAAAAGGAGGATGAACCCAAAATGCAATTTTTTGGGCATTCAGGACCACCACCTCTAATCACAAAGAAAAGGAGAAACTACAAGAAAGCTCCAACAGTGAACAATAATCACCTAATAGTTATGAGGTGATGGCTTAATTATCCCAAAGGTTTTATAATTATTATAAAAGGAAGAAATTTTACAGAAAACCAAACATCAATGAAAGATATGATCAAAATGGAAGATGTAAGAGGGGTTGTAAAATAAATTACATCTCTGATGAGATAGTATGTTATGAACGTAAGTGAAAGGGAAATTTAAAGGTTTTCTGTCCCATGCCCATTTATAAAATTAAATATGAAAACAATGATAGAATGTTCAAAAAGGAAATGAATGAAATGTGGAGTGCTGATGTGGACAGTTCAAGTGACTCAGAACCATCACATGATGAACATGATAATAAAGATTATATCCATTTTATGAAAAACACATCTGAGGTAACCCAGAAATCACCTGTACAAAATTCTTATTATTTTAGAGATGAATGTGATTATGAAAATATTCCTAATGAATAAATTTTCGGGTATTTATATATCCATGAAGAGACATGTAATGATTTAAAGGATAATTACAAGTCATTAATGAAACTATATCTTCTTACAACAACTTTTAAATCTGAAATCACTGTAGGCAGAGAGAAACATATTCAATTACTCAAAGAAAAATTGAACTAAATCTCTCTAATGATAAAATGAAAATGGAACTTGAAGGGTTTAATAATTTTAAGCAAACCTTGGTAAAAAATCTATGTAAACATATTTCCCCTAAATACAGTAATGGAATTTTCTAGTATCCTGGTAAAATAAATTTTGAAAAAACCAATTTTGTTTCTAAATATGGAACAAACAACATTATTCTATGTTTAGGAAAACGTTCTGATAATTCAAATTATGATACCCTCTCTAATATTCCAAGATTTTTTAGAATAAATAGAGTTTTTCGTTCAAGTAATTTACATTATTCTTATAGAAAAACTCTTAGGTAGATGCAGGTTTCTAAAGAACTAGTTACTAAAATCACGGGACCCAAAAACATATGGGTACTAATTATCTATTTTTATTTTGATATTTTGAAGGAAACTTATTTAAAGATCACCTATAAAAGATTATGGTACATGGAATGTGGGCGTTCAAGACACATGAAAGAGACTATTATTGCTTTACGAACTTAATAAAAATTTATTGTGGACTTGTCAATTTTGGTGAAAATGCCAAAGGAAAAATCATTGGCCTTGGCCAAATCGGTAACTATTAATCAGTTATAACTTCTAAAATACTTTTTTTTGATGGGATAAAATATAACATTCTTAGTATTTCAAAACTATGTGATGATGGATTTCATGTTAAATTTGAAATGATGGTTTAAATGTTTTTAATTCTAAAAATGAAATAGTATTTTCTACATTGAGAAATGAGAATGTATACTCTGTTAACATATATTCTTTAGTTTATCCAAATGCTTCATGTTAGATTGTATTTAACAAAGAACCTTTTATTTTTCATAGAATACTATGACACTACAATATTCACTCCCTTATAAAGATAAATAGAAAAAAATTTCTCAAAGACCTACCCAAACACGAGTTTTCAAATGATAAAGTCTGTAATCATTGTCAAAAGGGAAAGCAACACAAAATGACATTCAAAACCAAGAAATAAGTGTCAACTTATCAACCACACCCGTTGGATCAAATGATTTTTTCGGAAAATCAAGAGTTTATAGTGTAAATGGGTAGCACCATGTCTATGTTCTGGTAGATGACTTTTTTAGATATAGTTGGACTTTATTTTTGGCTCACAAAGGAGAATCCTGCTCTCATTTTACCAAATATGATAAAAGTGTAGAAAAAATTAGATGACTTCTAATTATATCATTAAGAAGTGATCATCGTAGTGAGTTTGAAAATCGATATTTTAGAATCCTTTTTCTCACAAAATGTATATAGTCATAATTTCTATTCCACTAGAACTCCTCAATAAAATGGAGTTCTATAAAGAATAAATAGATCTTTACAAGTGATTTCTAGAACCTAGATTTGTGAATATAACTTACCTATTTCTTTGGGCTGAATCAATAAATACATCATGCTATATCATTAATAGTGTGTTGATTAGACATATTATTAAAATAACTCCATATGAGTTATGGATCAATAGAAAACCCAAAGTATGATACTTCAATTTTTTAATTGTAATTTCAATCTCCATAATACAAAGGATAACCTTGATAAGTTTTCATCCAAGAGTGATGATGGATTTTTTTCTAGTATATTCAATCTCTAGTAAAACCTATAGAGTGTTTAACAAAATAACTACGTTTTTGGAGGAATCTATCCATTTCATGTTTGATGAGACAGATCCACATGATCCTAAGACCACTCATGATAACCTAGAGGATGATATGTAATATCTAGTCATCAATGGTAAATCCTCATACCATCCTGTAAAGGAATCTATGAAAACATCCAATTCTGTAAATTCTACAGATTCAAGTCATAATGAACCCGAACCTATTGATGAACCTGAAATCACTGGCCCATAATTTTCTAGACTAGTTTGAACCCTGAAGAACCATCCTTTAGATTCTGTTGTAGGAAATTTAGATAAAGGAACAAAATCAGATTGAACATATTGTTTTCTTTCACAAATTAAACCAAAAAACATTAATGATTCTATCAATGATGAATTTTGGATGATATCTATTCAAGAACTTAATCAGTTTTAAAGGAATAATGTTTGGAAACATGTTGATATATCCAAAGACTTATTTACCATAGGTACTAAGTGGGTGTTTAGAAATAATGTAGATGAATCTTGTAACATAGTTAGAAAAAGATATATTGGTTTCATAAGGCTATAGCCAGGAGGAAGGAATTGACTATGAGGAGGCCTTTTCACCAGTAGCTAGACTTGAATCCATCAGAATCCTACATTCTTATGCAGCACATCTAAATTTAATTCTATATCAAATGGATGTCAATAGTGTATTTCTAAATGGGTATATCGCTGAGGATTTCTTTTTTGAACAACCTCGTAGTTTCACAAATCCTCACATTCCAAATCATGTTTTTAAATTATCAAAACCTTTTATGGTTTAAAACAATCTCCAAGAGCTTAGTATGATAGATTAATCAAATTTATTAGTTCCAAATGAATTAAAAAATGGTATTGTTGATCCTACCCTTTTTATAAAAGGAATTTCAAATGATGTTTTAGAAGTTAAAATTTATGTAGATGATATTATTTTTGGATCTTAAAAAAATTCGTTATGCATTGAATAATCTAAAATGATGAAAAATGAATTTGAAATGAGTTTAATTGATGAATTAAAATTATTTCTTGGATTTTAAATAATTTAAAATAAAATGTTATTATTTTAATCAATGAAAATATACTAAATATCATCTCAAACATATTGGCTTGGATAGCACTAGAATTAGTTATACACCAATGAGTTCTACATGTAAGTTGGATCTTGATGAAAATTAATAATATATTGAGCAAACCACTTAAAGAGGAATGATAAGAAGATTACTCTACTTAACTACTAGTTAGCCTCATATTATGTTTACTGTATGTATGTGTGCTTTTTTTCAAGAAAACCCTATGGAATCTCATTTAAATGATATTAAAAAGATTTTCAAATACCCTAAACATACACAAAATCTTTGGATTTCCTATCCTAGAGGACAATAATTTGAGCTAGTTAGTTATTATAATGCTGATTTCTATGTTTTAAAGTGAGATATAAATAACACCACTTGAACATGCCACCTTTTATGCTAGTATTTAGTATAATGGTGTTGTAAGAAACTAAACTCGGTTTCATTATCTACTGTCAAAGCTGAATACATTGCTACTAGTAGTAGTTGTACAAAAATTTTGTGGATGAAACACAAATTACTAGATTATGGATATCAATTTAGGCATGTACCTATAAATTGTGACAATAAATTTTCTATTAACATATCAAAAAATCATGTTTAACACTCTAGGACAAAACAGATTGATGCAAGACATCACTTTTTGAGTGATCGTTATCAAAAAGGTGATATCACTTTGGAATTAATTGGAACTAATTATAAGTTTCTGATATTTTCACCAAACCGTTAAATTACGAATGGATAGATTGCTTCATACAAGAATTAGGAATGATAAATCTTATGTAGAAAATATACAGTTTCATAACTTACTATTTCACAACACACTATTTCACAGCTTACTGTTTCACTGTTTATGGTCTCACAGTTACTGTCTCTCGGTTACCATCTTGCACTTACTATCTCAAATATTATGACCACACCATGTGGAGATACACTGTAAAGATGACACTGTGATAACTTATTATGGTCTCACCATGAAAAATTGTTCTCGTCTTATCGTAATGACAATTTTTTCTTTTTATTTATATTATATTACCTGTATTTCTATGTCGAGTAATTTATTATTTTCATCCCACACTATTAAATTTTCATTTCTTGAAATACCTAAATGATAAAAACCAAATTTCATTCCCTATTTTCTTCACTCAGGCTCCTTTTTCTCAAAACTGAAACCCTTCTCTCTCAAACCATAAAACTTCCTTCATATATCTCTCTCTCTCTTCAACCCCGCATTGAATGCCCAGAATGAAGCTCCCATCTTCATCAACCTATGAGAATAATAAATATAATAAGAAAGTGAAAAGATCAATCAAGGTAGCGCCCGAAGGACCATTGAACCCGAATCTTATTGATTTAATAGTCGTACCAGAAAAGTAAATCTATCAGAAGTGGTTGTTTTCAAGTAGGTATTTAGTTCTAAAAGCATTGAAAGAGTAGGGATGGGTAGATTAGTTCAAAAAATAGAAAATGCCAATTTATAAAAAGCTTTTTGCTCGGTTTTATTAGTTTTCCTAGTTTTATTTCAATACTGATGATGGTTTTGTTGTGAGGAGCTGGATCAATGCTCATATATGCACATTTTCCTCGTGGTTTTGGGTGCTTTCCTAGGAATACCCAATGAATGAGTTTTTAGTTCTACAAGAGTTGTGATCCTCATCCTAGTGATATACTTTTCATAGAAGAGGCCTTGGGAAGCTTGAATGGAGATAAGAAGAAGAGAATATCAATTTCTTCTGAATTGGATGGTGCAAAGATATTGATGATTAAGTTTATACAGATTATTTTTACTCCAAGAGAAAGAGATTTTTATACCCACAAAAATCAGTATGTATTTTTTATATATCTTATGATGAATGTACCAAATATTATCATATGAAAGAATGTTATACTTCATATCTGTGAGTTGATTAAGACAACCTCAAATTCCACCTCTTTGTTCTACAAAAGTGTAGTCCCTGCTATATTATATGCTAAATGATTTGTTAGACTAAATGAAGAAGTCACCAAAGGCTGTGAATTCTGTTTCTCAAAGGATACAATCAAAAGGATGAAAATTAGTTGGAATATGTGGAAAAATTCTTGGGTGGGGGACAATGAATGATTATATGAAAAGATTAATCTAGTTGTTAATCCTTCATGACCTCATTATATATCGAATATCGGTTTGGAACTAGATGAAATTGTTGACTATCCTATTAAAGAGTAAGAAGAGGCAGTTGTTGCACCTCTAGAAGAAAAAATCATGGAGAAGGAAAATAGTGGACCTATTCTACAAGCCATAGTTGAGATGCAAGAAAATGTAATTGAAGGAAGTATTTATTTGGAAGAATAACCTACATCTAGAAGATAATATGTTGTCAATTAAAGGGAAAAGAATGTTCTAGATGATCATATAGACTAAAAAATTCACATGAGAAAGAAGATGTGGATGAAGAGATATTAGAGGAAAAAACCAATCCTGATGTTATTCTATCTATACCGGAATTAACAGAATAATACTTCCAGTTGTTTAAAAAGGAAATAGTTGAGATTATTAGATATGATCTATTAGAACTAGTTCAAGGAACTAGATCACGTAGTCCTATGAGAGATGCACTTGTTGAGGGGGAGCATCACCCTAATATAGAAAGTGTTGAAATTTCTAATACTGTTGATCAAAGCACTGTGGATACCCAGTATAAGTTTCCTATCTACTATTATGTGGATGATACCCATGAAGAATCAGTTAAAGGAATATACATGTCTACTGTGTTTCAGTTGAAAAAAAAACTCATCTCAAGAAGTAATCTCTACCAAGGAACTCGAGCCTGTGTCATCTCTAGTTCCTAAACCTTCACAATAAAATCCTGCTTCCATGAGTCAGAATGATTGGAAAGCCTTTCATGTTACTTTATCTGCTGGAGTTGAAATGCTCATGAACATCCAACCTGCTCCTGTAAAAAATCTAAATAAAATAGATTCTTCCTAGCTATTAGAGAAGAACATACAGAAGATATTTCCAAAAAGGTATCATGAAATTCAAGAGGTTGGAATTGAGAACAAAAATTTGAGTGATGAAGTGAATTCTCCCAGAGATATGTTTGCCCATATGTAGGCAGTCTTGCAATCAAGATAAGATCCTGCTGCTCATCCTCTTGGGGATGTCAGTGGTCAGATTTTATAACAAGTTGCCTCTCAGAATCAACTGAACATGACTTCAGTAGCTAAAAAAGTGGCCGAGAGAAACTAGAAGATAATCCAAGAGATACTTGAGCTTGTTATTGGTCTCAAAAAACTGACTGTTGAGTACACGGGTTGACTTAATAATGTTATCAATAATCTCAAATCCCTCACTTCAACCGTTACAGCTTCTCATGCATATGGACAGTCATCTCAACCCTTTTATTGTGATCTTATCATAATTGTTGTTCAAGAGGAATCTCATTTAGTGCTAAGTGGGTTTGATAAATATATTCTATCTACGGTTTCAAGAATAGTGACATAGTACATGATTTGGTGAGGATTCATTCAATGATTCCAGATGATGATTAGTAAGAAATTACTAAGAAAGTGGATTTCTACTTTAATAGTATTTTCTCTAAGCATGATTTTACCAATAATTTCATGTATCTTGTGGTGAATTTTGAAAACCTACCTATCACTCAAGCATTCACGACTCAAGTTCAAAAACTACAAGATTTCACCCCTACATTGGACAAATTTATGGAAAAAATTATGATTTCGAGAAGGCAATACAGTATGGTGGTGAGATTATTACTGATTTAATTTAATTGTTGAATCCTTATCTTTGTGTGTAGGCACTACTATTATGGCTCTTGTAACTGCACCCTTGCAGTCTAGTATACCTCATTCCACATCCACTTCCTTTTCCTCCACTTAAATGTCTTTATCTCAGGCTCTGAACTACATCAGACCTGTTATCCATAACCAAAACTTGCATATGTCTTCCCGCAAACCTACTTTGGCACCTTCAGTTTTTGATGGACTCCATCTTCCTTCTCTAAAAGTTTCCTCACTCCCTACTTCAAATTATACTTCATCAAATGTGGATTCTTCTGATTTTTCTTCCAAGGGAAAAGAGAAGACAACTAGTTCTGAAGAAATGTGAAAATTGTTGATAGGGATATTTTTGTTTTGCCTACTATTGATAATGACACATCTTTTTTCAACTAATACAATGTGAACTGTTGTTGGCTACTCTCTTATTTATCTTCATGAATTATTTTTCATGTATACTTTTTTATATTCCCAATATGGGTAGAAAGAAAACTACGTGGACCTAAGGGAGAACATCACACTAAGGAACTAGAAAACACAATGAGAACATATATCTAATTCATATGACTTGTGATCATAAAAAGGGGAGATTGTTGGACTCATTATTTTCTTAATCCCATTTTAATGATCACAGATCCTATAAATCCTATAACTCATAAAAATCTTGTATATATTATAAATCTTGTTAATTCTGTTTAATCTATTTCAAATCATGTGTAGAGATGGTTAGTTTTGTTATGATTAAAATAAACATCCACTAATTATGTTTGTATAAAAATATTTTTCTATGTATGAGAAACTGTGAGTCTACCACTAGTTCTACATTTCTAGTAAACTAACCCAGACACGATATCCCAGACATTGTGACCCATACACCGTCACCGAGACACCGTAACCCAGACATCGTGAACTGAAACATTATCCCAGACACCGTGACCTACACACCGTGATTCAGACATCATGACTAGTTTTAGATCTAATGATGTATGTGACACCGGTTCCATGCTACCATCACCAAGACACTATTCAATGTTTGGAAAATGGCAAGACACTTTGATCCAAACACAAAATCTATGCTCCCAGTTCCTGATATTAATACAACTATGCCACCATGAATGTCTCACCACTCAATGTAAAAGAAGAAGAAACCATTTTGTGGTTACACTATTTCTATGTGATAGTGTTTCTATAAACACAGTGCCACTATTTTTTAATCCTGTTTTTCATTTCAATTTAATTTCTAACGGTAATAATTGAGTAATTTAACGGGAGTGACATGACTGATATTTCATTAAAGACATGTCATCTATCACTACGAGGTAAGAGGTAAAAAATACATGCATCTTGTTGGCTCCACAAATTCACTCCAAAATAAAAAGGAAAGTGCATCACTGGACCAATAGACAAGAAGTATAGGAGCATATGTCTGAGCATTTTGAAAATAGAACTGATACATTCAACAAGAAATAGTTGAAGAACACATGATGTACTCTTGATTCATAGGGTCAGAATATCGTAGATCAGATATAAATACAAATTTATAGTACTTCCTTCAGTAAGAACACAAACTAGACAGCTTACACCTTCAAAACTGTAGACTTGCATTACTCTATTTTTTACAAGAGACTCTATACTTACATCTACTTCATCCTACAAGTCCAGAGATGCATAGAATAACAATTAGAGCACTTTTAAACATTTCTCATCATCTTTTATATGTTTTTTATTCCTTTTATCTTTCAATAAGTGTGTGTATTTATTTAGTAAAAAACATGTTTTCTCCTACAATAACCTAATGGATAAAAGATATCCTTCCCCTCATATATTTTTACATTTTTTTACTCCCAAGGATAAGGGTGGAAGAGGTACTTTTGTGACCTCATAGTTTATACCCACACAGAACAGTGGAAGAGGTCGTGTGACCTAGATAGTTATGTGCACTGTTGTTTACCCTGATCTAGGGTGTGGATCAAGTTTATTAATATAAACTGCTTGGTGGTAGGTGATGACCACATGGAGTTTATTAGGTCAGGTCTTGATACTCAACCAATTATTTTATCCTCTATGCAATTTAATTTAGTTTTTCTATACTTTAATATGTAATTTAGAAAACACTAGATTTTACATTGATAATTAGTCTTGGATAGAAGTTATAATTGTTCTGTCTCATTAGAATAGCTTCCAAAGTAGTATTAATAACTCATACTGATATTACTGAGAATTAATCAATCACATAAGAGGTTATTTGAATAATCAAACATTTATAACTGTATTAAATTGATTAACTGGGATGTATTCATTTTTGTTGGGGAAGCTTTTTAAGAAAAAAATTTAACAGAAATGTTAATAGATACTAAATTCAGCCCCCCTCTTGAGTACTCTACTCCGACCAACAGAGGTGGTTTTAAAAAATTTGTTGAAATTGATTTCATAGTGTATTTTGAAAAACACCATGCTATAAAAAGGATTTCAAGGCCGAGTTTGAATCAAAGTGTTTCTCTTATCCTACTGAAAATGTTTTTGATTTTAATGGTAATGTTTTTATAGTCATGTTATTGAACTCAACACACCTAAAAATAAAATTTTGAGATACATATCAGTAAATAATATATAATTTGGAAAATTAGGATTCTATTTTAAACTCCACCAAGATGATTTATTATTGTTTCATATATACCTTGTCTATGTATTTATTAATTTGTTACTCAATCATGATAATCAATTCCATCGTGGGATTTTTTATGCATGAAATATTTAAATGTTTTGAATTTTAATTCTATAGATTAACAAGTAACAAAAATTCATTTATAGATTTCCTTCCATTAAAATTTTAAAGTGATGTCATTAATATAAAAGGGAAAAAATGTTTTATCTAATATGAAACTATCACATTTTATAAAATAATGTGAAAAAACTATTTTTAATGTGCTCCCTTCCTTAGAATAGTTATGGTTGTTTCATTATTATGCATTCCATAATGGAATTGTTACATGTATCAATGTGACAGTGTCTTTTTTTGAGAGGTATCTTCCCCAATGTCTATTTTTAGAGTCACTCATGTGTTCCATTTTAATCATGATCCTTGAGAGGTATCTCATAGGGCGCTTGTTCAGACCCCTTTTCCCTTATAGGTTTGGTTTTAAATTCTCAATGTGGAGAATAGTTTGAGAGTTATCTGATGTAATGGAACATACCTATTTGATCCATTACTTTATGATAATATACAATTTGAGGTGTTTTGGGGTTCATTGTTACTTATTTCAACACCTTACAAAATTTCTCGTTTAGTGAATTGAGTTTCCAAGACATGAACAATGCCATAGATAGACCATCTTTCACTAGGTCATATATCAGTAGGTCATCTATCGGAAGGTCATCTATCGATGAATCATCTATTTGAAGGTTATCTATTGGTGAGTCATGTGTTGGAAATTCATATTCTGGTATGTCATATTTCGGAGAGTCATATGTCAGTAAGTCATATGTCGATGAGTCCTCTGTCAGCAGGTTAGGTGTCAGTGAGTCACCTATTGTGGAGTCATGTCGATGAGTCACATCAGTGACTCACATTGGTGAGACAGATGAAAATAGTGTTATTGGTGAGACAGATATGAACTGTGTTTCTAGATTCCTATAGTTTCACCCCTTTGATGTATTCATTGACATAAAATGCATTCAAAGCCCTTTTTAATGGATTTATGGCTGAATCAATGACCATAACTCCCATCTATTTTTTAAAATGTGTTGCTGTGCCATTACTCGGTCAAATCATGTAATATTGACCAGATCTTCCATTAATGGAAAATCTAAAATATATCATAAATCACTTCTCTATTTAGAATTTCAAATGTGCCGAGACATATTCCTCCCTTATTCATCCTTCTTGTTTTAATTAGAAAAGTACACCCAGAGTTCTTCCTCCCATAGGATTCTTTCAATCTAACTAAAATCCAATGAACATGTTTCACTGGAGTGCGTCATCTTGTACGCACTCCTTGTTCTGGTGAATCAAGTTTGGGAAAAAGTATATGACGACCATCCTTTCTCCAAGAAGGTTTTCGTTCTTCACTCTTGTTTTTGTACCATACGGGGAGGTTATATGAATGTCTACTTTGTGAAGATATTTGGATACAAAATTAATAAGTATAATTGAATCAGTTTAAAGATCAATATACTGGACTGGGAGAAGTGATATATGTTATGATTTTTTATTTATTGACATTGAGATTGTATATGCTATATTCATACTGAAAATCATGGTTATTGGTGGTCTTTGTTTTCACACTCATGATAGATTGTGATTTACTATTTCTGATCTCCTATTGAATGACTGTATATATGAAATTGATTAAGCAAATATATTCAGTTAAACAAAATAGATTCCCTAGGATCATGTGGGTTGTTTGATAAGACCATTAAACAATAATGTGAAGTTAAAAAAAGGATGCCTTGAAAGATATGAAAGTATGAATTTCTCTTTTATTTTTTGTGACATGTTTGTAGACATGATTGTGTGATGTGGGCTAGCTCTGGTGGTATGGTGAATGGAATATGACTATGTTGATATATGTGGGGATAATGTATGAGATGTTTGATGTGTTGGGTGTATGATTATTGTAATGGTACATTTGGTTGTAAAACAAGGTATTTATGGGTATGTTATGGTTATACTGTGAGGCTGTGATAATGGTTATGGTGTGGATGTGAAACAAGGCTGCACAATGGAGTGTGGCTATAAATATGTGGTGATGTGGGATTATAGGAAGGAACATAATGGGTTGTTATGGAGTGTTTCTTTTTGTGTGTTGGTTTTTTGAATTGTGTGAATTTAATCTTGTTTTCTGGAAATTATGGAAAAAAATGGAATATCATTTATTTGGAAGAATATGAAAAAATTGTCTATTTAAAATGGAATGTAGAATGTGAATATATAATGAATGAATGATAAAAAGCTATTATTTTATGATCTAATGTCATGTAAATATGGAATTATTCAATATTTATGAGCTATATTAAGTAGCTAAATATTGATTAAAAGTGAGATGTGACTTGTGGTTTGTCTTCTTTTTGTATGGCATTGTGCTTGTGCTATGAGGTTGGTTCTGATATATCTACCCAAGTAGTATTGGAAATAATATAATACTATAATAAATTAAATTGATATGTTTAATGAGAAAATTGATGATCGGTTGTCTTGTTTCACAAGTTAATATTTATATATAAAAAACTGTATTTGAATTTGAATTGGGTTTTGTGGTTGGTTGTGTGTGGTTGTTCGTTTCGAGGTAGCAGCAAGGATGGTGGTTTTGTTGGATGGTTGTTTTTTTGGAAAAAACCGTAGGTTGGGGTGAGTTCTTAATTTCTATACATTTATACATGTAGTTCGTTGTGATTTATATACTCACCCCACCCTTGTTGATCACTATGTGCCTAACACACAATCTCATGGCGGGGGGTGTCTTCCCAACATCCTGGTGGGGGATGGATGGCTTGATACATGAATCTTCCCTGCTCCCTCTACTAGGCATTTATTGACTAAGAATTTTCATGTAGGATGTAATGGATTGAGATATATCAGCACCCAATACTCTTCAGGAAGGCTATAATGTCTTTATGTTTAATACCAAATTTATCAAAATTGTTTTGTGAAGTGGGGTATGTTTCCCATGTGTCTTCAAGATGAGGACTAGCTATACATGTGTAGGATGTGGTGTGGTTGAGGCCTAGGTGTCTGTGGGTATGACATGGTGTGGTTTTGGCCCCGGTGTCTACTGGCGAGATGTGGTATTTGGAAAAAGTGTGTGCGGGAAGGTTGTGATAGTGGGTCTTGTAGAAGAGTGGTATCATCTTGACATTCATCGTTATGGATTAGCAGTTTTCCAGTGGGATGTTGTGCAGGGTACCCAAATATCAATGTTCTTATTATATTACATTACATGAGTTGAGTTATTTTGTGAGGATGGGATGGTTAGTATAACTTGTTAGGTTTTTTTGAAATCATTCTTTTCTCATAGGGGCATTAGTATGCTTCTCCAACATTTTCATGAGGGAAATCTATTTTCCTACTAAGTATACATGTATTCTCACCCAACATTTATGAGAATTGTTTTTAGATTTCAAGGAGGACATTGTGGACATTGTTGTAAAATTTTGGTTTGGACCCTTGGTGCTATTGTTCTGTCACTTCTTTATCTGTTATTTAATTCTTTCTTTAATTTGTATACTTTTATATGTATTATTTTTTATTTATACATGAATTATGGGATGGTTTTTCTTTATATATATATGTGTCATGTAGTTGTTTTAGTTTGATTCATCCTATATCCTAATCTAATATTCTTGTAATGGTTAATGCTTCCCATATTATGAGATATTTCTATCCTTGCAGGTAGTTTCCACTCTAGGGCCTACTGGATGTAGGTCTCGAGGGTCATTATATATATTTTTTTCATTGATAGCCTTGGAGGGGTATCTTTGGAGGGATGTGGTCATGAAAATGATTATAGGTATGGGAAAAAGTTTATTAAAAAATATGCTTGGATGTGATTGGAAAAATAATTATTTTTAGACATGATATAGATGTGGAAATGATAGTAAAATTCCAAGTAATTCCATAACACATCATAAAATCACATAAGAGACAAAAACATTATGATGACAATCTTCTATGTGGACAATAATTTAGTGATTTTGGGATGGTTTGTATATGATTTTCCCCATGAAGTAATGTTATTATATTCGAAACAAATGGATATATGAGCACTTTTTATATTTGACCTTTTTGAGATATTTTATTTAGTGTGGATGATGGCTCACTCCCATGTGCTTCCACTAAACCTATAACATGTTCATGGTCTTTTCAATTTTTTTCTCCTAAAAAAGTACATCATGATCCATTATATGCACTAAAATTAGAGTTTATACAAGTAGAATAAGATATTTTAATGATTAAAACAGGTACAAAATTGTGGTCAAAGGGATAAAGTGTTATGGAACAAAAATTCTCACTCGGTGGATGTTCTCTGGAGAAACAAAATTCAAAGAAGCTACATGGAAACTTGGGGATGTAATGATACAATTTTATCCTCATTTTTTTCTATCAATGTAATTAATTTCAATATTAAAATTATTTTTAAGAGGGGTAAAACTTAACATCACAATATTTTATGAAATTTATTTTTTTCAAATGATTTTCATTTAATTGATATCTAGTGTTACACATAAAAACATGTTTAAATGAATTTATTGATCATATTATAATATTATTATGTTATAGTTATCGACATTCCGTTGGATTTTTTGGTATGAATAGAGTTAACTAAAATATTAGAAACATAGGGCTTACATATGAATATGTTGATTTTTTGTTGTTAATTAATTATAATTTAAAATAACAACATTTTAAAGGAACTGTGATATTTTTATTGGAATCTATTTATTTGACCAAAATATAATTTTATCCTACAAGATTAAATATTTTTCTAGTCATGGGATGAGAATAAACCATTTTTTATGTCTAAAAATGTATATTTGTATATAATAAATTGCTTCTTGTGTTGTGGTATTATATTAAAATTAATTTCTCACACTTATAAGTAATGAATTAGAAAAAATCAATTCCATATTTGGAATCATGAGATTAAAATTATGAAAATATTTCCCGTTTTTCATTGGTCAACATGAATAGTAACCATTGTTAAATCTATCGTCACAGTAATGGATAAACCAAGTTTGTAATGGTAAAAACATGGTGATAATGTCATAATATTTCAGTTTAATTATTATTATATTATGGTAATTCCACCCTTATCACAATAAACATATTTTTTTAAAAGGAAACATGTCCACAATAATGAACAATATAATATTTAAATCTATGAGAGTGACAAAATTTCCCCATCATAGTTTTAAATAACTACTATGTGTTAACATATGGACAAAAATATGTGATGAATAAATAAAAATGGTTACTTTTACCACAGTGTAATTATTTTTATATTATTATATTATTTTTAATTTATAGGTATTATATAATTTATTGAAATGCATACAAAACACAGAAATAATATTTATTCAACTAATACGATATAAAATAAATGAATTTAAATTTATTACATGTTATATAATTTGAGTAAGTTATAATATTCCAAATATTATATAGATTAGTATGAAATTTTATTGTTTATTGATGTATTATATTCAAATTAAATTTAGGTTCTTTTTTGATGTAAGTAAAAATAATAAATAGTTTCAAAGCTGATTTTAAGGATATGTTATGAAAATAAAACATTATTTAATTATATAAAAATAACAGATATATTTAAATAGGAAAAATGAAAAAATATATGGTCTTGAATGGATTACTTTATCCATTTATATGTAAATAGTTACCTAATATGTAAAATTGCAACATCTTAACAGTGAAAAATACATTACCACAATAGAGGTTAAAATAAGTTAACTAAAGGGTTAATCCAAATGATATATTTTAAAATAAAATATATATTAATAAATATTTTGTTGGTTGATAGGATTTCAACCATCGCAAAACCTGTGATTGAATATATGTCTATTTGGATAAACTAGTCTTCAAATGGAATAATTATGTTTTAATGATTTTAGTAATTCCACATGTGTCCATTCCCACCCATATAAATAGACATCACATCATACAATTCATCCCAACAAAATAATCCTTATATCTCTACCATAATATGAATAAATCCATTATCAAATCCATTATCATCATTTTGGAGTTGTTGGTATTCCTAATAGAGTAACCCTAAGACCCCTAAGAGGAGATATAGAAGAGTTCTTTAAAAATTGAAGTAATCACCATAACTAATCACTTTATTTTTAATTATTCTTTTTCATCCTATAAATATGTTATGTTATTCATAAAAAAAAAGATCACAATCATCAATATACTATGATGTTAATATGATCATGAAACCATCTCTATTCACCCTTTTTTCATGAAATTATAGGTTGATGTATGGGTTGGGCGTATGCATGACTTATAAACTCCATGTAACTATAATATTAATTTTTCATCAGCATATTACATAGATGGGTATTTTGATGGGTTTATTGCTTATATATGATACTTCTGAAATAATGTAATAGCCTGACCTTTTAGAGTCATTTAGTACATGTTTTCAGTTACAATTTTTCCTACTTTTGATCATACCTTGGTTGGATTTGTTTTTGTGGTTTATTTAGATGAAATTGTGGAATGTTGGAATCCCACGGGGCTATTCACATTTGGAACATGGTTAGAGAAAACTATGGGTGTTGTCTAGAAAATTTTGTGACCATTTTTGGATACATTGTAGGTGGTACTTAGTTTGACCAAACCAAACTGAACACTCTTAAGAGGGAAATTGCACAATTAGTGCATGATTTGACAAACGGTGTTCCTGTATTGGAGAAACCATGAACACTAGATATGTTGGGAATATGATTAAGGATAAATGTTTGGAAATCCACTCACCCCACCCATGATACTATGCATGTGTAAAATTATTGCCCTAAATTTTTATTTTAAAATTCTCAAACCACTTGTATTTTTTCACATTCCCCCACGATCAACCTAAAATGTTATCCCTTGCTCTTGGAGGCTTCTGAGAGGATTTCTAGGCACCAAATAAACCTTTCAAGAAAAATAAAAGATTTAGTGAATTAGATCATACCCTATATGATATGTAACATCTTTATAATTCAGATTACTCTATATCCCATATCCCCTTCCCATTAGAGAGGGACTATTATTCCTCCATTGGTGAATGCATTGATCTAGTTTTTAATGGATCATGTTTTTTTGGATCTTGAACTTATGTTTTTAACATACTTCTCCTATTCCATTGTATAATCGATCATACAAAATTGAATTGAGGAATATAATCTCGTTAGAATTTGTACATGTTCATGATGTAGGTTGTCAAATTCCTATATCCAATACTCTTGATTATGATTTCACATCTGTTACAATGAAATTTAATCATCATGTTGGAAATTTCATTTAAACTAAATTAATTGATTGATTCCCATGAAATTATGAGACCCTTCACTATTCTCATTGGACCTGTTAGATATTTTAAGACTATATTTGAGTAAAACCCATGGGATATACCAATAACCATGAACCGATGATTTATGGTTTATAAAAATGGGAAGACTGGGTAACTGGAATTGAACTAAATCTTTATTACATAGTTAATAATTAAATTTAAATGGGATTGTTTGATTAACATTGACAATTTAATGAATTATCCAATTAAATGATGATTATTGTATTAATGGTGAATTTTTAATGTTATTACACGTGATTAATGTAAATAAACATTCTTGATAATGATAATTTAATTGATGGACTATTATTTTAATGATTATGAAGAATATTAATGATGTTAACCCCTGATATTAATGTGATATATGAGATATTATAGATTCATTTACAAATGAGGTGTGGGCTAGTGACTAATGCTTCAAATACCCATGTGGTCCCAGACTAATGCTATAAACCCTTGAGGCATGAATGTGAACAATAAATCATGGGATATATACTGATTCTATAAATATCCATGATGTGTGGGATAGAGACAGATGATCCAAATGCATAAGTGGTTCTAGAATGATGCTATAGGACCCAGGATATAGTCATTGGATTGATGTTCCATGTTACTGGGATATTGGTTCTTGGATTGATGCTATAGGGAACCAAATTTGAAATTGGAATTAATTGAGTAATGAATGTGAAAGATATAATGAATTATGATATTCATAGGGTATGTTTTCCAGACACCAGCATGGGATAATGTTGGTCCAGTGTGTTTTTATTAATGAATAGTAAATGTGTAAATTATTTACATTGAATTTTGTAATTTTTTTCATAACACGTCTTCTTAAACTATAATAGACTGCATTTTTTAAGACACCATTGGTGGTGGATAGCTGGGTTGTAATCACACCCTACATGTACTACCTAATAGGTACCTAAATAGACTTGATGTTTGATGGATATGATAAGGGAAAGACCCCTATGTTAGATGTATAATATTTTATCTGGGATAGTGCGTGCATGAGGGAACCAAACATGATTTCAGAACCTTCTTGGGAGTTGTAAGTTTAACAACCATGGTACTTATAAACTAATTTTTTTTCATTTTGGAATCATGTAATAAAAGTGATTATAAAAGAACAATGAAATAAGTCATATTTTTAGAAATTAAAGAATCTATAATAATAGAACTGTAAGATCACCTCCGAGTGTATAAATAAATTTTATGTATCTTATAAGTAAAAATATTATATATTTATATAATTGGTGAAGTAAATAAATGTTTGGGAAATGATAAATTAGGTGTTTGTGTTTTGTGAAACATAAATTAATATTTACAATTTTTTAATTAATATAATTAATTAAAAGAAGATATTTTCATAAAATATATTCATAAATTATCCTTTTTCTTTCTTAGGATTTTATGATAGTTTTATGAGACATTTTTAAATTTTTTAAAGGGTCATAAAATGGATTATAATATTAAAATAATTATTTTTCAAATAAATGATGATATTAATTTAAAATTAAATTTTTTATAATAATAAAAATATTTTCAAAGAATGTACATTTTTTAGTGAGTCACATTAGCAAATGGTTAGGGTGATTTTTTTTCTAAAATACATTATTTTTGAGAATAGTGAAATATGGTAATTTATGGTATATATACATTTTAAGTTAAATACAATATTCCTTGAGTCATTACTGATTTAATCAAAATAATCGTGAAATCCTATTTATTATTTTAATATATTTAGTGATAATGCTTAAACTATTCAATTTCTTGAGGCCAAATAATAAACTAATGAATAAATTAATAAAAACACTCCTCTCCTATGCTATAAATACCACCTGTCACCGCCTATTCTACTCACCCCTTAATGCCTTGTACCTCACTTCATTTATTCCCAATTCCCTTCCCAAGGAACTTACCCACACCCATGAACTACTCATCTTACCAAAAGTCCAAAACCAAGGGCCATAAGGAGGTTCTCAAGGAGAAGAAGTTCAAGAAGAAAATCCTCTTTCATTTTCTTACATTTTCTTTTCAATTTAATTTATTTTTTCCCACCTAACATACCCTCATAATATTGACTTGATAACTACATTATCTTATATATAAAATAATTTTATTATGTTAATTCAATATCCATCATCATAACTCTCATCTTCATCTCTTAATCTAACAAATGAAAACATTGTCTGTGATGTGTCAATTTAAAATCATTATGGAGGATGTTATGATTTTCCATTATCACCTTAAAAATGTTCATAAAATTATTATTATGGTTAAATAATATTTTATTATACATATTGGAAGTTATTTAAGGTTCTATAACTAATATATAATCATGATATTAAATAAAACGATACATGATCGTGATTATCGTAAAACCACCCATATAAATTTAATCATTTTCTTTAATGTTGTATCTAGCAAATAGTCCTCATATAAAAAAAATTATATATGGTTTCATTTCAAATTATGGAATTATTTAAGTACAATTTTATTCTAATTTTGGAGTTTTTATCCCATTATACAAGAAAACCCATAATTAACCAACCAAGAAAAACAATGAAATAAATGCACCCAAAACTATGAAAATTATAAAATATTATCAATAAATGGGATGTCAGAAGTCATAAAAAGATCAAATAAGTTATTATTAATATGAATAATGTTTATTAATATATTGATAACACTGTTTAAACCATTATATAGCATGTTTGAACTTTTTCCAAGTAAGACGAACCAAATATAATATACATTTCTTTAAAAATCCAAATATAAATTTTTGTTCATAGAAAATTCAAAAGAAGTGTTTATAGGATTCAAATATTCATGTTTTTATGATTATTGTTTTGTTATTTGTAATTATTTATGATTAAGGGTTTTTCCTATATCTCCATTGAATTCATTGGTTATGTTTATCTTGTAGGCCAACCATATGGTTACTCAAACTGTAACTATGATGGTCACACCATAAGGTAGTCGTGAGTGTTCCATTGTAAGGTAGCCTCAAGGTTTATATTGTAATATGTCCATGATGATAGAAATCATATTGTAGCAGTGGAGTTTATATTATTAAGTATGTAATTCCCCAACATACCTTTAATTATTTATTTCTTTTTTCTATGTTTTATTAAAATATCATGTTTTCAGAAAGTAACTATCTGATAGTTAATTGGTGAGAAGTATGTATTTGTGAAAACGAGTTCATTTGTTTATAATTATTCGTGGAATAATGGTTTTCATCCTTATTTTTATATCCCTTAATATGATTTTTTGCAATCATCCCATGTTTTAAAATGTTTTTCACATTTTTTATGGATGGGTAATGGAAAAGAAGAAGCAAATCTGAATGTTGTAAAGATTTCATATTACATTAAAAAACTTTTTGTCATGGAAGAAATTGATATTGTTTTTGTAGTATCCAAATTTTATGATTTTGGGTTGACATATATTTTTTTACCTAATATTCTATAACTCTAAACTGTAAATATATTAGGGAATGTAATAAATTATTCTAGTTGAATTAACTATATTGTGTAATGTTTTAGGATATGATCTTATAGGTGGTATCAAATCACAGTTTAGAGAACTATAAGGGTTAGGTTGATATTAAAAGAATAACATAAATGATTCTTAAATTAGAATTGTGTTTAAATGATATAGAATTTGAAGAATGACATGTTTCTTCATCTAAGATATGTTTGTTCAGAATGGTTTTCCTTAGAAGAAATAGGGAAGTTGATGTAGAGAGGCTCTAAGGGGATGATGTAATTTTGAATATGAATCCTAGAATGGTGGGAATTTGGAACCTAGAAGTTTGTGATTGCAAGGATTAGATGACATGGGCTATAAATGGAAGTGTAATCCATGCAAGAGAATAGCCAGAGCTACTATAAAAAAACATAAATACAGTGGAACATTTTATGAGGAAAAAAATCGATCATTCTGGGGATCTTTTAGCCAAGTTGTTAATAAAGGGAATATTAATTCCATTGAAAATATATTTTATTTAATAGGGTGATTTTATAATCCAATGTTTCTTCTTTATATTTATCATTTTGAATGTGAAGCTGACCATTGGTGGTCAATGGTCATTAATTTCTGAGATAGAAAGGAGATTAATGATTTGGAATGGGATGAATTTAAGAATCTATTCATTGTAAAATATTTTTCAATGGAGGTTCAACAAAGGATGGAAACAAAATTCCATGTATTGAGACTAACGTAGGAAGATTCAATGTCTGTATACAAGGTAAAATTATTTGATTGGAAAGGAATGACCCAAATATTATTCAAGATATTTAAAAAAAAAATAAATATTTTTTACTCAAGATTGAAGACACGATTCCAAATTTATTTGGCCTCTCATGAATTACAAATTTATGAGAAACATTTTTTATGTGATGAGAATTTAGAACTAGATATTTATTACAATTATATTTACTTTGAAAATAAGGAAAAGAATACGACCATATAGAATAAAAGGGGTAATAGTCAATCAAAGAAATATGATGGCAACAATATTCAATTTCTGTTTGTGGGAAATGTGTTAAAAAGAATCCAAGGGAATGACTTAAGATATTCAGGAAATGTTTTTAATGTGGTATGTTTAGGAACATGGTATGTGATTTCAATGAAAAAAATCATAGTGATGGAATGTTTAGTTCTGAAAAGATAACTATAGTGTGTTTCAATTATGGTGACATGGGGAATTATGAAGATAACGTCCCAGAGAAAGATTTAATTGATGGAAAGAGTCCAGAATATAAGTAGATAGGTGCTATGAAGTCCTTTTTGAATACTTCATTAGATGTTGGGTTTTCTAATGAAGTGGTAGCATGTACATTTTTTAATTACATAGGTGTTTCTAATGTGATTTTAGATACTGGGTCTACACAATACTTTATTTATGAAGATTTTTCTGGTAAATTAGAAATTTTACCTCAATAAATGAAACTAGAGCTTATGTTTGAAAAGAAGAGGGGAATATTGAAAAAGCATGGAATTATAAAAATCTTTTTATTGTTTTATGTGAAATGGAATTTTCTATGTACCTTGTTGTTTTCCCCCTAGTAGATTTTGATGGTATTATTTGTATGGAATGGATTTATTTTTATCATCCTAAGAATTATTGTAGAGCTAAAGAAGTTTTTTTAAAGGATTTCAGTTTGTATACAATGATGAACACATAACATTGATAACATATGAGGAAGCTAGGAAACTATTAAAATATGGAAACAAATGTTATCTTGAAAATATTCGTCAATCCAATGGATCATTTTAGATTATTGATATGTTGTGGTAAATGGATACTTGAATGTTTTTCTTGATTAGTTTTCTTGTGTTATACCAGTTTAGGAAGATGATTTTACCATTGAATTTTTCTTGATGTTAAACCAATTTCAAAATATCCTTCTTAAATGGATCACATGGAGCTTTTAGAATTGAAAAATTAGTTTCATGATTTTCTTGATAAGGGATTTATTCATCCTAGAACATCACCATGGGGTGCCCCTATATTGTTTTTTAAAAATAATGGTGGTTCCATTAGGCATTTCATTGATTGTATAGCTTTTAATGACATTACAGTTAAGAATAAGAATCAAAGTCCTCATATAGATGAATTTTTGAATCATATGCAAAGATATTAGTATTTATTTCATGTTTGAATTGGGACCCATGTAATGTTATATGATTTTTAAGGGGTATTACATCCTAAAGTATATTTTCATACTATATCTGGTAATTAGGAGTATTTTTAAACACATTGGGTTGAGAAATTCCCCATTTTTATACACAGATCTTATGAATAGAATCTTTTGTGAATATTTAGATATGTCTTTTGTTTTTTGTTGATGATATTTTTTTAAAAGAATTATGAGAATCAAGAAAACAAATAAATATTGTTATGAAAAAAATTAATAAAACGATATTATACGGGATATTTAGAAAATGTAATTTTTTGTTGAAACAGGTTTCTTTACATGGGAATATTGTAAATAATTATGGAATAATAGATGATACAACAAAAAAATTGGTTGATTACTGGACCATACCTATAAATGTCACATTGATTCATAGTTTTCATGGATTAGTAGGCCATTACAAATGGTTTGTTGAAAACATTTAATTTTTATCTCTCCATATAATTTTTTTAACATGAAAATAGTTTAAATTTATTTTTATATAGGGAGATATTGATTGTTTTTAAGAACTAAATTAAATTTTGGTGAATACTAAAGTTTTACCCATGCCTTCAAGAAATGGGGATTATTCATCTACTCTGATTCCTCATTGAAAGGAAATGGTTCTGTTCTAATGCGGAGTGATCCTGTAATTTCTTATGCATTGAGACAATTGAAACTCATTAGTAAATTTTCCAACACATGATTTAGAATTATCATCTATGGTTTTTGATTTATAAATTGGGAGGCATCATTTATATGGACCCAAATGTGAAATATATACTGACCATAAAATATTGATGTTTATATTGACTATTAAGTTTTTGAACATGAGGAAATGATGTTTGATGGAATTGATAAAGGATTATAATTACATGTTTAATTAAAATCATGGAAAAGAAAATGATGTGGGAGATTCCATGGGTCGAAAACATCATTCTAAATTGGCAATGTCCCATTTGGAATGTGACCCCTTTCTTAATGATTTAATGAAATTTGGATTGGATGTTATTGGTGAATGAAATTCCTTTGTTTTGTTTCATGTGTCAGGGCAGTCATTGCTCTCATCCCGAATTAAAAAAGCATATAAGGAAAATTGTGATTTATAGAAAAATGTAGAATTTTTTAAGAAAGGTAAATTTATTGAATTGAACGTTGATAAAGATTGTGTCTAGAGATTTGGAACGAGATTTTTTTCCTTGTTACTCCAAACTCTAGAAATAATTATTATGTGAAGCTCATAGTTCTCCATTTTCAATTTATCCTAGAAGTAGTAAGATGTGCACAGACCATTGGGAGTATTTATAGTTGGGTGAAATGAAATGTTATATTGCAGATTTTACTGTCAGATATTTGACATGTCAACAGGTTAAAGCGGAGAAACAACTCTCAAAGGGGATGCTTTATCATTTTTGAGTGCCAGATTATAAATTAGAAAATATATACATGGGCTTAATGGTGGGACTAAAAATGAACCATCGAGGTGACAATTTGATTTGGGTAAATATTGACCAACATACTAAATCTACTCATTCTTTTCGAATTTTGGATACTCTTTATCTATATTATTTTTCTCAACTATTCAGCAAAGAGATTTTCATGTTACGTGGGTTTCCTACCTCCATTAAATTTTACCATGATCATAGGTTCACCTCAATAATTTGGAAAGGACATTCAGGAACTGAATTAAATTTCAACCCGACCTTTCATCCTCAATCAGATGGATAGCTAGAATGCACAATTAAAACATTCGAGGATATTCTTCAATAATTTTCAATGGATTACCATGTTTTTTGGGATTGACATCATTCTTTAGTTGATTTTTTATATAATAATGGTTTTCATTCTAGTATACCAATGGAATCATTTGAAGAATTATATGGAAAGATTCTTCAATCTTCAGCATTTTGGGATGATTTTGGGTACAGGATGATGGTGGGACCAAAATTAGTAGAGAAGGTGGATGAGAAAGTGAAGATGATCTAGAAATATATAAGGAAAACTCAGAGAAGGTGGAAAAGCTATGTAGATAACAGGAGGAAAGACTTTTCATTCGAAGTAGGTGACCATGTTTCCTTAAAAACAATCATCATAAAAGTGTTATGTATTTTTTTAAGAAATGAAAGATAAGTCCACAATTCATTGGACCCTATGAAATCCTAATGAATTTTGGATCAGTTTCCTACATATGTGATTTTACACTGAGTTTTTCTTAGGTACACAATGTTTTTTTTCAATTTTATGAAACAATGTCCCAGATTTATCTCATGTTTTGAGCCCTAATGTAGTTCAGTTGAAAGGGAACCATTCTTATGAGTAAAATCCTATTAAGATTATAGATTTTATAGAACAATTATTTCAGAATAAGGTAATTCACTTGGTTATGGTTTTTTGAGGAACCACATGGTTGAAGAAGAATCACGAGAATTTGAAAATACCATAAAGGAAAGGTATCCTCACATGTTCAATATATATATAAAAATTTCATAAATGTAATTTCTACTAGTTGTGGGGAATGTAACAACACAGGTACTGATAAAATATTTTTTTATCATTTTTTTAATTAATTCGTTAAATTATTTATCAATATATAATGAAATAAATTATATTTTTAGAAATTAAAGAATCTATACTAATAGAATAATAACATCCCTTGTGATGTTTTAACAAAATTTATGTATCTTATATGTAAAGATATGATATATTTATAACATGGAATAATTAAATAAATGTTTTAGAAAATATAATTTAAGTGTATGTATTTTTGTGAAACCTAAATTATTATTTAATTTTTCTAATTAATATTACTATTTAATAGAAAACTTAATTTCATAAAATAGATAAATAACTTAATATTTTGTTGTCTTATGGATATAGTATTTTTTATACAGATGAATTTAATTTTTCTATGGGTCATAATCAGTTATAATATTTAAATAATTATTTAAACTAAAAATTGAATTTATCATATTCATACACATATTTTCAAAAAATGGTGTGCATATTTGAATTTTACAGACCCAAAAATTGTTATGATTAATTTGTGATATTTTTTAATATACATGGTTTTTTGGTGAATAGTGAAATACAATAATTTTTTTACATATACATTATATGATACAAAATATTAGGTCTAGTACGTCTAATACCCTATGGGGTGAATTAGGTTATGAATGATTAAAGCATTCTCCCTTTCAGATCCTGTTTCACTGTTAAACAAAACTCAATTCCCTCTTCATCCCATAATAATATATATGAATAGATATGAAATCATTCAATGACACATAAATTTTTACTTGGTTCACCATCATTGGGCTACGTCCAAGGAGCATTCAATGGAAGTGTTCCAATGTACCAAATTCACTAAGGATCATTTCCAATAATGAGTAAGATGTTTAGGCTAGAACCTTAATGCCCAGCCTCACTTCCTCTACAATTTTTTTGGTCTGGTCACTGCATTCCCAAAGGTCACTTCATATGCCTCTTTCTCTGGCTCACTGATGGTGGAAAGGGTCACTACCTTCCTCTTCTCGCACTCACTACTGTTGGAAAATAATTCACACACTGTTTATAGGTGTGAAGGTCCAAAATTGTTTATAGACAAATAAGACCCTTCATTTTCATGATTTCATGTATCTTTAAAATTGGGAATATGCTCCAGTGATATCCCTATTTTCACCCTCAGATAAAGTCCACCATCCCAATTAATGCTAGGTAATATAAAATACTGTCATAAACTAATTTGAAGCATTCATAGTCTTCCTTGTGAAAATTTAAATCCACTTGCTCCTATACGTACTGTGCACTAGGGTATTGTACGTGGAACACCTCTTATGCCTACTGCTTCTGCTTCTGCGAACCGCCCTTCATCCATGGGCTACCTTTTCCTTCGCTATCGCATGCCACCTCTACGTACCAAATTTGGGAACTACCTTTGTGAATCACCCTTTTCCCATGAACTATTCTATATTCGTGGACTTTTCCTCTAACCACCAGTGTACCACGCCTTTTTCATATGTGTATTGTGTCCTTTGCGGGTTTCGGTTCTCCGTAAAAACCTTCGGTGTAATTTCTTTCGTGTGAACCACTTAATCTTTCATGGAATTATTCCTTGCAAATATCCTTCAGATATGCCTAAAATCCCACAGAAAAAATATGTCATCTAATGATATTTTTTCTATTCGATAATTAGTTGGATTTGTGCTTCTTATATTGGAAAATATATCCACAAAATCATCTAATCCATAATTTTCCAAATCTTCGATCTATTATAGCCTCCAATACATACCAATCATCCTTCCACTATAAAATTAAAGCCATCTAGGGACCATTTTTCATATTTGGTTGGCATATTGCCTTTTCTCATATGCAATCGATCTCCCCCTCCAATTAAAAACCATCCTCATACAATACCGCCTTCATCTGAAAAGAATTTTTTCTCATGAACTGCTCTAGTGTACAGTTCCTGCTTCCTTGTACACGACCACATACCCTTCCCGAACATGGTATAGAATCCATGTCTCAAGCTCTTCATTTCTCTTCCTTTCCGAATTTCATTCACCATTCATCACACCATGAAATCCTATGCATAAAACATTAAATTTACAAGCACACTTTCCTGATTTGGAGGCCCAAAAATTTGGCAAACACCGGAAAACTGTGCCACCATAAAAACATGTTTTCAGAAAATATCAAATGTACTCATATGTGGTAATCTAGATTTTTCAATAAACATAAACACTCCCAAAACATACTGAGAGGACACATTTAGGGATTTTTCCCAACAATATACCCCATTGGGTTTGTTGAAAAATATTCCCATAACAATTATACGCATTTTCATACCATGTTAAAACTCCTTCCATATTCATCAACCATTTTCATCATGTGATTAGGATAACGTTCAAGGATTTACTCAAAACATAATCTAAGACCACATGATCCATGCTTGGTGTGAGATACAAGAGTATAATGAAATGTTCATTAGTGAATAACTTCATTTCTGACACCACCCCTTGAAACCAATCACCTTCTTTCATCAAGATCCTCAGTTGTCATGATATGTAATCATTGATTGATTACTTCAAGAATCGTCAGATTTACTAATCACCCTATGTTACAGCTCCTCCAAATTGATTCAACTCATCTTCAATCTCCCCCGATCTCACTGCTCCTCTTAACAGCTTCTGTCCATATCCTTTCTCCCCATAAATAGTCAATCTTTCTCCCCCATTGTCAATGAATAAGAAAGACACTTCATGGTTGTTTTCAATAGGGTAAATAACACAAACCAGATCATTAGGGAAAGACACATCATACCTTGGGGAGAGGAGGTCCCTCAGCCACAATTTTTCAGGTGTTTGAATTCGACTGAACTCCCAGAGATAGACTATTTGTTTCAAATTCATCATTTGGTATAGCCTTTGTATGAATATATGCAACTTGTTGTTCTATGGGAACATACACAAAATTCACACGGTTTTACTCCACTTTGTCATTGATTAATTGATATTTGATTTCGGTATGATTTATACCTTGAGTGATAGACTATAATTTTGATATAATTTATATAAATTGAATTATCATAATGAATTGTGATTGGAGATTTCATTGCAACACTCATATCCAGAAGATGATGTTTCATCAACAATAGCTACGTGCATGTTTGAGTAGCCGTAATATATTCATCTTCTACAGTGGTCAAAGAAATGAAATCTTTTTTCTTGCTCAATAAATAAATACACAATCTACTAAGATAAAAGGAATCTCCATATGTGGATTTATTATCATCTACTGATCTGACCCACTCAACATCTGAGTATCCCAAAATGTCTGGATGAGATTATTCATTATACATTAAACCCATATCCAATGTTCCATTGATATAACGAGGTATTTTTTTAACATAAATTATGTGGATACCCTTCAGATTGATTTGATATTTCACTGCTTGGTATGTCTAAAAAAAATAGCAGGACCTGTTTCTATCAGGATGAATAGACATCCAATGATTTTCCTATATTTTATGATACTAACTACCCTACCTTCATTATCTCATTATAGTTTCAACTGGGTAGAAACTTGAGTCTTCATCTATTTCGATGTTTCTATTCCAAACCCTCTGAAAACATCCTTGCCATATTTGGATTCATAAATAGAAGTTTCATTCCATCCATGTGTTACTTTTAATCCAAGGAAACCTTAATCTCACCAATCATTGAAATTTTGAACTCACCTTTCATGTATTCAAAAAACATTTTCATTGTGCTTCATCTTATCCACAAAATTTTATGTCGTCGACATAAAATAACACCATCATCCTTTTACTATTTCCATTATTGAAATACAAATTGTAATCAACTCCACCATTCTGAAAACCGAGCTTCTTTAGAAATAGATCTAGCCATGAATACCATGCTCTTTGTGCTTGATTTTAACCATATAGAGACTTCTTCACCCAATAGACTCTATTCTCATCATCATGAATGAAAAAAAACCATCTAGTTTCTCAATGTACACATCTTATTTAAGAATTGCATTTAGAAATTATTTATTGACATCCATATAGAAGAATAGAAACTTTCTATGCACTGTTATGGCCAGGAAAAATCTGATTGTCTCCATCCTTGGAATAGGTGAAAACCTCTCATAAATATCAATACCCTCTATCTAATAGTACCCTTTACACACTATGAATGCTTTGTTTCTAATCATAACACCATATTCATTCATTTTTTTACAAAAGATCCAATTTTTACCTATGAAGTTCTTGTCTTTGGGTCTCGAAACAATTTCCCATGTCTGATTGTTCCCAATTTTCTCAAGCTCATTATTAATTTCCCAAGAACAATTCTTATCTATATCTGCTACATCAAATTAGTTAGGCTCCACTTTTGGTTAGTATGATGATAATTGTGGGGAACTCATCCTCCTTGTCTAAACTGGTGCTGTCTGATCACCAATTCTATTCTGCCTATCAATTGCATCTCTTCTCACTGGTTTCTAGGTAGACACTGATTTTTTCTCATCATCTGAGTATTCTTATGAATCATCTTCAATAGGTTTAATGTATGCTAACCTACTCACTTATTCAGGACTTTCCTCCTGATCCTGATCACACATTTGATGAAAATTTTGTTCATTCTCCACTCTAGTCACATAATGACATTCAACTATCCTTCATATCCATTTATTGAAGCATTTATATTATTTTCTCTTCTTAGAGTAGCCAATAAATATCATTTCATCTCCACGAGATTCAAACGTCCTATTTTTCTCCTTATTGAGAATAAAACACCCACTTCCAAAAACCATAAAGTATTTCAATGGTTGATTTTTTCCATATCACATCTCACAAGTAGTATTCTCTTATTTTGTGCATTATTAGGGTTTATTTTATTTGTAGACTTATTTCATCATTACCTCTTTCCAAAACATCTCTAGAAGATCTCTCTCAATGAAAATTTTTCTAGCCATGTTGTTCACAATTTGATTTATTCTCTCAAATAATCCATTCTTTTATAGAGTTCTTATTAATAAAACTTGTTTCCTTACACCAAGTTTCACAAGATAATACTACATTTGTCAATTTGTGAACTCTGTTCAATTATCTATTCGAATTGTCCAGATTTTTGGACCAAGCATCTTTTTACATTGTCGTCGATATCTTGTAATGAAACTAAACACTTCAGATTTTTGGGTGATTATTGATTCCCATTACATTAAGCTATAGTCATAAATGAAGATACCATAATATCTCCTATATTCAATATCCCTTTCCTAAATTGGCCCACACACATCAGTATGCACCAAATCAAGAAATCTCGTTGACTTTTTCTCCTTTGGGTTATATGTATATCTAATGACCATCCCATGTTGTTAAGAATCACATATTTGAGAACGATCATGTGATAAACATGGGATATTTCATTCCACATAATTTTTCACAATATATTCCATGGACTCTTGGCTTATTTGGCCAAGACACTTATTCCATAACTTGTTCTCTTCATCCTTTGACTGAGAGCACATGTTGTCTTCTCCACTCAAGTGTTAGAGATTTTTTTTGTACACATTCCTTTCAACTAAACAACACCATTATTTTCCATGATAATACATTGTGTTTTGGAAAAACATATGGCATGCCCTGAGTTTCACAGTTGACTGACACTAAGAAAGTTGTGACTAAACATTTCGACAACCAATACATCTTCTTGTCTCATGTCTTTTCCTCCAAATATGGATTTTACTAAACCAATCATTTTCAAGCCCTCATCATTACCAAATCCTATGTTACCTTCTTTAACATACCTAAATTCGGTTACAAGATATTTATTTCCCATCACATGGTACATGCATCCACTATCAAGGACACATATCCTGGTGTGATCTAATGCCTTTACCACAATTTCTAAAACCAAAACGTATTCTTCCATTTTCATTTTGATCCAAGTATTTGGATTCATATCCGACTAAGAATGGTAATATGGATCTTCCTCAGTATGTGACAGACCATCTTCAACATGAAGAGATGAAAAATGATTTTAAATTTTTATCTATCTGGAAGATACATTTGGATTCTTCTTATGAGAAAATTAGGTCTTCCTGTACACATTCATCTGCATTATTGATGTGGAACATCTCTCCATACGTCTGAGTCCTTTACACATGAAAAACTGATCATCAAATGATGAACTAATAATTTGATCTCTATACATCTACATTTGTTGGTCATGTTCCCTTTGGTACCTCTTTTCAACGGAACATACATTTTGAGAGTGTGCCATATTACTAAAAAATAGCATTTTATGTAATGTACATTCCTGTCTAGCAATGATGCATCACTAGTTATTCCTTGGGTTCTCTGAATCATTAGATTCTTCTTGGTACCCAAACCAATCTTTCATCATGGTGTGGATGCTTGTGGTCTGTATTGAACCATAACTAATTTCTATTTTATATCAAGCCCTATATCAGCCTTATCTGTAAGAGTTGATAGTTTCTTTTGTTTTTTTTGACCACTCTGCTCAAATAACATCTTTTTCGTGGAATGTATGATCTTCATTCCTGATGTCAATCTTGAAGTTAAAAATTTCTCATAATCAATAACTGCTCATTGCAGACCAAATAATTCTAATTCTAGTTCTTCGATACATTTTATTTTTCTCTTTTCTAGTTTTAGTAAAACTTTTTATTTCCATTTTCTGTTCTTCAATTTTACGTTTGTACTCAACCACCTATTAAGATATTTCTTGCATTGAAGACTTCATCTTTTCAATTTCTATATTAATATCATAATTCTCTTCTTCATAATTATGCATATAGAGTTTGAAATTATAAATAAATTGTTTATCTTTCTTTGTTTTGGTTCTCAAAATATCAACCTCATCATGGGAATCTTCTAATTTAGCCTCAAGATCAAATCTTCCATTAACTTAAATTTCATTATTGTTACTTTATTCCCTAGTTAATTAATTTCTAATAAAATACACTAAATTATCTACTTTATGATTAGTGGAATCCTCTAAATCTTCCGCCTCATATTCTTCAGAACATTGCTCTTATTTTAAATGAAGATTCCTCTTTCTTAATGACTTTCTCTTATAACATCTCATACCTTTCACATTTGATAAATAATTATTTTGGGGATTTTCATCATTATCCTCATTTTCATCATAAAAAAATCTTATGACACGTTATTAAAAAATTACCAATGTTTCCACATCAAAATCCAAAATATGGAATTTTAACTTTGAACTTCCCTTTCCTTGTTGCAGCTTTCATGAGAGAAATAACATAACATTAGCCAAATTTTCCACCACAAGGTTTTCTTCAACAGATATATTATTCATGGAATTGAATTTAACTTCATAAAACGTACTCTATTCCACTACATCATTATCAATATTTCTCATTTCATATGCTATAAGGGTCCTATGAAGGTTATAATGTGTCAGTTATTCCAGGTCATTGTATTCCAACACTGAAATTTTTAGATTGAACAATGGTATAAGATTTATTAATATATATTTCAAAATCATTATATCTTCAATGATTTCCCCAATACCTTTAATGTCATACATAATAACATTTACCCTATTAAATAATTCAACAATAGTTTCTTTAGAGTTCATTATGATATCCAAGTACATGTTCCACAAAACCTGCAGCTTTGCTTCCTGAATTTTTGTGTCACCTTCATAAATGATCAACAATTTTTCCAACAAACCTTTTGCTTTTTTACATGATATCACCTTGGAATAAATTTCATTTTATAGGGATCCCCCGGAATCATTGATCCCATCAGCATCGAAATCCAATTCCGATATTTCATCTTCACATAATGCACCACTATTGATATCATCTGATATTCGATGCATAGATGTTGTGAAGTCATCCATCCCTATTAATCAAAAGTAGTTATTCATTCTATTATTCTATAGTTGAGAATTATTTCCATTGAATATAAGAATTCATTTAAAATTGATCACTTCCATTTCCTCTTCTAAGAGAGAAACAACAAATTTCAACCTATCGCTCTGATACAAATTGTTAGGTCTACTAGGTCGAGTACCCTGAGGGGGTGGGGGTGAATCATGGTATGAAAAATTAAAAAAATCAACATTTTGGATCTTGTTTCAATTTTAGAGAAACCTCATTTCTATATTCCTCCCATAAAAATATATGAACAGTTTTGAAATCATACATATGAAACTACAATTTTTACTTGGTTCACCCTCACTGGGCTATGTTCAAGGGGAATACAATAGCTTTGTGCCAATGTACCAAATTCATTAAGGCCCACTGACAATAATGAGTACAGTGTTCATGCTAGATCTTCTATCCCCAAGTTCACTACCTTTACAAAGATTAGGGTCAGCTCACTACATTACCAAGGGTCACTCCATATTCGTCCTTCTCTAGATCACTGTCGATGGAAAGGGTCATTTTCTTCCTATTTATGTGCTCACTACTTGGAATTGAATCCACAAATAGTTAATAGACTTTTAGGTCCAACATAGTATATGGACATGTAGGTCCCTTCATTTTCATGAATTCCTGCATCATCAAATTTAAGTAGATGCTCTGTTGAAGTCCTGTTTTGTCCCTCAAATGAATTCCACCTTCCCGAGTACTAGTAGATAATGGAAAATACCTTTTCAAACAGATTTGATGCTTTCACAAGATTCCTTGTAAAAATTGAGAACAACTTTGCTCCTACTAGTACTGTGTATCTAAATATGGTACGTGGAATACCTCATCTTCATACTACTTTCAATCCCATGAACCCCCCTTCATCTTCAGGCAGCCTCCCCTTCGCTATCTCATACAGCCTCTACGTAAAGACTCCGTGAACTACCACAGTGAATCACCCTTTGTCTGTGAACTATTATCTATTCATGGACTGTCTTCATTAGTCACCTATATTCCTCACCATCTTCCTACATGTACAACATACTTTGGGGGTTACAGTTCTCCGGAAAAACATTTAGTATAATTTCATTCGCACGAACCACTTCAGTATTCGTGGAATTTTCCCTTTGGGGCATCCTTTAAACATTTCCAAAATCCAAAAGAAAAAAGAAGTTCTATAACTATATTCATTCTCTTCTCTAATCTGTGGTATTAGCACACCATATATAGAAAAAAATATCCAAAAAATCTTCTAATCCATGATTTACCTAATATTTTATCCAGTATAGCCTCCACCATATACCGATCCTCCTTCTACTAGGAACTGCAAGCCTTCCAGCAAAACATTTTTCTCACGTGGTCCGCGTACTGCCTTCTCTCCTATACGGTCAACCTCCTCTTCTGATTACAAGACATCCACATACTATAGTGCCTTCTTCTACGAAACATTTTAGTTACATGAACTTTTCCTACATACCATTCCTCCTACTCAGTACACGACTATGTAACCTTCCCATACATGGTACGTGATCCATGACATGGGCTCCACATTTTTCTTCCTTTTTCGATTTCAATCACCATTTTTTATTCCATCCAGTGATGTGGAAAAAACCTTACATTAAAAAACAAAAATTGACAATTTTAAGGCCCAAAATTTTGGAAAACACTGGGAAACTAAACCTAATTAAAAATCATTCTTACACAAATACCAAATGTACCTATTTTCATTCATCTAGCTTTGTCAAAAAAAACACAACCACACCAAAAATATACAGAGAGGACACCTTGAGGGATTTTTTCCAAATAAAAACACAATTTATGGACTTTTTTCTGATGTAATCAACATTATATCAATCACTTTTCTTTATGTTAATATTTTTAGTGATAATACATAAGATATTTATATTCTTGATCTAACATAATAAACGAATGAATAAATTAATCAAAAAATACTCCTCTCGTCCACTATAAATACCACCCTCACCACGTTTTCTCCTCACACCTCAAAACATTTTAGATTGTTTAATTTCTACCCAATTACATTCTTAAGACTCTTCCCCATGTCCCAAACCTTTTGGTCTCACAAAAATTCCAAATCTAGTGGCCTCATGAATGTTCTTAAGTGGAAGAAGTTCAAGAGGTAAATACATATTTTGTTTCCATTTATTTTTTATTTAATTTCTTTTCTATTATTTTCCCCCCCTCACCTCCCCCATCCATGTGAAATGATAAATCTAGTGTCTTAAATATGCCATAATTTTATTGTGTTCATTGAATATACATCATCAAATACATACTATTATCATCTTATTCTAAAAAATGAAAACATTGTCTGTGATGTGTCAATTTACCATCATCGAAGATGATGTGTATTCATTTTCTATTACCGCCTTCATGTCTGGTCATAAAACTATTATTATGGTCAAATTAGAATGAATTATAATTTTTATAAGATATATAAGGTTCTAAAAAATATAAATAAACATGATATTAAATAAAATGATATATGTTCTGGACGGTCATAAAAAACCAAAATAAATTTAATCATTTTCATTAATCTTTTATCTAATGAATCAGTCTCATAAAATAAAAAAATTATATATGTTGTAATTTAAAATTTTAGAAAAATATTAATACTATTTCAATCCATTTTCATAGTTATTATTCCATTTGAGAATAAAATCCCTAATGAAAAAACCTTGGAAACAAAAAAAATGCACCTGAAATAAAGAAAATAAAAAAATATTATCATTAAATGGGTGGAAATATGTTATAAAAAGTTAATATTAGGTATTATAAATATTAATATAGTTAATTAATATATTAATTAAACTTTTTTAATCACATGTGAAGGAGGTTTGATCATGTTTGAAGTTAGAATAACCCGACGTAATTAATTTTAAATAAAAATCTTCTTTTAAATTTCTATTCTTACAAAATTCTATTGGAATGCTTTTATGATAAATGTATTCATGTTTAATTATTATGTTTTGTTTCATGGTATGTTTCATGATGAATTTCGTCACCTATATCTCCCCCCAATTCTTTGGGTTTGTTTATGTTAGAGGTTGACCATATGGTTACTCCATCTATAACTGCAATAGTTGCACTATAAGGTAGAATTGAGGGATATATTGTAAGATAGCTATGGGTGTTACATTTTAGGGTATCCATGAGGGTTTCAAATCATCTAGTATCCATTTGGATTATAATATTAAGTAAATAATTTCCCAAGATACCTTTAGGGATTTATTTATGCTTTCTACTTTTTTTGGAAATCACTTGTTTTCACAAAGTAACTATATCATACATAATGGGTGAGTAGAACGTATTTTTGAAAACAATGTCATATGTATATAAGTCTGAATGGAATATATGTGTCTATAATTATTTTTATGTCACTTAATAATCGTTTTTACACTCATCCCATGTTTTATAAAAAATAATATTGTTTATGTATGCATAACTAAAGACAAGAAGAAAAGACAATTGTTGTGACGAATTCAAGTTATATTAAAAAAATTTGTAATATTGATGAAATGGATACTATATCAATAGTATAATATTTCTATTATTGTGTTTTTTCATGTTTTTTTATAACCTAATTTTCAAAAACTCTAAACTATAATGATCAATCAAAATGAAATAAGTGTATTCTAGTTAAATTAATTTGATTACGTAATATTTAAGGCTGAGTCCTTATAGTCAATGCGTCCTTATTATTGGGCTCAATTTAAATCCTGAAATTTATATGGAATGAAATATATTTTACTTTTTTATGTTCATTTCATCCTGTTTTTTATTTATCATGGGATGTTGGATGATTATTTATTTTTTAATTATCCATTTTATTGATTATTCCACTATCTTAGTTATTTGTATATTTATTTCTGATGTTTTTAGTCTTTGATAAATAGGTTATTGTCCCCTCATGTTATATATTATATCCTCACTACATGTAGGCAGCCAATGGATTATATATAGGCATTCTTAAGGTCATGTGATGAACCATCTCGGGGCACCGACTTGTTGAAGCTATATTATGATGTGAAAAATTAGTATTAAATGAGTTTTGATTTTATTTTTTAGTTGTTTCATTTTTTGGAATAAGATATATGATACAAGAATGATTCACTCCTCCGTAAAGTTCTCATGTATGGGAGTAGATATCTCATGTGTAGGGGTAAACCCATGTACCCAGGGTTGGATTGTTATTCGTGATGTGTGTCATTACAATTTAATGTTATTTCACCTTGGTTGATGCTCTTATTTTGTGATTTTTTTGTTTTCTAATATTTCACCTGTGGCCATGTATGGTATTTTTTTGAGTATAAATACATAATTTTAGGATTTGGGATTTCATGTTATATTTGTCATTTTAGAAACACATGAAATATAGTTTTTGGGTGAGTTGTTAAAATGAAAATGTTTTTTATACATGAGAAATTTTAAAAGAAATGGTGGATAATAAGAAACTTATAACTACAAAAAATGATAAATGTGGTAATTTTAAATCTATAAAATTAGAGTATAATGGTAAAAATGTATTTATGAATTTATTTTGACATATTTTATCCATGAACCAGTTCTGGGATGGTTGAGGGTAGTGATAGTGCGTCAATTTTGACCATGTAAAATAGAGTGGGGATGAGTTGTTACATCCTTATGTGAATCCCTCTTGTTAAAATTTGTTAATGATTTTTTATGTGTCCATGGATGTGTGTTTGAAATTTTTGAGATAGGAATGTGTGATGAAAATTGTTGATTGGATAAAAATTGGACACTGATGGAAATGTGCCTATAGTAGTGGAATAATTGGCCTTGATAGTTCTATTTTTAGGGTCGGGAGAGCAGTTTCATTATAGATATTCTCGGATTATTTATTTAGTGGAATGATTTATAGGGTGAGATGTGAAAAACATATCTGATCCAACACAAGAGTTCCATTACAGCTCCCTCAGACACTTATTAGAGATGGTGGACCTACGACATTTGAGTTTTGGATTGTTTCTATCTAGAGGATCCCTGAACATTTAGAAAATCCATTGCAGAATAGAGTCTAGTTTGCTGATTATATTTTATAAGGTCAAGAGAAGAATTGGTGGAATATTTAGGCATCAGAGTAGTAGTTTGAGTTAATGGTGTGTAAATAATTTAAGGGTAATTTCATGGAACACATTTATCTATAGAAGATTAGGAAGGAGAGGAAAATATAGATTATGCAGTTTACATAGGGGAGTATTTCTTTGATAGACTAGGCATGAATCTTCACCAAAATGAAACTGGTTATTCTAAATATATAATTATATGAGAAACATGTGAGAAATCATTTTTTGGATAGACATAAATGTGATTTTAATTCCCCAATTTAAAATATTTTGATTAAAGATGTTTTCTAAGATGGTGAACCAATCTCCCATTTCTATGGTTAAAATGAAGGGGGATTCCAATGGATTATAAGTGGTTTCTACTAGATAAAAATATGGTAATTCCTCTAATGGTAAGAATAATTTCTATAAGAATGTAAACCAGATAAGTTGAAATCAATTAGTTAGGGGGAACAATTTTATACTCATGGAAATACTCAAGTTCTTTTCAATTAGTGTGGTATTATAGGCCCCTATCAAAACTAGTGTCCCAAACCAACAGTAGAGTTCAAATATTATAGAAATATGGGGAATATTGAGTAGTTCTACATGAAACCATGATATATGGGTAGAGATGGGGGAGTCTAATTGAACTAGTTTACATGGAGGGGATTCTCTATAATATAAAAATCTGGAAGTTGGAGTACTACTGGTCATTCTGATCGAGGTGGTAGATGTGTTGCTTCAAGCCACGATCACCCATATCAGTAGAGTATTGCAACTAGGGGGGTGGGGGCTCATACTAGTTCATAGGTAATAAGGGCATGATAGTTACATGCCTATATCAAAGAATTGTGGATAGAGTCGCCATTCTAGAGATGCTCATAGGTACAATTCATGTAACTTCTATGATTTCTAGCACTTTATTTTATACTGGATCCCCACACTCATTTATATCTAATAATATTTTTAATGGGGCTATAAATATCAAAGTTACATTAGGGGTGTTATTTAGGGATATATATTTCTACATGGGATTTTTCCATCAGTATGGTGAGTATAAATTCATTCTAGATCGTTACAAACATTACAATTCAGTTTTAATCTTGATATTACTGTATGTATTGGGTTGTATCATAACAAGCCCATATTGAATATTACCATAGAGGAGTTACCTTTATTTCACCAAAGTGTGAGAATAATGTTCATAATGTATAATTGGATATTCATATAAGACGTTTAGGGATTTTCATTAACAAATGGGAGATCTCAATACAAAGATTTCACAACATATGATGAATGATTTTTTTGAAGCATAGTGTATTTCCATCGATAATAGACAAGTTTCGAGTCATATTTCTTTATGAATTCTTATGGATGACACTTGAGAGATATGTTTAGATTACAATTTAGATTATTCCAGTAGCCAAACTGGTTTCTATTACACCTTACAAGATGAAACCAGTGGATCTTCAATAGTTTTATACTTAGTTAGAATAATTGATGGGTAATGGATTTATTAGTTTAAGTACATCACGGCTGGGTTCTACAGTTCTATTTACTATGAATCATGGTTGGAAATTACACTTCTATTTTGATATTTAGATGTTGAACAAGATTTTAGTTAAAAACTAGTATCCTTCTCAACATATTGATGGTCTCTTTGACTAGTTTAGAGGATGATGTTTTTCAGCAAGACTGATTTAATATTGGTGTATCATCAGTTGAGAGTTCTATATTTTGATATACCATAGACTAATTTATGATGAAGGTAAGGCCTATACAATTTTCTTGTGATGCTGTTTGGGATGATGAAGTCCCCAAATGTGATTATGGTTGTGATGAACTAAATCTATTTGTACTAACATGATCAGTTTTTTGTTTTTTGTGTGGATAAAATCATGGTCTACTCTAAGACATATGAATATCATTAGAAATATATTGATATCATAATAATTTCAATAAGAGTTTATATTTTATAATTCATGTAATCTATGATTCAATTCTGGATTGACATGGTACATTTTTTGGGATTACATTATAACTAAGGAAGGTGTGTCAATAGACCCATATAATGTTTCGGCAACTGATTTTATGTAACACCCCCAGCTTCCACGGTACGTTTCCCTTTGAATAATACAACAGCGTGTGTTGTACGCAACCTCAAGTTCTAACACACCAGAACCAATCAAGCTAGCTATTTTGAATAGTAATACCCACTTTTTCAAATTTTTCAAATTTTATTTTTCAAAATGGACTTCATTTTTGGATTAGGAATATCAAAATTATCCTAGGGTTATTTTTTGGTATTTTTTTGAAAATAATAAATTTGTGATGAATAGTGAAAAATGCTTAGTTATTAGTTAAAACAGACTATTTATTTAAATAATTATTTATTTTATTTAAATTTATTTCAGTTAAAAATAGATACATAATAACTATATAAGTTCAATGTAATTTATTGGATTCATTTTATATTAATTTAGATGTATAATAGTTTTATTGAACTTTTCATCGTCTTTTACCCACCTCCTAGGAGCTTTTTCAAAATTTCATAAAACTTAATATAATCGCTTCGTTGAATTTAATTTCAAAAATCCAAGAGACATAGTTGATATCAGTAAGCAATATGTGTTTTAATGAGATTAAAATAATTTTGGTGAATAGTACCTTTTTACATTTATTTACCACGGTTAAAAGTAAATAGGGTAATTAAAGGTAAAAATGTTATTATTTTTACCCTGACAGATGTCCTAATTCTATTGGATAGATATTATTCGACCATAAAAACCTTAGGAAAAAAATATGAACCCCTTTGGTCCACTTGTAATAGATTAGGACATTTATTATTATTTAATTCAAAGAAGAGTTAAAAGAGTTAAAATCAATGTATAATAACTAAAACATTTTTTATATAGGGTTATACATAATATAAATTCAATTATAAATATTAATTAGAAAGATAAAAAAATTTTCTACATAATGGTATTTTCTTTATAATTTTTATACATTAAATAATTCTTTTTATTTATGACACCATAATGATGCCATAATTTCTTTAATAGTGAAATATTAAAATAATTTATATTATAAATACACTAATAAATGTAATTTGAGACTTTTCATGAATTACACTAATTTAATTGGTTAATATGATATGTTAGTATTGATTTAATTAACTTTTTTCTCAGTAATCATTCTGTTATGATTTTGAAAAAAATCAATTTCCAAAAAGTGTCAAAATTGACATAAAATAGTTTTTAAAACAAATATTATATTATTATTTGATATTCTATTCCTAAAAATATAAGGTTCGGAAAGAATAATTATATAATGATAGTTGTGTCATTAATTAACCACTCGGGGTTCTCTTGGATTTATATAGTATGTTTATGAACCATATAATATAAAAATACAAAGATAGATGGTAAATGTCAAACTAATTAACTAAGAGTTAACACTTAAATATTTGGTTAATATAGTGACCCAAACCTATCTAAAACCTATTGGTTGTGTTTTTTCGACCCATACACACCTTATCCTCTAAATAATCCACTTTGGAGCCATTGTAAACCGCAAATAAATGTATTATAAAATAATATTTCACTCTTTTCTTAAGGTGCCCCTCACCCTTCTCAAAAAAGGGCACTCACCCTTCCCTTTAATTCACACCGTCAAATCCATTTGTCTCGGCCAAATCCTACCCAAATACTCTCTAAACTATACTCCCTTCATCATAGATGCCTTTTTTTGATTATTAATCAATCCTAAGGATCCCTTTTGATTAAATCAAAAGGAAGAACCTGAAGTATAGGTAATGATTTCACCACCCTCTTTCAACTTCTTTTCTTCTTCCACATCTACTTTCTTTGTTATTTCCATTATAAAATAATAAATCTATTATCTTCTATATAATTTGATTTTATTATAAATATTTTACAACCATATTCACTATTTTATCCATCCTTTTAATGACATGTCTCCATACGTGCATACGTACGACTTACCATCTCCACGTCGTGGTGTAACTGTTATTCAAAACGTTATTATTTGGATGGGTATGATAATGATGTGTAATTTAATTGAATAATAAATATAAAATTATAATTATTCTTTATATAATATATACCATTCAAGTGTATACGCTTTTAATATCAAAATAATGATATTTTCACTCGTACGTATGCACGGACTACCGTCTCCACGAACGCGATGAGATTCATTCCCCATTGTATCCATTCAAGACTAATTATAATTTGATGATTAAAAATATTGTTTAAGGACTTGATATCATTCTGTATATTAATAAGATAAAACCTATCCATAACAAACATGACTTACATAACAAAGCATATATAAGGAAAACGAATGAGTTAACACCCAAAATGATGAAAATACTAAGATATTATTAACAAAAAAATGTTAAAAGATCATATATGATATCATATTAATGTATATGATTATTTTATAATTTAATAATAATAATTTAACCATTATAAATTAGGTTAACCTACCCACTACCAAGAAAAAGTACAAGGTAAGGGTTTATTTCACAATCTCTTCATTATCCGAAGTTGTTTATACGTAATTATCTACTGGGACCTCTATATCATCCATGTCCATGTTTCTTAAAAACCTCTTTAAAAACATTTTTACTATTTAATAGACAATGTTTTAATGTCATTTATACCTTTTTGAATTTTTATAATATGTTTATAAAGGAGTCTTTCTGTCATTTTCCAAATAAGGTCCTTTTTAACCTTCTCATCACAATTAAGGTAAGAATGTCTTTTTTAACTTATACGGCGGGTGCAGCTATTTTCTGCCGTTATAACATCGTTGAAGCTTCATTTACAAGATTATAACAATATTTTCAAGATAAATGTTTTCTTTTAAAAGTATTTGACTTTATATTATTTAAAAATAAATAAAGAGATATATGTCTCATAATTTTTTTCATCCATGTCAACATCCTTTGATGGATTTTAATCTTATTTGATGTTGATTTATTATGATACAAAAATTTCATATTGTATTGAAGGTTTTGTGATATGTTTGACTGTGGATGTTTTATTTTTATACCATTTGTGTTCTATGGATAAAGTATTGACATTTGGTATGATAGGATTAATACGAATGTTTATGTTATGTTTAAACATTTTCATTTGAGGAATGCATTGGACATAGTAAGTGATGGGTGGAACCTCCTATAGCTCCTCGATGCATCAGTAGGTCTCATGAGACAAACTAGTGTCATGGCACAAGGCCTTGACAAAATATTATTTGTAGTCTTGGCACAAGGCCTTGACTATGTGGTTATGATAGTCTGGCATTATGCATTCCCTTATTATAGAGGTGATTATTGATATTGCATTAGATTATTCGATTATTAGAATATCCATGTGAATAAGTAAATAGAAATATTTCATTTTATCATTTCCATATTATGATGATGTTCATGTTTAAAAGGCTTTTGTTTTATTTATAAATTTCCTTAAATGTTTATGTTCATGTATGTAAGTTTCCTCCATATTGTTATCCTTACTGAGCATCTGAGGTCACCCCTTTTTATGTTTAATTTTTTCTAGGATTTGAAGAAGTTTATTATGATTGACCATTAGAGATAGTCTATAGAAAATAAATGTGGTTAACGAAGACAATATTGTTGTTGTATTTCATTTTATGTTGTAATGTAAGACTTATGAATATATCTAGTGTTTCCAAGGCTACTAAACTAAAAAATCTTTCGAGACTTGATCTTTAGTGATCATGCCAATGATAAGTAATAATGCACCGACTCTGGGTAACAGGGATTGGGGTGTTACATTTGGTATCAGAGGAAGATTAGTAATAAACCGTGGAAGATAGTTTTAGGTAAACGCTGATTAGAGCCCATAACCATAAGATAGACTTTGAAGATAAGTATAGAAGAACATCCTAGAATTTTGGAATTGTAGAGATTTTGTGAGTTTTCCGAGAAATAAGTCCCTGTCTAGATATGAGTAGGTATAGGCGGCTCTGGAACATATGCACCTAGGGGTAAAACCGGAAATCACCACATTGAGCTAGACTCGAACGAGAACTGGTGCAGGACAACGAGCCTTGCTGCACTCTTGGTTTCAACACTCCCCGGGGATATGCTTAGGATAAATATCATTTTCATTAAAAACCATTATGAAGGGTTTATGAGTATATAATTTTTGGAAGAAAACCTTTTTATGTTTATGGATTATATCAATAAACTGCTCAATTTATTTTAAGTGTTTTACAAGTATGGAATTATGTATTTTTATTCATAAGCTAATCTAGTTTATTCCATTGTTTAGAAATGAAGCCTAGTGGAAGAAATGGAAACCCTGTTAATGCACAGACTCCATGTAAGGATTTCACTCCTGCTCTAGATAATTATAGTGGAGCAAGAGATACAACTGGTGCTGATTAGCTTATCACTACAATGGGACAACTCACTCAGGTTATGAATAATAAACTTACCCATATGGAGCACCCTGATCCACAGTGTGGAGGATCACTGTTAGATCGCTTTAATGAGGAAAAAATCACCAACATTCAATGGTGGTAAAAATCCTCTTGTATCTGATAAATGGATAAATTCCATAGAGAAAATATTTCAAGCTATGGGGAGTAGTGAAAAGGAAAAAGTTGTCATGGAAGTTTTCCACCTCACTGAAGATGCTGATTATTGGTGGTCATTTATTCAAAATACAAAGGAATATGAAGAAGTATTAGGTATGGAATGAAGGGAGTTTAAAGAAGTTTTCATGGAAAAATACTTTCTTCATGACCATCGATCGAATATGGAAACAAAATTTCTATGTCTGAAGGAAAAGGAGGATGAGAATGTCGCAAAGTATGAAGATAACATTACAAGGTTAGAAAGGCATGCAACAGATTATAAACGTAACTCGAGGAGTAATATTGAACGTTTATTTGATGGTTTAAAACCATTTCTCCATAGATAATTAGTATCACAGTCGTTCTCAAGATACATAGACATTGTCTCATGTTCTATCAAGAAGGAAACAGAATTCTCTATGTCTTACTCCTTTAAAGAAAAGCAAGCGAAGAAGAGATCTAATGATCACTCTGGAAATGAAAATAATGGAACGAAGGGAAAAGTTGAATATCCATCCTATAGTAAATGTGGTAAGAAACACCCTGATACTTGTCTGAAGGGTAAGGGAGTCTATTACAAGTGTGGTGAAAAAGACCACCAAGCTCTTGATTGAAATGGGAAGAAAGAAGCTATCGATTTTTAGTGATACAACTGCAGGGAGATGAGACATTATGCAAATGAATTTCATATGTGTCAGGGAAACATACCTCAGAAGAGGCCAAGGGATCAAGGAAAAGATTATATGATCACTACTGCTGAGGTTAAAGCTCCTATAGACGTATTTGTAGGTTTTTTAATGGTTTCATCAAGTTTAGCCAATACTTTATTTGATTGTGGATCATCACATTGTTTCATATCTTCCCAATTTTCTATGAAAATTAGATATTTCCAATTTGATTTAACAAGGGAGTTTTCAGTCAAAACTCCAAAAGGAAGTATTATTTCCGAAATGTTTTGCGAATAAGTTCCCATTAGATCATATAAATGTTCTTTATATTCTGATCTCATCATTATACCCATGATTGAATTTGATATAATCCTCTGTATGGATTGGCTTTCGGACCATGATGAGAAAATTTATTATAAGAAGAAGGAGGTAACAATTTTTGATGATGATAAGAAGTACCTTATCTTTAGAGAAGAAAGGTCACCACCTAATTCTTATCTAGATCCACCCTGAGTAGCTCAACTAAATTCAATTATTGGGGAAGAAGAGAATAAAATAACTACCGGGGAGGAAAATAAATGTTCGAATAGAGGATGTATCTATTGTGCAAGAATATGTTGATGTTCTTCTAGAGGATTTACCTAGACATCCTCCAGAATGAGAAATTGAGTTTTCCATTGACCTAATTGTTAGTTCAAGGCCCATATCGAAGACCCCTTACATGAATGGACACTGTGGAATTAGTGGAACTAAAGAAACAACTAGAGGAATTGAGTAATAAGGGATTTATTCCCATTATTTTTTTTCCATGGGGAGCCCTTATTCTTTTTGCAAAGAAAAAAAGATGGATCTATGAGGTTGTGCATTGACTACAAGGAGATAAATGCTATAAAAATAAAGAACAAGTATCCTCTACCTCACATTGATAATTTATTCGACAAACTTCATTGATCTAAATACTTTTTAATGACTGACCTTCGATCGAGATATCATCAGTTGTGTGTGAAGAAGGAATACATTCTGAAAATAGCATTTCCATCCAGGTACGAGCATTACGAGTTTACACTAAAGCCTTTTGGGATAACAAATGACCCCTCTGTTTTCATGGATCTAAAGAATAGAGTTTTCAAGGAATATCTTGATGAATTTATAGTGGTATTTATTGATGATATCTTGGTATACTCTAAATCCTATGAAGATCATGAAAATCACTTGCCCACCATTCTGAAGAGCCTCAGAAGAAATGAATTATATAGGAAGTTTAGAAATTGTGAATTATGGCTTCAAGAGATTTCCTTTCATGGCCATATTGTCTCTATGGATGGAATCTTTGTTGATCCTTATAAGACATGAGCAATCCAAGAATGGCCAGAACCAACGTGTATAACCGAGGTATGCAGTTTTATTGGTTTAGGAGGTTTTTATCGACGTTTCGTCTATAATTTTACTAGATTGGATAACCCATTAACAAAGCTCACACGTAAAGGGGTTAAATTTGATTGGACAAAAGAGTGTGAAGAATGTTTCGAAGAATTGAATATAATATTAGTCAAGGCTCCTATATTGACTCTACCATCATGGAATGATGGGTTTTTTATTTATTGTGATGCCTAAAATAAAGGACATGGTTGTGTCCTTATGAAGAATGATAGGGTTATAGCCTATGCATCATGACAGTTAAAAATTCCTGAGAAAAAATATCATACTCATGATCTTCAGTTAGCGGCTGAAATATTTGCTTTTAAGATTTGGAGACACTATCTCTACGGTCAAAAGTGTGATATTTATACTGATCACAAGAGATTGAAGTATATATTCTCTCAGAAGGAACACAACATGAGGCAATGGAAATGGCTTGAACAACTAATGGATTATGATTTCATGATACACTATCACCTGGGGAAGGAAAATAAGGTGGAAGATACTATGAGTAGAAAGGATCATGTAGTTTTGAACAAGATGAGGGTTGAAAAGGATCCTATATACATGGATCTAGTAAAGATGGATATGGGAATCACCATGGAAGGTGAAACATCAATAATTTTTCAAATGGCTTCCAAACCATCTTTACTATAAATAAAAAAGATCTCTCAAACTGGTGATGATGAGTTTCAAAAGAAGATTAATGTTGTGACTGATGGTAGATTGAGTGACTTTGTGTATGAAGATGGAATTTTGAAATTTGGGAAGAGATATTGTGTTCCCGACGTACCTGATCTAAAAAGGGAATTGTTGGATGATGCCCATAGTTCCATTTTCTCTATACACCCTAGGAGCACCATGATGTATTTTGATTTAAATGAAATTTTTTTGTGGGACAACATGATGAGGGAGATTACTGATTTTCTGTCAAGATGTATGGTTTTCCAATAAGTGAATGCTGGAAGGCAACAGCCTAGAGGAGTCATGAAACCTCTCACCATACTTGTGTGGAAATGGGATAATATGACGATGGACGTTTTCAGGGGACTACCAAAGACTGCTAGAAGGAACGATGCAAAATGGGTCATTGTTGATCATCATACCAAGTCAGCACATTTTCTTGCTATTAGAGAAGATCTACCACTTGAACATCTAGCAAGACTATATATTAATGAAGTTGTGAGACTCCATGGAGTACCCCTATCGATTTTTTCTGATCGTGATCCCCATTTCACATCAAGATTTTGGAAAAGTCTTCATAAGGCCTTGGATACTGAACTTCGTTTGAGCACTGCCTACCACCCTCAAACAAATGGACAATCAGAATGACTTTTCAAACCATAGAAGACATGTTGGGATCCTTCTCACATGACATTCAGGGTGCGTGGGATAAATATTTACCTCTAGTAGAATTTTCTTATAACAATAGCTTACATTCGAGTATTCAGATGGCACCATATGATGATTTATACAGAAAGATATTGCGCACACCAACTTGTTGGGATGATATTTGTGAAAGAATAATTGTAGGCCCAGAACATTTTGAGGAAACGATGGTAAAGTTGAAGGTAATCCAAACCCACATCAAAGCATCTCAAAGTAGGCATAATAGCTATGCCAATAAGAAAAGGATGGATTTGGAATTTCTAGTCAGTGATCATGTTTTCTTGATGGTATCTCTATGGAAGGGAGTTATAAGATTCGGTAAGAAAGGTAAATTGAGTCCCAGGTACATCAGACCTTTCAAAATCCTAGAATGAATTGGGGCAGTAGCTTACTGTTTGGAAATGCCGCCAAGCCTCTCCAAAGTTCAAGATATGTTCCATGTATCACTATTGGGAAAATACATGCCTGACCCAACGCATGTACTCACCTACGAGGAATTAGAACTAGAACCTGACTTGTCTTATTACAAAGAGCCCATCAGGATATTTGATACAAGAGAACATGTGCTGAGAAACTGGACGACTCTTCTGGTAAAAGATCTATGGAGAAACCATAAGATGGAAAAGTCAACGTGGGAACCCGAGGAACTTATGATGAAGAATCATCTGAGTCTTTTTATGCAATAATACTATAGAAATTGCGAGGACATAATTATTTGAAGGAGGGGAGAATGTAACACCCCAAGCTTTCACGGTACGTTTCCCTTTGAATAATACAATAGCGTGTGTTGTACGCAACATCGAGTTCTAACACATCAAAACCAATCAAACTAGCCGTTATGAATAGTAATACCCAATTTTTCAAATTTTATAAATTTTATTTTTCGAAATGGACTTCATTTTTTGATTTGGAATATCGAAATTAGCCTAGGGTGAATTTTTGGTATTTTTCTGAAAACTCTCATTTTTTGATGAGTAGTGAAAACATTGAGTTATTAGTTTAAACCAAATTTTTATTTAACTAATTATTTATTTTATTTAAATTTATTTTAGGTCAAAATAGATACATAATACCTATATATTTTCAATGTAATTCATTGGAATAATTTTATATTAATTTAGATATATAAAATTTTTATTGAACTTTTCACAGTCTTTTACCCACCTCCTGGGAGCTTTTGCAAATTTTCATAAAACATAATTTTACAGCTTCTGGGAATTGAATATCAAAAATCTAAGAGACACGGTTGATATCAGTAAGTAAAATGTGGTTCAATGAAATGAAAATAATTTTTTTGTAAATAGTAACTTCTTACTTTTATTTACCACAGTTAAAAGTAAATAGTGTAATTAAAGGTAAAAATGATATGATTTTTACCCCGATACATGTCCAAATTCTATTGGATAAGTATAACTCAACAAATAATGAACTTAAGAATAAAATATGAAGCTCTTTGGTCCACCTGTATTAGTTTAGGACATTTATTCTTATTTAATTCAAAGAAGAGTTTAAAGAGTTTAAATCAAAGTTTAATAACTAATTTTTTTTAATATAGGGTTATACATAAGATAAATTAGATTATGAATATTTATTAGAAATCTAAAATTATTTCCTACATAATGGGATTTTATTTATAATTTTTAGACATTATATAATTTAATTTACTTATGACACAATGATGATGCAGTAATTACCATAATAGTGAAATATTAAAATTATTTATATTATAAATACCCTAATAAATGTAATTTGAGACTTTTTTATGAATTCCAATAATTTTATAGGTTTATATGATATGTTAGTATTTATTTGATTATCTTTTTTCGAATTAATAATTCTCTTATGATTTTTACAAAAATCAACTTCCAAATAGTGTCAAAATTTATATAAAAGCGTTTTTAAAACAAATATTATATTATTAACTGATATTCTATTCCTAAAAATCCAAGGGTCTGCCAAGAGACTTATATAATGATAGGTGTCTCGTTAATTCACCACTTTGGGTTTTCTTGGATGTATATAGTATGTTTATTAACCATATAATTTAAAAATATAGAGATACATGGTAAATGTCCAACTAATTAACTAAGAGATAAAAATTAAAGATAAGGTTAATATAGTGACCCCAACCTATATAAAACAAATTGATTCAGTTTTTTTCAACCCATCCCTACCTTATCCCAAAAATAATCTACTTTTGGGCCATTATAAATCGAAAATGAATTTATTATAAAATAATATTTCACTCTTTTCCTAAGGTTCCCCTCACCCCTCTTATAAAAGGGCACTGCCCCTTACCTTTAATTCACAACTTCAATGCCATTTGGCTCGAACAACCCCTACCCAAATACTCTCTCAAATATCCTCCCTTCAACCTAGAGGCCTTAGTTTGATCAGAATGAAAACCTAAGGAGCCCTTTTGATCAAATCAAAAGGAAGAACCCGAAGAAGAGGTAATGATTTCACCACCCTCTTTCAAGTTCTTTTCTTCTTCCACTTCTTCTTTCTCTGTTATTTACATTATAAAATAATAACTCCAGTATCATCTATATACTATCATTTTATTATAAATATGATACAACCATATTCACTATTCTATCCATCCTGTGAATGACATGTCACCATACGTGCGTACGTACGGCTTACCATCTCCACGTCGTGGTGTAATTGTTATTCAAAACATTATTATTTGGATGGGTATAATAATGATGTGTAATTGAAGTAAATAATAAATATAACATTATAATTATTCTGTATATATGATATAACATTCATGTATATACGCTTTTAATATCAAAAGAACGATATTGTCGCTTGTCCGTACGTACGGACTACCATCTCCACGAACGCGATGAGATTCATTCCCCGTCGTATCCAATCAAGAATAATTCTCATATGACGATTAAAAATAATTTTTAAGGACTTGATATCATTCTGTATATGAATAATATACAACCTATCCATAAAAAACATGTCTTACATAACAAATAATATAAAGGAAAACGAATCAGTTAACACAAAATACGGCGATAATACTAAGATATTATTAACAAAATAATGTTAAAAGATCATATATGATATCATATTAATTTATATGATTATTGTATATTATAATAACAATTATTTCACCATTATACTGGAGGTTAACCTATCCTTGACCAAGGAAAAGTTCAATGTAATGGTTTATTTCACAATCTCTTCATTATATGAGGTTGTTTATACGTAATTATCTATTGGGACCTCTTTATCATCCACATCCATGTTTCTTAAAATTGTCTTTCAAAACATTTTTAATGTTTAATAGTTAATGGGTTAAATTCACTTATACCCTAATTGATATTTTATAAGATGTGTATAAAGGAATATTTCTTCCATTTTCCAAACAAGTTCCTTTTTAACCTTTGTGACACAATTAAGGTAAGAATGTCTTTTTTATATTATACATCAGGTGCGGCTATTTTCCGCTGTTATAACATCATCGAAGCTTCCCTTACAAGATTATTGAATATTATCAAGATAATTTTTGTTTTTAAATTATGTGACTTTAAATAATTTCAAAAAATGAGATATTTCTCTTTAGTTGTTTTGATTTCATCCAAATAAAAATCCATTGATAGATTTTAAGCTTATTTGAAGTAGATTTATTATGATACAAAACATCCATATTTTATTGAAGGTTTTGAGATATGTTTGACTGTGGATGTGTTATTTTTATACCATTAATGGTTTATGGATAATGTATTGAAATTTCATATGTTAGTTTTAATATGAATGTTTATGTTATGTTTAAAACTTTTCATATGAGAAATGTATTAAACTTAGTATGTGACAGGTGGAGCCCGCTATAGATTATCGATGCATCGGTAGGTCTCATGAGACAAACTAGTGTCTTGGCACAAGGCCTTGAAAAAATATTATTTTTTTCTTGGCAGAAGGCCTTGAATATGTGATTATTATAGTCTTGTATTATGAATTCCCTTATTATGGAAGTGGTTATTGATATTGCATGTGATTATTCGATTAGTAGAATATCCATATGAATAAGTAAATGGCATTATTTCATTTCATCTTTTCCATATTATAATGAAGTTCATGATTAAAAGGCTTTTGTTTTAGTTATACATTACCTTATATGTTTATGTTTATTTATTCATGTTTCCAATATATTTTTATCCTTTCTGAGGATCTGAGATCATTGCTTTCTATGTTTTATTTTTCCCAGGATGTGAATAAGTTTATTATGATTGACCTACAGGGATAGTCTATTGGACATGAATGTGGTTAATGAAGACATTATTGTTGTTTTATTTCATTTTATGATGTAATGTAAGACTTATGAATATATCTAGTGATTCCAAGTCTATTAAACTAATCGATCTTTCGAGACATGATCTTTCGTGATCATTCCAATGATACGTAATAATTTACCGACTCTGAGTAACTAGGGTCGGGGCTTTACATTTTATGGTGTAGACAAATAATATTATTGTTATCCACTGTTTTGGGTTTGGAATCTTATTATTTGTGGTTTATACATGTATTCTCCCATTTGGAAACACCACGTTTAGGTTTTATTAAGAAGGTAACCAGTTTTGAGTGGCCTAGATCATGTGAGAATTCCTTCTAGGAGAAGAAGAAGTGTCTGATTACCACACCAATTTTGATCCTACATAAAAATGGTGAGGACTATACTATGTTTTTTATCCATCTGGAATCAAACATGGTGTTTTGTTGATGTAGGTAGACCGAGTTATGAAATATTGGTTGTGAATGTTGAGGCCACATGAATCAAATTACAATACGCATGATCTTGAGTCATCCGTAGTAGTTGAAGCCTTAATGTGTCGGGGGTATTACATATAGGGTGAAATGATTACTATGTATTCCAATCATAGATTTTTAATGTATATATTTTCATAGTGATAATTATGACTCTTTCATTAGATACGAATTGATTATATGAAATCTTCTGACTTTGATCTATCATGTATGCCCAGGGAGGGAAATAGTGTTGTTGACACTTTGAGCAACAAGGCGCATAATGAGGCAGTTTTTGAGTCATGTTCTAAGTGGATAATTTTAATCTTTCTACATGCGATTCATACTATGGTTCAATATGGACAAGAGTATATGACCCTCGTATCATTATCAGTTGATTCCACATATTTTATTCAGATTAGGGAGAGGTTGTTTGTGGATATAGTGTTTTTGTCTTGAGGTAAATCCTTGATAGTGGTGAGTCACCTTCCAATTAGACTATATATGAGGGTGGTATAATCTATAACCAAAACTATGTTGTAGTTCCAGCTTGTATGGCTGATGAGATAACTCATGAGTTTCATACATAAAAGTGGGTGGTGATTCTTAGTTTCACTAAACTGTTCAGTGACCTACATTGGGAGTAATGGTGTTCAGGAATGAAGAAGAGGTCTGCAAGTTTCATGAAAGTATACTAGACCTTTTTGTAGTTAAAGGATTAGAATCAATGACATTGTGGTATAGAAGAGCCATTGGAAATTATGGAATGTTAGTCTGATGATATTAATGTGGACATCATGGTGGTCCTTTTGAGAAGCCTTTGGATGAATGATCTGATATGTTAGATTGTAGTCTGTTTTACAAATGTATCTAATTTCATGCCTATATGGGAGACTTGTACAGTTGATTAGTTGGGTGAATTTTATTTCTGAGAGATAGTTCATTTTCACAATGTTACAAGGAGAATAGTATTAGACCAGGATTCACACATTACTTCACAATTTACACTAGGAATACATAATTCAAGGGGTACCCAGGTACTTCTGAGTATTATTTTACAACCGAATATTGACAAAAAACTAGAGCATACTATGAATGTGTTGGGGGACAATATAAGAGATTGTGTTAAACATTTTTGAGGATTATGGGAGAAACACATATTGATGGTTATGTTTTCCTATAAAAAATTAATTAGGAGAGTATTTAGAAGGAATAATATGAGGATCTTTGTGGGAGGCCATGATAATCACCTCTATTCTATATGGTGGCAATCATGTCATAGTTGTTGGGACAAAGTCTCTTCCATGACACAAAGGTGAACGTTCAGTTTATTTCGAAGTGTATGGATATAGATAAGTGTATGAAGAAGTCATATACTAATTTAAATCATCGACCCCATTATTTTATAGTGGGGGATCATGTTTTCCATTAGGTTTCAATATATTTGGTTCATTTTAGGAATACAAGGAAGTACAAGTTGGTGCTCAGTTTTGTTAGACCTTTTTATATTGTGGATATGATCATAGTGGTGTTATGCTGATTGGATCATCTATAGAGGTATATTGAAATGCATGATGTTTTTCGTTTGTTATTGATTTTGGAGTATCACACCAACCCTTATATTTTAATCATGGTTGAAGATATTGAGCTTGAGGGTGCTGCATTCTTTGAGGAGCATATGATATGTGTTATGGACTTCAGTGAGAATGTGTTTCATGGAAAGTTCATGTTGATAGTACGAGTGATGTGGTAGCAAGGACATGATTATGAGGAAACACGGGAAAAAGAAGTAGACTTTTGTGTTTAGTAGAATTACCTTTTACCTTAGAAGTTTAGCGATGCTTGGTAGTGATGCTTGAGGATGAGCTCTTATAAAGTAGAGAGATAGTAAGAACCCAACCTTTTATAGGTTACCCATAGTTTTTTTCAGGTATCATTTTACCCTTGACAATTCCCTACCATGGTTGGGTTTTTCATTAGTGTTGTAATAGGGGACATTAGCTAAATTTTGAATCCCATGGGGTTGTGCATGGTTTTCACAAGATTAGTTTAAACTAAGTGGCTTGTCTCAGGAAACTGTACACCCATTTTTTGAGCCATATAATGTGTTTTATGGTTTGAATGAATCATTCAACCCTCCCCCATAAATCACGCATCATTGATAGATGATAATTACATGGTCGGTTCAGGATTCGAGAAACCATTCTCCCATTTAGGGGTAATGATGCACCCTATATTGAAGGGGTTCATGGTTAGGGAACATGGCTTGTAAAACATTGATCCCCCCCATAAAACCATACATATGGAAACATAAATCCCAAAATATTAATTTTAAAATTACTAAACCCCCTATTATTCTTTGCATTTATCCCTACTCAACCCAAAACCTTTTCTGTTTCTCATTGAGGCTTCTAAGTGGATTTATCGGTTTTTCCAACCCCTTTCTTGGTGAATTGAAGATCCGGTGAATGAGATCAAACCCACTATGGTATGCAATATCTTCTTCATTAAGATTCAACCCACTCCCATTTTTCCATGGAATTGGAGATGGATGATTTTTACTCAATTAGAATGGTTTAGATAAAGGTTTTAACAAATAGTGTTTCATTTTATCTATATCCTCGGTCTTGTTCTTAGATCTTCTTCATGGTTGATAAATCCAAAATTTTACATTGAAATGAGTATTATTATTAGTCGAACATTCATCAGTGATATTTTTTTAGGTGTTCAAATTTAAAATTTACATATTCTTGATAATGTTCATGAGTGTGGCATTTTGAAATTTCATTTTCATGTGTGTATTTAAATTGAATTACTGATTGGGGTGCCATGTGATTGTGAAACCGTTTATAAGTCATTTTGGAAATATTTGATATTGTGAGACAAGATTGGATGAAACCCCATGGGGTATGCTAATGGAATCAAAATGGAAATTTATGGATTATAAAAACGAGAATAACTTTTAAATGGAATATAAGTAATTACTTATTTCAGGGTTTATACTAGTATTTTAATTGGAATATTTTCATAAATTTGATGAGTTAATGTTGTGTAATTAAATAATGATAATGCGATTAATGGTGAAATAGTCATTTTATTTCATGTTATTAATGTAATGAAACATGGTTTATATTGATAAATGAAATTAAGCAAAATGATATTAATGATCGATAAGTAGTTTAATTATGTTGGACCTTGATATTAGTGTGATATATATGATATTTTTTAGTGATTTATAATTGAGGTGTGGGTTTGGATTGATTCTCTAAATACCCACGGGGTGCTGTACTGAATCTATAGGACCCTAATTCATGTGTTTGAACAGTAAAGTATTTGGCATGGAATTATTATCCATGTACCCATTAAATTTTATATACGGAATTGTGCCCCAAATTCCCATGGGGTTCCAAATAATTTCTTCAATCCCCCATGATATTGGCCTTGGATTGAGGTTCTAAGTTCCCATGATAATGAAAAATTGATTGATTTTCCAAGGAACTAGATATCAAATTATATTTTAATTGGAAATTATTTCCCATAAAACAATGAATTTTTATATTCCTATAACCATTGGTTCAGACTCTCGCATGGGAGGAAGCAGGAATGATGTTGTTTATTAAAGATTAAAAAATGGGTACCTTATTTAATTCATATTTTATACATTATTCATTAAAAAATATACATGGGTAGAGAATGGAAATTTAGTTAGATTTAATTATTTATTGCTTATTAATTATTACTCACACTGTACTTGGGAGGACAGATTACTAGCTGAACAGAAATCATGTCTGTAGTACTGGATAAGTGAATGAGAGATATATTAGATGGTTGTGTCTGGATTAGGGTTGGATCCTAAATGAGGCTACTAATCACAATAATAGAACCCTTGTGGGATATGTCACTATGTATTTTTTTTGGTTTCTCATTTTTCAAAAGACACTTATATAGAATAACATATCAAATACTTTTGTTTAAGGTCATTATTCTCTATTTTGGATTCATCAAGTGATGTTGGATGATTATTTATTATTTTATTATCCTTTTTAAATATTATTGAATTATATTGAATATTTTTATTTTTATTTTTTTTTCTATTTTTCTAAATTGGTAAAGAGGGTATAGTCTTCCAATGTTATATATTAGACCATAACTACAAGTCAGTAGCCTCTGTAATATGGGGAAGTATGCCTAAGGTCACATGATAAACCAGATTGGGGAACCAACCTATGTCACCTGGGCAATGATGTCACAAATAATTATAATTACAGAAATATTATATCACATGTACCTTCTTACCTTGAAACCCATTTCAAAATGATAACATCATTCATTAATACGTATAGACTCGCACCACTAGGAAGCAATGTGATTTCATTTTCAGTCATTTTTCACTTTGATGGTAATAAAAATTTATTTAATGAATAATATTTATTTTTTCATATAATAATTATTCTATATAGGTTAGTAATTATTTATTTTCATTTCATTCCATCCATTGATAATTGAAAATAGTATTCATGTGTATGTATGGCATACATCTTCATGATTAGTGCAAGTCATTCTGGAATCTGTAATTATATATATGAATATAAAAATGTATATAATGAATATATATTATATTTATATCATTATTAAAAATATAGAGATTACAAAACCATGATCAATGAACAAGGATTGAAGATACTGAACAACAACATACAAGAAAAATGAAGCATATTTCTCATAGAACAATTGTTTAAAAAACAAAATGTTAATAAATGGGTGGTAAAGCTTCCTAAATAAATAATATAATATGTGATATAACTGTGTATGTTTCCTAAAAATATTTATATTAAATATATATTTATTATACATTAGATTTAATGGAATATGATGGATGTCAGACCAGAGGTAGTGGATATTCATATCGTTTTTATCTCTGTGTAACACATGCCATATTCACAAATTGTTTCCTTTATGTAGTGTATATACTACCCCAAAATTTCTATTTTTATGTTTCTTTTAAATTTTACTTTTATTTACAAATCAATATTATTTTCATTATTTAATTGGAATAATTATTCAACTTTTTTCAATGTATCATGGATTTTATGATATAATCTCATTATTTGTCACGATTGTTTATGATTATGTTTTTAATGCTCAATTAATGAGATCTACCTATCAAGAAACCAAAATATATTAATCTAAAATATTTATATCATATATAATAATTGTTTTTATTTCAATTTAATCACCTTATGTACTAAAGAGAATAAAAATTTGTTTTTTAATAAAAATCGACTTCATTTCATTCTTCTGCCGAAAATATTTTCTCTTTCATGACCATGTTTTCTAATAATGTTTTAATTAATTTTTAATATAAATTATATTTTTTTTATTTTAATTTAATTCATTTAATAATGTTTATAAATTTGTTTTAAAAGCATCATTATTTTTATTTTCCAAATCAGGAACTTTTTGACTCTTCACAAATGTATAGTTATATTCATTTTACATAAATGAAATAAATGGAACTTCTTACTATCATGACCAATCAATTCAATGAGCTTCCATTAATAGTTCCCATTTTTATTTTGAATAAAATTTTTTATTAGTATTTATTATATATTTATACATTAATGAACTCACTTCAAAATAACAATTATATAATAACCATGAATTTTGTAATTACCATTTGATGGTATTTCTATTTATTAAAAACAACAACCCTTGATATCAGTTATGACTTAATTGTGATATGATCTATGGATACCATCCTTATTCACTCTATGGATGGTTAATATTTATTATGAGAATATGTTTATGAAACCAGTTCCTTTTTGGAAAATAATATTTCAATAAAATGTTTATGAATCAGGTTTATTTACAGATGTTATGATATTATGTCACGATGAGTGTTCTATGATATCATGGAACGCATTTTTATTCAATTAATTATGTTATGGTGGTATTATTATAAACCAAGGAAAATGGTTACGTTATATCCGCAGATGATTTCTAGGTTATCACTACGGATGGTGGTTATGTTATAATGAAACACTAGTGGGATTCAAATTATAGATCCCTAAAATTCATTTGGTAATTATGGATAACTCATTAGATAAATATAATATGACGAACTTGATTTCAGGATCACTATTTCATGTGTGTAACTAGTTTTCATGTCTATACGATTATGTGTGGGCCTAGCTTTCATGACCGTGTGATTATATGTTGACCTAGTTCCATTGACAATATGTTTAGGTAATAGAATAATTGCATCTACCAAACATGATGAGTGAACCTGTGTCAGTTTATACGTGTTCACAAATTTAATTTTTTTGGTATACTATAATCTCATATCTTATAAAATATTTATTCTCTCATGGATAAGGTTCATTACTTCCCTTAGGAATCATGTATTTTGAACAACCAAAATTTATACCATGACTCTGGATTATGACCTATGATATGAAAGTTATGAATTTTTAATGGTACGATCTTATTCTCAAACCATTTTGTTTGTGCTATACAAATGGGATCACTAATGTCTCAGTTTTTTACCCTTACTGAGAATCTAACATCACCCATTATTTTGTTTCATTTTCCCCATGTTATGAAGAATTGTGTGAGGGATTATATGTATAATAAGGGTTCTATTTATGAAAAACATAGTGCGAAAATCATTTGACCCAAATTTTTATTTGTCCATGTTTCCAAAGAAACTAGAACTATATTATTCTCCCCTGGATAGTTATGTTATGTAGTGACTATTCATCTATAGTGATTAAATATCATTTGATGAAATCTATGGATCTCTGCATTGGAAGTTTTGTTGAGTTGGTATAATTATTTAATAAAATGTTTTTTGAGAAATGTGGGTATGAAATTTTTACCATTCATGGTTTTCTAGATTTTTTATGTGACCATGTAATTTTTTAAAATTTGACATACATTAGATATAAATTTTTAGCATAATTTATATTTATTAGAAATTATAAATAGTAAATAATTTATAAGAAAATATATGAGGTGACACTTCATGAATAAAATTTCAAGATAATTCCTAATTGTTAAAAATTTATCTTAATTAAATTTATAATTATGAGAAATTATCATTTAAATTAAAACAATTAATTTCTAGAAAATGAAATTTTGTAAAAAAATAAAGTTTTAATTATTAAGCCTTCTTAAGCTTATGTGTCCTTAATTATCTATTAAATGATTGTTAATTTCGTTAATAAATGTCTATATTTAAAATTATAGTCTTAATTTAAAATTTAAAAAGTTAATTTAACCTTAGATAATAGTTTGTAAATTATCATTTCATGATATGTAATCATGTTACAATAATAACTCATTTTTATTTAATTACTTTTGATTTAATCCCTTACAATGACATGTAAATTATTACACAATTTTTAACAATTGATTAAAAATATGAAATAATTTTTAACCTATAAAATTTCTATGTGTATACTAAATTATTGATCACATGTATGTTTTAAGAATTCATTAGTAAAAGAAGTGTATATTTAAATATGAAAACACAGGTGTAGGATAAAACATTAATTATATTTTCAATTAAAGAAATATGCTGGTTTATTAAAAGAAATAATAGTTATGTGGATTTCAAATATATATAGAATCTAATTTTACATGAATTATATTTAATTAATTGAAAATTCTAAAATATGTTTTTATATAGAAAATAGTATTTATGTCCTTGATATTATAATCATATATTTCAAAAATAAAATGTTTTGTTTTTAATGTTTATTTTTTTAATTATAAAATATATTTTTGAGAAACTAAATGGTTTTATAATCATGTTGGTCTTCATTATATATTCATAATGTTATAGTTTCAGTATATAAATATTTAGACTATTAAAAAAATGACAATTTTAGAAAAATATAAAAAATACATACCATGATAATTTCAACAATATATAATAAAAATTATATTAATTTCATTTAATTCAATTTATAGAATTTATAAAATAATTTTCCTATTAGAAATCCCAAATATAAAGAAAACATTTTATATATTAATTGAAGTTTCATTTTAGAATAGTAGCTATTTTAATATTATTTTATATCATATTAAAATTTAAATAATTGTAATATTATCTTTTGAAAGTAGCCCATTTAGTATACTATTTTATAAAATAAAACACTTAATAAAGATTAGTCATTCAGAAAATGTTATTTCTATATTAAATAATATTAACCACTAAAATAAATTATTTATATTATAAAAATATGCTTCACAATTCAATTGATAATAATTTCATTTTATGAAAAATATAAATAGATACTAAAAAGTAAAAAATTATTAATATTACATAACTAATATTATATAAATATTTATATTTTAAAATTATAATTTTGTTTCATTATTTTTTATTATCATATTATAATATTTAGAACACAACATATATATAAATATTTAATACATACATATATATATAGAAAGACCACATTTCAAATAATTATATTTCAAATTAAATTATTAATAATGGATTGAATTCATTCCAATATATAACATTACTAAACTCATTTATTACATTCACACTATTTAAGAGATTGTTCTTATTTCCATAGAATTCAATTTATGTCTCATAAAATGTTTTATCAGTACATGATATTCTTCCTCATTATAGTTTTTCTTTATATTATTTGTAATCCCCATGGGTAATTTAATCGAATAGATATCCTAGTGTTGAAGACATTATTCATTTCTAATTTTTGTCCCCAGATAAATTATACACATTTTAAGCATTTAATAATCCATTTTTCACAATACATAGTTCCATTTATTGTAATATTTATTTACAATGAATGAGTGATGTCTTATTTTAATTAATATCTCAAATATCTAATTAAATGTTATATTTCAATTTCATTGAAAAAATAAACCAATTTTTTTTTATAATCATATAGTTTATTGAAAAAATATGCCTCTTCAAAACCTATGTAGTTAATGTAATCACCCACTTTTTTACAACAAGGTCACCATTCCATCCTCGATACCCCTAATGGATATTGAGAGAAACTAGTCCCCATAATTTTAATATTTATATCATTATTATAGTTGAAATTTATGAAATTACCATTAAAAATAGACCACCATAGTTCAAAAAAATAATATATAATACCAAACATAGAATTAATCACATTAAATTAAATTGTAGTTCAAGTGTTACAGGTCAGGGTGGTTGCAAATCACACAAACTCAATGAAGTAAACAAACAAGAAACATGGAAATGACTATAAAACATAGTAATAATGTATGGTCACCAACATAATAATAGTATGACACTTCATGATGAGTATAACTTGATGATTCAATTCCAAATTATACAAATTATAAAATTTGATAAAATCCCTAAAATTATTATCATCAATTAATGTTCGAACCAAGGTTGTTCTGTGCATGAAATGGAGTACGGTTTGTGATTTTTTTCAATCCTTAATGGAATATTATGAAGTTTATAAGGGAATAAATCTTACATATCAAAAAATTTTGTTCCAAAAATTGGAGATTATAGAAAACTATTTTTGGAAATATTAGTTGAACACAAGATTAAAAGGTGTTTGGAAACTTGTTGGAAATCATTGTTTTGGGATCATTTCATCAAAATATAGAAAAGGAGAAAAGCATGTGAAGTTACAAAATGTGTGTGAAATACGCAGTTGCACAGAAGAGTCTTACATGCCTGATGCGATGTCAAAAGGGGTTTTTTGTGCTCGGGGAGAATCTTGTGTGATGCTTTAGAAACATGAGAACAGGGTCATCGAGGCCTAAAAATAAGAGTCTACCCAAACTCAATACATAAGACTCTTCAACAAAGTTCAGGTTGCTCTGCTGCAAGATAGTTTTTTGTGTGAAATGTTTACTCATAGTTAAACTTTCACACAAAGAGTTCCATTAGTCTAAAGAGACCAAGTTATCCTTTTAGTGTATTTTCACGAAAGATATGTTTTTTCATTAATAATAGAGGTTGTGAGAATGTCATCATGATCAATAATCCCAAATATTGTGAGCATTTGTAGTGTAAGGCTTTTAATATGCTCTATATATATTGCTATTTTGATCTGTGCTTCCAAGTGTATCACTTTAGGAAATCGGTTCAAGAAGAGTCTAATTCTAGAGAGAGACACAAACTTCGATGTAAATCAATTTAAGAGATAATCAAGTTAATAAAATGAGTAAGACTTCATTGAAAGTAGTGATCAAGGGGGGGGGGTGAGTGGATGTGTTATGAGGGATACAGTGAGTTATCATTAAAATCCTTATAAAGGTAGTGTTCCAGACATAGAGTTACAATGTCCAAACTCTTGTACTCTATAACTAGTGATGATTAGTGGAATTTGGTATGACCAACAATATGTCGGCTTATTCACTATGGACTAACCCATTGTGGTGAACCATTTAAAATCAATGTGTCATATCACTGTATCTGATTGTTTCTTTTACTCCACCTTTTCATCACACAGGTTTATCAGGTTCTTACCAACATGGGAACAAGATCCATATGATTAAAAGAACAAATTGACACCCTTATAGACCCCTACCATCAAGGGGTGCTCTGAGGTCCTTGAAATAATACATAGACAAATAGAAATTCAAATGATGTATTATGTGAAGTAGAGTCATATACATACTTATGATGACTTGCTACATTGAAATTCAATCTGATTCACGGCACATCAGTGAATATAAATAAATAATAAGTAGTTAAATACAAGAAAATGGGGTTGCAATATCTCACACATAGTACTGGATGAACTGATTGGAAATCACATTTTTTAAAATTTAAAAATCTTAATAAATTAATCTAGAATAGATATAAAATTCATTGAAAAATATTTAGGGTTACATCATACTAGTCACAACATAATAACTATTTTGGATCCCCTTATTTCATATCCCCAATTTTTGAGACATGACACACTAATCAAGGAAGAAATAACAACCTAACCCCCCATGTCTCAATTTCTCAACCACCTCGTTCTATAATATATCAATCATTATTGGTTTAGTAATATTGTGAAACACCCCTATGTTTTGGTTCACCACAAACACAACAAGTAATGTATAAATATAATTCACACGGGATAATTAATAAAAAATTATTTTAATATTTCTTAGTATTTTTCATCCCTTGATATACTCATGTGGAGCCGATTCCTTTTGAAAATTCCATATGTTACAGTGTGGTCTCCCGAAATTCCAAAAAATATAAACATTATGAAAAATCATAATTACTCTTACATAACTCATCACTATGTTTTACCCCACTACATATAAACCAATAGTATCTAGCCCTACCATCATCTAGAATAAAACATCATGGTTTAATGTATAACATGCCACTAATAGTATAAAATCAACCTAAACCATAGCACAATTCTCTAAAATGACTCTCTGGTCTACCAACAACACCTCCAACAACAAGGAAACACTAATGTACTCTTGGTGTGATGAAATTTATGAAAATATTTTACCTAGAAAAGATCATATGTGTTAAATTCTCAATCCATATGTGTAAACATTGATTCGGCATCTATAATCCACAATGAAATTCTAGTTCATTATCTAATAATTCTGAGTTTTCAAACATATACTAATTATACCCCCTATTAACTTAAATTTACACCATGACCATGTTATCCATAAACACAAAAAATGTAACCACAATGTTCTGACTCTATATCTATACCAATAACGAAATTAATACCACATTAAAAATACATCGAAACTGTTTTTTAATTCTTTATATGATAATGAGATATAATATTCCATAATTTATCCTCCCATAATGTTAAAGTTTACCGACATGAAATAAATGATTTAGAAAATATTCAATGTATATACCCTCTAAAAAACTACAATGATAAGAAAAGTATAAGATATAAACACATATAAGAGTTAGTCTAAAAGTTTATTCTTATTCATAATATAAGTAAAAATAATTCCACTGCGAATTTTAAAGTGAACGGGACTTCATATTTTAATTACTTAAATCATCCAAAGGGTATCCAGGATAGAAAATTATTAAATAAGGAACACATTTTTTAAATTATTTATACTACTATGTAGATGGTTCAAATCTATTTTGAGAGTGTTTATACAATTGGATTATATCATTTCCTAGATAATATAATTTTAATTACATTTTTTGTGAAATTGACATATTCCTTAACAATTTTTAATTTTTATCCCACTAAAATGATTATATGAATATTTTTTAGATTATAAATTTCAAATTAAAAATATGTTTTATTTTTATCAGGATGATCATACATCAATGTTTGGACTTCTCAATATATTTGATAATTATCATAGTCTAAAAAAATTTACAAATGAAATTTGTTATATAGTTTACCTCAAGATCCAAACAAGTATTTTTTTAGAATATTATCTCATAAAATTAACAAGAATTTAATTATATAAGGATAGATTAATTTCTTTAAATAAAAAATAATTATATCTTAAACAAATAAAATTAAAATTTCTTTTGAAAAGTGATTTTATTGTTAATTTTCTCATTTGATTTTAGGAACTAATTTTTTATACATTCCTCACATATAACATGAAAATTTTAGTCAATTAAATCCCATGTAAATATCAACCTATTTATATATTGGATTTTATAATAATATGATCAAAAAATATCATAAATATATTTGGAAATAGATAGAGTATTGAAATATTTGTTATTTTTATATATAAATCATAATAAAATAAATATTATCAATCAGCTGTAAATTAAATAATCACTAATAAATTCACATATTTATTTCTAAAATATTTCATCCACTTTTAAAAAAATTAATCCTTAACATTAACTGGTTGTTTTTATATAGAAAACCATATTCTTTTAAATTTATTTTTTCATTATGTTATATTTCTCATTCTCTATCATTTTTTTCAAAAAAAAATTTTACATTATTTTTTAATGAAAAATATCAATAACACTTTGAGAGAAATATTTTAATAATTTTTTAATAATTTTTATGAAAATTTATATTAATAGTGTACATAAAAAATTTTAAAATTCATATATACAGATCACAAAAATAAATCAATCTTATATTTAATTTTACACAACTATTCTACTATCGAATCCTTATTTATAAAATAATAAATGTACTATTTTATTAAAATAATATGTATTGGGGAATTAAAATAAATTATATATAGATCACATGGAATTATTAAACATAATTCATAAATAATATTACTACTAAATAAAATCATTTATAAAATTTTACAATATGTATTTTGATTTATTAAATTTCTAGAGATGTTATTTATAATTCATGGACAATTGATTTAAATATTATATCAATCCTTAATCATATTATATCACATATATTATGAAATTTAGTGTTAATATTTGAATATCCAATACACATAAAATTCCATCGAATAATATTTTGAATACTATATAAAATAATAAATAACTAAAAATAAATTCACATTGTATTTTTAAATTATAAATAAATATTATAATATTTGTGAAAATAGTATCATGAAAAAATCACATAAAAAAGTAAATAAAAAATTTCCCGATCAATTATCTTAGATGTTATGTTATATTCCCATACATTTATTATTATATAGTGAGGAATGATTTATAAATACATCAAAGTAGATTAATTTGTTTCAAAATTGTTAATAAATATTATGAAATATACATTAAAACCATTATTGTGAAAGGTCATCAACATAAAGAAGAACATTGTGAATATTTACAATTTTAGAGTTATATGATTTATAGAATATATTATATCAAAAAACTATTTCATATATTCTGCAATGAACTTTTTTTAATTTATCATTCATGTGATACTTATGATTAATGAAATCTTTTATTTGTTGTCTAAGATTCCATATAAAACATAAATTCCTTCACATCTAATAAATATTTTTTACATATAGATTATGTTAGTGAGTGTATTTTTTTCTCATTAAATCCATATCCTCATCGTCACACGTATTTTTTCCCATTTTATTTTAATAAACACATTTGGATACCTAAATAATTATATATATTTTTCTCCATAAATGTACTTTTTTGTTATATACGTTTTATTCAACAGATGTTTAGTCTATCTATATTTATGAAGAATTTCTTCATGAATTTTTAAATTCAGAAAGTGAAAAAATTAAATATTAAACATTTATACCATGTTTTAGGAAATTGAAATATATGATGTATAAATTAAAGTATGTTTTTAATTTTTAATTTTTAAATTGACATAAAAATTATGGGAAATATGTCCATGATCAATAATAATGATGTTACATTATTAAGAAAATGTTTTCTAATATTTTAAAGGATGTTAGTTTTATAAAACCATTATATACTTTCAAAATATCCTCCAAATTTAATATTTATTAATTTTCATTCATATATATTAAGTACTTTTTTATATCCTATATAATATCTAAAAATGTTTTGGGGAGCCCTAAATTTTTTTTATCTTTAGTATCTAACAAAAAATCACTAAATATATAATTAATTACCAACAACTATATTAAACAAAATATTATAAAATTTAAATAAATAAATATATCATGTTTTTAAATTTAAATTACAATATTGAAAATTATTTTTATGTTACAAATATCTGTGGAAGATATGTTTTTTTCTATTTTTTAATTCATGGGATTATATTGTTTTTTATTAATGATTATCAATTAGTCAACTAGTCTTATATTGTGTTTTATAAAAAAATTAATAAATAAATTCAAATATGTTGAAATCAAATGTGAATTACATTATAAAATATATTTTTTATTTATTATTCCTATAAATAATTTTCTATATTCACATTAGTTTTTATTTTTTCGTAAATATGTATATTAATGGATATATAATTGAAAAATTATAAAATTTAAATCATTATAATTTTATTGGTTTGATTATATCTCTCAATGATTTTTTATCACAATCGTTAATTTTTATAACATATAACTCATTTGGAAAATTGAAATGATTACAAATTTCTAAAATAATTTGTATAAGCCTCATAATACTCCTTCATAACTACCACATTCTAGAATATTTTATCATATAAAATTAAATATTTTTTATATTTTTTATAAATTTATTATCACATAATTCCGTTTGTTAAATTATGGTAATTATTTTAGTCATCAAACCCATGAAATCGAGTTAAAGAGAGTTGAAACATTCTTCTCCAACCAAAATTTTCACAATTTATCATTTTATATTGTCTTGATAATGATGTTATAATTTTTTTTCATTTTAGTAAACCACATACTTTTAAATATCCCAATTGTAAGCATTTCATTGATAAAATTATATTTGATATCAATATATTTGATTCTATTTAATGTAGAGAATGTTTTTAAAAAATTATTAAATTTTAATCACAACCAAATATCAATCAAAAATATCATTTTTCAATAGATTTTAAAGTTATTCATTCATAATTTTAATTTGTGTAAAATAAAATTGGGAGGAATATATTATATATGTGGAAAGAAAAAAATGAGATGCTTTTTTATTACAACTTTTTCTAACACATTACAATTTAAGAAAGGATATTCTACAAGAACATGAGTTTCGATCATCCAAGTTTTAATATCATTATCCATTATTATTCCCAATTAGTTTATTCTCAAATTATCAACCATAAAACATCATATGATAACAAGTCTCCTTCATTTATCTATGAATTATTATGGTATAAATAGTGTTGATTTACTAACAATTAAAAAAATGATATGAATATTTTTACTATAATGATAATATAATTAATAGACATTGAATGATACATAATAATTGTAACCCATGTTTTGAATTCCATTATTTCCTTTAATTGATAAAGATACATTTTTAATTAATTTAACACCATTAGTGATAGGTTCTTATTCTTAACATTACTCATAAAAAAAATATTTAGTATTTTATGGTTATATTTTTTATGTTAAAAACATAATTATTTAATTCTATTACATGATGTCCCACAAATAATTACATTATTTTGGAAGATATATTATCAATGTCTATTAATGTATTCTAAAAAATCCATATAATTAAATTTATGAACAATTGATTATATATTTTTATCAACATAAATAATAAAAAAAGGGTATGTGTAATTGTATTTTTTTTCTATTGTTTATTGTACTTAGTTCCCTTCCCCAACTTTGTTTTCATATAAATTACTAAATGATTGAACTAACATGACATTAAAAATTTCCATTATATTCAAATATCCATTATAAATATTTAAAATCAAGATCCACTTTTTCAATATAAACCTCCATGTAGATAGAACACAAAATTCAAAAATACTTATTTCACATCCATCTTACACACTTTTTTATTTAAGATAATGATTTCCTAAAAAATTATTATTAACTCTTCAAAAAAATATGTTAAATGGTTTTTATAAAATATATATCTTCTATTTACATGTATCCCTTAAGAGGATTTTATTTATTTATTTTTCACAACATTATTTATATTTATTAATTTATTATTATTTTATCACAAAGATACAAATACATATTCCCATTTTGACTTAGCACATAATCCCAAGTAAATCTTAATTCAATTTAACCTAACCATTAATTTGATTAATATACACACTCAACATTCTTAAAAACATTACCATATTATTTAAATATTAGAAATGTTTGTTCTTTATTCTATGAATATATATCATCTTGTTATTTTCACAAGAGTTATTTTATTTTAATTAAATAACTGATAAAATTCATTTTCATTTTATTAATATTTTTTATAAACCATAAATAGATATTCTTTCATCATCACTACTTGAATAATAATAATGACAATAATAATCCTCAAAAATTAATTTTACATGAACCACACCCAATTGAACCCACCAAGTCATTCCTGGATTGTTATTGTGATCTCCTGAACCCCACATCCAATACACTCTAGGTTAGTGACTAGAACTATGTTTATAATTGGCGAATATGGGTGGAATTACCATAATAAAATATAATTTTTAATATCATAATCTCATAATTAAAACCAAACAATTTCAATTTAACAAAATATATTTCAACAACTCTAATTTTACATATCTAGTGGGTACACTACGTTGATATGGGAACATGAAATAATTGATTAAAATATTACTTATCATCTTCTATCTTCATCCCATCTACCAGAAAAACACCTACAATCTCCTTTAGCCTTTCTTGGAAACACATTGTAGAATATGGTGGAGAGTTTACATTTAAATTCTCATTAGGATCATTCAAATAAAATAAATCAAAATCCATTAAAAAAAGAAATTATAATTAGGAGTTATATCATCAAAAAAAATAATAAATATATATATGATGGAATAAACAAATGAAGTTAGAATATGAATATCTACATGCCATATAACTACCACCATTTCCATTGTTTCCCCAAACAACATAATTTATATTCCAACATAAGAAACCAACCGGTTACATCATAAATAATATAGAGTAGTCATAATCATATAATATTCATCAATCACCATATATCCATATCACATCCTCACATATCTGACCATAATATTTGGGTATCCTAAAAATTAAGGGGGACCTTGAGACATTAAAATGAAAAAATATACTTGTTGTAGAGAGTGTATTAACTAAATATAAAATAAATTTACATAAACAATTCCTGGAGAAACAACATGGTAATTGGATTTTCATATATATAAAAGGATATAAAGACTCATTCCATGATGATTGGAAAATTCAATTTTAACTTCAATCTTCCATTCATGACTCTATACAACCATTGAACTAACCCTGATCATCATAACGATTGAAACATGTGACATTATGATCACCTCTCTAAGTGATAGGAATAACCAAAATCTTCTCTCACAATGGATTTTATAATGACATTGAAAGAATTATCTCTCTATTTACAACACAATTGAAAAACTCAACCTACCATTAATATAGAATCCCCACAACCACCATAAAAATAATTTTACCTTCCCTTTTCCATAAGTAATCATTCTAAAATACAGACACACCACTAAACCAATAGTTTGGCGTGGAGACCTAAATTCTCATTAATAACAACATTCACGACATCCAACTACACCATGTACTCCAACATGGGCATGAGGACATTCCCATATAAAATTTCAAATATATCTAGCACCATTATTAGTGTTACTAGTGTTCCCCACTCCATGTTTGTGATCCAAAAAGAAGTCTATGATCCACTTCTACAACTCTAATTTATATAAGACCAAGACATCTATTATTACCACCACCTTGATGTGGTGAAACATAAAATATCAAAAATCCTCTCTCCACCATTAAAAATCTTCCTTATAGTCTCGTAATTACTTATTCTCCTATAACAAAAAAAATTATACATCCATAAATTTCATCGTCATTAAAATTGATACATTTAAAATGTTTCTTATCCTAGATACTAAATAAACACCTATTGATATGATAATAAATATTCATCACCTGATCCTTGTCAGTCAACACATTAATTAAAATTTAGAATAAAAATAAAATTTTCTGAAGAAAATATATGACTCCACCAACCTAAAAAACCTCGAATCCCCAAAACAACAAGAGTTGCCTCTCAAATTGAAAATCATTAAGTGGAATAAACCAAACATAGAAAAACCACCACAATCTGACACTATTCCCAATAATATACTCCATTCACTTCAACCATTATTCAATATTATTGTCCCAACAATAATACCCTCTGTTTTTTTGATAAAAAATTAAAATAAAAAAATCTTATGGATTAAAATAGAATATAAATACTCTAAAATTTTAATTACATTCAATGAAAAATCATAAATGAGATCATATTCCACTACAAGGGTCTTAGTGAAACAATTATATTATTGGTTGGACCTTATAATATATAACACTCCACATAATAACATTGATAATTCCTAATATTGTCATTTCATCAATTTTATTTCCCAAGGCTTCACTTTCCCATTTACACACCCAATGTCTTAATGAATTTATTCTAGGATATCTTAAGTTGAAACAATAGTAATGATATAAATAACCATTATAATCTATTTAAAATAAAAATGAACCAAAACCAATTATAGAAAACATGTCATCTTGGACACTACAATTCTCGAATAGGTCACTTGCCCAACAGTGAAAAAACCAACATCGCTACTCCCCATAAATAACTACCCCTATACCATGTCTATCACATTTGTTTAATCTACTCATTCAATACAAAAAATTACCCACAAAATTAATTTCTTTGACCTCCCTAAAATATAAAAAATAAATTTACCCCATATATTACTAGCGATACATTCCCAATCCCTCCCACATAAAAACACATTATTAACTTTAACCACATAACTATCCTTTCATTGTCACTACCTCAATAATCCCAAACCATTATACATAAACAAATAAATATATTATAGACCTAATTCCCAACCAACCTCTACTCCTAAAATGAAAAAAGCAACACTCAATTAAATACACAATATCATTGTAAATTAAACACAGATAGACACAATAAAAAAAACCTAAAAAATAATCCCATATCCATTATTTATTGAATTATAAAATAACGGTGTCCAATAAGAACATTATCAATAAATTTTTTATTCCCAAAAATCCATCATCATTATAAATTTCAAATGATTATCTATTTATAAAAGGTGATTCAGTTGATTGAATCAAAATAATGACACATAATTGCAACCATAAGATATAGTGTCGAAAAAAACCAAAAAAAAAATTCATTATATATTGATTAGGAAACAATACCCCAATTTCCAAATTTCCCACATTGATTTAATAAAAACTATTAACTGTTGATTATTATATGATGGGTGAATCAAACAATTATATTATATCATTTCAACATTAACATAATAGAACAAGAAATCACTATAATACATATGTTAAGTAAAATACGTCAACTCCATGAGGAAAAAATAATCATATTAAACTTCATAGAGTGTACCCAATTTTTTTTAATTTAAGAGTCCTCTTGTTTTTCTAAAGAACCATAAACATTACACAAGATTATGAATTCAAAAACTATCATTCATTAATAATATTTTCATTGATTATAATGCTCAAATAAACATATAATAATAAATAAATATTTCTAAATCATGCCTTCAAGTTAAATAAAAGTGGTGAAAACATACCATACAATTAATATTTAAATTTTCACCACTAAAATGTCTATATAAATAGTTACCTATAAATTCAGGATAATTCACAAAAGAACAATTTTTAATAGTAGACATGATTCCCACTTTGAAAAATAGACACCTTAATTTTATACTTTCTTATTTATATTTCAATAGCTAAATAAGGAAAAAAAATCATGATTCAGTGTATAAAATGAATATATACTATAGAATTATCAATTTTTATCCATTATTGAATGTAATGGAAAATATTTGTTCACATAAAATGATTTTAAATTTCAATGGGCTATCACATTACAATAATATCACTTTCATGGTATAAAAAAATAAATTATTAATTTTTTTATCATGTAATTTCATTGGATATTCATGAATAAAATATATCATAATTACAAGGTTACACATGGCCTACCATTTACATAAAAAAATCAAGACACTTCCGAGAATTGATTGAAAAATTATTTCGATATAAAATGGGGATTTATTATGGGGTACATATTTTTTCAAAGGCTCTAAAAAATTAACATACTCATACTATAAAAGAAATACATAAATGTTTTAGTTAAAGTTATAATTATCACAAAAACAATTTGAATATATTTTTACATTATTAATGAAACAATACTTTTTAGGATTAATTTCGTAGTAGTAAACATGTGGACAATGCAACCATTTTTTATAATGTTCTAGTAAAACATTAAATATTATTAAATTTCATTTGTAGTCATTATTTTGGGAAATTATATTTAATAGATTAGTGAATGATGAATCAAAATTTTCTATAACATAAGATAATAATCAATGAAACACACATAAGGACCAGAATTCATATTCCATTATAACTAATGATGGTGATGAATGTACCCCCTATGGATTTTACCATGAAATGGTAACACATTCACGTAAATTTTATATTGGGTTGACAATGTCCTTAAATAAAATCATAAGGGGGCCCAAGTATCTATGTCGTAGAATGTATATTTTTTCTATATCACATGTAAGGCTTGAGTTTCACTATCAACCTACTAATACCATCAAATCCTTATCTGTTCCTAACTCAAATATTTTCCTTAATATTGAAACAAAATAATTGATAATTTTTTTTCATGAACTACCCTTAGTATTACCACTATAATTCATAGAAAAAATAAAACTATAATCTCCCAATCCAACATGAAATAACCTATGTGATAAAAAATAGAACTGTGTAAATAATGTATTATAATGTGAGGAATTGACATCATACTATCCAATGAAGAGTAAAAATACCACTAAACAAACAAAATTTTTTCCTTTTATGAAAATAAATTCCAAAAAACAAAATTTTCCCTATATGTATCATTCCAATCATCTAGAAGTCTACATGTATGTATCGGTTTGTTAACACCCTAGTTTTTTGATATGGGATTTTTCATCTAAGATTTTATAAATCTTAATACTATGAAAAAATACATAAGTCTTGGTGGTTTCTTCCTTGAAGAATTGGATTGTGATTTTCTTTATAGGGGAATGTTCATTTGGTTATTATTATACTAATTTTACATTGTGATCTATTCCAGATATTTAGGAATATTCCTTATGTCAAAAAATTAACCAGTTAATGATTAAAGATTGACCCAGGCTCATATGGGAGTTTCTTTAACCGTGCCTAGGGAACCCGCTTGGTCGTATAGGAAAGGTGGGATTGGGTGAGCTATAAAGATCACGACACAATATGTGTAAGGACATGTCATAGGGTGAAAACGTAGAGGAATATGGGATGAAATAGGGATGTTTAGATGATGGTCTGGAGCAGACACGAGTACTCATTACTGGAGACTGGTGGATCTAAAATAGTTTGTGAAGAGAAATCCTTCTGGGTTATAAATAGATGTGGGATAGTAGCTGGATATAGATTGTACATTTTTTACAACTATGGATAGAAACCCAGTTGCATGAACAGATCAACCTGGATAGTTTAATCATGATCTCGTGTCATATTCAACCTATCACTTTCCTGTTACACACCCGAATCCTTTAGTTTGATAACAGACACCCAAATATTCACTACTATTCAATGAACATAATGAAAACAGTTTCCAATAATCGAAACGATGCATTCAGGACTCACCTTATGTGCTTAAGGAGTGAATTAAACTTCATTTTCATTCATGTGGTTCTTTGAAGAAATGATATTTGAGATACCACAGTGTGAATCCATTCATGGAAACCACAAGAGGCCATCACTTGAAGAGTCTCATGATTGAATAGTGATTCTCATGTTGGGTATATATGCAGAGAAATATGAGTGGAAAAAATTTCACACAATGGAAAGTATATTTTTTGTTTGTGCTGTACATATTTCATAAACTACAATTGCATCAATATATTGACCCAAATAAACATGTAGAATTTATGAAGGTACAAAAAAATTACCAAAACAATAAATTAATTAAAATAAAATGGATGTGTGGGGAGAAACAAAACATGAATGGAAGACACACTACATGGAAAAAAAACTTCATGGTTTTATGGTTTGCATTTATAACACACCCCTTCAAACCAAAATAGTCTTCATTCCATGCTTCATTCATAGAAGTTTCAATTCATATATTGGTAATTCCTTTTTGAAAATATTATCCACCTATTCTATAGTATGAAAATATTTGAAATTTATCATTTTATTCTTTACATGATCTCTTAGAAAATGATAATGGATATTATTGTGTTTGCTTCTTCCATGCTGCACTGGATTTTTGGATAGTTAGATCATCGAATTATTATCCTCATATATGACTGTGGATCCATCTTGTGGATTCATCAACTCCATTAGATGGTTTATCAACAAAATTCCATCACAAATAATGGATGATGCGACCACAAACACTTCTTCACATGTGGATAGTGTGACCACACTCTTCATCATTGAATTCCATGTTAAAGCAATTGATCAAAGAAAAAAATACCCAGTGATGCATTTTCATTCATCATGATCACCTCCGATATCACTGTCTGAGTATCCATATAGATTAGCATCATCATTATATGGATAAAAAAGACCAAATTACACAGTTCTTTTGACATACAAGAGCATTCTTTTTGTGGCTGGCCAGTTTGATTCTTTTGGCGCATCCATGTACCTTCCTAGAAGTCCATCACTTCAGAAAATATCTGGCCTTTTGATTTGGAGGTACCTCAGGCTTCAAATAATACCGATGAACAAATTTGAGTCAACAATTATTTCTTCTGCATCTTTTTTCAGTTTTAATCTTGTTTCTATAGGTGTATTTACTTTACTACAATTAGGGATCTTGAAATTTTAAACCAATTCCTTGACATTGTTCTTCTGATATATATTGATGCTTCCGTGTTGTTCCTTTACAAATCTTCCAATAAAAAGGATATTAGAACTCCATCGGTCATCTCAACCTCCATGAACAGGGACCCCATTGAATTCATCGAACATTGGTCAATTGTTCCCAGTAAATATAATATCATCAACATACAATTATTCAATAATTATATCACCAAATTCATTATTCTTGATGTAAATCGCATGATCATATAGACATTGGTTGAATCCATTTACTTGAAGATAGTTTTCAATGCGTGAATTCTGAGCATGTGGATCTTGCTTCAACCCATAAGGATATTTCCATAATCGATATACCTTATCTTCCTCCCCTACATAACAAAGCCTTTAGGCTGGCCATCATAGACCTTATCTTCTAGAATTCCATTCAAGAACGCAGAGTTAACATCCAGTCTGTAGATCATCAAATTGTGATGGATAGAAAGGGTGACAATCATCCTCAAAGTTTCAATGGGATAAATAGGAGTGAATACTTCTTTATAGTCGACCTCGTACTTCTCTTTATACCCCCTTTTTTGAGACATTCCTTGTAGTGATCAATTTCACCATCAGCATTACACTTGATCTTATACATCAATTTGAAGCCAATGGTTTTATAGATATTATGAAGGTTGGTCCACCTCCATTTTTTCCTTTTCTCTAGGGAATGAATTTATTTTTACATATCCATTCTCTAACATTCCTCCCTTATAGATTCCTAAAACATCAGAGGATCGTGATCTAAATATAAGAAAAAAATATTTACCTCTTTCTCCTGATAAAAAATGTCACTCATGATTTTCATCTTGATAGGCACAATAGTTGAGGATGAAATGGCCAGATTCTAACATGATGGAGTGCTTTCAGGAGTAGAGGAATTTACTCTTGGAATCCTTTGTACTCACGATGTGCCCGAGTAAGGTGTTGCAAGAATTTTCTCTTGATGATCATGCCTTTACTCTGGATCTTCTGTTTCAAATGGAACATCTTTGTTTGAATCCTCATCATTACATTTTCATGACTGCTCTTCACTAAAGACCACATATCTACTCACCACTACATTATTGGTTAGTTGATTATATAGCTTATAGGATTTTGGAATTTCACTATAACTGATGAAGATGCACTTTTCACTAGGATCAACAAGATTCCTTCTACTTAATTCTGGTACATGAGCATAGCAGACACACCCAAATATTAGTAGGTTCACAACGCTCGGTTTTTGGCTGCTCCACACCTCTTGTGGTGTCAAACTTATAATGATCTTGGTTGGAAATTGATTGAGTATATAGGTAGTACATGTCAATGCCAAAACCAAAATTCTCTTTGGTTGGTATTTCTCCTTTAGCATGATCATCATTATGTCGAGTATGTTGCTATTATTCATTTCTACAATTTCATTCTATTGTGGAATGTAGGGTGAATTGTATTTCTTTGTAATACCATGTCCCTACAAAAATCATGAAATTCATTTGCAGTATATTCTCCACCTCTGTTAGATCTGAGTTCTTTGATTATGTAACCACTTTTAGCATCAACACGAGAATTTATGATTATAATGATGGAAATAGAAAAGGAAATTTATTTGATGCAATAAACCCAGAGTTTCACGCTAAAATAATCAATGATGGAAATAAAATACCTAATATATCTAGATGGGGGTGTTTCAGGTGGTCTGGTAATATCACTGTGAACAAACATAAGTGGTTCCTTTCCTCTTATAGAAACTCCACTTGGTAAGTAGTTCCATTGTTGTTTTTTAAGTGTACATGCCTCACATATATGATTTGGAACTTCAATTACTCGAAAGCAATGCACCATGCTTGATGAGGATATAATTTTAAGTCTAATGAAGCCCAAACTGCAGATTCTATATCCATGAGTCATTATTCATGAGGTTAAATAGATAGTTCTTATATTTTGTATAAATATACAGTAGGAACATGTGATTATTCGCTATTTGGACATGTGAAAGAGGCCTCCTGTGATAATTTCTTCTTGGCAAAGAATATTTTTCCAAATGTATGAAATATCCCTTATCCGAATTTTGGTCGACACTGACAATATTATTTTTCATTATAGATATGTAATACACATTAAAAATGTAATTTGACTCACCATTATTTTGATAGATTTTGATATTAGCATTTCTATTCACGGGTACCATTGATGAGTCACCAAAAATCATGTCACCATGAAATTCATCATTGAGATCATTGAACAATTCATTGTTAATACTCATATGGATCCTTGATACCGTGCTGAGACACCAAACATATGGCCATAAACATGTCCTTTCTTGTGCGAGGAGGGTGGTGACTTCTTATTTATGGTTAGATGCTTCAGCATAGTTGGATTGTTCATCTTGACTCAGTTTTCTCCAATATGAAGAGGAATAATGGTCGAATTTCCTACAATTGTTGCATTAGACATTTTTGTGTTTCCACGACCACACATGAATCGGCATCCACCATTTCCTCGTCCATAAAAACTGGTAATATTATATACTTTTATTGATATCTTGTATGATATCCACGCCCTCTACCTATTGTACAATGACTACCTCATTGTATAAGTTCATTCTATTATTATTGGAGTGTCAACTATGAAACCAAGTCCTGCTCCAACAATGAACCCACATTCTTTCTCATTAATTGTTCATTAACATGAAACAACCCCACCAATTATTCAATGGATAGTTTTTTCAAATCCATTGATTCTTAGATTCCGACAACCACATCCTCAAACGTGGTTGTAGGAGATCGATGTGAATTTTCAATAACTCAAATGTCCAACACTTTTTCACCAATATGTTTAAAATTATAAACAATAACAATCAAGCGTGAGAAGTAGTCAGATATACTCTCACCTTCTCTCTTGTGTGCCTCTTCAAACTCCTCTCTTAATGTTTGATGATGTACCAACTTCACTCGATCAACACCCCTGAAGATGGTGCATAGGGTATCTCAATATTGCTTTCAAGAAATTTCATTGACAATATTTTCAATGGTTGGTTCGTCTAACCCTGGATAGAAGAGGAACAATGCCTTGTAATCTTTCTTCATTTGATTTTTGAGAGCCGTATTTTCTTCAATTGTGAAAGAGGCTTCTTCTTCCATTGTGAGTACACCATACCCATCAGTGATGATCTCCCATAATTCTTATGATCCGAACTACGCCTTAACACTGCAAAAAATGGGGCAATGGATTCACCTCATTTTATTAGTGATAAACAGAAAGTACTGAAAAAGGGTGGGAATTTATCAGTGCTAACTAAAAGCGCTTATAAATCTACCCTTTATCAGCACTAAAAAACCACTTTTCATGGTTTATCCTTTATGAGAGCCTATTTTAGAGCGGATAAAGGGTAGATTTATCAACACATGTTTTAGAGATGGTAGATGTTTCTAATAATAATTTATGTAGAATTATTATATTTATATTAAAAAATAATGTTTATTTGTATATATTAAATAAAAAACACATTTTTATAATTAATTTTTTTATTAATTCAAAAATATATAATGTTTTTTTAAAAAATTATTAGATTATAATTAAATTTATATCTGTTTCGAATGAATTTTGTCAATAAATGTACTCATCATTCGTGCATATATGATATGTATCACCATAAATGTTCCTTTATACATTAAACTCTTCTTATTATTCATGTTTTCCATTGATTGATAGTTTTTTATTATGTATATTTTACATGGTGTGTATGATTAATTCATATTACCCATATATATAATGTAGAATGTTCTCAATACTTATAAAATTACATTAAATTTAATTAAAGAATAGTTATAGTGTTTATATTTATAATTATTAAATTTCAATTATATATAAAAACTTTTAAAATATATATATTTTTAATTATACTTATAATTATATATATACATTTAAATTATTATTTAATTAAAATAAATGCATATGTTATAATTATATATATATATATTTATATATATATATTTATAAATATATTTATATGTAGTTATAATTATAAAAATATATATATGTGTGTAAAAAATTAAAAAATTATAAAAAATATATTTATTATACTATTTATTAATTTATAAATATATAACTAAATAAATATATTTTTAAATATTTACAAATATTTGTAAATAAATAAAAAAAATTATATTTATATTTCCTAAATAAATATTGGTATATATAAATAATTAAATAATTATAATAAATATATTAATTATATATATTTATATTCAAATATATATAAATAAATACAAATAGTTATAAATATAATTCTAAATAAATGTAGATATATTTAACTAATTAGAAATTTGTAATAATGATATTTATTATTTATTTTTATAAAATTATAAATATATTTTTTATAATTTTATAATTATTTATATATATTTATTTACAATTACAAATATAAATAATTTATTTATTATAAATTTTAATTGCCAAAAAATATATATTTATATATTGGTTATAAATATAAATATTTATTTATTTATTTAAATGATTATTAATTCAAAAATAATATATTTATTAAATTCTTTTATAATGTTATATACAATTAGACAAATAAATAGTAATATTGAGAAATAAATTCAAATATTTATATTTATAGTTATAAATAAATACATATATATTTAAATAATTATTAAATTATAATTAATATATTAAATATCAATACTAATAAACTTATAAATATTAGAAATATTAATTTGTTGCAATTTTATTAATATTTAGATAAAAAACTATATATTCATTTATAAGTATAATTATAAATAAATATATTGTCATATAAATAATTTTAAAATTAGACGAAATATAGCTATATACATCTCTAATATTATAAATATACATAATTAATATATTTATTATATATAATTCTATGACTATAAATTTAATAAGTTTATTTCCTATAATTTTATAATTATATAAATTATAATTCTATTAATATAAATATATATTTATCATGTATATAATTTTATAAATATGCATAATAATTTAAATAAATTATTAACATTATGTCTTTATGGGCGCTAGCGCTGATAAAGGCATATTTCTATTGGTGCTAAAAAACACTACTAAATGCTTCTTTTATCTGTACTTTCTATATAGTGCTCATTAAACATACCTTTATCAGCTCTATTTAGTTAGCACTGATAAAAGGTTCCCCACGTATTATAAAAAACCCCTAACATTATCCTCCTTCCACGCACCCCTCAAGCTATTGCAGAAGCTGATTTCCATCGTCGCTCCTTCACCTCCTCATTGTCCTCCTCTTCCTCCTCCTCTCCCACCGCCTCTCCTCTACAACGAACCACACCTCCATCGTACCCCTCTCCTCCTCCATGAACCAGTCCGTCGTGCGACTCTCATCCACAGTGCGCCACACCTCTTTCATGCACCTCTTCTACGCTGTGCGCCTCTCCTATGTCAATGCCTCTCCTCTACTGGAGGACTCCTCCATTGTGCACCTCTCCTTCGCTGAAAACACTCCTCCTCTGCATGATTAATGACAGCTCCACGGTAAGTTTTCTCCTCTTTTTATTTGTTTGATGATGATGTTGTGAATTATATGGGGCAAACTCCTGGCTGAAAATCGTGGTCGTTGGTGGTCCTTGATTCCACACTAAAATAAAAACATTTTGGTTGGTTTTTGAAAATAAATTAGTGGTCCTCTCCGGAAACATGATCGTATAACCTAAATGTGTGTGTGTGTGTGTGAACATGGGAAAGGTTAATCCCAGTATGAATGTATTATATTGATCTGGTCTCTATGATTCTCATATGGGTTTCACATATACGTTTTTATAATCATTATAAATATTTTATAATCATTTTTTTGGATTTATCAGAAGATATCCATAATACCAACACTCTCGTCACTTCCACTAATATTGCATATCCTCTACCCATTTTTAGGTCTTTTTTATGAATTCTTTTAATTGAGATGCCTTGGGTGATTGTGTATTTTAAATGCCTTCTTCATCTAAAGAATATTGAATTATGCTAGTTTGGATGATGACATAATTATTACTTATTAAGGTGAAATTCAAGTTAACATAAATGGGATTCACAGTGTTCATTTATCTGAATATTTTTAGAAAAAATTTATAATTCACTCTATGTGTTTGTATAATTTCTTTATAGGAAATTTTCATGCACTTATATTTTTAAAAAGTTGTTTAATCCACCTACTGACCATGAAAAATTTTCAACAAGTAATAAATTAATAATTCTACTTTATTTACTAATTAAATTTCACTTTTTGAATGGGATTTCATTGTTATTGATCTTTGGTTTTCTTTTTTTACCATTTTATGAATCTTAGATACTAATTTGATTTAGTAATACGTAATGATATATTATATGATATTTTGAAACCATTTTATGTATGTTTGATATATTAATGTTGGAATTTAAATCATTTATTATTTAAAATAGTTGTTCATTAAGTTCTAAATTTTACTTGGTATCGAAAAAATATTTTATGTGTTCAGCATCGGTGAAATATTTAAGGATCGTTTGGAAAATTTGTAAAAATAATTTTCGATTTTGGTTATCAATGATTTCTCAAATGCCTGGTTAGATCTTTCTAAAAAGCATTTATAATTTGGGATCATTTTCTCTATATAATATTTGGATTTTTATGGTTATATAAAGTGGATTGATTTTATTCTAGAAGGATTTATACATGTATAAAATAGGGTTTATTTCTATGAAAGGTGATTTGAGGTGAGATGGATAGTTTTTAATTCATTCAGATAGTATGAGATTGACTTCATGATTGATTTTTGTCTCCCTCATTTCATTTATCATGAGAACCCATGTTACTTAGGTGGAACCTAAGACATGTACTTGCTAGACATTGATCCTCTCTCATTAGTATGAGATTACATCCCTGCACTTAATAGGAATCAATTTGGTCTCGCATGATATGGATCAAAATGATTAAATGTCTAGGAATTAATATATTTTCACCGAGAACCATTGTTTCATCAAAACCTCAACCAATTATACTTATTTATCCCACCCTACTACACATCACCCTTTAATGCTCAACATATTTTAAGCATTTCTTTCTTCCCCCCTTGATAGGGATTCCCTTGGCCACACCAATTAGAAAAATTTCTATTCCATTCATCTCACGGTTTCCCATTCTACTGAACACCTCGCTTCTGAATAATTCAACATCAATGTATCTTTTGAAATCTCCAAGAGTTGTAAGGCCACTTTCCCCTAATGTATGAATCCTACACCATTTAATACCAATCAAAATTGGTATTCCAAGAAGGCAATTTGATAATTAAAATTAAATTTTGGTTTTCGATGAGAGAATTCCATTTTTTTTAAAATTGGCTAGTGATATAGCTATTTTGGTCCAATATTTTCTTTTTAGTTGTGTTTAATATTGATTATAAACATGATTTTATGATTTTCATGTTATTCAGAATATGCCACCCAGAAAGGTCCTTGCTATAATTAGTGGGTCTCACCCTATTTCTGGTTCTCCTCTGTTTTTTCCCATATTTTGTGGAAATCGAGGTTCATTAGAGGAAATGAAGAGGCATGAGCATATTTATCATGTATTAATATTGTTTGGAACTCCCAACTGTGTTAGAGTTTGTGATATTCTAGTTCTAGTTGAGGGTCTGGCATTGGAAGAACGGAAGTTGGTTTCCATAACAATGGTGAAATTTGGGATAATGTGGGAAGATTTTAAGCCTCCCATTGGATGATGGTTCATATGTGAGGAGGTGATGAAAAAGAAAAGGGAAGAGATCATGTTTGTCTAGAAAGGTTAGTGTGCAGTGAAGGATTATCTTGAACACTTTAAGGAGATGGTTTCCTTATGTCTAGAGGTGGTGTTTCAAGATCTATTGAATGATTCTATTTTCATTGGGGGTCTTTATCCAAAGATCATAGAGCATGTCCTCTTCTCCAAGGTTCTCTATTTTTATATGTTGGTGGAGGATTCATTTTTGGCTGAGTTGTTGTGAAAGAAGCATAAAAACATTGGATCCGTTGTTTTTCCCCTTTTTGGAAAATGATTTTCGGAGATTCCTCATTTTTTGTTTTGTGGAAGTTGTAAGTTCATCATTCATTATAAAAGTCTGATGAAATTATTCGTTCATAGTTCAAATGGTTTTTCATTTTTAGATTGAGATCCTTCATATGGTTATAATTCCATGAATTAGTTCCACGCTTACTATCATAATTGTATGAAGATTTTTATTTTTGTGGAAATCATGTTTTTGTTCTGTGTGGGTACATTTATATTCTATATTTTTTTCACTTCTAATTTTGTTTCTACTGATGTAGTGTTTTGGGAGAATATTGATTTATATTTTCCTCCATTAATAAATGAAGTAATATCATGGATTGTTTGTTCATCACTCTCAATGTTAATAACAAAAATAAGGATTCTCTGTGCCCTTCAATACTATTAGTTAACTATTGCTTATCATTTCATCTAATCTGTACGTCATTTGTGGCGTCCCGGTGATGATCTAATCCCACACAAGGTCACCACCATTATTATCATATCACCATTGAGTATTCACTTTGTGTTCTCTTCCTACACCCATTTACTACAAGTAAATGGCAGTAGGAAGACAAAGAAAAGTGAATAGTGAATAGTGATATGATAGAGATGGTGGAAAGCATGTGTGGGATGAGAGAATCATGAAGAAACCTGGAAGGAAGTTCAGATATAATGATATTATAAGCGGTAGCTATCCTATAGTAGTTAGGTTCATTGAGAATACTTAGTTTTTTTATTAGAATATATATGGACAAAATAATCCTTTTGGAAATATGTAAAGGTAATGTTACGTTATACTTTCTCTTTCTTACTGAAAATTATATAATGAAATTTTGATTTAATTTTCGTAATTCCTTGTATAGTTTTTTCATTTTAGAATATTTTTGTCCACGTTTCATGCCATTGTAGGAAGAGAAATGGTGATGTCTCTGCTCAATCACAATGGTAATCTTTAAGTTTCCACATTAGAATAATAGTCTATAGAATTAATTAATTGTATCACATTTTTGTTTAATTTATTTATTTTTAGTATTACTCACATAATAATAGTTTTTTTATATTGTTGGATTCCATTTTTTTAGTTTGGTCAAGAATGTATAAAGGTGAATTCCGGCTAATTATTTAATTTACTATTTTTTCATCACTAAAAATACTATTTTTAAGTTAATTTTCGTATAATTTTTATCTAATGCGTATTTTTTAAAATATCTATTAGTAAGTCATATTTTCCTTTCAACTATCTATTTTTATCCATTTATCAATGAATTCAAAACATGGATTGGTTGTGCATCACTCAAAGTAGTTATGTTCATAGATAATCCTTAGTTTTGTTATTAACATTGTGAGTGATGCAAAGTCAATCCATGATTTGGTTTCATTGATGCTCATTCTTGTGAGAGATTGGACATCGAGGCTGAAACATAGATAATGAAAATAATGAAAGAGATAACATGATGAATTCAATGTATGAATTCTCATTAGTCTAATGAAAAGGATGACATCCCAAAAGATCTATCATGAATATTTTCAAAACCATTGTACTAATCATTCACATATCAATAAAACACACGGCGTGACTTGTATAACTCAAAATTTGTCTTTTTAATTAAAAATTAACAGTTTATTAATACATTCTTTCGTATTAATGTTTAATTTATTTCATTGTAGTATTACAAACATTATTTTTTTATTATATTTTTCAATCCTTTTCCTTGAGTTGGGCTGATTTTTTTGGAAACTAATACCATCAGAGGACATTTTTGGGATGGGATCACAGATGTCAACGGATGAAACATTAATGTTTTTAAATATTTGATGTAAAATTGAATATATAATTATATTAAACATTGTTTGAAATTTATATTGAATTGTTTTCGAAACCCTTATGAGTGATGCTTTGTTCATGTGTGCATTGCTTTATTCTGATGTGCGCTGTGCATGTGGTGTGTGTATGAGCTGGTGTCTATTCTATTATATAAATAGAACCTCATAAACAGCTAGACCATTATTAATGATATCTAGAGCACTAATAATGGCCCACTTAAGAAGTGTTATTTAGAGCACTGAAAAGGGTGTCCTGTATCCATGCTAAAATAGCGCTGATAATGGAGGGAGGATTTATCAGTGCTTTTTTATCCCGGAGAATGGACACCCTTTATAGGAAAATTATTAGCAATTTAAAAGGAAAAAATCATTCTCTTCATCTATATTAACAATTATTTACTACCACTTTTAAAATCCATATATCTAATAGTGTAATTTGGATGAACCCCCTCTCATATTTGTCCTTAAATAGCTTTGAACTTATGGTTGGATTATGGCGATCTTGAAAAAATTGGAGGATGCCTTGGTAACTACCATTTGATACCAGTCTATTATGAAATGGAACACAATTCGAAGGAGCATTCAAGCTTGTATTTCACACCTTTTATGTACTACAATTTCATTAATATATATCCCCATAACAACATGTATCACTTATGAAGGAATAAAAAAAGATCAAAACAGAAAATAAATGGATGCCTGGGGAGAAAGAAAAGTGCACTGAAGACATGCTGATTGGGAATAAAATGGGTGGGTTTTGTGGTTTTTATTTCCAACAGATCATGTGAAGCAACACTGATGCTTCAAAGGAATCACATGAAAAATAGCGATGAAAGAGGGTCTCATCTTTTTGAATTTTAATTATTTTCTCATATGAATGTATTGGTGATGGTTCATCCATGGTAAAGAAACCATGTCATGCGAATCCATGAAGAGTTCATTTGGTGGTGATTGCATAGAGATCCACTGCATAGCCAATACAACATCATTTGACACCTTGGAGCCGGTCATGCTAAGCCCTCAAAAGATGTCTAGGAGACAATCATGTTAATAATCAACAATCATGAGACACCATAGGAACCGATACACAAAGCCTTGATATTCATTAAGAGTTCCATCATGCGAGGCCATCTTACAAAAATGTAATTTTGATCATATGAGTCTCTCCACCAGATCATTCTAGCCCATGCAGAACACTAAACATTAAATGCATTAGGATCCACGAACACTTCCACCCCATAAACCAGAATCACATGGGTGGGGTTGAAGAACGAGAGAAGATAGAGAGATTTTTAGAGAATAAAAGTGTCTAGTGAGAATCATCTACTGTATTCAGAGATCAAATCTAACTTTGGGACTACCATCATGAGAACCCACCTTGGAATTACACCATGAGAATACGTTTTGTGATCACCACATGAAAAAAACTGACATCATGGGAACCCTCTGTTATAATAATTACTCTCGAGAACCACCTATCGTATGATATACCACAACCATTTTGAGCATCCTGGATAGAAAAACAATGAAACATATCCAATGTACATGAAAATCATCTTGAAGGTCTTGAAGGAAGTCCCACAAGAACCCTCAGGATCACTTTTTCTTGAATCCTTGGTCTCATGATTCATTCATGCGGGCCGAGATGTGTCTTTCATGGCATGAAACACCCCCACAGATTGCCATACATGAAAGGTCCAACCACGCAGAGAAATGATAGTGGACATTCACCCCATTCAGGAAAATGAAACATACCACCCTCATCCATGTGCCCTTTTCCATGATATGGATCCAATATTCACCCCTGCTCATAATATAAGCCATTTCAAGACCCCATTTTAGGTCATGTGAATAGCATGATCAATGATGATTCATGAAATGTCATCTTAGGAAAACCCCTACACATGTCTATTCCTGGAAATGCATATAAACATGTGTACATGCCCTTATTTTGTCACAAATATCATAGGAGGTGAGACTATTAAATGAGCCTTCATCCTTGCACTCCTCCCATGTAAAAATATTTCCAAACCTACCTTCAGGAATGATCTATTTGGACATGAAAATTCAAACACATGGACATGTGTGATATCATAGATTTTTTTGGAAGACTCCACCCCTAGTTAAATTATGATAATGTGATCAGATGATTTTTTCATTGTATCATTATGTACTTATGTGGCTTCAGATGGTTCAATATGATCATAAGACCGACCTTGGACAAACCATTTTGGTCATGGGAAATTCACATTAATCATATTAAAACATATCAACATGTCATCATTTTAATGTGATAATCCCTGGACATTACATCGTTGTGACAAGACTGTATAGGGAATGCATTTTGATCATGTGAATACATTTGGGATAATTTGATTTTATCATGTGAATACATCATGGACAAGTAAGTTGATCATATGAAAGACCATAGACATGCCCAATATGATCATGTGAAAACATACTGGGTAAGCCTGTTGATCATTCAAATGACACTGAACATGTCCACATTGATCATGCAAAGACATCCTAATCAATTTACATTGTTCTTGAGAAGAAATCCTAAAAACATATTTTCATCATGAAAATGATATTAAACATGTCAACATTTATTATAAGAGGTATCATAGACATTCTAGGAAAACACCATTGGACATGTCTTCCATGGAAGATTGAAAACCAAGATATGTACACAAAAAACCATGACATGTCATGAGGATTTCCATGACATGTCAGATAGACCCCCTAGGGCATGTCAACTTCATAAGACATGCACACAAAGACTTATACCTTGTGTATCCTTAGCTAGGAACCTTTTTCTTCAAAACCCCCTTATAAGGGTAGTTCCCTCAATTGGTCAAGGATATTCACTCATGTAACCCTATTTATTTCACGATCTTAGAAGGGAACTCTATATCATAAGTATCAACTTCAAAAAACCATTGATCGTCACTATTTCACTTTAATTTGTCAGAAGATAAAGAATGAATATCCAAAACGGAATCCATCATAGTATAAGCCCCTAGAAATACTAACCATAAATTATAATAATAATGTCTTCGTGCGTAAATCGCCAAATTAACCCATCAACATGTTAAGGGGTATTTGAACTACGAGAACTCTAATTCCTACCATACCAAGGATAAATAGGATGTCTTCCTATATCACAATCTCAAATGGGCATCCACCCTGGTGTAATTCACTTCAGATCCAAATATTTCTGACATATGAAACTAAATTATCCCATGAGTGTACCATCCTTCATCATCCATCATAAGATGAGAATTGGTCTCATACACTGGGATAATTTTATGTGTAATCCCTAACCATGCCCTCAAACACCTCAAAACCATCAGTGAGTTAGGGTCAAACCAAACAATGATGATTCTAATTCCTATTCAAAAACATGATATAATGGAGCCTTCCTAGGGACCAATATCCATACTATATAATTCATGATACTAGTAATAAAACCTCTCAAATGGAAAAATTAATTTGCAATACCCATAAGAATATTCCCTCATCCACTGTGTCTAATCTCACACTATCTCATGTTTCTCACACTGATCATCTATCACCTTTTCTTAGATAGTGGTAATGATTTTACCTACAACATGATGAAAATTTCCCTAGTGTGGACCCATAATTGGAGTTTCTATATGATTACATCTCAACATCATTCAAGGGTACAAACTCCTATTGTGGCAATCATGGGCCTCCTTATATGCATACGTTCTAACCAAGGCCTCTATTTTTACACCTTCCACGATACATACAATAAATATAAATAAATTTATTCTTATCATAACATGATACATATGACTCCTCATTGTGTCATGATCCCTTTATTCATATTCTTACTCCATGACATTAAGTAGTATGGCTCAACCCAATCACATGACCAAAACCATGTCAAATGAATTATGTGGTATTTGATTCAAGTTTTCATAGGATAAAAAGGATGCCTTTTAGTGGTCCAATCCATTATATAAGAACGCATACACATACCAGGAAGGAATGAAAATATTGCGATCCTATACATGGAAATAAACTAAATCTTGATAAAGGAATAAGAGAGCGACGAAGAACCTGGGGGAGAGACATAGTTGTTCTCACTAACACAATGCCTTAATCAAACCATTGACACAAGGGAGACCCATATTTTATCAGGGACTAATTTTTTTAATGAACATATATTAATTATCTAAAGGAGTATTGGATTAGGGAAAAACTTCTCCAAAAATGGTGTGATGAACATAACCTCCCATCCTCTTGAACAATGTGGGCTTATAAGTGTCTCAGGGTATGAAATCCAAATTGAACGCCCACAATTTCAATGGAGGTCTGTACACAGTTTGGAATGTTGGAACAATTATGAGTTTCTATGGATAGAAAACATGATGAGACCGACATAAAGACAGTACAAACCTCAAACCCTGAATGAAATAGTTAAGCAGAATAATCCAACAGTTTACTATAAAACAAAAACATTGAACCTGATGTGAATGATATCATTTATCTACCAAACATCATTCACATGCTAAAGATGACAGAATAACCAGTTCTCTTTTAACAATTGTGTTCCAACCATTTTAGTAATATTCTAGTGAAAAAAATAGTTAATGTGACATGAATGAAATTATTAAACTATTGAATCGCTTACACATGTTATATAGGGTGGACTGCACAGTTCTCTATAGACCATTCGTTTAATGCGAGTAATCTACCTCTGATACAAAAATAATTTTCCACATTTAAACACATATAACTATGTCATCCATTTCCTAGGTATAAAATAATACTCTATTATAATTTCTATGATATTCCATGTATTATTTTTAAATATTATATGGAATTATTTCTAGGATAGAAATTTTGACGGAGTATGATTCTGAGGCCCATACTGCCCAGAATAAATGATTGAAATAAATTGAAATTTATAAAAGCACGCATGAGTGGTTTTCCTAAAAAATTGTAATATCATTTAAATGGGTGCCCAAATCAGAAATTCGATGGAACTGTTGCGTTCAAAGTGCTGACTTTACCTTAGGCGGGGCCTAACATAGACTACTGCGAGTCAGCTACAAAAGTTAGTTTTTTGGGCGTTCTAAAATAAATGCATTAGATGAAATATAATAAATTAATATTTTATTTTATTTTAAAATGTTTCTTTTTTTCATAGAGAACTAATCCTCCAATATAATTTCATGCTTACAGAATGTTCACGGGGTTAGCCTCATAACCCTACGAATTGAGAGGGATCCTCTTAGATCTTTGGAGGGGGACCTATTGGTGGACGACGACAACGCGGTCGATCGATGCATCTCAGATTTGATGAACTCCGCCAACGAACATGGAATGATGATCGATCTCAAATCCGATTAAGGTTGGGGTTGTTATTTTAATTATTCTTTTACCTATTTTGGATTAAACGAAGAATGTGGATCAACCCATGAATAGGGTGATCTGCAGATTCGTATGTTCTTGTGGGATGGTTTTTTATTTGGTTGATCATAGGGAATTATTCCTTACTAGTTTACTGTTTTATTCTTCTCTGTTTGATCCTAATAACGGGATTAGATCAATGCTATGACGAATGATGGAGAGGTTTCGTACCACAATTATCATTTGGATTTCTTTCCCCTTTCTTTTCTCTCAGGTTTTTCACATTCTTCATGGGGAGACGAACAACGGATCATTGCACATCCGTCTTGCGTCACAATGATCCAAAATTGGAGTCCCAACATCGTGTAAACCTAGTGGATGTGCGATGGTGATGAAGGCAGACGAATCGTCACAGTTAGGAAATAATTGTTCATCAATAATTCTTCGTGCGAGTATATCAGAACGCATTTTTGGGGCCGATCGGTGGCCCAAAACTGACAGAATCGACTTCGTGGTGGTTGGGTGACCAAAACCCTTGATTTTCTTGGTGATCGGATGCCTGGATTGAAGAATGAGACATTATGGGAGGTGCAACAGCAGAGGTTCGTGAATTTAGAAACGTCCAGAACTCACGGTGTGTATTCCGATGATCATGACATGTGGTGGTGGCGGCAGTGGCTAGGGTTGTGGGCGTCATACGAGTATCACACATCATGTGACCCTAGTCACATGGCTTGTTGAACCATCCCCGAGGCTTAGCATGTATTCTGGGAAGTACACAAACACAAGATGGGCTACATGGATTTAGAACATAGAGTGAAGATCCTATGCGGAATGACAGAGGTGACTACGTGGGACTCGGCATGTATCAAGGGGATACATAGACATGGGGTGAATTACATAGTCGTGTACTCCACCACATGGCCAGACGAGGCTAGTAATGTAGGTTACCCCATGTGCCGATTACATCGGTTGGCATACATGGGTTGAGGCTATGTACGGGCACGTGGCCAGCATACACGGAGTTGATCCCAGTTGCTCGGACACAAGGTCTAATCTATACTACATTCCATGTAATAACTTTTATTTATGATCATCCTTAAAAAATAGGCCATTGTACATGGGAAATACCCGGGGCTAGAAGACACAATGTGTGAATCTTCTACACACAGTTTACTTTTTGGAACATGGCTTGATCTTTTTGTCCACCATTTCATAATCATGTTTTCTTTGGTTTAGTAACCCTTTTCACATTCTCCTAAAGGTCATTTATCATTTCCATCCATAGGAGTATGATCCCATTGGAAGTAAATTCTATGATAGAGTTAGGTATCCCTCCTAGAGGCCCATAGTGAGATCCTCTATCCATTCTCGACCCTAGCTAGAGTCAGGTACCGACGTGACCACTTCCATAGGGAACTGATCCTCTACATAGCATGTGAATCCGGATGAGTCACGATATCCGGCAAGGCCTAGGAAGTCATCCTCATCTGTGTATCATGTTCTTTCCCCACTGAGGGGTGTGTTCTCCTTGACTAACTGCATCAATCTCTCATGGATTTTCCCGAAAAATAGTACTTCTCGGACGAAGATCCTCACAGATATCAGACTCGTTGAGTGAGTTTTCTTGGAACGAGTGCTTTCTGGAATTTTCAAACTGAATACCTAGAATGGGTATGTTGTTGTTCAACTTTTCCATAGGTTTTGGGTTTTTGTTTTGAGTATAACTGGTTTGTGTTCCCCTTGCTATCTGTTCTGTAGACGTATATTGTGTATAGCTGACTGTAACTTTACATTGTGTATTGATTTGTGGTTTTTAGGGTCTCCTTTTGAAAACTATTATACTCACCCTTACATGGGATTTTCTCACATGTGTCGTGTCTTGTGCAGATGAGATGCCTTTTGACAGAGTCTAGGGCAGACCGGGATAGGATCGAGCTTTCTGAGTTTCTGGAAGGCCGAGGTGTTCCTACGGCTACAAGCAATAGTCCCAGTACCTCTTAGTGTTTACAATTTGGGCATTATTATTTTCATATTCTTGTTTATTTTTCATGGTCTTATATTCTATCCCAGTTTAATTTTAGTACTTTACATTCCATTGTACTCTATTGGTTGGGTTTAGTTGAATGCATGCATTTTTTTCCTTAGCATTTTTTACGTTTTAGGATTTATGGGACTGGAGATGTGTGCATGTGTACATGTACTTAGGTAATGCATCCCATGTTAGTAATATGCCTATTCGATGCTAGTCACCAGCCCCTAGCTTCTTGGAGGTGGACTTGGGGAGTCACAACATTGGCCCCACTGGGACGGTTTTTGACATAGTGGTATTAAAGGTTGTTTGTTCTAACTTATGACCTAGAGTCTGTAATAGTGATTTGGGGAAAAAAAATTTAGTGTTTTGAACTCGACCTTCAGACCAGATACTTTGGGGTTGTTGTGGGTAGCTAAATTATCCATACAACAGGGATCTGGTAACTTGACTTTTGACTCGGTACATGAAAACACAAGTTGCAGGGAAGTAAAATAATGGTACATGCATCATATAAAAATGGGTTGTGTTTTCAATGTCTGTTGTGTCAGCTATCCAGATATACTCATTGACCATGGTACATATTTTTCCTTTAAAGTATTCATCTCTGATGCATACCCGCTAGGAATCAGCAGAACGATCACGAGGATGACCACCTCAGTGACGAGGCTTCGATACAGGGACCCGTTCCCCAAGCGTTGCCACCTGGTGGTGCACCTTCTATAACACCACCAGTGGAGTAGCCCGTGGTACGCCCAGTACCGACTGATGAGGGGCGCAGGATGAGAGTTCTCCATGATATCTAGAGACACATACCCCTCAGGTTCCAAAGTGAGCCCGACCCTCATGCGGCTGAGGATTGGATTGAGGCGGTGACCAGATTTTTCCATCTAGTGAGGACATCAGCGAACTAGATGGTGATCCTAGGAGAGATCCTTCTTCATGGTTGTACGAGATAATGATAGAGTCTGACCACATAGACTCAGGAAAAGAAGACTCTTTCTTGTATTAAGGTTGATTGACTCTTTAGGGAGTATTTCTCACCAGTTACGCTGAGATAAGTGTGTATCCTAGAGCTTCTTCAGCTTCAGTAAGGCAGTTTCACGGCAGCTGACTATTCATAGAGGTCCACCATCCTCACCCGGTACTCGATGGATACGGTCAGGTATCAGTACATTGGTGCTCGGTCCTTGGAGTGAGGTCTGTGACAATACATCTGAGCTAATGTCGTGCCTCTATGAATTCTTACTTTTTCTGGAGTGCTCGGGTGGTCCATGGTGATCGAGAGCTTCTTGGATGAGCAGAGACAACCGATGGCCGTTTACAGTAGTCAGACAGGTGTGGAGACCTTGGCAGTAAGGATCCGATGTTTGGAACAGGGATTAAGACATGAGATACATCATAGGAGGACCCAGGATAGTGGATCGATAGTCAAGGTCTCTCGGGATAGATCCAGTCAGCCTAGGGAGAAGCGATGATATGCATGCGTTGGTAGAGGACATCTCGCTGGGGATTTTCCGACACACCGAGCTATTTGGAGAGAAGTGTTGGATGGACCACCGAGGAAGAGGAAGAGAGTGGAGTAGACTGATCCCTTAGGTGGTGGACATGGTAGAGGATTAAGGAGAGTTTCAGGTGGTGGAATACCCTTCGATTTACTTCCACCAATTCCCCTAGGAGGTCCACACCAGGCTCAGAGAGTTGGGGGATAGGGGCATGGATAGATGCATGCGGTCGAGGCGTTTGACCCAGTGACTCTAGGAATGATCCGATGTATAATATTGGTCTTCAATACCTTAGATTCCATTATTATATACACAGGTTCCAGTCATTCCTTCCTCATCACATGTCTTGTACGAAACCTTGAGATTCCGGTAGAGCCTTTGAAACAATCCTTACGCTTGGAGACACCTATGGGAGTAGACTCGACGATCATGCACCATTGTAGACAGTGTGATCTTACCCTTGGAGGTGAGAGTTTTATTTGGAACCTCTTGGTGGTAGCATTGAGTCATTATGACGTCATTGTCGGTATGGATTGGTTATCTTTGGTCCATGACTAGATTCACTATTTTAGGCGAAGAGTGTGGTGTGTCTGCAGTGATGGGATGAGGTTTTCTTTTTTCGAAGAAAAGGAGACCCAGACAGCATAGAACGAGCTCACACATAGGAGGGTAAAGCTGATAAATCATGAGTTTTTTATCCTATCCCTTGATGCAGTAGAAGTTATAAGCTCAATGTTCCTAGAATTAGTGGTGGAGTATGAGGTCATCTTTACCGAAGATGTTCCAGAACTACCTCCCCACTGGGAAATCGACTACTGCATCGAATTATACACAAGTACGACATGCATTTCATAACTCGCATATCGGATGGCTCCTGCTGAGCTTCACGAGCTGAGGGTTTAGTTTTAGAATTTTCTGAGAATGGGTTTCATAAGACCCATCCTTTCACCATGGGCGGCCCAGGTTTTGTTTTCCAAAAAGGAAGACGTGATTTTGATGTTGTGTGTGGATTATTGATGCACAAACCAAATGATTATAAAGAATAAGTATCCAATACCTAGGATCGACGACCTCTTTGACTAGATGATAGGGTCGTAGTGGTTCTTGACAGTTGACCTTCAATCATGTTATCACCAGTTACAAGTACGGGATGATGATATATAGAAGACAACATTCAGATATCGCTACAGTCATTATGAGTACATGGTGATGCCTTTCGGGGTGACAAATTTCCCAGTATTGTTCATGGGATTGATGAACCGGACCTTCTAGTTGTACTTGGACAAATTCACAATGGTCTTCATCAAAAACATCATTGTTTACTCATCGTCAAAGGAGGAGCACTCGAGACACATGCTGATGGTTCTAGGCGTACTCCGAGAGGACCGACATTTTGGAAAGCTCTCAAATTTCCAGTTCTAGATTCATGAGGTCCAATTTTTGGGACATGTCATCTTAGAATATGGACTAGCTTTGGACCTAGCCTAGGTAGAGGAAGTGTTAGCCTGGGATCCACCTTAGGGAGTGACGGAGGTGCAGAGCTTCCTTGGGTTTTTAGGATATTAACAGATATCCATTCCTAATTTCTCCCAAATATCAGCACCTATGAAGGACTTTGATAGGAAAGGGAAAACCTCGATGTGGATAGAGATGTTACAGAAGGATTTTGAGTAGTTGAGAAATAGTTTGACTAGCACCCCGGTTTTGGGATTACCGGAGGAAGGTGTCAAGTACATAGTTTTCTGCGATGCATCAGGGAGCACACTTGTATGTTTCCCAATTTAGAGGGAGGTAGTGAATGCTTATGTTTCATGCCAGCTTTGTCCACATGACCAGAACTATGTGACCCATGATATCAAGTTGGAAGTGGAAGTCTTCTCGCTAAAGATGTGGCGACACTACCTTATGGGTGAGTTGTTTATCATCTACGTTCACCACAAGAGCCTCAAGTACATCTTCTCGTAGAATGACATGAACCTGAGATAAAGGTGTTTTCTAGAGTTCCACCAAGACTATGATTTCAAGATCATCTATACTCTTGTGAAGGGGAACAATTCGAAGATTCTCTTAGCAGAAGGTCGAGTTTGTTGCTATTGATGGAGGCGACAGAGCATTTGTCAATGTTACATTTATCCTTCATGGATAGTGAGAATGAAGGTTAGCTACAGTTTATGGATATTACCCCTCCACTCTTATATCAATTTAGGGAGGTGCAGCTTGGGGATGTCGACTGTGTGGTTTTACGTGCTCAGTTATCCATGGGACATGCTCCTGAGGAATATTCGCAAGATGGGAACCACATACTTATTTATAGAGGATGTATTATTGTACGAGTGGCGTTGTAGGAAGAGGTCCTGAGGGAGTTTCATACATCCCCCCTTGAGGTACATCCTTGAGTGCAGAAGATGTACCAGGATCTCTGATCGAAGTTCTGGTGGTGCGGGATAAAGAAGGTAGTAGCAGAGTTCATTTCTCAATGCCTTACATGCGAGCAGGTAAAGGCTGAGCACCAGGTTCCAACGGGATTATCTCACCCATGGAATTTCCAGAGTGGAAGTGTGATGGAATATCAATGTACTTCGTAATAGGCATACAAAAGAAATCCAAGGGGCATGATTCTATATGTGTGATCGTTGACTGACACACCATGATGGCCCATCTCCTAGCTATCCGGGAGCAGAGTTACGCAGAGAAGTTGCGACATCTATAATTTCAAGAGATAGTTCGGGTTCATGGATTCCCTTAGACAATAGTCTCAGACCGAGACGCTTGTTTCACATCCCGGTTGTGGAAGGGATTTTAGGAGGCTTTTGGGTCTTAGCTACACTTGAGCACGACGTTCTATCCCAAGACCGATGGTTGGACAGAGAGGACCATTCAGGTTCTGGAGGATATTTCTCAGGCCCATATCTTGGACAATGGATGTAGTTTGGAGGACCACCTACCACTAGTGGATTTTTCATACAACAAAAGCTACCACTCCACCATTGGTATGGCCCTGTTTGAGGCTTTATATGGGAGACATTGTCGGTCACCACTTTCCAGGACCGACACAAGAGAGTCAGCACTCAGAGGTCTATAGTTTGTGTGAGCAAACATCGAGAAGTTGCAGATCATCCAGGAGTGGATAAATACTGCACAGAGCTGGCAGAAGTCTTATCCAGACAGATGATGGAGACCTCTGGAAATAAAGGTGGGATACCACATCTCTCTTCGGGTCTCACCTCGACGAGGGTTATATAGATTTCTTCTGTGTAGCAGGCTATATCCGAGGTTCATCGGACCATTCCAGATACTACGCAGAGTTGGCGAGATGGCGTACGACCTAGATCTACCGCCCTAGTTTCATCAGGTACATTATGTCTTCCATGTGTCGCAACTGGGGAGGTACGTGCATGACCCATCACACGACATCGACTAGGGGGAGCTGGACATCGAGGATGGAGTGACAATTGATGAGTACCCGATGGAGAATGTGGACCGGTATGAGAGGATTCTTTATGTGAAATCAACTCCCTTGGTGCATGTTTGATGGCAACATGAGAATTTTCAAGAGAGCACGTTGGAGTGGGAGGCTTAGATCCATGCTGAGTACCCACATATTTTTTTAGTAGCCTTTGTTTTGGCTATTCGAGTATGCAAATACCCAAGGTGGGGAGAATGTAATGTCTCAAATTTTTAATGTATTATTTTGAAATATTATATGGAATTTTGTCGATGCCAGACCTTTTGACGATGTGGGATTCCAAGGCCCGATGTTCTCAGAATAAATGTTTGAAATAAATTAAAACTAATAAAAATGTGCATGAGCGGTTTTCCAGAAAAAGTGGAATATCTATTAAATGGGAGACCATATCATAATTCCAAGGGCACCATTGTATTCCGAGCGGTGAATTTACCTTAGGCGGGTCCTAACATCGACCGTCGTGGGTCAGCTGGAAAAGTTAATTTTTGGGCATTTTAAAACGAACACTTTAGAAGAATTAAAATAAATTAATAATTTATTTTATATTAAAATGATTCCTTTTTTTTAGTGACCTAATACTTCCTTATAGGTTCTTGCTTATGGCATGTTCGTGGGGTTAACCTCATAACCATGAGAATTGAGAGAGAGCCTCTTCGAGATTTGAAGGAGAACACATTGGTGGATGACGACGACACGAATGATCGAAACATCTTATATTCGATGAACTCTACCAAAGAACATGGAACGATGATCGATCATCAACCAGATTAAGGTATGGGTTGTTATTTCAATTATTCTTTTCCATGTTGTGGATTAAATGACGAATGCAGATCAACCCATGAGGAGGTTGATCTGTGGATTTGTACATTCTTTCGGGAGGGGTTTTTATTTGGTAGATCTCAGGGAATTAATCCATGTTAGTTTATTTTTTGATTCTACTCGGTTTGATCCTACTAATAGGTGAAGATCAACTCCATGATGGACGATGACAGAGGTTCCTTCCTCTCTTTTCTATTGGAGTTCTTTCCCCTTTATTTTCTCTCATGTTTTTCACGTTATTCATGGGGAGACAAAAAAAGATCATTGCACATCTATCTTTTGATGAAACAATCCCAAATTGGAGACCCGAAATCATGGAAACCTAGAAATGGAGCGACGAAAATGGTGGCAGACGAATCAGCATGGTTCAGAAATAATCGTTCTTCGAGCGTTCTTCATACCGATGGATCAGAATGCTTTTTCAGGGAAGATCAGAGGCCTGAAATAGATGGAATCAAATTATTGGTGTCTAGGTGACCTAAACCCTTCGGTTTCATTGAGATATGATTGCTAGATTGATGAATGGGGAAGCACATGTGGCTCAATAGTGGAGGTTCGGAAATTTGAAAAATTCTAGAACACACTCTGTGTATTCCGAAGAACACGCCATGTGGTTCTGGTGGTGGTGTCTAGGGTTTCAAGTGTCATACAGGTATCACACAGCCTATGACCCTGGTCAAACGGTGTCTTGAACCTTCTCATAGGATCAGTGTGTATTCTGCGAAGTACACAGACATGAGATGAACTACACAGCTTCATAACATGGCGTGCAGACCCTACGCGGCATGACAGAGGTGACTACGTGGGACTCGCCGTGTATTCATGGGATTCATAGACACGGGGTAACATACATGAACTTTTACTCCACCACACAGCTAGGCATGGCCATTAACGTGGGTTACCCCATGTATCGATTACACGGGTTGAAAAACATGGGTTGAGGTCGTGTACGGGCACATGGCTTGCGTATATGGAGCTGACCCCAGTTGCCCGGATATGATATGTAATCATTACTACACATTGTGTAATGACTTTTCTATATGACCATCCTTACAACATGATCCATTGTACACAGGTAGTACCCAGGGTCATAAGAAACGGTGTGTGACACTTCTACATACCATGTACTTCTCAGAAATTTTCCTGATCTTCGTGTCCACTATATCTCAGACACGTTTCATTTGAGTTAGTGACCCTTTTTCTTGTTCCCCTGATGTTCAGGTGTTGTTTCCTTCTATAGGTATATGATACCATAAGTAGGACTTTCTGAGATAGCGTTAGGTATCCCTTTGAGAGCCCCAGAGCGAGATCATATATCCATTAATGACCCTATGTGGAGTCAGATATTGATGTGACCACTTCCACAAGGTGTCGATCCTTTATATTGTAGGTGAATATGGATGAGTAGTTGTATCTACCAAAGACATGTTAGTGATACTCATATATGTATTGTGATCATTCCCCAAAATGAGTGTGCTCTCCAAGAATGAGTGTATATATCTCTCGTGGCATTTCCCGAGGAACATTACTTCTCGGACAGACGTCATCAGAGCTATAAGACTCAGGGAGTGATTTCTCCCAGAACAAGTGCTTTGTGGAATTTTCAATCTAAATCCCTATTGTGGGTATGCAGTTGTGTGACTTATCCCTAGACTGTGGGTCTGGGTTTCGAGTATATCTGGTTTGTGTTCCTGTTGTTATATGTTCTATAGAAGTATACTATATAGAGCGGATTGTACCTTTACTTTGTGTATTGATTTTTCATTCTACGGGTATCCTACTGAGTATTTTTATACTCACCGCTTCATGGGAATTTACCACATGTCTTGTGTCTTGTGTAGACACGTAGTGTTTTGAAAGATTCCAGGGTGGACCAGGACATGACCGATCTTTTTGAGTTCCCTACATGCTGATGTGTTCATATGGCTACGAGAAGCAGTCCCAATACATCTAGTGTTTACAGGTCGGAATTTGTAGTTTTAATACTCTTGTTTTTTTGTTGGGATTGTATTCTGGCCCAGTTTACTTTCAGTACTTTACATTCGGTCTTAGTCTGTTGGTTGGGTTTAGTTGTATGCAGGCATTTTGTTCCATAGCGTTTTTTACATTTCATCATTTGTGGGCTTGGTGATGTGTGTGTGTGTATTGGTACATATGAAATGCCTTTCATGTAAGTAATATTCCTTCTGGGTTCTAGTCACCAGCCCCTGTACTATTGGAGGCGGGCTTGGGGGTCACGGCACGAGCCCCACTAGGATGGGTCATGAAAACTGCTCAGTTCTCATAAAGGATTATTTTCCTACATTTTTTGTAAAAATATGGTGAACATGACTTGTTTTTTATTGGGCTAAACCATGAATTCAATATAGGGGCCACCTATTTATCAATTAACTATGAATGTAATTTATTGAACATGTTTTCATATATATGATGATTCACAAATAAGGTGTCTTGTTTCAACATTAAGAATTACAGATTCCATACATAAAAAATGGAGTCTTCGAATGTGAAGTAGATTCCGGGACCACTAGAAAAGATTATTTTTCCCTAAGTCCATGACATACACAGTCACAAACCCAACACATCTAGTTCCATATGGTAAATTTCATGGTATAGTAGTACCACGTAAATAGATCCATCCCGAAATTAGAATCACCTTATTACATCATTTAGATTTTGAATCCTTGTTGGACTTCTTTCTCATGATATGTTATAGAATAAGAAGTTGCCATTATTTCAACATTCTACAATTTTTTGAGAATATCCCTAGAGTAAAACACCATATACCTTCCCTACCACTAGGAGGTGGATGGAAAAAATCATCATGTCAACTTGACCACTCAGGATCTTCCTACGAGAGATACCATCCATTCTTTCCGTCATCATTAAAATTTGACCATGATTAAACAAGGAGCAACATAAGATATTGTGCCTAACCTAATGGTCTGAATTGGAGGATCTGGTAAGAGTTACTACTATAGGTATCTAAGTATTTCATCTTCAAAGTAATCTTATATACCTTTTATAAAAAACATGTCTGAGGCCCACCAGTGCATCCTAACTATGTCCCCTAATAAATAGCAGATCATTACTAGTTAGGACATTCTAATATCATCATATATAGCCTTGGTGAATGTAGAATCCCAGGGATCACCCCATACCATTGTTATAAGGTAAATTTTATCATATATTACAATAGAATCATCTTAAATATGGTAACCAACCATCCAAATGGTAAAATGGGAACTAAACTACCACCAAATAGTACTAAGGGAACTACCCCACCAAACAGTACTTGGAGAACCATCCCACTAAACGAGATTTCAAGCATCGACCAATTAAAGGATACAATACATTATGCAAGAGAACTATCCCATTTATGTCTTCATCAATATGATATCAACTAAATCTAAGGACTTATAATCATATCCAGATGATCACAGTTCAGAAAAGTAGAATCATACCCTCCGGTTGTCATCTAGTTCATGGTAGGTTGACCTTCTTTATTCCTTTGGAATATGAAAATAAGGGCTCTAATTTATAATTTTGGAACTACAGATAGTGATACCAACCATGTTGGAATATGAATATAGAATGAAAATGGAGCATATGTCAAGCGTTCTTACTCTACGGGGTCCACATTCAAAATCATTCATAATCCTCTCACCCTACCATAAAAATAATTGAGACGATAGTCATGGATCCTAGTATTCAACACATTGGGGTTGATAAGGAAATTTTTAGGAAGGAATAAAACATTCCACTCTAATAAGATAATAAGTCTCCTAGAGGAAATTTTTTTGGAATACACCTAGGATCCCTCATTCAGAATGACATAAAAACACTTTTCCATAGAACCCCACCTTGCGATGAAGTTCCCCAGCCCATAGGGATGGGTTCATTTTCATATGTTTAATCCCCCCATTGGGTGGGATCAACACATTTTCCACCCCCAAAAAATCCCATTCAAAATATATAATTTTCATATTTCCATGACCCACAACCTATAGAGATTGGGGAATTTACTTATTTTCCACATCCTCCTTATGGGTATTCTGGAAACTATAAAGATTCATCCATTTCCAAAAATCCTCAAGGATAATCAGGATATTTAATTAGTGAGAATACTTTTTATCATACAAGGACCCAAATTATTCAACATCAACACCAATAAAAATAATGTTTGGGACCCTATAACCTGGACTCGAAACTTAGTCATGTGCCCATGCTAAAGGATGTGTAGGTATAATGATGGGGAAGAATCATGGATTCCCATATCTTAAAGATAGATATCAAAAATTATATTCCATCCAATCAAAACATATTCACAGGTAGTTTTATTAAGACATGTAATTTTTTTGATATAACTCCAGACAATGAGTTAGGTGGGTGAGGTGTGGATGGTGTTACATAAAAATCATTTCCCTTATCACAGATATCTTGAAAATATGATAGTGAGTTTCTATAGATTTGTGGAATGGAATCAGGGTAAAATGGATAGGGGATGATGGAACCACCCACACCTAAATCCACACTATAGTCATGTGACCAGTATGAATAGAGAACACAATTTTTGAAGAGAATCACGAGCCACATAATTCTTTGTGATTCACGACGATATTTCACCATAATATTGACTAAATATTATTCCATCCAAACAAAACATATCCCCATGTATTTTAGCCACTCTATAGAGAATGGTTTGATAGAACTCCCAATAATGAGGATACCAAGTTAGGAAGGGTTTATAGTTCATGAAAACCACTTCCACTGCAATCAATATCTCAAAAACAAAATAGAGAGATGAATTGTCTTTAATTACCAATTAGATAAATAGGTAAATGAAGGTTTGATAGAGCTAACGTATCCCAAAACTAATAAAAAATGAATAATAGATATCCATGATCTCTTAGAAAGGAATCTCACATGATATGTTGTGGAATGCTCCGTCCCTAACACATGATACTAAACTTCACTATTGGAGTACTAGTCACATGATAGTAAACATCATCACCACACCCTATTATTAAGATGTTAAACTATGTGATTTCTCCTTAACACATGATGTTAAAATACATGGCTGATGTTCTTGTCACATGATAATAAACTACATGACCACATCCTACTATCATAATGTAAAATGTCATGATACATCACAGTCACGTGATGTTAAACAATGTGATACATCCAGGTCACATGATGTTAAACATAAAAATAATTCTTGTCTCAGGATGTTAAACCATATGAAAACATCATAGTCACATGATTTTAATATTCACAAAACATATCCCAATAAAATGACCATAAAATTGGTGAAATATAAATTATAGGGATATATATTGAGAATCATGTGAGAATTATAGTTTCTACAAGTTCCATTGATGCAACATGATCTCAATCCCAGCTATACAGAAAATCAATATTTCCCCTTAGTCGCTTATTGAGGGAACTATTTGATTGGCCCCATATCTAGTAAAATGAATGTATGCATCATGAAAACATTTTCATTGTAAAAAGAAACATACTAGATGGAGTAAGCTCATATCCCTGATAATTAAAACAATGTATGCTTGCATATCTAGGAAGAAATCGTTGGAAAAACATACATCCATTCCTTCATGCATAAATTCCATCAACATATTCTGATGGTAGAAATAGGAAAATAGTATTATTACATCCCCAGTTCAATAAATGTCATTGAATATAAATTCTAGAAGTTGAGAGCATATAATCATATATTTTTATACATATCCTATTGATGTGTCAGTGATTTGTGACAATTATAGATGATATTTGATGGTATATTCTAGTGAGTATGCATGGAAATAAATATATTACTATCTCAATAGCTAAAACAACACAACACTCTGATCAGTATGAACATGTTTCTACTCAAGAGAAAGCTCATGTCCTTATTCTTATCAATGAGGATTATCAACATATTCCATAAAAGGACATGAAGTAGGACCAAGATCATATCCACGTTCTGATAGGAACTCACCCAGTTACAGTGGCAGATTCCTTGGGAAGGATCATATTCTTATTGATAAACTATAATGTCACATGAGTGGTATCATATCCTTCTTCAACTAGGGATCATCATGTGATTATGGAACAAGCCTCTTTACTTACTCATATCCCTATCGAAAAATACTTTCAGCATACTTCAAATGATCTAGATCATGCTAATACACCACTCTAACCATTACTCGCTAGGTTATGGAAGAACATTCAATGGGATTGAAAAATATTTCTTTTAAAAAAGACTAGCAGCATGCTCCAAAGTCAGCAAACCAGGCTCATATCCTTGTTATGTCCAGGGCACACAAAGTGAGACTGGCACATTCCTCGATGCATGTTCATATTCTTATCAATGAAGCATCTAAAATTATTTTAGTATCATAGATGAGGAGGATCGTAACCCTTCTTCCGTTCTAATGGTCTATCGAAATATTCCACTGGGGACTGGATTTATGAATGAAGATTATAACCATGCTTCATCCAATGTTGACTTGGATATTCGAGAAACCAACAATAGGATGACACATATTGTTACTGACAATAAATAGGTTCATTATCATACTATTGTAGGTAATCAGTAGTGAGATCGTATCCCCATAGCACCAAAAAATTATCAGTAGAGCTCGGAAGCTGTCATGGAGAATGATTATATTCCCTCTCAACCCAAAATAGTCTATCAATGTATTCTATCCATGATAATAAATGAGGTTGATATCCATAAACTTCTCAATGATAGTGTCCCTAAGACTGGTTGATGCATATTTTTAATAACTCAAGAGTCCATCATCTCAGCAACTAAATAAAATGGAGATCATTACCTAGATAATCTTCCTCATGGTATTGAAGAGATGGATTTCACAGACTCTACTTCTAACATCCACCATTTTTAACCTACCTACATTGATATATGTCATTCAGAAAAGGAAATACTCCCCTTTACCAAGCTCCATTGTATATAGTGGTTCTAAAAACCAGACACTGTAATATATTGATTTCCAAAAACTCAGACACCATCATATAGAATGGTTCTCGAAACACCAGGGTTAACCATATATTGTTCCTGGTAAACCATCACCAGCACATCACTACAGTTAGAAGGAGTCCCAAAGAGAAACCACTACAGTAGGAACTATTAAAGGCATATATCCATGATGAAGAATTAGATGAAATGGATTTGTTGATAGAGTTATCTAGAAACAACCTCCCAAACATGTCCAGTTTTCTTTTCTAAATCCATTTATGACATTCCAAAACTTGTCAAAAAAGTAAGTGTAGGCTTAATATTTTCCAGAATATATATGAGAATTTTCATATATTGGATGATAGGCACCTCTCCTATCCACGATATGATGGTCACCTAAAAATATTATATAACTTCTTTTCCACCAGGACTTGGACACATCCTCTTTGGTCCAAAATCCTAGATCGAAAGAAAACATAAATCACCTAAAACTTATTGTATGTGAATGAAGAGAACACTCAGACTGATTGGAAAAGTTACTTTGGAGAATTGTATATGATGATTAAGGAAGTGTGAATTTAATCCAATATATCTAGGATTCTCCCCACTCCAAATACCCAATGACCATTGATTGTTCAAGAATACATCCATTAGAATATGACACTCTTAGGATATCAGGTCCTAGATTCATGACTTTAAACTACATAGAATCTTAATGTCTCGATATCATGATGTTAAACTACCTGAATTTTCCATTACACATGAATTTAAAATGTATGAAAAAGGATCTAGAAAAAAAACGTTAACTGCACAACATCTCACATCCTTACCACATTATGTCAAAATGAAATGGACGGAATACTAACTATACAACATTAAATTGAAATGTAGATGTCCTCACTGCATGATAGTAAATTTCATGAGAAGCGTGGATTCATTGATGATTCATCAAAAAAAATCTATAGATATATAAATGAGAAATTAATTTCCCATATACATATGTGTGACTCAGATCCACATAATGGATTCCCCATCCAATAAATTGGGGTGTCTTGATACCTATTATCATAGAATATGAAATAACACCAAGAAACAAAATACAAGGTCTATCCAGAATATATTAGTCACGGTAACAAAACAACAGGCCACAATACAATGTTTATGACTTTTTTCATTTATGGGTAACCCAAATCATTACCGCATGATTTTAAAGTGCATGGCTCTATAAAATTTATCTTTTTCAAGTCATGTCACCATCATTTTGTTTCCTAACGATAAAATGCATTGATGATTTCCTAACTACATGAAACTAAACATATTTGTTTTCTAGAATAACATATGACCTAATTATCATCCCAATGAGATATAGACGGGGTGGTTGGATCCTATGTGATGTAACAAACACAACATGATAAAAAATTATCATGTCCATCTTGTCAATCTCTTTTTTTGTGTGATGGTAACCATTTACATTCCTTGTTTTTAACATAGAAAATAGAATACTTGGGTTTAAGAACTCTTGTAAAAGAATTACCACATGATCAAGACATATCAGTTCATGATATGGTCATTATGGTCCAATATGAATTACATCAAATGGAACACCATAATTCCGATCCGTGTGATGTAAAATTGAAAGGTTATAGTTTCCTATATGACATAATACTATGTAATGTGATGGCCCTCACCTGAGGGGACTATTATCCTTGTTGTTGGTATCCCACCAAACCTCCATTCATGAACTACATTTCGATTGACTCTATCCAGTGGATAATATGTAGTGACTACCGGATCTCTAGACATTGGTCCAACCACAACATTAAATTTTCATTTTAGGGAACCTACATCCCATGCATATGATGTTATATTGTATGGTTTTATAAAAATTACATGTGACTAGATTCCTATAATTATAGGATACAATGTGATGCCTACATATCCAATCCCAGTTCCAAATATAACAATAAATATGAATAATTCCCCCTATACCAGTGGTTTAGACCTATTTAGATGGTTCCCCATTCATGAAATATAGATTTCATGATTCCTTTCATAAAAACACTCATAAAGGGAGACAAATCTCTATCCCCATTTCAAACAATTGAAAACCAACATGAAAATACCCCCACATAGCATTCATACCTATGTTGGGAGATTTTATTCATAAAAAAAATATGGCTTGATTCATGTAAATAAAAAATATGAAATGTCACCCAATACATTAATCATGGGTTCAACCAAAACATATAAGATGGTAAAAACTGCACCAAAACTGCATATGGGATAGACAAATGTAGTGAGTTGTCTGATACCCACTTATGTTCAACATAGTTTATTGAATAATTTCCCTATATTTATCACACCAATCATTGATCATTTTAGATTAGGGTAAATGGAATGTTGCTATGGAAGATGCAACTGGGACATATTTCAGATCTGGAACCACATTCTTTCAACAATAATTTTATCATAAAATCATATTTTCATGATTATTGCATGAACTTTTAACTACATGTAATGGAAAACATCCTTAACGCTTCAAATTAAAATGAAATTGAATCAACCGTGTCGCATAATGTTAGAATGAAAGATAGAAAAATCCCCATTACTTGACATTAAAATTTTCAAGTGATTTTTTAATATGATCCCTTATAAAAATACTACAAGAGCCTTCCCCCAGCCAACTAGATAATGGAGTGCATCCTTCATCTTTTTTAGGACCTCAATGAAACACCACCCTTCATGTATTGAGTGCATCAAGTTGCCACAGATATTCTATGGCCCTTGGGAATGAAAAGAGATCCATTTTTTGACCATGATATTGATGCATAAGGGCTTAGACCTGCCAACCAGTGATATCATAGCCCTATAGAACGGGATTTTTGATCCTAGTGAGACATAAATCATTTTGGAATAACTCAGTACATGATTGTGTTCTAGTCCATCCCTGGCACGTTTTCCCATATAATTATTCATTACTATAGAAATTAAATCTATGATTTAGAACACTATCATCTCCCACTATGAACGATGATCGATTAATCTTGACCCTGAGTATCTTAAATATGTTATTTATACCATTCCCCTCATACCGGGTCCATATGAATCATGAACATAAACTGAACGCAATTTATTCAAAGCTACATGAACTTAAACATTATACATTGAGGGTCCAAATAAAATGACCATAAAATTAAAGTAAAATAAACATAAAACTTCTCAAGATGACAACCCAAAAGGGAATCCTATGAAAAATTAGAGTATCTTCTCAGAAAAAACTTCACCTATATTTTTAAGAAAATAGCTAGAGCATAAATTAATGACGCATAAATCTCATAGGGCCTATCTTTGTCACCCGAGTAAAAAGTGAGACATACTAGTTATCCCCCCTGGTGTTGAAGAATGTAAGAGTAATTATTTCTCTCATCTCCACACTATGATAACAAGTTCAATAGGTGGGAAACCCACTTTTTGTATCCTCAAACACATCTTGAAATATACATTTCCCATAAATCACACGTCCTATTTTGACCTTATTGGGTTACGACAAACATTCCACGTCATTTAGAAAGGAAAAGTGATCTCTATGTTTTTACATGGTACCTGTGTATAAGGGCTTCGACCTACCAACTAGAAACATCTAGGCCCCAGATAACGGGATTTATGATCCTTGTGAGCTTGACTCCACCATGGTAGAACTCAACACCTGAAGTTCTTGTAGGCCATCCATGTCATGACAATCCCATACCATCCTAATGACCGATCATTTTAAAACATGGTTTACAATACCCACAACATAACAATTCAAGTGGATTCGAGATCATTGACATTACATCATCATGTATTATACCGCTTCTCAAAGTAGCAATGCAGAAATCCATTCCCAAACCTTATGATTACCTAATACATGTGACTTGAAACCACATGGCATAAGGCCCAAGCCTTCGTCTAAAAGACCCACTACACTAGGTTAAGAGAACCCTTCTTAGAAAATCTTTTTCTCCATAACCCACTTCATTATATAGAAATTTGAGACATAAAAAATCATCCATGGACCTTGTAAATGAGTGGAGATACACTCTACATGACCATGCAGGCAATTACTATAGTCACATGCATAAGGTATTATAACACACAAATAGGAGACATCTCCTGCCAAAATGGGAGGACCTATGATCCTCATGAGGCCATGTTACATCATAGAAGAACCTGGAACCATAGGGTATTATGGATATTCCATGATATATCACACCATTATATATTCATAGATACAAATATTTGTTTTATGACAATCTTAACCCATATTCCAACTATACATGTCGACTCAGTATCCCAAATCATTCACAATCCACCACTGTCCATCAAGGTAAGCATACAGTGTGTCACGACCCATCATGAATATTCATCCCACATGATTTATTGAAGAACATAGGGAGAAAGATACATTAATGAAAATTCATTATTTATAACATCAATTATGAATGTTGGGTATCAGAACCCATCATGGACACTTATTTCTCTGAATCCCGTCATGGATTAATAGTTCATGAAAACATTAGGAAAACCAATTCTCCACGACCAATTGATGGTTTCATCTAGAAGATCCTTCAATAAAAAAATATATGTTTTGAGATTGATGAAACTAAACTAAATAAATAGAAGGTATGATCCTGAATACTTCAAACTATAATAAGAAAATGTATGAGCTAAAAGACCCAAAACTACATCAATAAATGGTCTAAGCCAAAAGACCCTAAACTAAATAAAATAGAATTTATGAGTTAATGTATCTAAAAAAATAACAATAAAAGGTCTTATCTAGAAGACCTTAAACTATGTAACATATGGTGTGATCTAGAAGAAAATAAACTATAGTAACATAGTTTCCTATCTAAAAGATCCTAAACTACAAGAACATAATTTATGAGGTAGAAAACCTTGTAATACAATAATAGAATGTCCGAGCCAGAAGAAACCAAACTTAATTACATGAAGGTCTGAACTAAAATACATTAAACTACAATAGTAGAAGTTCCATTTTAGAAGACCGTAAACTAATCCACAATAATTGTCTACATTTCAAGATGTTAACCAACCAACTGAGTGGGACCAAATGCTCACGAAAGTGAAAAACTAAAAAGGGAATCTAGGTAAAATGTCATGTGTGTGACACCCAAAAACCATAAGATATTTTCTTTTAGGAATTAAATTAATTTTTTTGATATATTTAATTATACACCAAATCATGTTAAGTGTACTCTACACACAACATTGAGTTAGCTTGTATTACATGCTAGATTAATTTTTACCACCTTTTAATGGAGCATATAATTTAAAACTACATTACGACAATTTTTTTTATTTATTTCATAAAAAATAAACATTATTTTAAAATTTAGAATGTAAAAATTATCTTATGGTAATTTTTTGGTTTTTCAGCAATGTTTTATTTTTTGATGAATAGTGACAATACTCCATTTTAGTTTAAAACTGCCTTTTCATTTAAATATTTAATAATGTTAAATTATATTTCAAATTTGTTTTTTTAATGTAAAAATAGATCAATTATACATATATTAATTTAATTTAGGTAATTTTAATAATTTATATAATGAAATTGGATATAATACCATTTTAAACTTTTGAACATTTCTACTTTGAAACCCACATTCTCGGCAGGTCAGTAAGATAAGCATTAAACATAATTGTCATACTCCTATGATATTAATTTTTAATATCAGACAAAAATGGTTGTAATCATTTTTGTAGTTTTTCACTAATAATATTAAAATAATTATTTACTAAAATGATTAGTAAATTCCATTAAAATTAATAATGGTGAATAAGGTAAAATTAATCTTAAAATTGGACTAAACGTTAATCTCAAAAAGAAAAATGAACTAGAATCATTTCCAAAATCCCTATTCTACAAAAATAATTATCATATTCCCTCTTGATTCCAATTTTGTACTATACGGGGATAATATTTCTTGAAATTTCCTTATATGAGAAGTTAAGTAAAAAAAATACAAAAAGGGAACTTTTCTTACATTTTTCATTTATAAAACATTTACATATGGAAGAAACAACAGATTTCCTATTATACATATCATTTTTAAATATAGATGTATTATTTTTGACATAATAGTTTATCATTAATTTCTAGAGATGAATTAGTTACTAAAAAATCTTAAGAAATTCTAACACAATAATAATTTAGTTAATAATAAATGAAAATAAATGATACTATAAATACTAAAAGAGACGAAATTTGATTAACATATTGTCTTTAATAAACTTTTAAATGAATATATAATGACAAAAATTTATTAACATAATATATTTCTACCAAGTGATTTTCAATTATTAATAAATATTAAATTTGGTCTATTAATGCACCAATTTATCGTTTATATTAAATATATTGATCCATTTTTTGTACAAACATTATTAGCACGATATGGGTTAAATTAGTGTTTTTGGGCATTCCATGTTCTTGTTTTAAAATTAATTTCCAACCTACCTAGGATATTTAATTTTTAAATTATATAACATATTTATAATTAACTTTCCTTATATTTCTTTATAAATATAAATTTATTTTATTCATAATGGTTAAATTACAAAGTTTAGAAAACTAGTTTCTTTGATAACAACCAAAATGAAAAAATTGGGGAGTTTTAGAGGTTAAGCAACTAAATTATACAATTTCAATTATTTTTAGAGGATGGACGTTTTCCCCAAAAATGGTTATCATTTACTCAATTATTTATACATTTTCGAGGAACATTAGGTATAATAGATCTCCCATTAATGTATACCTTTTGGAATTTACAAGAGTGACACTCTTCCTTCACTATAAAAATGAATTCACTCTTCCCATTACTCACACCTCTCAATCCGCATTGGATTGAACAAAATGTACCCCAATATCTCCAAAAAAACCTAACCTTATCCTAGAATCCTCCCCTTAGTAATAATTCCATCTGAAGATTCCCTTTCAATAAAACCAAAAGGAGTTACCCAAAAAAGAGGTAACATCTTTTCTTATGATCTTTAGTTATATTTATATTCTCCACCCCATAAAATCTTCTTATTATATGATTACATAAAAATAATAGTATCCAAAGTACTCTAGGATACTATGATTTTACTTTTTCTAAAAAACAATCATGAATAATTCCATCTAATGGGTAAAAAACATACTATTTATGTGTATAGAGATCTACCTGCTCACAAAATGATGAATGTTCTTTTTTCATTACCATCTTTAATGGTTGGAAAATATGATGGTAACTATGTATATATATATGTTATATATGATATTTATTATGTATTTATTCTTCTATAATTTTTTTATTACACATACACTTATTATTTCCAATTTCTGTAAGTATGATAACATCATTTGTGGAAATGCGGACTACCACCTTTTTAAAGCGATGCGATTCATTCGCATTGTACATGGAATGTATAAATGATGATATTAATTAAAAATAGGAATAATAAATAAAATATATATGATATTCATGATAGAATTACATTTTTTAAAAAAAATAATATAACATTTTATTAATTACGCTTTTCATACACTAAAAATTGATAACGCCGGTCATAGATGTTTAGACAACCGCCTCTTCAACAAGATGTGAATCATTTACATCATAATAATACAATGTATAAGTATATATTATCAAATGAAATTTTATTTAAGATTTAAGGATATTACTTAAATATATATTGTTACTTACCATATTTCTATAACGATCACTAAAAATTGGAACGTTAGTGATGCATACGTATGACCAACCGACTTCATGATTGTAATGTTGGGTCATTTTTCATAACCAACCATCATGAATGGTTTTATAAGTATAATAAATTTATAAATATGATAATTATGTCATGATTATTATTATGGATATTTTTATATAATTAATCATTTTACCATAGTTGATCTAACAATGTTTTTTGACACATAAAACAAATATGGTCAAAACACCCAATGTAAAACTAGTTGTTGAAATAGTTTTTTACAATAATGAATGAATTGAATTTAAAGTAATAAAAAAACGTGATAAAGTATATAAATCATGTAAATTATCAACATAACCTTATTATTCATTAATATAATGCCACATGTGACCTGTTCAACACAAGGTAAAGGATTTCATCACAATTTACATTACATTGAGAATTATTTGATGTTATTCACCAATCCACATTTATATGTTGTATATACTAACCGTTGAATTTTTATATCATGAATATCCAAATTCTTATGATATTATAAGTTCATGTAATGTTATTCCCTTATGAAGATTATGATTCAAATGTTTCAATGTGGTATGGTAAACTTTAGAATATTTTTTGATTATTTTCCCCAAGGATGTTATAATGATATTTAAATGGTATTTTCATTCATCAACCAAACAACCATTTTTGATACTTATCCTCTAATGGGGAATTACAAATACATCTATATCCTTTATTCAGTATGGATACTCGATGATAAGGTACATTGTTTATTAATTAAAACAATTATTCAATAGAGGAGGAATTATTTGGACTAGAAAATACAGGCAAGGACCAATTATAGATAGTCACTCGATTCATTTGTAGTATCACGAGATAAGTTAGTTGGACAAAGTAGATTAATTTAAACTATAATTATTATAGATCTTTATGGAATAGTGATTCATGTTCTAGATACATGTCATTGAATATTAAATAATTTCCTTCATTTTAGTTATAATTTTTATCCATGATATTTTCTTTCAACATATCTATGGATACATTTCACTCATTGTTCATTGATTTAATGAAATATTTTTCAATCTATTACGTTTTAATGTTGATTTTTCACAATCTAGTTATTTGAATGGAATGTGTTTTCAGTTATTTATCCTTCCATATAGATTATTCTCATCAGTTTGTTTTTATTTTACTATATATAACCTTAGTGGCCATTTGATCTCACCCTTATTGTGTTTCCATTCTCCATGTTATGATGAATGAAAGAATGAATAAGATTTCATGGTTGAAGTTTATTTAATTTTATTATGTTTCACTTATTATTTTCTATTTGACAATGTAAAATGGGTTCCATTTTTGTAATCTAGTTTTTCAAAACAATTAGTCTAATCCGTCCTTTGGGATTTGATTCCTTATAATAATGCCATTGTAATAAAGTAATGCAATGTATCCAGGCATCTGAGGTAGGGGCATAATTATTGGTTTCAGAGGATTTTTATTAGAAAATAAAGAAACAATATTTATAACACGTTTATTAAGGAACATAACCCTAAGATAAACATTGAGGATATATATAGAATAACATCCTAGAATCTTGGTAAGTTATATATTTTTTGGGTATTACAAGCAATTAATCCCTATATAGAGGTTAAAAATGGACATGGTTCTAACATAAATATACCAGGAAGTAAATACTCTGACAAGGTGTGTTGGGCCTGAATCAACGTAACTTGTTACATGACAACATGTTGTACATCCCTCCTTGTTTAACACTCTAAGGATATACGCTTATGATAGTTCACATTTTTTTTACAAACCATTAAAAATTATTTAAAAGTAATGATATCCCCAAAGAAACCGTTTTTATGATAATGAGATTAGCTATGACATTTTTTTTTGATTTCAGATATTTGTTTCACTTGTTTTGGGAGTGTACATTCTGTTCTGTTTTAATCCAGTATATTCCATTGTTTTGAAATGGATGCTAGAATATGAATTGTTAACTACACAAATGAATGTGATCCAAATAATAATAAGGGTCATTTCTTTTATAGTCATAAGAATTTTTGTTGAATGGAAATAATTACCCATGTATTTTTATCATATGAGGAAATACTATCATGTCCTATGAGATAGGTATATAATTATCCAAGCCTTATTTATTTGAGGAAAATAAAGAGAAGACTATGATGGAGGAGAAAAAGATGGATAAATGGATGAAGGTAAATACTTTCTTTTCCAGATGTGATAATTATGGAATGAAAGACAATGGTATATGCATAAACGGAATGATGTTTTCTATATTTTTTGAAATAAAGGCCACCATGATTTTGATTTCTAGGGTAATTAATAGTTTTTAGTGTAAAATGCTTCAATTACAAGGATATGTGATATTATGAAAATCAATGTCTTAATCGTTAAAGGAATATACCCCAAATGATGATAATGGGTAATTGTCATGTTAAGTTACCACCATGGATTTAGTGGAATGATTAATATTACCATTATATAATTATGTAATTTGAATATTTTAAATGTGACATAATGGTTATAGGAATTAAGGAATATATGAGTATTGTACTACAATACTTTTTTGTTAATAATTTTAGATCACATGTTGAATGGTACAATGTAAAGTGTTTTTGCAGTATGTTAATATTTTTGGAAAACAAATGGTTGAGTGAAATATAACCATTAGTATGTTCCATTCAAAACGATAATGATGTTTGAATAAAGAGAATATTTATTTTGATAATGTATATTTGGTAGTACCAACTACCTTGGAACTTACTAATGATTTGTTGAAAACTCGGTTTATGTTATCTTTGATGGAATTTACAACAATTTTGGATTTATGGAATATATCCATAACATTTGTTTTAAATAAGAAGTATTGAATAATGCATGTTTCCAATAAAGTATTATGTTTATTAATGTTGTCACCATACTTCAAGGAAATAAATTATGAAGGTGTTGACATGTTTGGTTTGTGATAAATAAAAGTATACTTCATGTTTATTAAAAGCTAATGATATGTTTATTTTGGGAATACAATGTCCTTACCTATAAAGTGTTGGATCATAATAAATTGGAATATTTAATCATTTATGATAAGGTTTAAGGTGATCATTGGATGAGGTTTTAGTGGTTAATGTAATACATAACCATATGATGAAACTTGTGTAATGAAATAATGTAGATATAGTTCAAGGAACTACCATTGAATAATATTGTTCTTATAGAATCTTAAAAAGTAACAATATTTACTTATATCCATAAGGATTTAAATAATTCATAAACTAAAGAAAAAATGAACTTGAAACCAAAAAATGATTTCCTAGTATTTTTGTTTCAAATGAATCAACTAGCCCATAAGATCATTATGAATTCATGGCTTTATAGTTGTTAACTTTCTACAAACCATATTCTCCAGCACTCTCCATTAGAACATGATTGTTAGATTTTTATTTAGTATTCATGTTTCCATTTACTTGAAATGTTATCCTACTATGAAACCTAGTTATGTGACCATTGTACTTTCCTTCATCTCATACTACGAAGACATTAACCCCACTTATGATGTGGCTTTTTTGGGTATAGATTATTTTCAAATATTACCGAGAACTATTTTAGACTATGAGGAAACAATTTAATCATAGTGGGTATAATTTATCACCCCAAGACAATATGATATTTTCATTATCAAATTCAGTTAATTTTGTTCCTAGATAGATTTATATGAAACAAAATGTTAAGTTGACCCTACACAAAACTCTATGTTAACTTTTGTTACTCGCGAGATAGAGTTTTACTTCCATTTTATGATGTATCTATTTTAAAATAAATTTTGAAAATTTTATAAATTTTGTTTTCCAATTTAAAAATCATTTTTGAAATAATAATTTATAAATTAGCTTAGGGTGATTTCTTTTAATTTTTTTGAGCAGTTTTAATTTTTGATGAATTGTAAAAATACTACATTTTTAGTTAAAAACAACATTTTCAACTATATAATCTTAAATATTGTATTTTATTAGAAATTTGTTTTTAAAATTCAATGTATAATAATTATACATATATTATCCAAATTTAGTTCATTGGAATCAATTTTATTTTGAAATTTTATATGAAAACATATTGAACTTTTGATCAATTTTCTTTAGAAACATTCTTTATCTCCATGTCTATGGGATTAGTGTTAAACATAATTTCCCCACTTCAGTGATCCAACTTTTGAAAATTGTAAATATTTGATTGTAATCAATATAATAGTTATAGTTTAATTAGATAAAGTTAATTTTTTACCAAATTGATTAGTGAATGTGATTAAAATTAATTATGGTTATTAAAGTATAAATATGTTTCACAATGGACTAAACCATAATATTAAGAGCCAAAATGACTTATAAAATTGTCCAAAAGTAATTTGGTACCTATAGTTAGACCATATATTATCTTTGTTTTAATTTAATGGTTTGTGGGGATAATATTTCTTGAATGTTCCCTATATGATAAGTAATGTAAGGAAAAAGATAAAAAGGGAACCTTTCATACCTTTTACATTTATAAAACATTGAGAAATGTAAAAAGCTATATATTTTAGGTTATACATATCATTGGGAAATATAAATGTACTATTTTTATCATAATAAATCATCATTAATTTTTATAGATGAAATAGTTACTTAAATTGATTATGAAATGCCCATGAAGTTATTATACAGTTAACAATCAACAAAAATAAATGTTACTATAAATAATAAAAGTGATTAAAAATGATTGAAATATTGTATTTAAATATATTTATATATGAAAATATTATTTTAAAAATCTATTTACTTAATATATTTTCATTCCAATTTCTATTGATATTTTAAAATTAAAAATAAATAAATAATGTCAATATTGACATTAATGTTAATTTATAATAAATTATATATTATTAAATTATTTAAAAATAATAAAAAAATTGAACTATGAAAATTAATTTTTACATGTTAATAAATATTAAATATTTTCAATTAATGGACCAATTGATCTTTTATAATTAATATATTGACCAAAAGTATGTAAAAACATATTTCGCATAGTCTTTGTTAAAGTAGTGTTTTGTCTACTGCATGGGCATTTTTAAAATTAATTTCCAAAACAAAGGGGACTAAAATTTTATAAATTTTTTTTCATATTTATAATTAAATGGAACTATATTTTCTATTTAATCTGTTTTTAATTTAGTAATAATGATTAAAATACAATGGATAAAAACCTAGTTTTTTTAAATACCAAATTTATAAAATTAGGGAAACATTGATGTTAAGGAACAAAATTATACAATTAAACTTATTTATGTGAGATAGAGGTTTTTATACCCATAATTCACATTTAATCCATTATTTTTCCATTTTTGAGGAACATTAGTTCAATCAGAGCTCCTATTAATGTATAACATTTGGTATTTTCAAGACTCTCACTCCTCCAATATCAGAAGGCATTCAGTCTTTTCCATCCACTATCATCTAATTCCACATTGGATCCACCAATATAGGACCAAATATCTCATAAATTTCCCTACCCTTATCCTTTAATCCTCCCCTTGGGAAAAATTGAATCCATGGATTCCCTTTAGTGCAAACCAGAAGGAGTAACCCAAAGAAGAGGTAACATCATTCCTTAAGCTCATTACTTTTATTTCAATTATTCACCCCCTCAACACATATTACTACATGATTATAAAGAATAAATAGTATCTTAAATTTAGTGTGATTTTTTATGACATTATTTTGAACTAAACTCATTCATAATTCTATATAATTTGCAATGAACAAATAGTTTATTTGTACGATGAACTACCGTTTAACGAAACGATGGTTTTTTGTTTTTTCCTTTACCACCATTCATGGTTGACAATTTTGAGAGAAAATATATTTATATATTTTATATATTATATTTATTATATATTTATTATTCTTAAAATATTTTTTACACATAAAATTATACGACCCATTTTTTGTAACTATGATAACATCATTTGGGGAAGTGTAGACTACCCCCTACTCAAACAGATGAGATTCATTCACACTATACATTGAACGTATACAGTATATTTATAATTAAACATAAATAAAATAAATTTAATCTATATGATATTAATTAAATAATTATCTATCCTTAAATATTATATATTAGTTTCTTTACTAGAATTTTCGCACACTAAAAAGTGTTTTCATCGGTCTTGGACGTGTGGACTACTGCCTCCTCGACATGTTGTGCTTCCTTTTACATCACAATAATATTATGTATAAGAATATATGATTAAAAAATGGTATTTATGGTATAAAAACCATTATATAAATTTATATTGTTCCTTATGATCATTCTATAATGATCATTGAAAAACGGGAACGTTGCTCATGCATACATACGACCTACCGTCTCCATGAATGAGACATTGGTTCATTTTTCATAACCATACATAATTATTGGTTTTAAAATTATAATTTGTGTATAAATAAGATAATTATTTCATTATAATTATTCTAGATATTTTTTTATAAGGAACAAATTGAACATAGTTGATATTCTAAAGTCATTTTTGACCCATAAATAGAATATTTTCAAAATAACCGATTTAACCATATTTAATTAAGTAGTTTTTTTACAGAATTATAATAAGTGAATTTCAAGTAATAATAATGTTGAAATCTTTTCTCAAGAAATAAAATAATTGACATAAGTTTATTATATAGTAATATAAAGACACATGTTATAATTCGGACTCATGGTATGGTATTTCATCTCAATTTACATTCCATTGAGACTTTGTTGGTCTTATGAACCAATTCACATTTATATGGTGTATATACTTAAAATTAAATGTTATATCACGAATGTACTTATTCTTATGATATTATGAGTTTTATATTATATTATTCCTTTATAGGATTATGATTCAAATGATTCCATGTGGTACGAGATAGATTGTAAGGTTTAATATTATTTTCCTAAAGAATGTTTTAATGATTTGAAAATGGGGTTTCCATTCATCGACAACAAAACACCATATTGTGAATTATACTCCAATAGGGAATATTTTTGAAGGAAACATAAACATTGGTTTCTTCAAATCATGAATTAAGGAGAAGAATGAAAGCCGAAGAGTTAACATGTGGTTGGAAGATTGAATGTATAAAGGGGACATCAATGTGGCAGTTCTTCTGGCTGAGGAAGATATCAGAAACCTCCTTCCATATCCAATTTTCTCAGATGGTGACTTGCAAATCAGAATCAACAACGAAAAAATATTCATGTGAAACATTCCCAGATAGATTAGTGGCTACTACAACACTCATTTAGATGAAATCCCTGACGAGTTGGAGATCAACGAGGCAATACATGCTCAAAAAAAAGAATGTTACCTAGGACAAGATATGTTTCTAGGTACATTATATGTCTTTTCATGGGATGTTATTTAAGATCTTATCATTGAGGTAGTGCAGGACTACATTATAGATGGTTATCTCCACAGAGATATTTGTACTTCTGAGCTAGTTATTGTCCCCAATGTAAAAGAGCCTAAATCTTTGGGACAATACATATACATTTGTCTAGGAAACATCTAATATAAGATTCTGGAGGGTTTGATCATCAAAAGACATAATCACCTACTCTCTAAGATTATATCTGATGAATATCATGGCTTCATGTAGAGTAGGAGTATACACGGGGCTATTGGAATTTCAAAGGAAATGGTTGATGATCTTAAAAGGTTGTGAATTGGGTCCAACATCCTGATAAAATTAAATATAGAAAAGGAATATGATAGAATGGGTTGGTGTTTCAATATAAAATCCTTAAATTGCTTCAGTTTAAGTGATTGCTCAAGAGATCTAATTCTTACCTGATTCTCATCCCCTTGGCTTATGGTGATGCTCATGAGTATATGATTCAATTTTTTCAAATCAGTTCATCACATGCAGCAGGGGGAAATTATCTCTACAAGCTTGTTCATTATTTCCCAAGATGTGATTTCATGGAATATCAACAGAGGAATTTCCAGTGGACATGTTCTTCAATATAGAAAAAATGTTTGATTGAGCATTGTGTATCATCTAATGTGTTAAGATGAAATTTTAATCAACATTAATGGATGTTTGAGAACAATAAATGGATTCAAATAAATAATGGAGATATATAAGAGTTGGAGTAGGGAATGTGTGATCCTTAAAAAAATAATCATTTACCTTCCATGAACATTCCATAGCCGGTGTGAACAATACATCCATGAGAGGATGAGATACTATAGGAAACACCTCCTAATGGACTACCTTTGTATCCCCATTTTGAATGGGGAAACCAGGAATGTGGAGTTCGATAAATTAATCAATAGAATCATAAATGTTGTCTTGAACTAGAGTAACATGTTCTACTATTTAAGGGGAAGGATCACATTGGCCAACATCATTTTTATGTCCATTTCTATGCATACATTCTAGGATATCATCTAACCCAAAGAGAACATCTCCTAGATTGAGAAAAGTTTCATTTCCTTCATATGGAAAAAAATACAAGGGGGTAAATTACGTTGGAACTCATTGAACCAGATGGCCATACCTCTCAACAAAGGTGGATTTAATATACAAAATATGTATGAGAGCATGAATGACTTGAATGCTAAACATGAATAGGAAATAATTAAAGGAAATTATATCTGGGAAAGATTCATCCATGACTAGTACGACGATGATTAGAGAAACTAGGGATATCACACTTGTAGCTTATTCTCTATGGTTAAATGCATGCATTACATTCTTATTATCCTTGATGATAAGGGCAGATGGGTGATCGGCACTGGAGACAATCATTACTGTAAAGAGAACTGGGTAAGAGGTGAACTCTACTTCCCAGGCATTCCAGTGCTGGAGACCCCCCTTAATCAATCCTGGTTACACTCGGGATCCACTTCCTCAACTTAGGATGATGTGGAAATGGATCTATTCAATAGATTTACCCATTTAGATGTCCTAGACAAGGGCGTGTAAACAAATTATACTTCTAGTTATTTATTAACATGCTCCTTTATTGCATCAATCTACACTAGAAAGAGAGAGGATATATGGGAAAGAAACCTTTGGTTCAAATAGATCTCGAATAAAAAGAATTTCCTGGTATTGAGGATAAACAATAGAGCCATCATGATGGATGAGAATGTTCAGAAGAAAATCATTCGTATCACCTCCCACTACATGTGCTACAATAACCCAAACACAGAGTCAAAGTTGTATATCTTCCTTGATAGCGGCTCGAAAAAATCCTCAAGGGAATTGGGTGGACAATGAATAGGTGTGAAGGTGAATTATGTAATATATTTGGACTTCTTCTCGTGGTGGTTCCATGGAACTGAGAACCATCCATGGGCACACAAACTTTGTGGCATGGTATGTTCTTTGAGTTTTTAGGTTATTTGGGAGAATAGGAACAAAAAATAGTTGGTATCTTGATGTCATTTATATTTATGAAGGTTCACCATCTATCTTTGATTGAGGAAATTAGTTTCCTAATATATGGAGGGGTGTCAGCGACCACCGTTAAGGGAGACGAGATAAGCAGAACCCTCTCATTATTAGTCTCAAACTCATTGTGGATGGTTCATGCATCCAAGGAATTATGAGAGGTATCTTATAATAGTCCTGATCATTATTACACACTTAAAAATGATTTATTAAATAAAAATCCAGATAATATAACTCTGAGGATCGATAGTTCTACTGTCTTTGGAAATTTGGAAAATTTCATTACAACATAGAATATAAAAGACAACATCTTTGTTAAAAAATTATTTTACATAATGACAACATTCATTCGTACATAAAATTGCATGGTTAACTTGAGGACATGTATTAGAAGAGAGTAATCTACAATACCCAATAAGGGAGTAAAAAAGGAATAACATGAATAATATAGTACATGTTAGGAAATAGGCATATCGATGGAGCTCAAGAGAAACATGAACATGAAGGAATGATATCTCATCATTAATATAACATGGAAATGTGGAAACAACATTTAACAGGATACTAGCATGTGACAAGGCTCATTTCACATAGATCATGAGTAAACCCTCATTGCAATTGGAATATCATGGCACTATTCTTTACCTATTCATTGCAATGCTATTAGGGAACACCCTTCTTAATCACTTCATTAAATGCACAAGTGTGCCACAAGGATCATACAACATGGATTCATTAAAGATCATAATATATTCTATGAATAAGATATGTGGAATACATAAATGGAGGTCCTAAATCAACCATTACATTTTCTTAAAGATGAATACCCTTGACAGTGAAATGTTTATGGTATTCACTTACATGATGATTTTGGAATGCGAATTTTCTATGAATCTTTGGTTTCATAATGACATCAAATAGAAATAGTAAAATAGTATGGTGAGAGAGAAAGGGGTGTCTCATCATTTATACATGATGTGGATAGTAAGGGGGTCAGGGAACATAACATCCCAACTTATTTAATTAAAATTATATGCATAATATAAAATAATTTCATTAATGTAAATGAGAAGGGTGAAATTATTTACAGAATTTCGTCATGGTAATAGGTGTACATGGGAGGAAACAATGAGAGATAAATATTTATCTCATCATTCAAACCCTAGTAGGAATGTTTGGGGGTGGTGTGAAATCATACCCCAACATTTTAAATTGAATATAAAATGGTATAACAACATAAATAAATTTTTAAAAAAATTAGAAAGGAAGAAATCCCTTGGAAGTGTGATCCCAAAGGCTTGGTAGATGCTTGAGAGAGAATTCTAGAAAGCTTGGGGATCCCTGGGAGAATTTTAGATAGATGGTGGAAGTGTATGGTGGATCTGCAGAGGGTTTGAGTGAATAATCATGGGAGGTTGAGTGAGTTTATAAAGAAAGGGAGAGGGAATTCATTATTATTTAGGTTTTGGATACTACACATTAAATTAATAAAAACCACAAACAAACCCATATATTTTCCACATTTTTTGCAAAATATTATTGGAAAAAAAAATTTATATGGCCAATAGCTGAAATTATTAAAATAGTTGGCTTTCTTAAGTGGAGGTGAGTCACACCATCAAAGAAATAATTTTAAAAAGTTAAAATAGTATATATGTCTTAGAGGATCCACTAAGGCATTGTAAAATTAATTAAAAAATTATAAATTCACATTAATTTAAAGGAAAAAATATACTGGCTGAATATTTCTTTTATAGTATTTTATTAAATCACTATTAGGTCATTATGATGTCATAAAACACATTATATATTTAATGGGCATTGAATTTTTACATAAAAATTCAACGGTCTCAGAAAAATATTAAAACATCACTATTAAATAATTCTGTTTTCTTGAATCAAAAAATAATATTCATTTCATCTATAAAATTTTCTAAATATCTGAATTTTTACTTTTAAAATAAAATCTCACATTTATCGAAAAGCCTTTGGTTTTGACAAAAACAAATTTCAAAAATGAATAAAAATTACAATTGTATTCGTAAAAATAATACAATCATTTATATATAATAAAATGTATTTTATTATTAATGTTTTATTAAAAAATTAGTTAATCCAAAAATCCATTAATTCATCAAAATAACTTTCTTAACTCAATATAAACTAAAAATACTATTTTTGATTTAAAAATCATTTACAAAGTAAAAAGAAATAAAAGGAATGAATATTCATTATATAAAAAATCACATAATCATATTGCTAGAGTTTTGTTACATAACCCCTTAGAACACCTACATAAGATCTAAGGGTAAGTTGTGTGATGGTGACATGCTTTTGGGGTGGTTGAATAACATAGATTGGGTGGTAATCACTTTTAAATTACACTTCTCCTATAGGAGGTTCTATTCAAGCTTAACGCATTGAATCTTGGATTGGGATATGTCAAAAGAGAATCCCATTGATGCTACCTTATTTCTATGATCCAACAAATGGGATTTGTATGGAGCAATTCTAATATACAAGACAATCTCTTCCTTTTTATTTTAAGATCCAAAAACCTAAATCCATGGAAGTTCATATGTTATAAAAAAATTTACATAATACAAAATTTAATTATATCAAATTTATTTTTCATTAATAAAATATTGGTTAATTACACTCTTCCCCCCTTAAGAAATTTCACCCTCAAAAGTTCATTTTCCCACTCTAAAATAGAGGAGGGTAACTCTGGTTCATCACTTCCTTTAATTCCCACATCTCTTCATCAAAAAAATTTATTTTCCATAACACCATGATGAGGGGAATTATCTCATTTCATAGAAATTTTTTCTCCACAATCTATGATATTCACCTTCCTCTCTTCATAGGAGAGGTCATTCTCCAATAGAACCACATATGGATTGAGTACACTACAATGGTTCTGGTATGTACATCCTTACGAGTCATACATGGAATACATCATGTACTTGAGATAGGTTTACTGGGAGTGCTTGTTTATAGGCCACTTCATCAGTGAAATCAAGGATCTCAAAATGGCATATGTACCTTGGACTAATATTTCCATTCATCCCAAATCTTATAAATCTCTTCCAGGGTGAAATGTGGAGGAATATCATGTATCCAACATCAAAATCTATGTCTCGTTGAAGATTATCAACTTAGCTCATTTGTAAAATCTGAGAAGATTTAATGTGTTGTTTGATGGTTATAAACTTCTGCACCATTTCTTTGACCATATATGGACCTATGCGTTTTCTCTCCATAACATATCCCAAAATGCAGTTGTTTTGCACTTCTTCCCATAAAGGTAATCAGAAGGATCAATTTGGATTCTTAAGTGGAAACTGTTATTGTATGAGAACTCAACCAGAGGAAGATATTGATCCCATCGTCATTTTTATTCGATTGAGAATGCTCTCAACATGTCATCTAGTGTTTGGATAGTCCACTTAGATTGGATATATATTTGAGGATGACAATCCATACTAATGTTCAGCTCATTATTCAGAGCGTGTTGGATACTCATCCATGACATAGAGGTGAGTCTGGGATCTCGATCATAAATAATCGATAGTGGTACTTCATGCAGACTTACCACTTCTTGGATGTATATCCATGCAAGTTGATCCAAAGCTAAATCCTATTGAATTACAATGAAGTGTCCCATATTTGTAAAAAATTCCACAACATCCCAGATATCATTGTTTCCTTTCGATTTCATCTGAAGCCCAGTGGCAATGTCGATGGTGATGTTTTCTAATTTCCATGTTTGTATGGGTAATGGTTGAATAATCCCCTTACACTTCTTCCTCTTAGACTTCACTTATTGAAATACCATGCACATTGATGTATACTCAGCTATATCCTTCTTTATTTATCCCACCAGTAATGCTCTCAGAGATCTCGATACATCTTCATGTTTCCTAGTTGAATGGAGATATTTAAGATATGTGCATCATCCAAAAGTTCAGACATTAAATCTAGATGTGATGGAACACAAATTCTTGAACCATTCTCACAATTCCATATTCATTAACACCGAACTCTGATGATTTCCATTTGATGATAGTATACACTTTCTGTTGACTTCCCACATCATCTTTTTTAGCATTATTTAGACATCCAAAAAGAGATGGTTGATAAATAATTTGTTAAAGGATTGATGATTTTCCATTGTTTATGATTCCCATAACCATATTCATCAAATATAAGAATATTAGATCCTTTTAAATTAACATCAATGCTAGAATTCTTGGGTCCTTTCAACTTAGATAATCCACCACCTAGTTCTCTTTCACAGGGTGGTAATGGATTAAGCATTCATAGACATTGATCAACTCCAACTATCTTCATTGGAGAAAATTCATCTCTTTCTCAATGAATATATAATTGAGGCATGTTTGATCCGTATAGAATTCAAACTTCTCCACAAAATGGTAATGTCACAAAATTTTCAAAGAGAAGATTACTACAACCATATTCAGATCATGTTTTGGATAGTTTCTCTCATGAATATTCAATTTAATTGAATCATAAGAAATGAATTTCATCATTTTTTATCAATTCACATCCCATTCCACTCTTTTAAGATTCACTAAATATGAACAAAAATTCTACACTTGTTGGTAGTTTGATAATGAGTGTAGCGATATGCCTCCTTTTCAACTCCATGAATCTATCTTCAATTTCACCACTCCAAGAAAAATTTTCTCCCTTCTGAGTTATCTCGTTAAGAGTGTTGGAAAATATTGAGAAAATTATCACAAATTGATTATAATATCTAGTTAACACCAAGAATTTATGGATATCCATCACCGATGTTGGCATTGGCCATCCCTCGGTTGCTGTTGTCTTAGAGAGATCCATATATATCCCATTTCTTATGATGATATGACACAAGAATGAGACTGTTTTTAATAATAATTATAAGGAACCGGCCTTAAAACATCACTTATTCTTTAATTAAATGAATAATTGATGTTTAGGATCTTTTCAGGTTTAGAGTTTTTGAGAATTAGGACATAACTATTACACCTCAAAATATTACAAAGTAGACACATCTACTCAGTTTCCTTTTTTCAGAACATAAAAACTATTGAACAAAAGAGTCATGTATAGTTCCATGCTTTAGAAAACATGAAATTTCCTTGATCCCAATCCTTTACCATATTCATCTTTATGTCTTGTGGAAAACATTTGAAAAACTTGGGATGAGCACAAAAAAGCTCACTAAGGGATACAAAGAAAAACTGTTAGTTTTCAAACACATTAAGTAAACCATAAATACTTTATCAAAAGTAATAATTTTCATCTTTATGAAGTAATGAATACTTTTCACTGAATAAAAGATTATTACTTACCGTTTTTGTAACCATCATATTACCATAAAACCCATATAAAGAATATATATAATATAAGGTAACTTGGGACACAAACATACATAAATGGATTAAACATACGGTCGACTTCCACAATTGTCACTAAATAGAATAGAAATATGGCTGACTTCCATACCCAATTCATTGGAGGTTATAACGTAACCACCCATCCTGGTATTCACGACACCACCCATTATATGGTTTATCACGTAACCACCCATCAAATGTCCAAGTACCATTATAAGATCATAACACATAAAACCAATATAAAGGAATGATAAAATTTCCAAGTTTCAATCAAAATATATCATTTAAATATATTAACATAAAATATTCCTTTAACAAATCCATTTTTAATACCAAAATACAAAAAAGAGTTTATGGTATTTATTTTCCTTTTGAAAACATAATGACTTGTTAAGGAATCCAAAGTTCAAATAATACTCGGGGCGGCGGAAAGGTCATTGTCACCGCGTACGTTAAAAAGAAAAATACTTTTTGTCGTTTAGTAAAACTTTTCATAGAAAAAAGATTTATTTTGAATATAAGTAAAAGTATAAGGTGTTTATACACCGTATAAAATAAAGTTTTGTATAAAATAAAATATGCCTCAGAGAAAAGAGATTGAGACGAAGTCCCTTACAAAGACGGTATCCATTGATTAAAGATAAATCAATTACATAATTATGTGTGAAAAAAGAATACACCAAATATAAATGGATATTAAGGGTAATAAAATAAGAGGTCATTCACACATATTCATAGGAAGAACCATTCATGAAGTACAAGTTTAACCCAAAGAATTGAAATTGGGTAATAAAGTTCCCTTACCGATTTGGGTAACATTCGAATCGTACACCCCATGAAAGAAGGGACATACATTGAATATGTAAATAGCCATAAATTAAATTATATTACACAAAGAATATAATCATGGGCAGTACATACACCACACAAAAATAAATATTGGCACATGTAGCATGAATCTCACGGGAACAAAAAGTGAGATAAAAACTTCTTACCTCGTTGTGATCAACCGAGTCGTATGACCAAAAGATAATAAACACAAAATTAATCACATAATAACATGAATATAATTATGATAATATATATGAAATGGAAGTATAAAATTCACCACATGTAATAAATAAGTGGCGAACAATGGAAATCTCACGGAATTAAAATTGAGATAAGAAATCCCTTGAAAAATTTCAGTAGCCTAACTGTGCCACTTAAAACATACAAAAATGGATTGATCTGATCAAATAGGGTATCTCATCATATGAACATAAATGTACTGTGTGATGGAAACAGATATCACACCCCAACATAAGAAAAAGTTACTTAAAATACTTGACATGAAAAGAGAACATTGAAAAAAAGAGAAGGGTGAAAGAATCCTTTACAAAAATTTGACAGCATAACGACGCCACTTAAAAATTCTTAAAATGAATTGATGAGAGAAAGAGAGGTTATCTAATCATATTAACATAAATATGACAGTAGGATGAATATATAAGAACATCCTCCAACATAATAACATGGAGCATAAAAGGAATGTCATAAAAGAGAGTACTTGAAAGGAAAGAGAGAGGTAGGATCCCTTACCTCCTGTCCGACTTGACTCGATCGTTATTTAATCTCCTGAATAATAAACTTGAGTTAATATATACTTGCATAAAAACTTTTTCATGTTAATAATTCCTTTTATATCACTTATTACCATGTTATGAACATTATGTAGTCATTTAAGTTAATAACGGTCATTTTGCGGATATTTGGTACTTGAGTCAAACATAAACTCTTTATAGTTACAAGTTGTTCAGGTGGTAAAATATCGATTATATTGAGAATTATATTAATTATGTAGATATCATACATATAATATATATATCTAGTATATACATGAATTTATAATATTACATAACATTTAGAGGTATGAAATTTAATGCACCGTTCATGGAGACGGTAAGCCGTACGTACGCATGAACGCTACTTTCATTTCTATTTCATATTTAATGGAACTAAAAATAAATGAGAGATACATATATTATAATTCCATAATGATATTAATCATTTATCTTTAATAGATATCATATATATCCATTATATATATGTACTTAAAATAGTACATAACATTTGGAGATATGAAATGAAATGCACCGTTCAAGGAGACGGTAAGTCGTACGTACGCATGAACGCTACTTCCATTTCTATTTCATATTTTAATGGAATGAAAACATAATAATACAGAATTATATTAAAGTATAATATCATATATAAAATCATTAACTCCATCCTTTATACATCCCACATATGGCATTAACGATTCAAATCACTTTGAGGGGGCGGTAGTCCGCACTTCCTTAAATGAAGATATCGCGTTTATCCATAATGGATACCCTAATGGTATGACATAAATGTAAAATATTAAAGATTAATGAAAACATATACATATTATATATCATATATAAATATATCAACATATTAATATCCACTTTTTGCGGTGTTACAATAATATTGAACAATCGTCGTTTCGTGAGGCAATAATTCGCCATCCACAGAAGCATTGTGTTCTTTAACCATTAGACAGAGGTGTGTGAAAGTGTAGATCGAATCCATCATATACAAAAATACTATTATATTTAATTTACTGGTGTTTTTACAAAAGAAATGAATAAGAATAGTTTAGGAGGTTGGAGAAGAAAAATAAATCAAAAGAACATTAAAGAAGTTGTTTCCTTTAAATCGGGTAACTCCCTTCGGTTTGAACCTAAAGGGTTTTTCAAAGAGCATTCATTCCAAGGTTAGGCTTAAATTATGAATAGACGGATGTGGAGAGATGAAATGGTCTGGGGTTGGATGATCCAAAGGCATGAGAGGTGTGGGTAAGGAGGTAGAGGTGGGGAGCCTTTTATAAGAGGGAGGAGGGTCACTCTTGGAAAGTCATGAAATGTGACTTTATTTTAAAAAGTGTTTAGGATTTAAAAGGTCCCAAAAAGATATATTTCGAGGATATGGTGAAAAAAGTTATAAATATACTCATAAAATAGTTCTTTGACAAGTTTAAGTCTTTGATTTTACATTATCATTTCATTTTATTTAAATCGTTCATTAACGAGATAATCGTTGCATCATCATTATGTCATAAATAAAGTAATTTATTTAATTTATAAAAATTACAAAAAAAATACCATGATGTAGGAAATATTATTATCCTTCTAAAGAATATTCATAGTAAAAAATATGACTTGTATAACACCATGTAAAAATTGTTTTAGTAAAACAATACATGTTTGTGTCATTTATATTTTAACTTTAAATAAGAAGTTATTAATGTCATTTTCCTCCCAAAGTGGCTCCATGGGGTCCCCAAGATGACCCGTGGATTTTCATGGTCGTCCCTGACTCATCCAATAATGTTAGGACATTTTTCAAGGTCATTTCATATTATTATAACATCATCTTTACCTTAAATTACACTAATTACCATTACTCGCGATTAATAAAACATAAAAGTTACTATTCACCAAAAAAATATTTTAATCCCATTGAACCAAATTTTACATCCTAATGAAAACCATCTAAGTCATAATTTTGAAATTAAAATCATAGAAGTGGTAATGTTTAATTTAAATGAAAAATCAATTTTTTAACTACGTCTTAGTGGTTTCACTATTCATCAAAATTTGATGTTTTTCAGAAAAATAATAAAAAATTCACCCTAAGCTATATTTGATATTCCAAATTCAAAAATGATGTCCATTTTACCAAATTCATAAAATATATGTTTCATTAATTAATTTTATAATTAAATATTGCTGTCAAAACAAATAGCGTGTTTTTAAGAAACAATATCTATCAAAAGATTGACACTTGTTTATGTCCAATTTCAAAGTGAAATTAATTAAAATGACCACCATTGGATTAAATGGTAAAAATATATTTTAATCAAACATTAAAACCATTTTAAAATATAATCTAAATATATAAATAAATTATATTAAAAGGAGGTATTGAATTAAAATAAATCATTTTTACTATTCATTTAAAATGAACTTTATCAGAAAAATAACAAAAATTTGCACAATGTAAATTTTGATGTCTCGATTCTAAAAAGTATTTTATTTGGTCCAGTAAAATGTATAAGAGTGACCAAAACTAATTTTAAAGAGGGTTCTCCATCAAAAGACGATAAATCGACCTTTTAGTGAATATTAGAGTATTTATGCTTTAAATTGAATTCTTTTCTTATTTTAGGACTTTATCTTTTATTGGATAAATGTAAAAAAAATAACAAAAATATATAATAATATATTAGTTATTTCTATTCATTCCCACAAATACAACAGCTACGTGTTAACTACCATTTGAAATAATATTATTATATTATTATTGTGCATCATAAGATTTCAAAAAAACTCATTGTTGTGTATTGGGTACGCCATCGAGAATAGCATCCCTTTTAAATTAATATTAATAATTTATTTACAAATATTAATAAATATGAAAAATTAATATTCTTTATTTACCTAGGATGTTACATCCTTCCCCCCTTTTGGAAATTTCGTCCTTCAAATCATAAAATTGGGCTTGGAAACTTCCTTGAAAGTACCAAATGGGAAAGAGAGTCAACAAAAATATTATTTTAAAAGAAATAAAGAGAATTAAAATGGTCACCTGAGACAAAATTTACTAGGATTCCATGAAATTATGGATATGGAAGAGAAAAAAACCATCAAGGTCTGATGGAGAGTGATAGAAAACATGATTAGGAGAAAGTAAACAATCAGAAAACAATAAACGTGTGATGCGTTAAGCGGTATTTGATTCCCCAGTAAGAAAATCCAATAGACAACGTTTTTGTTTAATGTTTCATTTCATTGAGGAATTTCTTTATGAGCATAACTAAAACATAAGGAAACATACTTACTTGTCACATAGACTTCATATCTTATGAGATTTCTAACACAAACTCATATTTTCTCCAAACAATGAGTATTTCCGGATGACTTGTTCATATTAAGAGCACTATAATCAACTTCTAGAGAATAACCTATCTACAAAAGAGAACTATACATTTCCCATATCTTCAAACCATAACCAAAACCAAAAAGGTTAGTACAGGATCAGATAATCCCCAAAAAGGATAGTCATTTATAAAAAGAAATGCTACTCTTAATCTCAAAAAATTTTCCAACAATACCCAAAGTTCAAAAAAGACCATTCAATAAATAGCTATCCATAAAAATTTTCAATGTAATCCAAACTAAAATTGAAACCCAAATATCTGAAGGATTTAATCACATAGTCTTCCATGATAAATCCTATCATTAATCTCTAAATAACACAAGTTACTCTTAAAGTCCCACATTGGAAAGTAATTAACCTAATAACATATCCTCCATGATAGGTTAATCATTTTCATAGATAACCCAAAATAAACATATTCTTTATTCATAAATTCATCTAACTAAAATGAAATAGTCAAATTAACTAGGGACATCCCATAGTCCAGTGGTAGGCGATAAATACCAGTTGCACTTTGGTTGCGGGTTCGATTCCCAAGGCTTCGTCTGACGCGATGGGTTGTCACATGGTCTGCGTGTTGTCCCTTTTCAAAAACTATACAATTTTATAACATTCCCCAAGAAGAGATAAATTAATCAAAAATAAACATAACATATTTTAACCTCAATTTTATCTCATGCCTTTTATTTTCTATCATAACATATATTAACCCATAATTACCTCAAGAGTAAGGACCATATAAACACTAATGGTTACCTTTATAATTATCACCTGAACATCCACATCGAGTTGGTTCTCTCGTACACGATACATTAGAGAACTCACCAAGGTTCAAGTGGTTAATCATGACTCCTTGATAGTATTTTTAGAATAACTATGAGATTCCTCGTTGAATCCCCTATTTCATCCAGTCTCTTAATCAGAGAACCACCATAGTTTCCTTCATACCCATTGTGACTTTGGTTCTTGCTAGATCCATCCATTTACTAAAACCAAAAATGTCAGTGTGAGTATATAAACAAAATCATCATGTACAAATAGGAAGATAAAAACTAAGATATACTTATCCAAGTTATCTCAAACTCATTTCAAATTTCAAAAATACCAATGACTCCATCTAATATACTAACCATTGGGGTTATACACAACTTTTCATTTATGATTACTGAATACCCTAACCTCTAAAGTTATCTAAACTGACCTATGATACCAAATACAGGGACCCGGCCTTAAAACATCACTTAATCTTGAATTAAATGAATAATTCAAATTGAGGATCTTTTCATGTTTAGAGGTTTAGAGAATTAGGACATTACTATTACACCTCTAAATATTACAATGTAGACACATCTACTCAGTATCCTTTTTTCACAAAATAAAAACACTTAAACAAAAGAGTCATGACTAGTTCCATGCTTTAGAAAACATGACATTTCTTTGATCCCAATACTTGACCCTATTCATCTTTAAGTCCTATGGATTTTTTTTAAAAACATGGGATGAGCAAAAAAAAGATCAGTAAGGGATATAAAGATAAACAGTTAGTTTTCAAACACATCAAGTAAACCATGAATACGTTATCAAAAGTAATACTTTTCACCTTTATGAAGTAGTAAATACTCTTCACTGTATAAAATATCATTACTTACCATTTTTGTAACCAACATATTACCATAAAACCCATATAAAGAACACATATCATATAAGGTAACTTGGGACATAAAAATACTTAAATGGAATAACCATACGGTCGACTTACAGACATTTCACTAAATGGAATAGCCATACAGACAACTTCCATACCCTATGAATTGGATGTTATAACATAACCAACCGTCCTGGTATTCACGACACCACCTGTCATATGGTTTATCATGTAACCACCCGTCAAATGTCCAAGTACAATTATAAAATCATAACACATAAAACCAATATAAAAGAACGAATGATTTCCACATTTCCATCACAATATATCATTTAAATATATAGACAAGAAATAATTCATTATCAAAACCATTTTCAATACCAAAAGACATAAATTAGTGTATGGTATTTATATTCCTTTTGAATACATTACAGCTTGTTAAGGAAGCCAAAGTTCAAATAAGACTTGGGGTGGCGGAAAGGTCGTTGTCACCGCGCACGTTAAAAAGAAACATACATTTTGTCGTTTAGTAAAACATTTCATAGAAAAAATATTCCTTTTGAATAAAAGTAAAAGTCAAAGGTGTTTATACACTGTTTAAAAGAAAGTTGTGTATAAAAGAAAATATGCCTCAACGAAAAGAAATTGAGATGAAGTCCTTGAAAAAGACGGTATCCCTTGATTAAAGATAATTCAATAACATAATTATGTGTGAAAAAAGAATATACCAAATATAAGTGGATATTAAGTATAAAACTATCAGAGGTCATTCACACATATTCATAGGAAGACACATTCAAGAAGTATAAGTTTAACCCAAATAATTGAAATTGGCTAATGAAGTTCCCTTACTGATTTGGGTAACTTTCGAATCGTACACCCCATGAAAGAAGGCCCATACAATGAATATGTAAATACCAATAAATTAAATTATATTACACAAAGAATAAAATAATGGGCAGTACATACACCACACAAATAGAAATAGTGGCACATGTTGCATGAATCTCATGGGAACAAAAAGTGAGATAAAAACTCCTTACATCGTTGTGATCAATCGAGTCATATGAAAAAAAGATAATAAACACAAAATTAATAACATAAAACCATGAATAGAATAATTATAATATATATGAAATTTTAGTACAAAAATCACCACATGTAATAAATAAGTGGTGTACAATGGAAATGTCACGAAATTGAAAGTGAGATAAGAAATCCCTTACAAAATTTCAGCAACCTAATAGCGCCACATAAAACTTACAAAAATGGATTGATGAGATAAAACGAGGTATATCATAATATTAACATAAAAGGAATGTATTATGGAAATATATATCAGACCCCAACATAAGAAAAAGTAACTTAAAAGACTTGACATTAAAATAGAACTTTGAAAAAAAGAGAAGGGTGAAAGAATCCTTTACAAAAATTCGACAGCCTAACAGCGCCACTTAAACATTATTAAAATGAATTGATGAGAGAAAGAGAGGTTATCTCATAATATTAAAATAAATAGGACATTATGATGAATATAAAATAACATCCTCCAAAAAAATAAAATGTAGCATAAAAGGAATGACATAAAAGAGAGTACTTGAAAATAAAGAGAGATGTAGGATCCCTTACCTCATGTCTGACTTGACTCGATCGTTCATTAATCTCCTAAATAAAAAACTTGAGTAAATTTATAATTGATTAAGAAAATTTTTCATGTTCATTATTCCTTTTATATCATTTATTACCATGTTATGAACATTATTTAATCATTTAAGTTAATAACGGTCGTTTTGTTTATATTTGGTACTTGAGTCAAAAATAAAAACATTATAATTACAATTTGTTCATGTGGTAAAACATCCATTATATGAATAATTATATTCATGATGTAGATGTCATACATATCATATATATCCATTATATACATGAATTTTTAATATTACATAACATTTAGAGGTACGGAATGAAATGCACTATTCATGGAGACGGTAAGTCGTACCTACGCATGAACGCTACTTTCATTTCTACTTCGTATTTAATTGAACTAAAACAAAATGATAGATACATATATTGTAATTAAAGAATGGATTTATTCATTTAGATTTAATATATATCATATATATCCATTATATATATGTACTTAAAATAGTACATAACATTTGGATATAAGAAATGAAATGCACCATTCATGGAGACGGTAAGAATTACGTACGCATGAATGATACTTTCATTTATATTTCATAATTTAATGGAATGAAAACATAATAATACATAAGTATATTAATTTATAATATCATATATAAAATCATTAACTCCATCCTTTATACATCCCACATATGGCATTAACGAGTCAAATCACTTTGAGGGGGCGGTAGTCCGCACTTCCTTAAATGACGATATCGCGTTTACCCATAATGGAAACCATAAAGGTATGCCATAAATGTAAAATACAAAAGCTTAAGGAAAAAATAAACATATTATATATTATATACAAATATAGTGATATCTTAATGACCACCTATGGAGGTGTTAAAAGAATATTGAACAATCATCGTTTCGTGAGGAAATAATTCATCATCCACAGAAATAGTATGTTCTTTAACCATTAGACAGAGGTGTGTGTAAGTGTACATCGAATTATTCTTATAAAAAAATCTTAGTATATTTAATATACTGGTTTTGTTACATTATAAATGAATAAAAAGAGTTTAGGGGGTTGGAGAAGAAAAATAAAATAAAAGAACATTAAAGAAGTCTTTACCTTTAAATCGGGTAACTCCCTTTGGATTGAACCAAAAGGGTTTCTTGAAGTGCTTTCATCCCAAGGTGACGCTTCAATGATGAGTAGAGGGATGTGGAGATATGAAATGGGAAGGGGTTGGTCTATCCAAAGGCTTGAGAGGTGTGGTTAAGGAGGTAGAGGTGGGGGCCTTTTATAAGAGGGAGGAGGGGCACTCTTGGAAAGTCATGAAATGTGAGTTTATTTTAAAAAGTGTTTCGGATTTAAAAGGTCCCAAAAAGATATATTTCTAGGATAAGGTGATAAGGGTTCGAAATATACTCATACAATAGTTATTTGACAAGTTTATGTCTTAGATTCTACATTATCCTTTCATTTTATTTAAATAGTTCATTAACGAGATAATCGTTGTATCATCATGATTTCATAAGTAAATTAATTTATTTAGTTTCTAAAAATTAAAAAAAACTACCATGATGTAGGAAATATTTTTATCTTTTTAATGAATATTTATAGTCAAACATCTATCTTGTATAACCCCGTGTAATAATTGTTTTATCAAAAAAATACATGTTTGTGTCATTTTTATTTTAACATTAAATAAAAAGTTATTAATGACATTTTCCTACCAAAGTGGCTCCATGGGGTCCCCAAGTTGACCCATGGATTGTATTGGTCGTACATGACCCATAAAATATTGTTAGGACATGTGTAAAGGTCATTTAATATTATTATAACATTATCCTTACCTTAAATTACACTAATTACATTTAATCGCGATTAATAAAACTTAAAAGTAACTATTCACCAAAAAATTATTTTAATCCCATTGAACCAAATTTTAAGTCCTAATGAAAACCATGTTGGTTGGTATTTCTAAATTCGAATCACAGAAGTGGTATAGTTTTATTTAGACAAAAAATCAGTTTTTTTAACTACCACTTAGTGGTTTCACTATTCATCAAAAATTGATGTTTTTTCAGAAAAATACGAAAAATTCACCCTAAGATATATTTGATATTTCAAATTAAAAAATTATTTCCATTTTACCAAATTCATAAAATATAATTTTCATTAATTAATTTTATAATTAAATCCCACTGTCAAAACAAATATCATGTTTTTAAGAAACAATATTGATCAAAATATTGACACTTGTTTATGTCCAATTTCAAAATAAAATTAATTTCAATGACCACCATTGGAATAAATGGTACAAATATATTTTAATTACACTTTAAAACAATTTTAAATGATAATATAAACATATAAATAAATTATATTAAAAGGATGTATTGAATTAAAATACAACATTTATCACTATTCATTAAAAAATGAACTTTATCAGAAAAATAACATAAATTTGCATAAAGTAAATTTTGATGTCTCAATTCTAAAGAAGGATTTTATTTGGTTCAGTATAATGTATAAGAGTGACCAAAACTATAAGGCCCCGACCTTAAACAATACTTAATATTGAATTAAATGAATAATTCACATTCAGGATCTTTTCAGGTTTAGAGTTTTAGAGAATTAGGACATAACTATTACATCTCAAAATATTACAAAGTAGACACTTCTACTAAGATTCCATTAATTAAAAACTCTTAAAAAGTAACATGTCTAGTTCCATGTTTTATATAGCATTACTTTCCCTTGATCCCATCCTTAACCCTAATCCACATTATGTCCTGTGAAAAAAATTTCAAAAAAACTTGTGGTGAGCATAAAAAGCTCAGTAAGGGATACAGAAAGAATGAAAACTGTTAGTTTTTCAAACATCAAGTAAACCATGTATAACTTTATCAAAGTAATACCTTCACCTTCATGAAGTAGTAAAAACTCTTCACTGAATAAAATATCATTACATACCTTTTTGTAACCAAAGGATTATCATAAAACCAATATAAAGAACACATAACATATAAAGGTAACCTGGGACATAAACATACTTAAGTGGAATAACCATACGGTCGACTTCCACACATATCACTTAATGGAATAGCTATACGGCCAACTTCTATACATACTTAATGGAATATCCATAAGGCCGACTTCCATACCCAATGAATTGGAGGTTATAACGTAACCACCCATCTTGGTATTCATGGCACCACCCATCATATGGTTTATCACGTATACACCCATCAAATGTCCATTTACCAATATAAAATCATAAAACATAAAACCAATATAAAGGAATGATCACATTTCCACATTTCACTCACAATATATCATTTAAATATATTGATATAATAGAGTCATTTATCAAAACCATTTTCAATACCAAAATACATAATAGAGTATATGGTATTTATTTTATTTTAAAAACATTATGGCTTGTTGAGGAAGCCAAATACCAAATAAAACTAGCGGCGGCAGAGAAGTCCTTGTCGCCGCATACGTACAACAAAAATATTCCCTTTTGTCTTTTAGTAAAACTCTTTGTATAAAAATATTCCTTTTCCATAAAAGTCAAATTCAAAGGGTTTTATACACCGTATAAAAGAATGTTGTGTATAAAACTAAATATGCCTCAATGAAAGGAGATTGAGACATAGTCCCATACCTCATGTCCAACTTGACGTGATCATTCTTTAACGTCCTGAATAATAAAATTGAATTAATTTCTATTTTCTTAAGAACCTTTTTCAAGTTCATTGTTCCTTTTATATCACTTATTTCCATGTTATAAACATTATGTAGCCATTTAAGTTAATAATATTTTTTTTGTCGATATTTGGTTCTTAAGTCGAAAGTGGACTTCTTACAATTACATGTTGTTCGTATGGTCAAAGGTTATTTATATCCAGAATGACATTCCTTATTTGGATATACTATATATCTAGAATATACATGTATTTATAATATCACATAATCATTTAGAGGTAAGAAATGAAATGCACCGTTCATGGAGACGGTAAGCCGTACGTACGCATGAACGCTACTTTCATTTCTATGTCATATTAATGGAATTAAAACTAAATGAGAGGTATGTATATTTTAATTCCAGAATTATAATAATCATTTAGATGTAACATACATCATATATATCCATTATATTTATGTAATTATAATAGTACATTACATTTGGGGATAAGAAATGAAATGCACCGTTCATGGAGACGGTAAGCCGTACGTACGCATGAATGCTACTTTCATTTCTATCTCATAATTTAATGGGAAGAAATAATAATGATATAGAGGTATATTATAATTCCAGTATAACATCATATATAATAACTTTATATCCATCCATTATACGTCCCACATATGGCATTAACGAATCAAATCACTTTGAGGGGGTGGTAGTCCGCACTTCCTTAAATAAAGATATCGTGTTTACCCACAATGGAAACCATAACGGTATGACCAAAATGAAAAATACAGAATATTAAGGAAAACACAAACATATTATATATCATATATAAATATAGTGTCATCTTAATGTCCACCTTTGATGGTGTTAAAATAATGTTGAACAATCATCGTTTCGGGAGGCAGAAATTCGCCATCCACAGAAATAGTATGTTCTTTAGCCATTAGATGTAGGTGTGTGTAAGTTTAGCTCAAATACTTATTATAACAGAATCCTATTATATTTATGATACTGGATTTGTTACAAAATAAATGAATAAAAAGAGTTTAGGGGGTTGGAGAAGCAAAATAAAACAAAAGGACTCAAGTGAAGACATTACCTTATAATTGGGCAACTCCCATTGGTTTGAGCACAAAGGCTTCCTTGGGAAGACTTCTGCCCAAAGTGAGGCTTGAAGGAGTAAGATATAGAATTGGAGAGACAAAATGGGCAGGGGTTGGCCGAGCCAAAGGCTTTTGAAGTGTGGGTAAGTTGGTAGAGGTGAGGGCCTTTTATAAGAGGAGAGAATGGGCACTCTTGGAAGATAAAGAAATGTCACTTTATATTAAAAGGGTATTCGGATTTAAGAGGTCCCCAATTGATATAATTCTAGGGTAATGTGATAAGGGTTCGAAATCCACCCATCCAATAGGTTTTGGACATGTGTAGGTCATATATGTTACATTATCATTTCATTTTATTTAAATCCTTTATTAATGAGGTAATCGCTGCATCATCATGATGTCATAAATAATTTAATTTATTTAAAGTCTAAAAATTATAAAAAAATATCATGATGTAGGAAATATTTTTATCTTTCCAATGAATATTTATAATCAAAAAGTTTACTTGCATAACTTCATGTAAAAAGTTTTTTTGTAAAACATTTCATGTTTGTGTTATTTTTTACTTTAACATTAAATAAAATGTTATTTATGCCATTTCACAACCAAAGTGGCTCCATGGGGTCCCCAAGTTGACCCATGGCTTGTCTTGGTCCGACATGACTAATACAATAAGGGTAGGACATGTGTCTTGGTATTTTCATTTTATGATAATATCATTTTTGCCTTAAATTGCACTAATTACCTCTAATCGCGATTAAAAACTTAATAAGTTACTATTCACCAAAAAATTATTTTAATCTCATTGAACCAAATTTTACTTCTTAATAACAACCATGTATGTCGGATTTTAGAAATTCAAAACACAGAGGTGGTAAAATTTCATTTAAACGAAAAATCAGTTTTTGAAGTACCACTTAGTGGTTTCACTATTCATCAAAAATTGATGTTTTTCAGAAAAATACCAAAACTTCACCCTAAGATATATATGATATTCCAAATTCAAAAATGAAGTCCATTTTACAAAATTCAAAACATATAAGTTGCATTAATTAATTTAATAATTAATTCCTGTTGTCAGAGCAAATAACGTGTTTTTATGAAACAATAAGTATCAAAAGATTTACACTAGTTTAAGTCCAATTTCAAAGTGAAATTGATTCCAATGACCACCATTTGATTAAATGGTAAAAATATATTATAATTTCAAATTAAAACAAATTCAAAATATAATCTAATCATATAATGAAATTAGTTTAAAAATAGATTTTGAATTAAAATACAACATTTTTTCACTATTCATTAAAAAATGAACTTTATCGGAAAAATACCAAAAATTCACACAAAGTAAATTTTGATGTCCCAATCATAAAGAATAAGTTTATTTTGACAAAAATAGCTTATAAAATTGTCAAAATATAGATTTAAAAATGGTTTTCCATAAAAAGGCAGTAAAACAATCTTTTAAAAAATATTAGTGTATTTCATACTTAATATTGGATTTATTTTCATTTTAACCCTTTAAAACACTATCTAATTCATTAATAGGAATAGATAAAAATATCTATTATTCATTACTAACATGGGATGTTACATCCTTCCCCCCTTTAGAAAATTGCATCCTCGCAATTAATTTACTTATCGAATAAGTGGGGGTATTATTCCCTCATTGCATTTTCAGATTCCCATGTTGCATCTTCAATCATACGGTTTTTCCACAAAACCATTACCTGGTGAATTACCTTATTTCTCAACACATGGTCTCTTCGGTCAAGAATCTAGACTGGTTGTTCTTCATAATATAGGTTCTCTTCCAGCTGAACTACCTCTGGACTCAAAACATGAGATGGATCTGGAATATACATCCTCAACATCAAAACATGAAAAACATTGTGTACCTGAGATAATCTCGGAGGTAAAGCCACATGGTAAGAAACTGATCCAACTCTATCCAGAATTTCATATGGTCCAATGAACCTTGGACTCAGCTTTCCTTTCTTACCAAATCTCATCACACTTTTCCATGGAGAAACCTTGAGAAAAACATGATCACCTACCTCGAAAGATAGATCCTTCCTCCGGTTATCCGCATAACTCTTCTGCCTGCTTTGAGCTGTTCTCATGTGTTTCTGAATCAACTGATCTTTTTCTACCATCTCTTCTACCAATTCTGGTCCTATCATCTTCCTTTCACCCACTTCATCCCAAAATGCTGGAGTTCGACACCGCTTCCCATATAATGCCTCAAATGGTGCCATCTGTATACTGGAATGAATATTTTTATTATAAGAAAACTCAACCAAAGCAAGATGTTGGTCCCAACTTCCCTGATAATCCATCGAACAAGCTTGTAGCATATCCTCCAAGGTCTGAATTGTTCGTTCTGACTGCCCATCTGATTGCGGATGAAAAGTTGTACTAAAATTTAATTCAGTACCCTAGGACTTCTGAAGGCCTTTCCAAAAGTTAGAAGTGAACCTGGGATCACGATCAGACACAATGGAGAGTGGAACTCCATGTAACCTAACTACCTCTTTATGATACAAACGGGAATATTGATCTAGGGAAAAAGTATCTCATATAGAAATTAAATGGGCATATTTAGTCAAGCGATCAACAATAACAAAGATTGAATTATTACCTCTAGATGTCTTCGGTAATCCCACGAAAAAACCCATGGATATGTTTTCCCATTTCCACTCGGGCACTGGTAAAGGCTGAAGCATCCCTTTTGATAACTGTCACTCTGCTTTAACCTATTGACAATTCAAACACTTCACAGTAAAATCAGAAATATTTCTTTTCATTCCATCCCACCAGTAATACTCCCGTAGGTCTCTGTACATCTTAGTACTGCCATGATGAACTGAAAACGGGGAACTATGAGCTTCACGTAACAACTCTTTCTTCAACTATGAATAAAAATGCACACACAATCTCTTCCCAAATCTCAAAACGCAATCATTATCAATGTTGAATTCAGGCAACTTACCCTTCTGTACCAACTCTACCTTTTTCTACAACTCATTGTCTTGCTTCTGTGCTTGCTTGATTCTGTCTGATAGAAGAGATTTCACTGATACCTGAAACAAAACAGAAGAACTTCCTGCACCAACAACTTCTATGCCAAATTTCATCAAATCAAAAACCAAAGGATCTCATTCCAAACATAGCATGGTTAATGAAGCATTACTTTTTTTGACTCAAAACATCGGCCACTTTATTTTCTTTTCTCGGATAGTAGTGAATTGTACAATCATAATCCTTGATTAATTCCAGCCATCTCCTCTGTCTTGTGTTCTATTCTTTCTGAGTGAATATATACTTTAAACTTTTATGATCAGTATATATTTCACACATTACTAAATACAAATGATGCCTCCAAATTTTTAAATGAAAAACAACAGCCGCTAATTCAAAATCATGTGTAGGGTAATTTACCTCCAGATTTTTCAACTGACGTGAAGCATAAGCAATTACCTGATCATTCTGCATAAGGACACAACCAAGGCCCTTCAAAGAAGCATAACTGTATATAACAAACTCACCATTCCTGAAAGGTCATGCCAAAACTGGAGCATTCACCAAGCTTCTTTTCAACTCCCGAAAACAGTCATCACATTCTTTTGTCCAGATCAACTTAACACCCTTTCAAGTTAGCTTATTAATTGGACTAGATAACCATGAAAAATTTTCAACAATCCTTTGGTAGTAACCTGCCAAACCAAGAAATCTATAAATCTCTATTACATTTGTGGGTCTTGGCCATTCTTCAACAAATTTTGTTTTAGCAGGATCAACAGTTATTCCATCTTTTGAAACAATGTGACCAAGGAAAGAAATTTGTTTTAACCAAAACTCACACTTGCTGAATTTTCCATATAGTTACTTTTCTTTTAAGGTTTTCAATATAACACTTAAATGACTTTCATTCTCTTCTTTACTTTTAGAAAACACCAAAATATCATCAATGAAAACAACCACAAACTTATCTAAGAACTCATGGAAAATTCTATTTATAAGTTCCATGAATACATCAGGTGAATTGGTTAACCCAAAAGGAATAAATACAAATTCATAATGGACATATCTAGTATGGAACACAGTCTTCAGAACGTCTTCTTCTTTTACTTTCAACTGATGGTACCCCGACATCAAGTCAATCTTTGAAAAATACTATGCTCCCTAGAGCTGATCAAACAAATCATCGATATGAGGCAACAAATACTTGTTCTTAACAGTAATATTATTCAAGGCTCTATAATCAATGCAAAGTCTCATTGAGCCATATTTCTTTTTAACAAACAATACAGGAGCACCCCATGGTGATGTGCTAGGTCGAATGAAACCTTTATCTAATAACTCCTGCAATTGCTTCATTAACTCTAAAAGTTCAACTTGTGCCATTCGATGAGGGGGTTTTGATATTGGCTTAGAATCAGGAACTAAGCAAACCGTAAATTCAACTTCCCGATCATGAATAATACCAAGATACTCATCAGGAAAAACATCAAGATACTCATTTACCACTGGGACATCATTAATATGAACAATTCCTTTATTTTACACAATATGTGCAAGGTAACATTAATTTCCATCTTTTACTAGTTTCTCAACTTCCTGATATGTTATCAAAAGAAAGGGTTCATTCTTGTAAACAAACTGAAAATCTTTCTGAAAAGAAACCATTTTAGCTCTGCAGTCAATCTTACCATGATAAACAGAAATCCAATCCATGATCAAAATAACATCAAACTCTACTAGAGGCAAACCAATAAGGTTTGCTGGTAGATTCCTTCCACACACAAGGATAGGAAGTTTATTATAATTCCTTTTTGTCTAAACGTTACCTCCGTGTGTTTTTACCATAAGATCAAGATTCATATCTTGAGATGGAATTTCCAATTTACTAGAAAAATTCTCAGAAATGAAAGAGTGTGTGGACCCTGAATCAAACAATACACTGGAATAATCTAAACAAACAAACAGTGTACCTGATACTACTTCATTCGATGGCCCAACATATGCTAAAGTTGTTCCAAAGGATTTCACCACCCCTTTCTGCTTGTAGTCTAGCTGCTTTCCCCCAGTTGAGTTCTTCATTAGACACTAATTTTCATAATGTCCCATTTCATTAAACTTAAAACATCTTACCGCTGGCTTTTCATTTCCTGCTTGATCATATTCCTTACAGTTACGAGCAATATGACTGGACTTACCACACCAAAACCACTTACCGGACTTGGATAAACATTCTCCAGGATGAATTTTACCACACTTCTCATAGGATGGATATTTGGTTTTCTTACCTCCTTGCCTCTTTGGGGAATTCTTCCCCTTTTCCTGCCAACTGGACCTCTTATTCTGTTGTTTTTTATAGAACACATGATCATCAGCAAACTCCATTTCCACCGTCTCTGCACATCGAACAAGTTTTTCACAACTTTTGAACTCACGAGAAGATAAATCCCTTCGATACTTTGGCTATAACCCTGAGTAATAATGGTTTATTTTACTATCAAGATCTCGTATGAAGTTTGGAGCATACCTTTCCAATCGAGTGATCTTTTTTTCATAGGCAGCCATTGAGTCTTCCTCTTGCCTCAATTCCATGAATTGCTTTTCCATCCTAAGTCAAACAGCCTTAGGAAAATACTTCTCAAGAAACATACCTTTGAATTCATCCCAGTGAATATCCTCAATATCATCACTATCCCTAATATTTTTTACCATCAACCGCCACTGATCAGCTTCACCTTCAAAACGGTAAACAAAAAGACTAAACTTTTGATGTTCTGAACACCCCATGACATCAAAAATATTCTCCAGTGCTTTAATCCACCCTTCAGCTTTCACGGGGTCATATGATCCTCTGAATGATGGGGAATGTTGCCTCATGAAATGTTCCACCACTGACATGTTCCTCTGCGGTTGATCTGGCTGATCTCGTTCATGGATACCACAACAATTTATAGCCTGATTCAACTGTGCCATCACTGCAACAAACTATTCAGTTCCAATTCCGACCATCTCAGGTTGCTGATTCGGAAGGTTGTCTTCCTCCTGATGTCGTCCCAACATAGCTACTTTTTTTCCTCTGCGGAAAACCATTCTGAACATAGAAATATCTTAGACGAAGAAACATGGTAATCTTTAAATGCTATATCATTTCAATCATACCATAAATTAACTTATAATTTAACAACTTTCTAACTCCTAAAGTTGTCTAAACTGACCTCTGATACCAACTATAAGGCCCCGACCTTAAACATTAGTTAATATTGAAATAAATGAATAATTCACATTGAGGATATTTTCAGGTTTAGAGTTTTAGAGAATTATGACATAACTATTACATCTCAAAAGATTACAAAGTAGACACTTCTACTAAGATTCTATAAATTAAAAACTCTTAAAAAGAAACATGTCTAGTTCCATGTTTTATATAGCATGACATTCCCTTGATCCCATCCTTAACCCTAATCCACATTATGTCCTGTGAAAAACATTTCAAAAAAACTTGGGGTGAGCATAAAAAGCTAAGTAAGGGATACACAAAGAATGAAAACTGTTAGTTTTTCAAACATCAAGTAAACCATGTATAACTTTATCAAAGTAATACCTTCACCTTCCTGAAGTAGTAAAAACTCTTCACTGAATAAAATATCATTACATACCTTTTTGTAACCAAAGGATTACCATAAAACCCATATAAAGAACACATAACATATAAAGGTAACTTGGGACATAAACATACTTAAGTGGAATAACCATACGGTCGACTTCCACACATATCACTTAATGGAAAAGCCATACGGCCAACTTCCATACATACTTAATCGAATATCTATAAGGCCGACTTCCATACCCAATGCATTGGAGGTTATAACGTAACCACTCGTCTTGGTATTCACAGCACCACCCGTCATATGGTTTATTACGTATACACCCATCAAATGTCCATGTACCAATATAAAATCATAAAAAATAAAACCAATATAAAGGAATGATAACATTTCCACATTTCAATCACAATATATCATTTAAATATATTGATATAATAGAGTCCTTTATCAAAACCATTTTCAATACCAAAATACATAATAGAGTATATGGTATTTATTTTATTTTAAAAACATTACGGTTTGTTGAGGAAGCTAAAGACCAAACAATACTCGTGGCGGCGGAGAAGTCGTTGTCGCCGCATACGTACGACAAAAAAAATTCCTTTTCGTCGTTTAGTAAAATGATTTGTATAAAAATATTCCTTTTGAATAAAAGTAAAATTCAAAGGGTTTTATACACCGTATAAAAGAAAGTTGTGTATAAAACAAAATATGCCTCATAGAAAGGAGATTGAGAAGAAGTCCCTTACCTCAGGTCCGACTTGACTCGATCGTTTTTTAACGTCCTGAATAATAAACATGAGTTAATTTATATTTGCTTAAGAACCCTTTTCAAGATTATTATTCCTTTTATATCACTTATTTCCTTGTTATAAACATTATGTAACCATATATGTTAATAATATTTGTTTTGTCGATATTTGGTTCTTAAGTCGAAAGTGGACTTCTTACAATTACATGTTGTTCGTATGGTCAAAGGTTCTTTATATCCAAAATGACATTCCTGATTTGGATATCATATATATCATATATATCTAGAATATATATGTATTTATAATATCACATAATCATTTAGAGGTAAGAAATGAAATGCACCGTTAATGGAGACGGTAAGCCGTACGTACGCATGAACGCTACTTTCATTTCTATGTCATATTAATGGAATTAAAACTAAATAAGAGGTATGTATATTTTTATTCCAGAATTATATTAATCTTTTAGATGTAACATACATAATATATATATATCCATTATATATATGTACTTATAATAGTACATTACATTTGGGGATAAGAAATGAAATACACCGTTCATGGAGACGGTAAGCCGTACGTACGCATGAACACTACTTTCATTTCTATATCATAATTTAATGGGAGGAAATAATAATGATATAGATGTATATTATAATTCCAGTATAACATAATATATAATAACTTTAAATCCATCCTTTATACATCCCACATATGGCATTAATGAATCAAATCACTTTGAGGGGGCGGTAGTCCGCACTTCCTTAAATGAAGATATCAGGTTTACTAATAATGGAACCCATAAAGGTATGCCCAAAATGAAAAATACAGAAGCTTAAGGAAAACATAAACATATTATATATCACATATAAATATAGTGTCATCTTAATGTCCACCTTTGAAGGTGTTAGAAGAATGTTGAACAATCATCGTTTCGGGAGGTAGAAATTCTCCATCCATGGAAACATTGTGTTCTTTAACCATTAGATGTAGGTGTGTGTAAGTGTATCTCGAAACCTTCTTATAACAACATCCTAGTATATTTATGATACTGTATTTGTTACAAAATAAATGAATAAATAGATTTTAAGGCGTTGGAGAAGCAAAATAAAACAAAAGGACTCAAGTGAAGACATTACCTTAAAATCAGGTAACTCCCTTTGGTTTGAGCTCAAAGACTTCCATGGGAAGACTTCTTCCCAAAATGAGGCTTGAAGGAGTAAGAGAGGGAAGTTTAGAGACAAAATGGGCAGGGTTTGGCCGAGCCAAATGCTTTGGAAGTGTGGGTATGGAGGTAGAGGTGGGGGCCTTTTATAAGAGGATAAGAGGGGCACTCTTTGAAGGTAAAGAAAAGTCACTTTATTTTAAAACGGTCTTCGGATTTAAGAAATCCCAAATTGATATAATTCTAGGATAATGTGATAAGGGTTCGAAATCCACCCATTCAATAGGTTTTGGATATGTGTAGGTCATATATTTTAAATTATCAATACATTTTATTTAAATCCTTTATTAATGAGGTAATCGCTACATCATCATGATGTCATAAATAATTATATTTAGTTAAAGTCTAAAAATTATAAAAAATATATCATGATATATTAAATCTATTTAGCTTTCCAATTACTAGTCATAATAAAAAATCTGACTTGTGTAACCCAATGTAAAAATTGTTTTAGTAAAACATTTCATGTTTGTGTTATTTTTACTTTAACATTAAATAAAAAGTTATTTATGTCATTTCCCAACCAATGTGGCTCCATGGGGTCCCCAAGTTGAACCATGGCTTTTATTGGTCGGCCATGACACATCCAATAAGGTTTGGACATGTGTCTAGGTATTTTCATTTTATTATAATATCATTTATGCCTTAAATTGCACTAATTACCTCTAATCGCGATTAAAAACTTAATAAGTTACTATTCACCAAAAAAGTATTTTAATCTCATTGAACCACATTTTACACTTTAATGACAACCATGTATGTCGGAATTTTGAAATTCAAAACCCAGAGGTGGTAAAATTTCATTTAAATGAAAAATCAGTTTTTTAAGTACCACTTAGTGGTTTCACTATTCATGAAAAATTGATGTTTTTCAGAAAAATACCAAAACTTAACCCTAAGATATATTTGATATTCTGAATTTAAAAATGAAGTCCATTTTACAAAATTCAAAACATATAAGTTGAATTAATTAATTTAATAATTAATTCGCACTGTCAGAGCAAATAGCATGTTTTTATGAAACAATATGTATCAAAAGATTGACACTAGTTATGTCCAATTTCAATGTAAAATTGATTCCAATGACCACCATTGGATTAAATGGTAAAAATATATTCTTATATCCCATTAAACCAAATTCAAAAGATAATATAATCATATAAATAAATTAGTTTAAAAAGGGATTTTGAATTAAAATACAACATTTTTTCACTATTCATTAAAAAAATGAACTTTATCGGAAAAATACCAAAAAATCACACAAAGTAAATTTTGATGTCCCAATCATAAAGAATAAGTTTATTTTGACAAACATAGCTTATAAAATTGTAAAAATATAGATTTAATCATTTTTTTCCAAAAAAAGGCAGTAAAACAATCTTTTAAAACATATTAGTGTATTTCATGCTTAAGATTGGATTTATTTTCATTTTAAGCCTCTAAAACACTATCTAATTCATTAATAGGCATAGATAAAAATATCTATTATTCATTACTTACTTGGGATGTCACAAAAACTACTTTTAAAGAGGGTTCTCCATCAAAAGGCAATAAATCAACCTTTTAGTGAATATTAGAGTATTTATGCTAAAAATTGAATTTTTTTCTTATTTTAAGCCTTTATCTTTTATTGGATAAATTTGAAAACATTTAACAAATATATATAATCATATTTTAGTTATTTCTATTCATTCACGCCAATACAACGACTACATGTTAACTACCATTTGAAATAATATTATTATATTATTAGTGTGCATCGTAAGATTTCAACAAAACTCGTTGTTGTGTAATGGGTACGCCATCGATCATAGCATCCATTTTAAAGTAATATTAATATTTTATTCACAAATATTAATAAATATGAAAAGTTAATATTCTTTATTTACCTAGGATGTTACAATTACTCAATATTTTTTCACTTATCATAAAGCTTCTCCTATCTAAATGTCTCTAGTACAGCGCTTAGATGCTCCTCATGCTCCTCATTGGTTTTGGAGTATATTTGAATATCATTTGTAAAGATTACCACAAATTTCTCATTGTAATCTATAATGATTATATTCACCAATTAAATTAATATTGATGGATCATTAGTGAGTCCAAAAGGCATTACTATGAATTCATAGTGCTCGTACCTTGTACAAAAAGAAATATTGGGGATATTCTCCTTTTTCACCCGTACATGGTAATATCCTGACCATATATCACCTCAGAAAATTATTCTACTCATCATAGATTATTGAAAAAGACATAAATTTGTGGGAGAGGATATTTGTTCTTTACTGTGATTTTTTGAGCTCACAATAATCAATGAAAGGAGCATTGACCAATCATTCTTCTTGATGAAGAGGATTGGTTCACCCCTTGGTGAAGCACTTGGGCATATAAACCCCTCCCCCAGATTCAACTCTAGTAGTTTTATAAACTCTTAATGCTCCAAAAAAATTCTATATGGTGTCTGGGATATTGGAAACACCACTGGTATAAGATCAATCGATAATTTAACATCTCATCTAGGATTAAGAGCATGTGATTCCTCAGGAAACACTTCAGCGAATTCTCCCACAATTGGCATGTCTTCAAGGATGGTTTCATCCATAGACTCAATTATCTATGAAATATATATATTCTCATAGTGATGCAATATCCATGCTTGAGATTATAGTGCTAAAGAAGATTCATCCTTCTTTTTGCAGTTCTACAGAATCGAGGGTTGATTCTCCATATGGGGAGTGATATACCTCTCTTGAAAATTTATGTATTCTCTATATAAGGAAATCCTATCCAAGAAATGAATTTCATCACATTCCACCAGAGGGAATATGGTGAGGTTTTTCGAGAAGTCCAATCCAAAAACTATGATAGAATAGGAGTTATATTAATGGGATGAAATGATTTCCCAATTTTCCGTTCTCACAGAAATCTCCAATTCCCTAATTTGTGGTGGTGTTGGGATTGTTCTACTAAACATTGGGGTTATAAAATAATGTGCAGAACTAGAATAAAAAATGATGTTTTCTATTCCTGAATGAATAACTAGAGTACGTATCACCAATTCATTGTCAGGGTTTGCTTCATTAGTAGTGATTTCCAAATCTCTCCCATTCTGCCTTGGAGGTTGTTGGTTTCCTTCGAAAGCGCTTGTCTTTTGGAACATCTTTGTAAAGTGTCATAGTTATTTTCATTTGAAGAAATGAAAAATTCATTGAAGATAGAATGGAGAATTCCTCTCCTCTATAACAGTAGTCAGTTTTTCTTATCAGTAGTTAATGGACTGGTGCCCTTCTCTTCCACACCTAAATGATTTACTATCCCATTCATATAATTTGTGTGGTGCCACTTTCTGCACCTTTGTCAAGTGCGGTGCTGGAATTTCTCAGTACCATTTTATTTATCCACAAGACTACTAGAAAAAATCTCCACCATAAACTTATTATCCCTATGATACCACTGAGATTCACCAACCTTTATTTCGACTTTGATTGCATATCGTAAACGTTCCTCACAGCTATCAATGTAACAGATTTCCAGGGCTTTTTGTAGGATGGTTTTTAGCCCACCCAAGAAGCGTTCAACTTTGCATTCCGGGGTAACGACAAAGAAGGAGGCATATCTTGAAGGCCTTGTGATTTTTTCCTCATTTTATCTTATGGATTTGTTATCTTTTTTCATTAGGTTAAAGAAGTACCTTTCCATCTTATGTCGAATAGTGCAAGGAATATATTTTTCAAAAAACATTTTTCAGAAATCCTTCAATTCCAACGCCATGATCTCTTCCTCAGGATTCATATTTTTGAACAATGTCCACCAATAATTAGCTTCACCCTCCATATGATAATAATACAGATGTACTTTTTCTTGATAGGATAATTGAACGATGGAGAATATTTTTTCAATGTATTTTATCCATTGTTCGACAATTGAGGGAGTATATGATCTATTAAATGTTGGAGGCATTTGTCTCATGAAACTCTCACTTGTAGCTTGTTCTTTATGGGGGGGACTATTTTTTTGACCGATGACTCTATTTATAACATTAGATAACTGAGAGAGTGTCATGATAAAGTTCACATTTCCCACTTCCATCGAATTGGGCATCTCATTAGAACAGTCATCAAATTGATCTTCACATCACTTATTAGCCCGAGTCCTCCTATTTTCAGCCATTTTCTTCAATAAAATTAATGTTATGGGTAATACATAAAGGGTAATCCAAAGACAAAAATTGATAACTTATAAATTACTTTTATTTCCTTAACTTATGAATTTATAGGCTTCAAACTATGTTATCCATGATCTACGTTCGAACATATATTCCTAGGGACATTTTTTTATTCCCTTAATAATGGTTTATAATAAGATTATGAATTTACTAATGAATATACCCCAAGAGTGTCATGACCCAGAGTTTATCAAGTCCCATTGTTGTGCACCAGTTCCCATTCGAGTCTAGCTCAAAGCGGTGTTTTCTGGTTTTACCCCAAGATACATTTGTTCCTAATCCACCTATACTTGTTCGTATCGAGATAGAGATGTATTTTCTTGAGAAATTTCTTACTATATACTCACCAAAATTTATGAATTTTTTATCATTATTAGTGTTATACATATGGAATTCACTAGGTTTTTCTAATCCTAATCCAAAAAAATAACTAAACCTATCCTCACATTTGAACTACAACAACCCTTCTCTTTATTACACACTTTAACATGATTTATTAAAAAAACATGCACTTAAGACAACTGTGAGGATTGATAGGTACATTGTCTTGGGAAATTATGAACATTACATAAGAAATTAGATAATAATACACACCATCTTTATTGAAAAATTCATTTACATGACCACAACTGTTTCTGATACTTAGCATTGTATGGGATAACATGAGGACATGCATAAGAAAAGGGTAAGATATAAAGCCTAGTAAGGAAGTAAACAAGGAATAACATGAATAATATAGTAAAATTAAGGAAATAGTCACATAAACAGAGAAAAATATAAACCTGAACATAAAGGCATGATATAACATGATTTTCATAACATGGAAATGTGGAAAAAACATTTAACATGATATTAGCAAGTGATAATAATCATTGCACATGGAGAATGAGTAAAAACTCACTACACTTGAATTATCTTGATTATAACCACATTTATCTTTAATTATAATGATTAAAACACTCATTTCACAAAGAATATAATGATACTATTCAATATGAAACGTATTGGATCCATATCAGGGAGCACCCTTATTAATAATTTAATTTCATGTATAAGTGTTCCACATGCCTAAATGGCCTGAAGGCCTTCATTTTTATTGATGTTTTGATAACCCCCCTTCCAAGGGATGAGGGGGAACCCATTCAAGGCCCATTGGCTCATAGATTATAGTCCCCATAGGATTAGGAGATTACATGACCAGAAGGTCTTAGTGAATTCAACCAGACAATCTACAATATACTACCCCTCCCCAGCATCTGTGTCATGATAGTAGCTCTCCACCTTTGCATGGCCATCTGGCTAGGCTTCCAATGCATGTACTGGCTGGTATCGATGGGATAACCATACCCTCTCATTCTAAAAATCATTTGGCTCTGTTCTGGTGAGTGCACCTGCTCTGAATCCTCTTCTGGGGATGATCCTTTCTTTGAGTGTGTTTGGGGAAACTTCATGTGGCCTGAAGGGCTTGAGGTGGCCTGAAAGCCCTACTGACCTGAATGCATGGGTGGCCGGAAAGTCTTATGGACTCTAAGCCAAAACTGATTGCTCTAGTTGAATAGTTCCAGCTACTACAGTACCGAATAGTACCTACTATAGCAACTACTATAGTGCCTGCTATAGTACCCGCACAGGGTACAGTTCTCCTACAGTACCTATACAGTGTACAGTTCTGCTATAGTACCGACATAGTGTACAGTACTACTACAGTACTTCTAATGTTCCTACTGGAGTACCATCTACAGTACTGCTATATTACCCGGAGATATGCCTCTACCTGGTTTTGAACTTGGGTCATGTGGATACACTTAAGGATACCTCACCAACTGGGCTGAGGCCCATGTGCTATATGTGTTCCACATGGATCATTAAAACATCGATTCATTACACATCAAAATTTGTTCCATGAATAAGTGATGTGGAATACATAAATGGAAGTCCCTAGTCAAAAATTACATCTGCTTAAAGGGGAATACCCTTGATAGATAAATGGGTTTGGTATTCACCTACACGATGATTTGGGCATGGGAAATTTTGGTTGACTTTGGTAGCATAAAGACGTCAAATAGATATTGTAAAATAGGTATTTGGGAGAGAAAGGTATCTCTCATCATTATTAAATGAAATGGATAGTATGTGGTTCATTGAAAATATTATACCACCATATGTAATGAAATTTAGATACATAATATAAAATAATTTCTTGAATGTAAATTAGAAGAGAAAGATTCAATATGGAATTTCGGCATGTTAACACGTGTACGTGGGTGAAATTAATGAAAGAGAAATTAGTCTCTCATAAATCAAACTAATGTAGGGAAGAATGTGGGTTGTTATAAATAATTTCCCAACATTTTTAATTGAAAATAAAATATTATAACAACATAATGATATTTGGACCAAAATTACAAAGGAAGAAATCCCTTATTTGGAAGTGTGATCCCAATGGATTGGGAGAGGCTTGAGAGAGAATTCTAGGGATCATAGGGCACCTTGGTATGATTCTAGACAGAATAAGGAAGGTTTTTGATGGAGCTCTAAAGGTTTTTACTGAATAGGAGTGGGTGGTTGATTGGGTTTATATAGGAAAGTTGAGAGAATTATTTATTATTTAGATTTTGGAGACTACACATTAAACTAATCAAAACCACAAACCAACCACTAGTTTTTTCCAATGATTTTTTCCAAAGGAGAGAGAAAAAAATTTATAAGTATAAGGGCCAAATTTATTAATATATTAGGCTTGCTTAGGTGGATGTAAGTCACACCCTCAAGGAAATCATTTTAGATAGTTAAAATAGATTATATGTGTTTTAGGGTTCACTATGGAATTGTAAAATTTATCAAAAAAAATAATACTATTTTAAATGTAAAACATATATTAAGAGAATATCCCTTTTATATTATTTTGTTAAATCAATTTCTTTTCGTTATGATGTCATAAAACACAGTATATATTTACACAATATTTAATATTTACCTAAAAATTCGAATGACACAGAAAATTATGAAAAAGTAACCATTAGATAATTTTATCATACAGAATCCAAAAATAATATTAATTTTATCTAAATAATTTAATAAATTTGTTAATTTTTATGTATAAAATTGAAACTAACATTTATCAAAAAATTCATGATTTTTGACAAAAACAACAGTCAAACGTTAATAAAAACTACAATTGTATTCCTAGAAATTATACAATCGATTATATTTAATAAAAAGTAATTTATTAATAATATTTTATTTAATATGTTATTTAATACAAAATTAAATTAATTCATCAAAATTGGTTTCTTAATTTAGTATTAACTAAAAATATTATTTTTTCTTTAATACCCATTTACTAAGTAACAATAATAGAATGAATTTATATTATATATACAAAAAATAAAGCACATAATCGTAGTGATAGGGTCTTATTACATAACCCGTTATAACACCCACATAAGACCTAAGGGTATGGTGTGTGATGGTGACAGACTTTTGGGGTGTCTTGGATAACATCAATCAGGTGGTAATCTCTATTAACTTCTACTTCTCATTTATACTGTTCCATTCAAGATTAACGTGTTGAATCTCTGCTTGGTCTTGGTTGAGAGAGAATCCCAGTGCTGCTACCTTCTATACAGACTCCAAATAATAGGCTTCATATAGAGGAATTATATTGGACGAGTCCATTACTTCATTTATTGAGTAAATTGTATTTGTTAAAGCCTTATATTTATACTAATAATGTTGTCACAGTTCAACGATGATATTAACCACGGTAAAAATTATAAATGCTATTTTAAAATAATAAAAAATAAAACTAAATAATTGAATATGTTCTATAACCATTTTAAATAATAAGACATTTAATTAAATCAATTTAAATATTCATTAATAATTGTTTGTGTAGTTACATGGAAAACTGGCCTGTGATGCCAAAGGATCCATGGTCATTAGCTCCAACACTTATTATAGAATGTGAACCCCCCATTAATGTTGAATCCTGAGCCATGATTAGCTTAGTTTCCATCTTCCATGATCAACAGATCCTTATCTCCATAGTGTATTTGGACTCCCACCTGCTTGTTAACTTCCATATCAACAAATCTAGGACGCCATGGAACATTTGTTAAATCATTAAGAAATGAAACCTCATACTTGGGTGTGAAATGAAAATTCTTCACACATGGCTGGAGGGAAAACATTGCTTCCAATTACTTCACTAGAAATGGGATCCTTATCATTTTATAATTTTTGTGATAATATAGGATCCATTCCTAAGGACAACAATCCCTTTTTATGAAATGATGCCTTAGGTTTGAATCAATTCCTCCCTCTATAACATGGTGGGTTGATAACAAGAAGTAATTTTCCCACCAGCCAATGAGGAATTATTGACAAATATGTATCCCTTATTAAATAAATATAACTAATAAAAAGTAACAATATTTTTTAATGAAATTTATTATTCGATAGATGAGGAATGCTTTGGACTGGAAAATATGGGCGAATCCTAGTAATATGTAGCTCCTCGATGCATCGATAGTATCATCAGATGAATACGACGACCAAATTAGAATAGTTTAAAATGACTTAATAGTAGATATTGAGGTTATAATGGTTTATGTTCTAGATACATGACATGAAATATTAAATAATTACATTATTTTCAATAATCATTTTTATCCATAATATTTTCATTCGACATATTTATGGATGCTATTCATTCTTATTTCACTGAGTAAATGAAATGTGATTCAATTTCATAACTTCCAATATTGATTTTTTCTTTATGTAGTTATTTTTATATAATGTATTATCAGTTATTTACATTTCCATGTTGATTATTCCAATTATTTTAAATTTGATTCCACTTTATGTACCCCTACTAAGAATTTGAGCACACCCTTATTATGTTTCCCTTCCACAGGTTATGAAGATGAAATATTTTAAGAATACATTAGGGATATAGTTCAATTTATTCCATCATTTTTAATGGATGGTGTCCCACTCGGTCATTTAATATCCCAATTTTTGTTGTTGGAGGTGTTCGGGAGGTTTTGAGAGTTTTTGGTAAAAGTTGGAGGTACAACACATGTGATGTAGAAATTACGCATCATGTAAATGGATTAAACAATGTTAATGACTATTTTATAACATTCCTAGGCCTAGTTAATGATGTGATAGTTTTCAAGGTTAATAAAATTATAATATTAATAGGTACAATGTTTTTCAACATAAACCGAATACTGTGGTCTACACAATGTGAAATGGGATTTCACATCATATAATACCACGATCATTTGGAGCTTCAAATTTTATTTTCAGTTGAACATTTATTCCTTCATTCATGCTACCTTTTTATTGTCATTTTGAGATGACAGTAGGCTCCCTGATGTTCTTTTATATCCCTTATTTACCCCCCCCCCCTTTGATCATTTATCCATTGTGGTTGTTATTTGGTGACCTATGGTTGATCTGGGTTATGTTGTTCCCCCTTCATGGTTTTCTTCATCCGTCCTTCACCTATGGATCCATTGTAGTTGTGTTTAATTGGTTTGAGGGTTTGTTCATGTTTTTTATAGATACATCGTGTGTTATAGGTTGATAAATAGTTATATAGGTGCGGTTTTGGATTGTGAGTGTTATTCTTTTCTCTGGGTGCATAGTATGTTAGTAATATTCCTTGAGGTTGAATTCCATTTTTTTCCTCTTTTTTGTGCATCATATGGGAGGGGTTCTACTTTTTTTTATATATTTAGTATGGCTTTACTGACATAAATTAATGTTAATGAATTTGTTAATTGAATTGAAATGGGAAAAGGGGGGATTGATTCACTTTCTTTTAAAGTATTGAAATTGAATATGATATAGTGTTATGGGTGCTGGATGCCCCACAGAATATAATGGTAGTTGGGTGATTTATTTGTTCCTGATATATGTGATGTGGTTTTATCCTTGGTTATGTTTTTTTGGTATCACCCTAAAAATTGAAATTGGAAAATTATTTACACTTTTCAAATGAACCAGTTTCCTCATGATTTGTTTTGATAATAACCTAAGGAAAAGTAGTGGAATGTGATAAAAAAAATTTAGAACCTTTAAAATGTCTTATTTATATGTTATGTGTGTTTTTATATTGTCTTTTATGTGGTGTAGGTGGGTGGAATTTTGTTTTATAATTTCGTCATGATGGGCATGGTGTGATTATGCAACAAGGCTCCGATGTTGGTTATGTTGTAATGTGTTGCTGGATATTATTGTGAGTTGAGGGGTTTTTTGTTTTGTATGGGTAATTCTCATAGATTATCTTCATGAATAACTTGTATAAATATTTCCCCCATATATTAGTGATTGATATATGTCATTTACAATGGACGTGTGTTTAATAGAGAGGTAATGTGAAGCTGCGATAATTTATCAGGGCTCTTCACCTTCTAAAATCACTACTTTTATGTTGTTTGATATGAGTTATGCCATGGTAGTTTCTGGGTATGTGTAGTTGGTAAATGAATTAATATTTTGTGAATGGGTTGAAATGGTAAAATATAGTGAATGGTTATGTGACTATTAAATACAAAAAACCAATAGTGATTTTTCTCTTTTTGTGTAGAGTTTTGTATTTAGTGTTGGAATTGGATTTGGAAAATTTGGTGATATGGTTAATAATATATTTCAAACCCATATGTTGGGATTCAGTATTTGATACTACATATATGATCATGGTTAATCAATTTTTTATTTTATGTGGGGCATATAAATCCCATTTGAAAATCTATATAAAATAAATATTTATTCTAATGGAAATGTAATTTTCATTGGGGGATATGTAATTCCAGGGCCAACAATCACATAATTAATACCATATATATGTGTTACATAAATTCACTAAACATTCATCATATCAATATATTAAAACCCATGTAATAAAATGATATTTCATAAGAATTTCACCATTCAATATTTGATTTAACCGTTGCAAATAAATGGGATTCATAAACATTTATTGATTAAAATTCTAAACCATGATGAGAAATAATTAATATAATACCGTTTTATCATATTCTTAGTAAATCATAAGTAACACTAATTTTTTCTTTCCCTTAGGAATGAAAAATCTATAAAAATATCATTGAAACATTTTTTGGAAAATATCATTTCCATTTTGATATAACATTTAAAAAAAACATACGAATTCCCAAATTAATAATGAAAAAAATTTAAATGAAATTAACACTGGAATTTTTTTGGGGATACTAATAATAATTAATTATTAATGGAAAAAATATATATTTTATAATGTACATGTTAAAACAGTGATTTCATTCACACTTTCTATAAAATGATAAAAGTGAATTGTTTTATAAAATGACTATCAGTTTACTTTTGTAATTTTTTTTAGAAATAATAAAATAGTACATAACTCAGAAAAATAGTTTTATAATAGTAATTTCATTAATCATGGTCAGATAAGAAAAATTATTTTCAATCGATGACATAAATTATGCTGATTCTTTATAAAAATGATCATTCTATATCATGATTTTATAAAGAGAGGAAAGTGAATGGGAAATATAAACTTTGTATACATAACTAGTGAGGTATTGAATCAATTAATTTTTTGAGAGATAGATAATTGGATTATATCATTGAAAACAAAATCCTAAAAAATCCAAATTAAATTTTTGATTTTATTATAAAACCTATAACATATCCATACCTTTTGAATCATTTGACCAAAGAATGAAATAACCATAGTTAGATATAAATATCCCATTAATTTTTCAGAGAAACCTTATTAAATACCATTTTGTGTAGAATATACACCATATAAAATGAAAATGTTGTGATTAAGGTACCTGTCTCACAGATGTAAATGTTAGACAAAACCCACCTACCACATTTGTCTTCGTTGAATCATATTCCATAAGAAAGAATAAAATTAGAAGAAAATTATAATTCCATTAAAATAAATAGTTGTATTATATAAATTTTTAAATGGGATGTATATGCACCACATAAAATAAAATAGTTGATAATATGACATATGACTATATAAGTAAAAGTGAGATAATAATCCCTTACCACAAGACTAGACTGTATTCATACATATTCAAAAAAAATTTATAAAGAATATTTATTTAAAATACATATATTACCTAAACATTCTCATATATATCAAAATAGAAATTTTTTTATTATGACCTTTTATTACATATTTATTAATAATTTTTTATTAAAATCACTATTTCGGGTAATAAATGGTTTTTTATGTATGTTTTGTTTTGGTAGTTTTGTTCTACATACTTTAATCACAGTTTCATAATCACAATAATATTAATCCTGATAAAAATTTCCAAAAATTATTTATGTACATAATTAAACTCATATATAATATTTATATATGGAAAATCAAATACACCATTTGTGGAGATGGTAGGTCGTGCATATGCAAGAACATTGTTTTCTATTTTTAATAAATGGAATAAATAATTATAAATATCTATTTAACTTTATAGAATAATTATTATATCATAAACATCATATTTAAGAAAAATATATTTTCTTATTACCTCAATGTAAAAATATAATGGAAAACAAATCTCTTAGCTTTGTGGAGGTTGTAGTCCAAACATATGCACGATCAACATTATCATTTTTACACAGAATTGATGGTAAGACCAGAGATGTTATATTTAAATTATATAAGGAAAATTATTTCATTCATATCATATATATAGTTTAAATCAAGCATTATGTCCACCTATGAGATGTGGTGATGGAAAATGAATTACATCGCTTTGTGAGTGGGTAGTCTGCATTACACATGATCGATTATATTGATTTCAAATTTTATAGAATAGGATATGTAAATAGGTTATTATAACAAAATAATAACATATTAGTATATCATATTTACTGATATTATTATATTAAAATATTTCAATAAAAATAAATGGAGGTGGAAGAAGATATAAAACAAAAAATGTCTGGTTTAGAATTATACTTTCTCTTTAGACAACATCTTAAGGTTTTCAAAAAATCCCTCTTAAGATGGTCTAATAATAAAAAATGTATATTAGATGTTGTGGCATATGTTTTTAATTTATTTGGTAAGGTATTTCCTTATCCATAATTCTTTTTAAGATTGATAATGAGGGGATAGAGGGTGTCCTTTTATATGTGGTAGAGAGGAAAGACATGTTAATTTTTAAAATAAAATCATATAACCATTATTTTCACGCACCATAAGGCTCCAAAATGGATAATTTTTAAACATTATACGTCATCGAGTTGAAATATTTTCATCCTATTGGAATTAAATTAGTATGTATATCATTTAAAGCCTTATATTTTTCATTTATCCTCAACTAGACTATATTTAACCTTTAGAGAAGTAATTAATTTTATATTTTATTATTATTTTTTTTGGAAAAAATTAATATAAACATATTTTATAATATAAATTATCTTATTTTCTTTAAAGTAAATAGTTTTTAAAAATTCAATTAACAAAAATTACATAATTTCATTTAAAATTATTCCCATCGATGAAATGAATAATGGTATTCCAACAAAACATATTCATAAGTATACATAGTTTTTATATCAAATTCAAGAATCATATTCATTAAAATAAATAACTGGGATTAGTAATAACATATAAGATCTAATTTTACTTTGTAAACATTTTAAAATATTATCTATCTCTATATATGATTTAATGAAAAAGGTTAGTTTTAATAAAAATCCATATTGTTCACTGTTCATCAAAAAATAAATATTTTTAGAGAATAATAAAAAATAATCCTTGAGATAATATTAATTTTTTTTACAAAAATTGTGATGATTTTTCAAATATATTTTCTAAAAATTTTAAAATTTATTTGAAAATTGTAAAGAAATGTTGAGGGAAACATAGTTTTAAGAAAATATTGTCTTTAAACATAGAACAAGATTTATTAATATCCCATTCATTGAACGAATGACACATAAATGATTAAACTTTTAATTAAATATATGATATATAAAATTAATTTAAAAATATCACTATGTGTGATAAATTTAACTAATTATGATAAAAACACATTTCCTTCATAAAAATACCTTTTCACAAAAAACATTTCTTTAACTTTTAAATGGTTTCTATTTTAATTAATAAAACATTTTTAAGTAATGAATTTATTTTATACATTCATACCCCATATAATTTTCTCATTTTAGTTTGTCTTGTTCATATAATCCAATCCTATGTATAGATGATAACTATAATATTAAATAATAACATTTGTATTGTATATCGTAGTTTGTTTGAACTCAGAGTTGTGTGTTATATAGGATATCGATGTTATTAAATATATTTGAAGAAATATATTTCACAACATCTTTGGGTTTTAAATTCTCCCAGTTAAATTAATTTTATCCTTGCAATTTAAACTTCTGGTCTACAATTAAGTGTTTAGCATTTCAAAATCCCTTTGTAGAAAAACCCACATCGTAAAAAGGCTTAATATTCTAATTATGGGAAAGAGAGAAAGGTAAATGTTAAGGACATCTAAAATAGAACTTATGTCGATCTACAGATATGATAAAATTATTGGGAAGAGAAAATATGATCATGGATGAAATGTTATTTCAATGGATCATTAATTGAAATAAGGTGAATTATCATGATAATTTTAATGATCACAAAAACATAAAAAAATGTGAGAAAAGGGTCATTAATTCATTACGAATGAAGGTAATGAGAAAAACATGTTATCTTAATCTACATTTCCAAACACAAAGGAAATTATTTATATCAATATAATTAAAATGAGAAATATAATTTTTTATATCTTCCCATTTTATAAGAAAAAACTCATCGATTGGTTATGAATTGATCAATTTATGCCTCATATCTTATTATAAAAACTGTAGATGAATTTCTTAATCATGAAAATAATAAAATTAATTTCTAATAGATATTATGATCCATAAAAAAATGAAATTTCATTTCTTCTATCTCCTTTTATCATCAATACAAAAATGGTATTTCGAAGTTATCCAATATGGAAAAATCATCCTATAATAGAGTAATAAATTATTTACTAAAACCTGATAAAAATTTCATAGTACACTATTCCATTATTGGTTTTCCTTATTATCCTTACAAAATTAAAAATTTTATTAAGAGGGTTAATAAATTTCAAAAATTAAAATTACATTAATTTCGTAAATATCAAAAAGTTGATATTAATTATCACATACAAATAATGTGAATATATTGGTCATATATTCTTATTAGACACTGTAATAACTAGAATTACATTATTACCACAAAAAACCATTCATGATTCCTCTTTTCTTGAAAAACCAAATATTATTTAATATTTTCCACAAATATAGAAATGTTATAAACTCCATCAATGATATCATAATTTTTTTAATCAAGTCCTTATTCTGTTCCAAGGCTATCATTACAATCCAATTTACATTATCCATATCATTCATTTGTTAATCCAAATTTAGCACCATTTTATCTACATCAAGAACATATTAATGGTTATGTTTCTGTTAATCATGTGATTTCCATAAAATGTCGCATTTCCATTAAAACATTTTTCTAGGTAATGAATGTCATTGAACATATTCTTGAAAATACAAAATATAGAACTTCAATATAAACACCCTTATATAATTTATTAATAATATAACTTAATTATTAAATTCCAATAAATACAGACATTAGTCATTCCACATCATTCATAAACCATTAACTAGGATTAGTAATCATATTCTATAAAACCATATTCCTTTCATTTTCTATTTGTAGTCTCTTAATCAATAACATTAAATCCTATACTCGCACAACCATATAGATCCTCCTCTTAAAAAATCATGTTAGGACACAAATTTACAAAATTTTAAAAAAATTATGATTTAAAACTTTCAACTGTTCATGACGCACCATGGATACCATTATTATCATCCATTGTGTTAACTGAACATTTATGTTTTCCATTGAGAATTAATTATTTTGTTCCATTCATCTGTAGACATAAAATGTTTCTATTTTTATTGATATAATACCATGAGTTCTTCTCCCCACATTCTTGATATTTTGGAATTTGAATCTTCTTTACATTATGGTATTCACTTACCAATCTCTCTGAAACATTATAATCCTCTTTTTTTATTATTCCAAGTGTTTGTTATCATTAATTTTGTTAATCATATATCTTCATAGCTCATTAAAAAAAATAAAAATATCTTTCAATCCGGTAATTATCCCATTTTATTCACATCAATACATTTTCATTCATATTCATCTCAATAGAGTTCCTTCTTGATCCTTCCACTGTAAAAACCAAAAATAATTTAGTGAGAAAGAAAATTCATATTGAAAAACAACATAGTCATGAAAAATTAGTACATGGATATCAAAATTATAATACATTGATTTGACATATGAAACATGAGGTTTAACATATGTAATCTATTATTTTAAACTATTAAAATCCTAAAAAACATTTAATAAATATGAGAACAAACCAAAAAATTTACCCAAGTAATTCCAAACTACTTGTGTAGTAACACCCATTGTCATGCTAATGGTCATGATCGAATAAAAAACCAATGTAATATTTTTTTATTTTTTACCCCTAGTAGAAAATGTTCTATATTATCTTCCACCTACGGTATCTAGAAATGGATTTATTTATTGAAATTCTAAATTATCACTTTCTTTGAAGAAATATAGGATGATTTCATATACATAGACATTTATTTTGGTTTTTACCAATGTTTTCTAACATTAATAAAAAAATCTTGACTAAACATATCCTATGCAACAAATTATACCATCCCAATATTTTCATACAAAAATTTTATATATTTTTATATGATGATTTTATAAATTTTACAAATACATACCTGAGGAATATAATGGTTTAGTTTCATTTGAAACTAGAAAAACAATTTTTTTACTTTATGAGATATCTTTAACGTATCTAATAATGATATTCTCCATAGACATACCGTACAAAAAATATTTCTTCATGACATGGGGAATGAAAACATTTGAAAGGGTGATCTCCAATGCACAAAAAGTGAAATAATAGGGGAGTACGATATTCATATAAACATAACAAGAACATAACAGAATGGGAACATGATCATAAAATTTTAAAACAATACACTACATAACATACATACTAACCTTGAGTCATAAAATAAATTATGGAAGTTCATAAGGCATGAATCATAATAGATGTCAATGAATATATGAAATGATTGATAAAATAGAAATCCGGATCTCATATAAATTTATGGACATGAAACTAGATCCACACATAACCATATGGACATGAAACCAATTCCATACATAAATATATCTACATGAAACCAGGTCAAAAAATAAACACACACACACACACACACACACTGATATATATATATATATATAAAACTATATCGAAACATAAACATTTGTACATTACTCCAGGACCACACATAACATTGTGAACATGAGATCCTATTAACACATACAATAATTATATCACATGTTATGAATATTTACCCAATTCATTATAGGTCTAAATATTTTGAAGCTCAACATCACATAATGACTACCATGAATATATATTCCATAAAATCTATAAAAATTTATATTATCATCATGTCATAATGCATGAAAATAAATAGTGTTCCATAAAAATTTCATCAATCTATCTTTGCATAACCCATGGAAAATGAATGGATTCCATGAAAATCTTATCCTAATAATCACAAAAAACACTATGGGTGAAAAGAGATTTTAGCATTATATCATATTGCCACTAAAATATAAGAAACCCTAAATGTTTCTATCATTGATGAATAGAGATTCTATAACAATACAATTAAAAAATTATTGCGGAAAATAACCCTTCCATTTGGAAAAAACTTTTTGAAAAACATAAAATATAGAAAATATAAATGATAGAATGTTCTTTTCAAATATCCCAAAAAACCAATAATATAATCCTTAAATCATTGAGCACTCACGATGGTGGAAAATACAATTTATGTCATTTATTTTTGATATCACATTCCATTAACATTTATAATAAAAAGTAAAGCATACCAATTTACCAGAAATAACAATAGGATTCCAATTAATACATTTTTTAAATTGTATAATTAGAAAAAAATGGTTTTAAAGAATTTTTATATGAATATTAAAAAGTTTAATTAATTTTTTTTAGAAATTAGCGATATGGAAAAATAATTATTTTCCATAGAATAGAGAAATAAATTTTATTTTTATTAAAAAAATTATTAATTTTTTCAGGAGTACCTAAAGATATAAATATGAGTGGTAAACATAAACTCAGTCAAAATAAATATTAGATAATTAAATTAATCTTTTTATTTAGAGATATGTAAAAGGATTTCATAATAAAAAACATTATCATAAACTATCCCTGTAAACCATGATATTGTATCCTAAAACCATTACCACTATGGTAACAATTGGATCATAATCCCCATGAAATTAATAATAGAAGAAACAGATTCATATCATAATAAATTTTCTGAGAGGAATATTGGAAGTCAGGCATTGGTAGAATATACACCACATAAAAGAAAAAATTGTTGAATAATACATGAGTCCTACTAAAGTAAATGTGAAATGAAAATCCCTTTACCACATTTGTATACATTGAATCACAATCCCCATGAAATGTGAAAATTAAATAAAACATTAAAAATTTTAATTTTAATTTTTCGGATAATTCATTTTAAAAGGGTCATATATACACCACACATAAAATATGTTAATAACATGGAATATGTCCCACAGAAGTAAATGTTGGAAGAGAATCCCATACAGAAATTTTTGAATTTCATCATATACATTTGAACCTCCTTCATAATAAATATAGGTTTATAACACATATATTATATAACCAATAAATATATATATATATTTATGTGTGTGTGTGTGTAATACCATATATGATTTACAAAGGAAAATTTATTATATGTTCATTAATAATTCTATGGTAGAATAATTATTTAGGTATTAACAGTTTTTTATTAATGTATGTTTTGGGTGGGTTGTATTTTTATTTTTTATTTTTATCATGGTTACATCATATCCCGAATTTTAATCTCGATAAAATTTCATAAAAATTCATTGTGAACTTATTTAGTGTCAACAAAAAATGTTATAGAAAGATAATGAATTATACCATTCATGGAGACAGGTGGGTATACATATTACTGAATATTGTTTTCATTTATTAAATGGAAGGAGTGATAGAAAGTTAACTGAAAATTCCCCATTATAAAATCATTATAATATCGTATAAATAATTTTTTCATAAAATATGAACGTGTTACCATACATATGAAAATGACATGAAAAAAATCACATAGCTTAGTAGAGGTGGTATTCCATAGATATAGAAGCACTGGTATTGTTTTCCAAAGGAATGGAAGTTATTAAGGTAGATATTATATTATAATAGAGGAATTATAATTATTTAGTAAATAGAATTTATATACATTAAATAAAAAATTATATCCACTATGAGAAAAAATGATAGAAAACAAATTACTTCAGTTCGCGAGGCAATTGTCCTTCATACCCAAGACAGATGGTTTCATTTTCAAGAATGATTGAAGAGGATATAGATATAGTTCATTAAATTTAAATAATAACATATGATTATATGTGATATATCATTTTTGTTATATCACTATAGTTAAAGAAAAATTTAAATTAGTCTAAGAAGAAATAAAACCAATATGATCGATTAAAATCAATACCTCTTCATCAGATTGCCTCTTTAGGTGTGAACTAAAATCAATATTAGGTGGGCTCCAAAATAAAATGAAGGAATAAAGGATTTTTGGACGTATTTATGGATTTATTTTTTCCAGGTATTGGAAAAAAAGGATTTGTATGTGTGAACAAGATATGATAATGGGTGTCCTCTTATAAATGGTAAAGTTTAAATGCTTGGATATTTTAAAATAAAAACATATACACATATTTTTCAAACACCACATGGGACAACAATCAGTCAAAAATGATAATTAAACTCAAGAAGGTTGAAATATAATAATATAATATTAATTGGAGATGTTATTTGTTCATTTAAACCATTATCCTTTTAATTTATCCTTGGGTATACATGTTATGACCTCAACTGCGGTAATTAATTTTTTTGTTTTTAATAATAATTATGAGAAAATTTTTTGTTGAACTTTTTATAATATATTAATTATTATGAAATAAAATCTGGAACCAATTTTCTTTAATTAAATTCACATAATTGGGAACTTTTATTTTAATACAACACCTGTAGGGTTGAATAAATTTTTATTAAAGAAATTGATTTTAAAAGAATAAAATTTTTCCATAAAAAATACACAATTTTTTTTAAAATAACCTAACATAGAATAATTATAATATAATTGTACTAATATATATTTTAAAACATTATACAACGTGACTTAACTTTGTAAATGCTTTATTTAAAAATGCGTTCTTTCATAAGATCATGTTTCTCCCTATTATAAGAAAAATTATTAATTTTAGAAAATTATGAAAAATTCACTATAAAATAATTAGTAAACATTTAGTTCATATGTTATGTTAATTTTTTCAAATATTATTTCTTCCAATATAAGTAATTATTTTAAAATAGGAATACAAAATGCAACCAAAACCTCATTTTATGGAAATATAGTTTCTAAGATAAAATCAAGATTTTATCTTATCCCATTCATAGTTAAAATATTAGTAAAATAATAGAATATTTTTTTGAATATAATATTTATAAATTTCATCAAATCCATTCACCAATAGTGACTAATTTAATTTATTTAAATAAAAAAACATTACCACCATGAAAAAGCTTCTTTGAAAAACATTTATCTTCGTTAAAAAAATTTTGCATCTTCCTTCATAATAAATTTATTACATATGTTTTTTATTTTTTACATGCATAAACCATATAATTTTCATAATTTACATAGTACTATTCATACTCTCCAATCCAATAGTTAACCTAAAACTGTTTCATAAATAATGCTATTTTAAATTATATTAGGGTTCTTTTTAACTATATGTTCCATGTAACACATTATATAAAAGTAATTATACTAATATGAAAATATATTTGATAATATATATGGATGTTAAAATATTAATGCATTACATTCCAGTACGTGATGTTTGAATATTGGGATTTAGTGTATTTGATGCATCTTGTTGAGGTTCCTGAGTAGAAGTGGGATGGTTTCTCCATGGATTCTATTATAGGAAATCCACAATACAAAAGTGATCATGACACAATTTATGTGATCATATACTAAATCAACAATTTAGGACACTTCCTATAAATTTAAGAGAAGGGAACTATATATATTTTTGGAGGCATGTATGTAATGTAGATAGTCAGGAATCAGAATGTCCCCTTAATTATTGCTTCATAACATGATAATCACAACATAAAATGAGTGGAAAGAGGGTTATAAGAGGAACATAGGGATTTTTATGGTATAGAGAAGTGTTCAACCCTAAAAAAGGAAATCCAAACTGATCCTACCTTTTAGGTCCTCAATAATATACTAATATTATGAGGTATTAACATTATCTACTTCTAGGATGACCATCAACCCTTGGTGGAGTATTGATACAAAAATTATTACTATTACACCATTGGTATGGAAACATACAAGTTCTTGGATTAGAGAATCAATAGGTCACGAATGTTCTAGATATATCTTCAAGAGACAACACTTTTGGGCCCATAGATGGTGAGAGAGAAGACATATGAGGTGAAAATCATCTTATAGTGTATAAAAACGGCATAACTATCATTATTACTTTGGTGAAAAACCTAAGAGTCCATTGGAGTTTTATGATAAAAGGACATGTGTTCATGAATGTCTCACCATGATCCATACAATAATTATATGTCAAAGTATACAGTATATCTCAAAAATTTATTAGACCTTTCAAGAATCCTGATAGAGTGAATGAGGTGGCATACCACCTAGAATTATCATTGTTGTTAGATATGATGAATGATAACACCCACCTTTCAGAACTGGTGAGAAGATTCCATGATCCATCATATTTTCATGATAGGGGTGAGATGAAAAATTTGGATGGTAATAAATTCTCTAAGAACTAGGTGTCTATCATGGAATAAAAATATAAGATCATATATGTTTTAATGATTCCCTTTGAAAGAGTTTGATGAAATTATGTAAACCTCCAACAATTCTTGTATAAGTGGGTGAACTAGATGCGTGTTCAGCATACCCACCTATTTTAGAAGATTTTCTGGGGGTGAAAATATCTACCATCTTCTGAATATAATGACCCAATTTTTGAGTATTAATATATTAAATTACAATAAATTATATTTTCAGACTAGGGTATGAAGTTTTCAAGGTATATCAAGTCTTTTGATGGAGATAATTGGATTATTTTCATTTTTTGGAATTTTATGCTCCAACTATAAGGACCCAACCTTAAACATTACATTATCTTGAATTATTTAAATAATTCACATTGAGGATATTTTTAGGTTTAGAGTTTTAGAGAATTAGGCCATAACTAATACAATACAACTCAATGATACAAAGTAGACACTTTTAATCAGTTTCCATTTTTTTCATAATATAAAAACACTTGAAAAAAAGTGCCATGTCTAGTTCTATGTTTTAGACAGCATGACTTTCTCTTGATCCCATCCTTGACACTATTCACTTTAAGTCCCGTTAAAAACATTTCAAAACATGGGATGAGCATAAAGTGCATAGTAAGGGTTATAAATCAATGAAAGAAAATATTAGTTCATCAATACATTCATAACATAAGCACTTTGTCATACCTCATGAAATAATAAGATTTACATAGTAATCACATATCATAAAGGTAACTTGTGGCATCCATATCATAATTACATTGTATCTATCACAGTTACATGTGGAGTTAAGTTGGAATACCCATTATAGTATATTCCCAAAAACTCATAGTAGAAAAATTCACGTCTACCTCTGTCATGTTACCCAATGCATTGGAGAGCTCTCTCGGGCTCACGCACCCTATGTTTATCACGGAACCACCCGTATACGTAAACAATGCCCAAAACCATAACACAATCACAACACATAATATAAGAATAAGGGAAAAATAACATTACCACTTTGAAATAACAGTATATCATTTCAATATATCGAATAAGATATTGAAATAATAAATCCATTATCAAAAAAAATTTCAATACCAAATATACAATAGAGTATATGATAATTATTTTCCTTTTAAAAACATTTTCTGCTTGCTAAGGAAGCCAAAGATCAAATCATACTCACGGCGGCGGAAAGGGTCGTTGTCACCTCTTATGTTAAAAAAACATTCATTTTGTCATTTAGTAAAATCATTCATAGAAAAATATTCCCCTTGAATAATAGTATAATTCAAAGGGGTTTATACACCGTAAAAAAATAATGTTGGGTAAAACTGAAAATACGACTCAATGAAAAGAGATTGAGATAAAGTCCCTTACCTCGTGTCTGACATGACTCGATCGTTCTTTAATATACTGAATAATAAACCAAAGTTAATTTATAATTGATTAAGAACCTTTTTAAATTTTATTATTTCTTTTATATCACTTATTACCATTTTATAATCATTATGTAATAATTTAAGTTAATAACGGTCGTTTTGTTGATATTTGGTACTTGAGTCAAAAGTGAACTTCTTATATTTACAAGTTGTTATTGTGGTAAAATATCCATTATATTCATAATTATATTCATGATGTAGATATCATATATATCAAATATATCCAGTATATACATGAATTTATAATATTACATAACATTTAGAGGTGAGAAATGAAATGCGTCTTTAATGGAGATGGAAAGCCGTACGTACGTATGAATGCTACTTTAATTAATATTTCATATTTAATGGATTGGAATAATAATGATGTTAAGGTACATTATAATTCCAGTTTAATATCATATATAATAACATTATCTCTATCCTTTATACATCCCACATATGGCATTAACAATTCATATCACTTTGAGGGGGCGGTAGTCCGCACTACCTCAAATGAAATTATCGCATTTACCCATAATAGAAACCATAAATGCACGCCAAAAATGAAAAATGAATAAGAATAAGGAAAACATAAACATAATATATATCATATATAAATACAGGGACATCTTAATGTTCACCATGAGAGGCGGTAGGGGATACTTGAACAATCATCATTTCGTGAGGCAGTAGTTCTCTGTCTACAAGAAACTGTATGATTTAAACCCATTAGATGGAGATTTTTGTAAGTGTAGCTCAAATAATTATCATAAAAACATCCTAGTATATTTAATATACTAGTGTGGTTACAAAACAAAGTAATAAAAAATATTAGTGGGTTGGAGAAGCAAAATAAAACAAAAGAACATAAGAGAAGAGATTACTTTTAAATGGGGTAACTCCCATTGGTTTGAACCAAAAGGGTTTCTTGAAGTGCATTATGCCTAAAGTAAGGATTATAAGATGAATAGATGGATATTGGGAGCTTATTTGAGCAGAGTTTTGACGAGCCAAAGGGCTTGGGAAGTGTGAGAGATGGGTAGGAAGTGAGGTATTTTATGAGGGAGAGGAGGGGCTATTTTGGAAAGCTTGAAAATATTATTTTATTATATAATTATTTTCTTTTTCTAAAGGTCCAAAAACATATAAAGTAGAATATAAGGTGTCCCATGTTCGAAATAAAATAATCAAATAAGAATTGCACAAGTGATGGTTATTGTTTTAAACTTTATGTTCTTATTTATTTAAATTATTCATTAATGATGTAAACGATGCACCATCATTTTGTCATAAATAATTTTATGTATTTGATGTCTAAAAATAATTAAAAAATTACCATGTTATAGGAAACAATTTTATCTTTCTAATAAATATTTATAGTAGAAATGATAACTTATATAACCCCTTGTAAAACTTGTTTTAGTAAAATAATACATGTTTGTGACATTTTTATTTTTACATTAAATAAAAAGTTATTAATCTCATTATCATACCCAAGTGGCTCCATTGGGTCCCAAAATTGACCCATGGATTTTCTTCGTCAGCCACGACTCATCCAAAAAGGTTATGACAAGTGTAAAGGTAATTTCATATTATTATAACATTATTTTTACCTTAAATTACACTAATTACCTTTAATCACAGGTAATAAAAGTCAAAAGTTACTATTCACCTAAAATTAGTTTCATCCCATTGAACAACATTTTACTTACTAATGAAAACCAAATATGTTGGATTTTTGAAATTCAATTCCCAGAAGGGTTAAAATTTTATTTAAACGAAAAAACAGTTTTTTAACTACCACTTAGTGGTTTCACTATTCATAAAAAATTGATGTTTTTCAGAAAAATACCAAAAATTCACCCTAAGATATATTTGATATTCCAAATTCAAAAATGATGTCTATTTTAAAAAATTCAAAACATATAAGTTTCAATAATGAATTTTATAATTAATTCTCGTTGTCAAAACAAATAGCTTGTTTTTAAGAAACAATATCTATCAAAAGATTGACAGTTGTTTATTCCAATTTCGAAGTGAAATTAATTCAATGACCACCATTGGATTAAATGGTAAAATTATATTCTAATTAAAATTTAAGAACAATTAAAAAGATAATATAACCGTATATGTAAATTATATTAAATGGTGGTTTTGAATTAAAATACAACATTTTCACTATTCATTAAAAATGTACTTTATCAGAAAAATACCAAAAACTTACAAAAATAAATTTTGATGTCCCGATTCTAAAGAAGATTTTTATTTGTTCAAGTAGAACGTATAAGAGTGACCAAAACTATATTTAGTGAGGGTTCTCTATCAAAAGGCTATAAATCGACCTTTTAGTGAATATTAGAGTATTTATGCCTAAAATTGAATTCTTTTCTTATTTTAAGCCTTTATCCTTTATTGGATATATGTAAAAACATAAAAAAAACATATACAATAAAGTTTTAGTTATTTATATTCAATCTCGACAATACAACATCTACGTGTAACCTTCCATTTAAAATAATAATATTATATTATTAGTGTGAAACATAAGATTTCAAAGAAATCCGTTGTTGCGTATCGGGTACGCCATGGAACATAACAACCCCATTAAAGTAAAAATAATATTTAATTCACAAGAATTAAAAAATATGAAAATGTCTTATACATTATTTTCATGGGATGTTACATACTTCCCCTCTTTTGGGAATTTCATCCTCTCAATTTTATTTACTTATCAAATAAATGGGGGTATTTATCCCTCAAAACATTTTCAGATTTCTATGTTCCATCTTCAACCATATAGTTTTTCCACATAACCTACACCTGATGAATTACCTTATTCTGCAACACATTCAATCTACAGTCAAGAATCTAGACCGGTTGTTCCTCATAAGAGAGATTATCTTCCAACTGAACTACATCTTGGCTCAAAACATGAGATAGATCTTCCATATTCTTTTTCAACATTGAAACATGAAATACATTGTGTATCTGGGACAAATGTGGAAGTAAATAGACTATGTACACAAATGATCCAAAATTCTCTAGGATTTCATATGTTTCAATGAATCTCGGACTCAAATTTCCCTTCTTACCAAAACACATCACAATTTTTCATGGAGAAACTTTGAGAAAAAAATGATCACCTACCTCGAAAGATAGATCCTTCCTCTGGTTATCTGCATAACTTTTCTGCCTGATCTGAGCTGTTCTCATGGGATTATGAATCAACTGATATTTTTTTCCATCTCTTTTAACAATTCTGGTGCAATTAGCTTCCTTTCCCCAACATTATCCCAAAAAGCCGGAGTTCAACACTGTTTTCCATATAATTCCTCAAACGGATCCATCTGTATACTGGAATGAAAACTGTTATTATAATAAAATACATCCAAAGAATTGTTTTTCTCTCAACATCCCTGCTAATCCATCGTGAAAGCATGTATCATATCCTCCAAGGTCTGAATTTATCATTCTGACTGCCCATCTGATTGCAGATGAAAAGATGCATTTAAATATAATTCATTACCCAACAACTTCTAAAGGCCTTTCTAAAAGTTAGAAGTAAACCTGGGATCACGATCAGATACAATGGAGAGTGGAACTCTATGTCACTTTACTATCTCTTTAACATACAACCAAGATAGTTTATCTTGAGAGAAAGTATCTCTAATAGGAAGGAAATGAGAAGATTTAGTCAATCGATCAAAAATGACCCAGATGGAATTATTACCTCAAGATATATTTATAATCTCACAAAGAAGTCCATGGATATATTTTCCCATTTCCAATCTGGCACCGGTAAAGACTGAAGCATCCCTTTCGGTAACTGCCTCTCTACTTTAACTTGCTAACAAGTCAAACACTTCACAGTAAAATTTGCAATATCGATTTTCATTCCATCCCACCAGTAATACTCCTGAAGATCTCTGTACATCTTAGTACTCCTAGGAAGAACTAAAAACGTGGAACTATGAGCTTTACATAACAACTCATTCTTAAACATTGAATCACAAGGCACACATAATCTCTTTCCAAAACTCAAAACATAATCCTTGTCAACATTAAATTCATGAAACATACCATTCTAAACCAGCTCTACTTTTTTCTGCAACTCATTGTCTTTCTTTTGTGCTTGTTTAATTATTTCTAATAGGGATGATCTCACTGACACCTAAAATGAAACAGAAGAACTTCCAGCACAAACAAAATCTATTCCAAAGTAATCAAATCAAAAAACCAAAGGATCTCATTCCAAACATAGCATGGTTAATGAAGCATTTCTTTTTCGACTCAAAGCATCATCCACTTTATTTTCTTTTCCTGGATGGTAATGAATTATACAATCATAATCCTTGATTAATTCAAGAAATATCCTCAGCTTCATGTTAAATTCTTTCTGAGTGAATATATACTTTAAACTTTTCTGATCGGAATATATTTCACACTTTACTCCATACAAATGATTCCTCCAAATTTTTAAATCTAAAACAACAGCAACTATATTAAAATCATGTGTAGGGTAATTTAACTCACGAGGTTTCAACTGACGTGAAGCGTAAAAAATTACTTGATCATTCTACATTAGGAAACAACCAAGTGCTTTCAATAAAGCATAACTATAGATAGAAAACACACCATTTCTGGAAGGCAGTGCCAAAATTGGAAAATTCACCAATCTTCATTTCAATTCCTGAAAACAATCATTACATTCTTTTGTCCAAATGAACTTGACACCTTTTCAAGTTAACATAGTCATTGAACTAGATAACCGTGAAAGTTATTCAACAAAACTCCAGCAATAACCTACCAAATCAAGAAAACTATGGATCTTGATTATATTTGTGGGTCTTGGCCATTATTCAACAATTTTTGTTTTAGTAGGATCAACAGTTATGAAACTTTTTGAAACATTGTGACCAAGGAATGAAATTTGTTTTAACCAAAACTCACACTTGCTGGATTTTCCATATAGTTTCATTTCTTTTAAGGTTTTAAGAAAACCCTTAAATGACATTCATGCTCCTCTTTACATTTGAAAAAAAAACCAAAATATCATAGATGAACACAACCACAAACTTATCCAAGAACTCACAGAAAATTCTATTCATTATATCCATTAATATATCAGGTGCATTGGTTAACCCAAAAGGTATAACTACAAATTCATAATGTTCATATATAGTACGAAATTCGGTCTTCAGATAATCTACTTATTTTACTTTCAACTGATGGTATGCCGACCTCAAGTCAATATTTGAAAAATACTGAGCTCCCTGGAGCTGATCAAACAAATCATCAATATGAGGAATAGGATATTTGTTGTTAAAAGTGATGTTATTCAATGCTATACATTCAATGAAAAGTCTCATTGAACCATCTTTCTTTTTAACAAACAATATAGGAGCACCCCATGGTGATTTTCTAGGTAAAATGAATCCTTTATCTAATAACTCCTGAAATTGCTTCTTTAACTCTAAAAGTTCATCTTGAGCCATTCGATAAGGGGGTTTTGAAATTATCTTAGAATCATGAACTATGTCAACAGTAAATTCATCTTCTTGATCAGTTATAATATCATGAAACTTTTCAGGAAAGACATTAAGATACTCATTTACCAGTGGCACATAATTAATCTGATCTGTTCCTTTTTTTTCAAAAATATGGGCAAGGTAAAATTCATTTCCATATTTTACTATTTTCTCAACTTCTTGATATGTTATCAAATGTAATGGTTCATTCTTGTAAAAAAACTAAAAATCATTCTGAAGAAAAACCTCTTTAGCTCTACAGTCAATCTTAGCATCATAAATTGAAAGAAAATCCATGCCCAAAATAACATCAAACTCTACTAGAGGAAAAAAAGTATGGGTTTTTGGTAGATTCTTTCCGCAGACGAGGATAGGAAGGTTGTTATGATTTATTTTTGTCTCAAAATTTCCTCCAAGTGTTTTTACCATAAGTTCAAAATTCATGTCTTCAGATAAAATTCCCAATTTACTAGAAAACTTCTCCGAAATGAAATAATGTGTAGACCCTGAATCAAACAACTCTTTGGTATATTCTGAAAAAACAAAAAGTATACAAAAACTACTTCATTTTATGGCCCAACATCTAATAAAGTAGTCGAAAAGGACTTCACCACCCCTTTCCTATTTTAGTTAGGCTATTTTCTCTCAGTTGAGTTCTTCGCTACACACTCATTTTCATAATGACCAATTTCATTAAACATAAAATTTATTACCACTAGCTTTTCATTACTGCTTTGTCATCTTTCTTATAGTTATGAGAAATGTGACCAGAATTACCACACCAGAAGCACTTTCTAGACTTGGATAAACATTCTCCTAGATGCATTTTACCACACTTCTCATAGGATTGACATTTGGTTTTCTTACCTCTAGGTTTCTTTGATTAATTATTTCCCTTTTCATGTATACAGGACCTCTTATTCTGTTTTTTTTAAAGAACACCTGATCCTTGGAAAACTCCATTTCCACATTCTTCACACATCGAATAAGTTTTTAATAACTTTTGAACTCACGAGAAGATAATACCCTTTGATACTTTGGATTTAACCCTGTGTAAAAACGGTTGATTTTACTATCAAGATCTCATATGAATTTGGAGTATACCTTTCCAGTCAACTGAACTATTCTTCATAAGAAGCCACTGAGTCATCCTCCTCCCTCAATTCTAGGAATTGTTTTTCCATCCTAACATGAACCACCTTAGGAATATATTTCCCAAGAAACATACCTTCGAATTCTTCCCAGTCAAGAGCACCCATCTCATCACTATCCCTGATATTTTTTACCATCGACTACCACTAATCAGCTTCACCTTCAAAATGGTAAACATCGAGACTAACCTTTTTATGTTCTGAACACCCCCATGACATCAAAAATATTCTCCAGTGCTTTAATTTACCCTTATTCTATCACATGGTTAGATGATCCTCTGAATGAAGTGGGATGTTGGCTCATAAAATGCTTCACTACTGACATGTTCCTATGTGGTTGATCTAGATGATCTCATGTATGGATACCACCACCATTTGTTGCCTAAGTCAATTGTGCCATCACTGCAACAAACTGCTCAGTTCTGATTCCGACCATCTCAGGTTGCTGGTTTGGAAGGTTGTTTTACTCCTAATGTCATCCCAACATAGCTGTCCTGTATTCAATGTGGAAAACTATTCTGAATACCGCAATATCTTAGGCGAAGAAAAATTGTAACACCCCATGATTTCATAGTGTGTTATTTTCTTCAAAATAATTCAATAACTTGCACGACACGCAACACCGAATTCAATCACAACATGACTTACCAAAAAAAGACATTCAAAAGAGGTTATGAATAGTATTAACTAAATTTTAAACATTATATAATCCTTATAATTTTAGAATCTATATTATGATTTTCTTAGATATAATGCAAGAACAAATTCATTTTCAGTATTGCACTTTTATCAACTTTTAATAGTGAACCATTTTTAAATACAATATTTTAAACTTTTTGACTAAATGGGGACATCAAAAATTTAAAATGAAACATTCCATGCTTCCACGGTACGCTTTCCTTTGAATAATAAAGTAGCGTGTGTTGTACGCAACTTCGAGTTTTAACACACACCACAACCGATCAAACTAGCCGTTATGAATAGTAATACCTACATTTTGAAATTATATATATTTTATATTTTAAAATGGACTTCATTTATGGATTCGGAGTGTCGAATTTACCCTAAGGTGAAATTTTGGTACTTTTCGGGTAACTTTAATTTTTTGATGAATAGTGAAAATTAATAAATTTTTATTAAAAACAAGTTTTTTAATCAAAATAATTAATAGTGATAAATTATGAATTTGAGTGGTTTTAATGTATATTTAGAATAAATTTTTACCATTTAATACAATGTTGGTAATTGGACTTAATTTCACAATTAAACCGAACATAAACAAATATCAATCTTTTGATAGTTATTATCTCTTAAAAACACGCTTTTTGTTTTAACAACGGGAATTAATTTCAAATTAATTTCTGCCACTGCTGTGTTTTGAATTTGGAAAAATGGATTCTATATTTGGAATCAGGATTTTCAAATTGTGTAAATAGGAAACTTTTATTTTTAGACATTTTGAATAATTATTGCGGCAAATATTTTATTTACCATGGTTAAGGGTAAATCCGATAAATAAGGGTTAAAAATAATAATATTATAATAATAATAAATTACCCTAAAACGTGTCCTAACCATAGTGGTTGATACATGTTCGACCATAGGCATCTTTGGGTCGATTTTGGGACCCCATGGAGCCATTTGTAGGTGATAGGGACACTTCATTTTGATTAAGTTAAAATGAATACAAAAATGACAAAAGCATATAACTTTTAGAAAAACAATTTTTACATAGGGTTATATATGTTGAATTTTCGACTATAAATATTCATTAGAAAGATAAAGAGATTTCCTAAATAATGATATTTTATTTATAATTTTTAGAGATTAAATAATTTAATTTATTTATGACACAATGATGACACATTAATTACCATAATAGTGAAAAATTAAAATAATTGATATTATAAATACCAAATTAAATAGAATTTGAGACTTTTTATGAATTAAACTAATTTTTTAAGTTAATATGACATGTTAGTATTGATTTAAATAAATTATTTTGAAGTAATTATTCTGTTATGAGTTTTATAAAAATCAACTATTGAATAGTGTCAAAATTGACACAAAAGAGTTTTTAAAGCAAATATTATATTATGAATTGATATTAAATTCCTAAAAATATAATGTTCGGCCACGAGACATATATAATGACAGGTATATCATTAATGGACCACTTGGGTGTCTCTTGGATGTATATGGTAAGATTATTAACCATAAAATATAAAAATACAAAGAGACATTGTAAAAGTGAAACTAATTAACTTAGAGATAATAATTAAAGATAAGGTTAATATAAGTACCCAAACCTGTCTAAATTCTATTGGATGAGTTTTTTTCGACCCATACCCACCGTAAACATTGAATAATAATATTTTGAGCCATTAGAAACCGAATATGAATTTATTATAAATTAATATTTCTAGCTTTTCCAAAGGTGCCCCTCACCCCTCTTATAAAAGGGCACTCTTCCTTCTCATTTCTTCACACATTCAAAGCTATTTGGTTCGGAAAAACTCTGCCCAAATACACTCCCAACATCCCTAACTTTATCCTAGAGGCCTTAATTTAGTCAGAAAGACAACCTATGGAGCCCTTTTGATCAAATCAAATGGAAGAACCCGAATAAGAGGTAATGTTTTCACCACCGTTTTTCAAATTCATTTCTTCTTACACTTCTTCTTTCTTTGTTATTACCATTCTAAAATAATAAATCCAGTATCTTATATATACTGTGATGTTATTATAAATATGTTACAACAATATTCAGTATTATATCCACCCTTTGAATAACATGTCACCACATGTGCATACGTACGGCTTACCGTCTCCACGTCGTGGTGTAAATGTTATTCAATATATTATTATTTGGATGGGTATAATAATGATGTGTAACTCATGTAAATAATAAATGTAAAATGATAATGATTCTGTATATATAATATACTATCCAGTTATATATTATTTTAATATCAAAAGAATGATATTGTCGCTCGTGCGTACATACGGACTACCGTCTCCACGAACGCGATGAGATTCATTCTCTATCGTATCCATTAAAGTATAATAATCATTTTATGATTCAAAAATAATGTTAAAGGACTTGATATCATTATGGATATGAATAAGATACAACCTATCCATGACAACCACGACTTACGTAACAAAAAATATAAAAGAAAATGAGTAAGTTAACACCCGAAACAACGATAATTCTAAGATATTATTAACAAGGCAATGTTAAAAGATCATATATGATATCATATGAATGTATATGATTCTTGTATAATTTAATAAAAATTATTTCACCATTATACAGGAGTTTAACCTACCCCCAACCAAGGAAAAGTACAAGGTAAGGGTTATTTCACAATCTCTTCATTATCCGAGGTTGTTTATACGTAATAATCTACTGGGATCTCTTTATCATCCACGTCCATGTTTCTTAAAAATGTATTTCAAAACATTTTCACTATTTAATAGAATATGGGTTAAGGTCATTTATACCCTTGTTTGATTTTTTATTAGAGTTTTATAAAGGAATCTTTCCGTCTTTTTCCAAACAAGGTGATTTTTAACCTTTTTGACAGAATTAAGGTAAGAATGTTTTTTTAACTTATACGGTGGGTGCAGTTATTTTTCGCCGTTATAAAATTGTCGAAGATTCCCTTACAAGCATATAATAATATTTTCAAAGAAAATGTTTTATTTTATAATTATGTGACTTTTAAATGATTTCAAAATGAAGATTTTAAGAATTTCAAAAAGGTACTATTTATCAAAATCAGAATTTTAAATGTTTTAATGATTTATCTTTCTAAATATTTTTAATAAATGTCCATGTCTTCAAAATGGTTTTTAAGGATTTATTTATATGGAAATGAATGTTAATTCTTTTCAAAAGTTTCAAAGTGGTATGGGACACTTTGATTCAAAAATCTCTTTTTAATTACTTCCTTTATAAATGTGTGACTTTTAAATGATTTCAAAAAAAGGAGATATTTCTCTCAAATAGTTTGGATTTCATCTATGTAAACATCCTTTGATGGATTTTATTATTATATGAAGTTGGTTTATTGTGATACAAAACTTCTTTATTGTATTGAAGGTTTTGTGATATGTTTGACTGTGGATGTGCTATTTTTATACCATTCATAGTTTATGGTGAAAGTATTGACATTTAGTATGCTAGTTTTAATACTAATGTTTATGTTATGTTTAATCCTTTTCATATGGGAATGCATTGGACTTAATATGTGATGGGTGGAGCCCGCTATAGCTCCTCGATGCATCGGTAGTTCTCATCAGACAAACTAGTGTATTGGCACAAGGCCTTGAGAAATTCTTATTTGTAGTCTTGGTACGAGGCCTTGGATATGTGGTTATGATAGTCTGGAATTATGCATTCCATCATTATGAAAGTGGTTATTGATATTACATGTGATTATTAGATTAGTAGAATATCCATGTGAATAAGTAAATGGAATTCTTTCATTTTACTTTTTCTATACCATGTTGATGTTCAAGTTTAAAAGGATTTTGTTTTAGTTATACATTGCCTTAAATGTATATGGTTATTTTTGAAAGTTTCCGCTATATTGTTATCCTTAATGGGCATTTGAGCTCACCCCTTTTCTATGTTTTATATTTCCCAGGATGTGAAGAAGTAAGTTATGAATGACCTGCAGGGATTTTATGTGGGGATATGAGTGTGGAATATGAAGACTATGTTGTTGTTGTAGTTTTTTACTTTATGATGTAATGTAAAACTTTATGAATATATCTAGTGTTTCCAAGGATACTAAACCAATCGGTCATTTGAGATTTGATCTTTCTTGTGATCATGCCAATGTAATGTAATAATGCACCGACTCTGGGTAACTAGGTTCGGGGCGTTACAGTTGGTATCAGAGGAAGTTTAGTACAAACCTTGGAAGCTAGATATATATAAACTCTGATTAGAGCACGTAGACCTAAGATGAACTTTGAGGATTAGTATAGAAGAACTTCCTAGAATTTTGGTATTGTAGAGATTTTGTGAGTTTTCCGAGCAATATATCCCTATCTGGATACGAGTAGGTAGAGGCGGCTCTGGCACAGATGTACCTCGGGGTAAAACCCGAAAACACCACTTTGAGATAGACTCGAACGGAAACTGGTGCACGACAATGGGCCTTGCTGCACTCTTGGTTACGACACTCCCGGGGGATATGCTTAGGATAACTCTCATTTTTTTTACAAATAATTATGAAGGGTTTATGAGTATATACTTTTTCAAAGAATTTTTTTATGATTATGGATTATCTCCATAAACTATTTAATTTATGTTATTTGTTTTACAAGTTTGGGATTAGGTATTGTTATTCATAAACTAATCTAATATATGCCATTGTTTAGAAATGGCGCCCAGTAGAAGAAATGAGAACTCTAGAAATGCACATGATACAAAGAGAAAGAAGGATCATATATTTCATGGTCTTAAGACAGAATGTGTAAGAGAAATAGTCTCGAATGTATTATCATCATATGAAGAAATAATATCATGTGTTGATAAGATAAGTAAAGAGATTACTGAGTCCTATGGATTTGAAGGGAAGCAAGAGAAGAAAAGGATGGAAGAGAGAAAGATGGATAAAGGGAAGAGGGAAAAGAAGAATTTTCCCATATGTGATAACTGTGGAAAGAAACACCCTGGAACTTTCCTGAAAGGAATGGGAGTTTGTTATAAGTGTGGAGAAAAAGGGCACAAAGTACGTGACTGCAAGGGTAAGAAAATGGTTTCAAATGTACAATGCTTTATTTGAAAGGAGTTTGGACACTACGTGAACCTATCTCCCAGTCATCAGACTATTACGCAAATGATACTATTGGATAATAATCATGTTATGATACTACCACAGATGAAGAGGAATGATTAGAGTTCTTATGTTGATTATGTCTTTTGAGTGTTGTATCAACAATGTAAATGTTATAATATTTATGGAGTATATAAGGATTGTACTGCAGTACTATTTCATTAAGGACTTTAGATTGTGTAGAAAAAAGAAAAGTGACTCAATAGCAGGTTATATTTTAGGAAAATATATGGTTGAGAGAAAGATAAACCATAATATGGTTCTGATACCGAGGTAGTGATTTTAGAATAATACATGATTGATTTGGATAAATTATATTGGATATTCTTGACTACCATGAAGCTGATTAATTATTTGTAAATTACATCATTGTTGGGGTTTAAAACATTTTTTGATTGATGAAGTATATCCAGCATTCTATATGGAATAAGGGAGCATTAATGTAATCAATAAGGATTATGGTAATTCAGGATGTTTCACTGTTATAAAAGAATACATGATGAAGGTATTAATATGTTATTATGAGGTAAAAGGATCTACATTATGTTTACCTTCCTTATAAATGATGGACTGTGAGTTTGTACAGAAGTATTTTGGATAGTTCTAGTTTGGATTATTTTGGATTTTCATAAAAGGACAACCCGGTGGTCGGGCGGCAACCCATCGCGACCGGCAAGGCCGCGAGTCTTGAACCCGAAACCGAAGGGAGACAAGGGTGTATCACCTACCACTGGCCCACGAGATGTCTTGGATTAAATAATGTAGTTTTTTAAAAAAAATATCTGGTAGATGAATTATAAATTCATTTATTTTGGAACCCTGTACGAATAGTATAAATAGAATGTTTTTAAGTTCTATTATCATTTAGAGTGAAAGATGAGTTTGTGGTAGAAATTTATTAGTGGATAAAACTCTAATTATAATGTAAGTATAACTTCTTATGATCTTTGCCAATCTCATAAATAAATTCCTCAACATTAAGAAAAGGAACTTAGATCAAAAATGTTTTCCTAGATGGTACCTTAAATCATCACTAAGTTATGGCTTTTGGATTGTTGGCCTTTTCATAGCATTGTTCTCTACCACTCTACATTAGATACTTGATGGTTAGATTTCTCTTCCATATCCATATTTTCCTACATGGAACCCTAGTATGTGTTATTTTCTGTAATTTTCATACTTTCCACTCTTTATTTTAAATAGAGGCCTCATTAATTCATTTTTCAATGTGGGATTTCAACTAAGATATTTTGAAACGTCAAAAATGCTTTATCCTAATACCCTATGTTTTGTTGAACTGATGGTATTTCAAATCATCATAGATTGATGAATTTAAGGACCTCAATTTTACACTTGTTTGTGACTGATGAACTCAATCACTAACTATATATATTTACGTTTTTACTCCAATTATATGTCTCTAATTTCCACCAATGTTCTCCTAATCGAGATCATAATTTGGTGGTGACCCTTTCATTTATCTTTTCCACATATTAAGAATAAATTTTAGTAACCTAATTTCCAATGAGGGTTTTCCCACAAAGATATTTTCTATTTTCAACCTTTTATTTTCGTAGGAAAATTTAAAATTGCGAGGACGCAATTTATTGAAGGAGGGGAGAATGTAACACCCCATGATTTCATAGTGTGTTATTTTCTACAAAATAATTCAATAACTTGCACTAAACGCAACACCGAGTTCAATAGCACCATGACATACAAATAAAAGCCATTCAAAAGAGGTTATGAATAACATTTTCTAAATTTCAAACTTTATATAATCCTTATAATTTTAGAATCCATATTATGAGTTTCTTAGATATAATGCAAGAACAAATTCATTTTCAGTATTGCACTTTTATCAAATTTTAATAGTGAACCATTTTTAAATACAATATTTTAAACTTTTTGACTAAATGGGGACATCAAAAATTTAAAATGAAACATTCCAAGCTTCCACGGTACGCTTTCCTTTGAATAATACAGTAGCGTGTGTTGTACGCAACTTCGAGTTTTAAAACACACCACAACCGATCAAACTAGCTGTTGTGAATAGTAATACCTACTTTTTGAAATTATATATATTTTATATTTTAAAATTGACTTTATTTTTGGATTCAGAGTGTCAAATTTACACTAAGGTGAAATTTTGGTACTTTTTGGGTAACTTTAATTTTTTGATGAATAGTGAAAATAAATAAAGTTTAATTAAAAACAAGTTTTTTAATCAAAATAATTAATAGTAATAAATTATGATTTTGAGTGGTTTTAAAGTATATTTAGAATATATTTTTACCATTTAATACAATTTTGGTAATTGGACATAATTTCACAATTAAACCGAACATAAACAAGTATCAATCTTTTGATAGTTATTATCTCATAAAAACACGCTTTTTGTTTTAACAACGGGAATTGATTTTAAATTAATTTCTTCCACTTCTATGTTTTGCATTTGGAAAAATGTATTCCATATTTGGAATCAGGATGTTCAAATTTTGTAAATAGATAACTTTTATATTTAGACATTTTGAATAATTACTGCGGTAAATATTTTATTTACCATGGTTAAGGGTAAATCCGGTAAATAAGGGATAAAAAAATAATATTATAAGAATACTAAATTTCCCTAAAACGTGTCCTAACCTTAGTGGTTGATAAATGTTCGACCATAGGAATATTTGGGTCGATTTTGGGATCCCATGGAGCCACATTTAGGTGATAGGGACACTTCATTTTAATTAAGTTAAAATGAATACAAAAATGATACAAGCATATATCTTTTAGAAAAACAATTTTTACATAAGGTTATATATGTTTGATTTTCGACTATAAATATTCATTAGAAAGATAAGAGGAATTCCTACATAATGATATTTTATTTATAATTTTTAGAGATTATATAATTTAATTTATTTATGACACAATGACGATGTAGTAATTACCATAATAGTGAAGAATTAAAATAATTGATATTATAAATACCCAAATAAATAAAATTTGAGACATTTTATGAATTAAAATAATTTTCTAAGTTAATAAGACATGTTAGTATTTATGTAATTAAATTATGTTTAAGTAATCATTCTGTTATGTGTTTCACAAAAATCAACTATTGAATAGTGTCAAAATTGACACAAAAGAGTTTTTAAAACAAATATTATATTATTAATTGATATTAAATTTCTAAAAAACTAAGGATAGGCCAAAAGACTTATATCATGATAGGAGTATCATTAATGGACCACTTGGGGGTCGATTGGATGTATATGGTATGTTTATTTACCATATAATATAAAAATACAAAGAGACATTGTAATAGTGAAACTAATTAACTTAGAGTTAATACTTAAAGATAAGATTAATATAAGTACCCAAACCTGTCTAAATTCAATTGTTTGAGTTGTTTTAGATCCATACCCACCTTAACCTTTTCATAATCTACTTTGTAGCCATTAGAAACTGAATATGAATTTATTATAAATTAATATTTCTAGCTTATCCAAAGGTGCCCCTCACCCCTCTTTTAAAAGGGCACTCTTACTTGTCATTTTTTCACACAATAAAAGCCTTTTGGTTCGGCAAAACTCTACCAACATACTCTCCCAACTTCCCTCACATTATCCTAGAGGCCTTTTTTTAGTCATAAATCCAACCTAAGGAGCCCTTTTGATCAAATCAAAAGGAAGAACTTGAAGAAGAGGTAATGTTTTCACCACCCTTTTTCAAATTCATTTCTTCTTCCACTTCTTCTTTCTTTGTTATTACCATTATACAATAATAAATCCAGTATCTTATATATACTGTGATGTTATTATAAATATGTTACAATAATATTCAGTATTCTATCCACCCTTTGAATAACATGTCACCACACGTGCGTACGTACGACTTACCGTCTCCATGTCGTGGTGTAATTGTTATTCAATATATTATTATTTGGATGGGTATAATAAGTATGTGTAACTCATTTAATAATAAATATAAAATGATAATGATTCTGTCTATATGATATACTGTCCAATTATATATTATTTTAATATCAAAAGAATGATATTGTCACTCGTGCGTACGTACGGACTACCGTCTCCACGAACGCGATGAGAGTTATTCTCGATCGTATCCATTCAAGTATAATCATCATTTGATGGTTTAAAAATAATTTTTAAGGACTTGATATCATTCTGGATATTATTAACAAAGTAATGTTAAAAGATAATATATGATATCATATGAATGTATACGATTATTGTATAATTTAATAACAATTATTTCAACATTATACAAGAGTTTAACCTACCCCCAACCATGGAAAAGTACAAGGTAAGGGTTATTTCACAATCTCTTCATTATCCGAGGTTGTTTATACGTAATAATCTACTGGGATCTCTTTATTATCCACATCCGTGTTTCTTAAAAATGTATTTCAAATCATTTTTACTATTTAAAAGAATATGGTTTAAGGTAATTTATACCTTTTTTTGACTTTTTATAAGAGTTTTATAAAGGAATCTTTCCGTCATTTTCCAAACAAGGTGCTTTTTAACCTTTTTGACAGAATTAAGGTAAGAATGTTTTTTTATCTTATACGGCGGGTGTGGTTATTTTCCGCGGTTATAAAATCGTCGAAGTTTCCCTTAGAAGCTTATAAGAATATTTTGAAAGAAAATGTTTTATTTTATAATTATTTGACTTTTAAATGATTTCAAAATGAAGATTTTAAGAATTTCGAAAAGGTACTCTTTATCAAAATCAGAATTTTAAATATTTTAAAGATTTATCTTTCTAAATATTTTTAATAAATTTCCCTGTCTTCAAAATGGTTTTTAAGGAGTTATTTATACAGACATTAATGTTAATTCCTTTCGAAAGTTTCAAAGTGGATTGGGACAATTTGATTCAAAAATATCTTTTTAATTACTTCCTTTATAAATGTGTGACTTTTAAATGATTTCAAAAAATGGAGATATTTCTCTCAAATAGTTTGGATTTCATCTATGTCAACATCGTTTGATGGATTTTATGATTATATGATGTTGATTTATTGTGATACAAAACTTCTATATTGTATTGAAGGTTTTGTGATATGTTTGACTGTGAATGTGCTATTATTATACCATTCATAGTTTTTGGTGAAAGTATTGACATTTCGTATGCTAGTTTTAATACGAATGTTTTTGTTATGTTTAAACCTTTTCATATGGGAATGCATTGGACTTAATATGCGACGGTTGGAGCCCTCTATAGCTCCTCGATGCATCGGTAGGTCTCATGAGACAAACTAGTGTCTTGGGACAATGCCTTGACAAAATCTTATTTGTAGTCTTGGAACGAGGCCTTGGATATGTGGTTATGATAGTCTGACATTATGCATTCCATTATTATGAAAGTGGTTATTGATATTTCATGTGATTATTCAATTACTAGAATATCCATGTGAATAAGTAAATGGCATTATTTCATTTTACTTTTTCCATACCATGTTGAAGTTTATGTTTAAAAGGATTTTGTTTTAGTTATACATTGCCTTAAATTTTTATGCTTATTTTTGAAAGTTTCCGCTATATTGTTATCCTTACTGTGCATTTGAGCTCACCCCTTTTCTATGTTTTATTTTTCCCAGGATGTGAAGAAGTAAGTTATGAATGACCTGTAGGGATTTTATGTGGGGATATGAGTGTGGAATATGGAGACTATGTTGTTGTAGTAGTTTTTCACATTATTATCTAATGTAAAACTTTATGAATATATCTAGTGTTTCCAAGGCTACTAAACCAATCAGTCTTTCGAGATTTGATCTTTCTTGTGATCATGCCAATTTTATATAATAATGCACCGACTCTGGGTAACTAGGGTTGGGGTATTACAAAAATGGTAATCATTAAATGCTATATCATTTAAATAATACAATATATTAATTTATGGACTTGAAATTAACAATATTATAACTCCCAATGTTATCTAAATCGACCTCTGATACCATCTATAAGGACCCAACCTTAAACATTACATTATCTTGAATTATATAAATAATTCACATTGGGGATCTTTTCAGGTTTAGAGTTTTAGAGAATTAGGCCATAACTATTACATTAAGACTGAATGATACAAAGTAGACACTTCTACTCAGTTTCCATTTTTTCATAATATAAAAACACTTGAAAAAAATGAGACTTGTCCAGTTCTTGGTTACAGACAGCATTACTTACTCTTGATCCCACCCTTGACCCTATTCACTTTAAGTCATGTGAAAAACATTTCAAAACATGGGATGATCATAAAGAGCATAGTAAGGGATAGAAAACAATGAATGAAAATATTAGTTCATCAATACCTGAATAACATAAGATCTTTAACATACATCATGAAATCAGAAGATTTACATAGTAAACACAAATCATAAATGTAACTTGTGGCATCCATATCGTAATTACATTGTAGCTATCACAGCTACATAGGGAGTTACGTTGGAATACCCATCATAGTATATTACAAAAAACTCTTAGGATAAACATTTACATTTACATCTTCCATATTACCCAATAAATTGGAGAACTATCTTTGGAACACCCGTCCTAGGCTTATCAAGGAACCACCCGTATATGTAAACAATTCCCAAGAACCCTAACATAATCATAATTCAAAACATAAGCATAAAGGACAAATAACATTCCCACCCTTAAATAACAATATAACATTTAAATATATCGAACAAGATATTGAAATAATAAATCTATTCTCAAAATCACTTTAAATACCAAATATTCAAGAGATTATATGGTATTTATTTTCTTTTTAAAATCATTTACGGCTTGTTAAGGAAACCAAAGATGAAATAATACACGCGGTGGTGGAAAAGGCAGTTGTCACCACTTACGATAAAAAAATACTATTTTTGTCATTTAGTAAAATTATTCATAGAAAAGGATTTCATTTGAATAATATTAAAAGTCAAAGTTCATTATACACCATATAAAATAAAGTAGTGTAAAAATTAAAATATGCCTCAATGAATAGAGATTGCGAGGAAGTCCCTTACCTTGCGTCTGACATGACTCGATCATTATTTAATCTTCTGAGTAATAAAGTAAAGTTAATTTATACTTGTTTAGGAACCTTTGTCATGTTTATTATTTCTCTTATATCACTTATTACCATGTTATTAACATTAGGTAATCATTTAAATTAACAACGGTCGTTTTGTCGATATTTGGTAGTTGAGTTAAAAGTGAATTTCTTATATTTACAAGTTGTTCATGTGGTAAAATGTTGATTAAATTTAGAATGATATTCATGATTTAGATATCATATATATCATATATATTCAGTATATACATGAATTTATAATATTACATAACATTTATAGGTGAGAAATGAAATGCACCCTTCATGGAGATGGAAAGCCGTATGTACGCATGAATGCTAATTTCATTTATATATCATATTTAATGGAATTAAATAATAATGATATGAAGGTACATTATAATTCCAGTTTAATTTCATACATAATATCATTATCTCCATCCCTTATACATCCCACATATGGAATTAATGATTCATATCACTTTGAGGGGGCACTTGTCCGCACTACCTGAAATGACATTATCGCGTTTACCCATAATGGAAACCATAAATGTGTCCCATAAAAGAAAAATAAAGAAGAATAAGGAGAACATAAACATAATATATATCATATATAAATACATTGACATGTTAATTTCCACAATGAGAGGCGGTAGGAGATAATTGAAGAATCATCATTTCGTGAGGCAGTAGTTCTTCGTCCACAGAAACAATATCTTCTTCACCCATTAGATGGATGTGTGTGTAAGTTTAGCTCGAACAATTCTCATAAAAACATCCTAGTATAATGAAGATACCTGTTTTGTTTCAAAATATATGAATAAAATGATTTTAGGGTGATGGAGAAGCAAAATAAAACAAATGAACATAAGAGAAGACATTACCTTTAAATCGGGTAACTCCCACTGGTTTGAACCAAAAGGGTTTCTTGAAGTGCTTTCTCCCTAAGTTAAGGCATCTAGGATGAAGAGAAGAATCATGGGAGATAATTTTAGGGGAGTTTGGATGAGCCAAAAATCTTGCGAAAAATTAAAGATTGGTAGGAAGTGAGGTCTTTTTATAAGTGAGAGAAGGGGCTCTTTTGGAAATCTTGAAAATATTATTTTATTATATAATGCCTTTGATATTATAAAGGTCCAAAAATTATTATAGTCGAATATAAGGTGTCCCTTGTTCAAAATAAAATAATCCAATTAGAATTGTACAGGTTTTGGATATTGTTTTAAACTTTATCTTCTTATTTGTTAAATTATTCATTAATGACATAAACACTGCATCGTCATTGTGTCGTAAATATTTTTATTTATTTGATGTCTAAAAATTATAAAGAAAATACCAAGTTGTAGGAAAGATTTTTATATTTCTAATGAATAATTATAGTATAAAATATAACTTATATAACCCCTTGTAAAAATTGTTTTAGTAAAATAATACATGTTTGTGACATTTTTATGTTTACTTTAAATAAAAAGTTATTAATGTCATTATCATACCCATGTGGCTCCATGGGGACCCAAATTGTCCCATGGATTGTATTGGTCGGGCTAGACTCATCCAATATAGGTAGGACAAGTGTAAAGGTAATTTTATATTATTATAACATTATTTTTACCTTAAATTAAACTAATTGCCTTTAATCACGGTTAATAAAAGTAAAAAGTTACTATTAACCTAAAATTATTTTCATCCCATTGAACCAAATTTTACATAATAATGACAATAATAAATGTTGGAATTTTGAAATTCAATTCCCATAAGTGGTAAAATTTCATTTAAATGAAAATTTCTATTTTTAACTACCACTTGGTGGTTTCACTATTCAACAGAAATCAATGTTTTTCAGAAAAATGCCAAAAATTCACCAAAAGCTATATTTGATATTCCAAATTTAAAAAGAATGCCTATTTTAAAAAATTAATAAAATATATGTTGCATTAATGAATTTTATATTTAATTATCGTCGTCAAAACAAATAGCGTGTTTTTAAGAAATAATATCTATCAAAAGATTGACAGTTGTTTATGTCCAATTTCAAAATAAAATTAATAAAAATGACCACCATTGGATGAAATGGTGAAAATATTTTCTAATTACACTTTAAAACCAATTAATAAGATAATATAACCATATAATTAAATTACATAAAAAGATGTTTTGAATTTAAATACAACATTTTTCACTATTCATTAAAAATGAACTTTATCGGAAAAAAAACCTAAAACTTAACCAAGTAAATTTTGATGTCCCGATTATAAAGAAGAATTTTATTTCGTCCAAAAGAATTTATAAGAGTGACCAAAACTATATGTGAAGGGGGTCCGCTATCAAGAGGTGATAAATCGACCTTTTAGTGAATATTAGTGTATTTATGCCTAAAATTGAATTCTTTTTTATTTTAAGCCTTTAGCTTTTATTGGATAAATTTAAAAAAATTTAACAAAAATATGTAATCATATATAAGTTATTTCTATTCATTCTCACCAATACAATGGATATGTGTTAGCTTCCATTTAAAATAATAATATTATATTATTATTGTGCAATGTAAGATTTCAAAGAAATCTTTTGTTGTGTATCGGGTACGCCATCGAACATAGAAACCCCATTAAAGTAAAATTAATATTTATTTCAAAAAAATTAATAATTATTATAATGTCTTATTCTTTATTTACATGTGATGTTGCCCCAAAACAATCTACAGAATGTTTGTAGTGGTCCTTGGTGAGCCCGTTGGAGAATAGGTAAGGTAAATCAGGGATTCTAAGGCGTAGTTATAGGCATACAATACGGGGGTAGTGCAAATGGTCCATAACTACATTGACCAAACTACATCCACGGTGTAAGAAGTGGAGAGGAAAAAATTTTAGGATCTATAAAATATTACATAGGGGTTTATGTGTTGGTATACCTTGGTTGATGATTTTGAGGACCCCATGGCCACTATATAGGCTATGAAGGAGATTATAGTTGATGTTTAATGGATTATAAAATATATGAAATTACCACCATATTCCTCTAATAATGATCATTACAAAACTGAAATGTTTGAGACATTAATAGGGTTACTTAATGAAACATTAACTAATATATTTCTATATTAGTTGATCAATCCTTCCGTCATTGATCATTCCATCTTCCAAATGGAAACATTTCATATTTTGCTAATTTCCAATAGTACTTATTGAATCATGACAAGGAATATATTTTAAATAAATATTAATACCATGGAAGGTTCATATGACCTTAATGGAAGATCTAGTCTAGATATACGGTGGATTTTTCTTATTGATCAATGATAGAAGTGATTCGGGATTATGTTGGGAAAGTGTTAAGTACAAAAAGATCTTATTCTTTATCATTGTAGATGTTTTATAACCCAATGAAAAATCTAACCCAATATAGGGATTTTTTTTAGTCACATAATTAATATTTCATGATTTATATTATTATATTTAATTAATTTAATTAGAAATTAATTTTTGGTGAATCCATTTTTACATATCAATTGAATATTTCATTTTCCTACAATTATAGATATTGTATTTCTTTCGCTAAATTTAAATATTCCCCTCATTCATTATATTCCATCAATTTCATTTAATTGGAATCATCCTTTAGTGTATTATACCCTCACATGACTTTCCTCATTTGTTCTATATTTTTTGTTGTGATCAACTGGACATTGATTAGACAATATCTCAAAACCTATTTAATGATGTAATTTATTTTACATTTTGTGGATTATTTGTGTGAGTTATGATTCAAGATTATATAAATTATGGAATCACTAAGGTTATGATGGAAACCAATTGGGTTTATAAGTGGTGGATGTTTCATTGGACAGATCATGTAGTAGATTCATTCTAGTGGTGTGACAATGATGTCTCTGGAATGGTCTACATAATCAGTGAGATTTTCCAGCATGAACTGCACTAGAAGTAGAGGAGACAAATATACAGGTGCATCCGCATAGAATATCTTTAGTTTGAGGGATATTTTTACACAAATTGTTTGGTGTTATAATGTACACAAGTCATGGGGACCCCTTATTTATATTGATTTCCATTCAAGATGAGAAAATATATCACATATATGCACTATTCCATCATTCTATGTGACCATATGGTTGGAATTGGTTTAGAATTTCTATGTTCTCTTGACCCTTTAATGTATAATTGTATTAACTCATTTGAATTTCCATTATGGTATAATGTGAAATTATATCCTGGGTAGCATATGAGTGGTCCCCATTGTGGGATAATTATAGATACATTTTTTCCACCCAATTTCCAAGGGTGTAATCCTTAATATCATTATGCCCTATGTTGGATAAGTTATATCATAACTGACATCCAGGGCATGTCATCTCTTTCAGAGTGGGTTATATTATATAATGTCATGTGTCCCCATATTGTGTGCTCAAATATTTTATGATGTGTTTATATTTAAATAAATTTAGCTTTCTTGATAGATTTATTTTAATTCCAGACTGAGTTTAAATGAACCATGATATACCGTATTGTAATTATTATTTAATTTGAAAATTATTTCCTATCCATTGGATTAGTTAGTATGAATATGAAAAAATAACTTATGAAAAATATTCTCTTGTGTAGACATAGAATGAATTCAATGGATATTGATTTGATAAAAATGAAATTAAAAGTATTTTAGTAAAAGGAAAGAGTTTCTTTTCAAATAATTGTATTTGTTTATATAATGATTCATTAATTTCATAAATTTAATTAATCAGTATTGATGAAATTTTTAAATAAATTACATAGATTATATTTTCAATCAGATAATTCTATTATTATCTATTGGGTATGTGAATAAAGTGAAACAAAATATTTGTTATAAAAATCAATTCACAGAAAACTAAATGGTTTCATTTTTCCTAATTATTTTACGTTGAATTTATACAATATATGGAAATTTAATGTTGTTAAATATATTTATTATTTTTAATTAAGATATTTTTTTATTATTTATCATGTTATTTGAAATTTTTTGTTAATAATTATTAATAATAATAGTAAAAAAATTACAGTGGTTCAAGTTAAAAACGGTTTACTAGGATGGGGTGGTGGTGTTAACCTATGAGATAAGTTATAAAACATCAATATAATAGTTTATTTAATTTTTTTTGTTTATAGGATTTTGATGATATCCTTATTATCATTGATTATTCAGAATTATTTCTCCCTATGAGTTTAGTAAGACATTAATATGTTTTAATATTTCAATAAATTCTTCCAGTGACCTCACCCATCCATATAAAATGATAAAACCTCTACCCTCTACATCACACATCAAGGTCCATATATCATAGATAAACCCTTACAAAATCCATTCATATCACACCTAAAAATGACCTAGATTTCCTTATTTTGTTAGAATACCTTTTATTCATGGATTATGTTCTAATCTAATGGATATTTATCATTGAAGTGGACATTTGAAAGTGTACGATGCATGAATGCCCATATGGAATGGGGATTATGTTACATTCAAATTTAATTTTTTGGAGTGTCTTTGAAAAATATCCATTGAAGGGAATTAGATGTATCTTTTCCTTTAAAAACATTCTAATTTCCTCTCCAATGGTTTCTCTTTCAATTTTCATGAAATATCAACATTTTACTTTATGTGCTACACAAAATTTTTAAGAAAATTAGCCCTTGTTTCCTCTTTGGTTGGGAAATATTTTCATCCATGTTAATAGTATTCAAAATTGATTTTTGAATAATCTTACCTATATATAAAGTGTCATTAATTGTTAATTACCATTAACATTATATTTATTTATAATGGATTTAAATGGAATATTTCTAAATATATTCTAAACATGTATGTTGTCTTCATATTATGAATGTTTGAAAGGGTGGTTTTCATTTAACATGTTGGACTTGAAGGTGTATTTTGACAATATTAACTATTATCTTACTTTTATATTCAATTATATGAATCCATTTCAATTTCAGTGAAAATTCTATTTTCATATTATATGTTTTTTAGTTGAAATGTTATAAAAAATGATATATTCTCATGTTATTAATGAAATTTTCAAATGAAATTTTTATGCTATTTTCATTGTTTTCATTATCATTTTTGTATATTTATGATTCACCGTCGATTGTATCATATGATTCAATCCACATTTTATCCATACATATCATTTGGATATAATTATTAATGATGAATCTATGAATTCCATTTATTTTCAAAGAGTAAATTATTTTAGGAAGAAATAATTATAAAAAACATATTATTTAAATGGTTATTCTTGAATTGAATGATGATATGAATCATGTTTCATTCCATAGGTTGTGATATGAATAATTTTGGAATGGTTTTTATCATGCGGAACATTTGTTTTTATAGTAATGTGGTATGTATCCCTATAAATATATAGCCCTATAATAAGATTGTAAGTGATGTATAACTAGTTAAATAATATTGTTAACCTCAAACATTATTTCATGTACACACCATTTTTAATGGACCAAGTTTTAGGTCTAGAAGTTAATGCATGGACACACATTCATGTCTATACGAAAATGTGTTGACATTATTTCATGTTTATCGGTTTATGCATGAACCTAATTTCTTATACCTAGAATAATGAGTAAATATTTATCTATTTATAAATTTCAACCATGTTATAAGTTTAAATTTTTATATATTTCTTTGTTTATGATATGATATCATGGATCATGTTTAATTATTGTCTATTCCATAATCTTATGTCATGTATATTTTTCAGGATAATGGTTTATATTGCGAAACATTATTAATGATATTTAATTGAATAGGTGTGATTTATTATGTTATTATAATGTTACTCAACCCTTACTATCACATGTTATCATATATTGATATCTCATATGTTTACCCATACTAAGCATTTGAGATCACCCTTTTTCATTTTTTCCATCCAATGATTTTGATGGATGGTTCAATGTGTGATAATCCAAAAATGGTAATACAATGAAGAATAATGTTGTTGATGTTGAATATAATTTATGAAATATGTTTTTTACATATCTATACTCAAATGAAACTAATCAATTATGGTTCATGGGTGTTTATAATTATCTTATGTATTGTATATTTATAAAAAACAATGCATTAATGTTTTATGTTTTTATTGGTTCTAATTAATTTTTATCAAGATATTTTTCAATAAATGTCGAATATTAGGATTGGATGATCCTATATAAGAACAAGATTATATGTTTAATTATAGGCAAGAGTCATTATGATTTTTAATATAAGGATTGAGTTTATTTCCTTGAAAATAAATCAATGTTTATAAACAAATAAATTGATTTATATATAATTGAGATTCAACTCAAGATAAGAAATGTAAATGTGGTATTTTTTTATTAACTAAATTTAAAATGGAATGTTATGACTGGAGATAATACTACAAATCAATGTACAAATGAATAATGTATGTGATGTGGATACATTAAATTTTAATTTTGAACCATTATGAGGGATTTTAATATATGATGACCACAAATGAGAACGATTAAACCTAAGGTATCATATGATGAAATGAAGTGTCATGATGTAAAAATAATTGAATGATTTTTCTTGATTTATCACTCATTTTAAGGAAGCATGGAGGGATTTAAAACTATATCTCTATTAGTATGTTATTAAATATAATATGAGGAATATGATATTGAAAAATGTATTCTCAAATATTGAAGTATATTTTATGAGTTTATTCATATGGATTAAATAATATCATTGAAAGTCTCTATAAATGTAAATTCATATGCTTAATAATTAGATGTTTAATTCACATTAAAAACCCAAAATTGTATGATGATTGCATCTTAATTATACAATTATTCACATATTTTAGTTTTTGGTAAGGTGATTCCTAATTTTTTTCAATTATTTATCTAGTTTTATTCATTTTAAATTATTGGATCGGATATGACATATCTATATAGACACCATATCAACTAGAAAATAATGAATTTCATATTTCATATTCTAAATCAGTTTATTATCATATATCTCTATAAAGATGAATAATAATTTATAATGTTTGTTACTGCATCAAAATGGGTCTTAATACATATTAATGAGAGATATTTAACTCAAATAGTTCATGAGAAACGTTAAATTTAATATATGAATATTATTCAACTTTATGATGATGATTCTTTGGAAGACATTCCATGTTCTGGAGAATATTAAAGTTGAGTATTCATTAAAACTCACACATGGTGAAAAACATATTTAACAAACCCCTTAATGAATACCCACTATTGGGATATAGATATAAAAAAATAATCCGTGAGAATATTGATAAAGGATTCATTTACCCTATTAATTCACTTTGTGGTGAACCTATTATTTTTATTATAAAAAATGAAAAATCACTTCATATTTAAATTAATTGTCAGGAATATTACATGATCAATATTAACAACATGTATCCTTTACCTTGTATCAAGGAACTATTTTTATAATTATGAGGTGATAAACTTTACACCATAATTGATCATCAATCTATATATCATCATCTTAGCATCAAATATGAGTATATATTTAAGAAAACAATTATTATGTTGTGTGGTGATTATGAATTTATAGTAATGAAATTTGGACATACCAATCTTACTGTTGTCTTCATATATCTCTTGAATATATTATTTAGATAATACCACTATTGGTTTCTCATAGTCTATAAATAAGATAATCATATATATTCTATGAGAAATGAATATCATGATAGGAATTTTAATGTTCTTCCAAATATATTTAATATGGATATGTGGAATCATACTTTTACCATGACTGAATTTTGGATATACAAAGTCTTATTCATGGGTCATATAATATAATGTGGGGGTATATCAATATGAACATCAATGATTGATGTAATTGACCAATTTCCAAGGCCAAAAATGGTATCTAAAATCCATATTTATATTGGGTTAGCATGTTACTACTAAATATTTGTGAGAAATTTCTGATGTTAGTCTATTTAAGTAAAAATTTTCATAAAGAAGGTATCCATGTTCCATTAGATAGACAAATTTGAGGAAACATTCAATGAGATGAAATAAAGATTGTTCAATATAACTACACTTACACAACACTGCAATAGAGAAGGATTATGATTTATAATGACATATCAAAGGAGTTGGGATGTGTTCATGTGTATAATGATACTTTGTTAGCTTTTGACTCATAGTAATCAAATTTTAACAATTTAAATCACCTAACTAGTTATTTGGTTTTAGAAGTGGTAATATTTTCATTATTGAAACTGATGTGTTTACTCTAAGGGGTTAATTGTTGATAATAGACTAATTAAATTGTTTAATGTATATATACTCATTTAGAAAATGTTAAATATGATCAAAAGAATATAATTATTAATGATCAATGTTTATAAATGAACAATACACTACCACATGAGCAAGGTGACCATGGTGGATGATGCTCTTGGTAAAAAAGAAACATGTTTGTTTTTCAATGATGGTAATTGAATGCGATTCAATACTAATGGATCTGTAGATGATGTATCATGATAAAATAAGGAGGGTGGATATATCATATATTTCTCAGATGAATGGTCAACAATCAATTCATGTGTGGTTAAGGAGGTATTGTTGGAGGATTTGTAACTACATAATAAAGGGGATATTTCCCTAGGTTTAAAAATATTTGTTATTAAAGGTAATTTTTATGGACCTGATAAGTGTGTCTTCAATACTATACATTAATAATGGTATATTTGGAGAAAATTATTACAGATCATTATCTAATAATCCTAACATAATTATGTTGTATAGATATATAAAAGATAATTTCTTGTGGGATAACATGAATATATAAATTGTGGAGTATATAGCTCGGTTCATTGTATTTCATTATGTTAAGGATGAAAAATATGTTTATAAGAGGATGTAACAACCATTACCCATACTTGAATAGAAGTGTTAAATCATCTCTCAAAATGTTTTCATAAGAATATCCAGAACATTGAAAAGTAGAAATTGTTATTTGGGACGTTTTCCATTGACTTATAATGTAAAAATAAATTATTTCTATTAGAGAATATTTCTTTATTGAGCATCATTACATTATATATATTTTATAAGGGTAATATTTCATAGAGAACCACATTCTGATGTATCTAATAAAGATCTAAGGATTACCATGATGTTTCAGTGAAGTATTTTATATGTTGTGCATATTGTATTATGTTTTATTACAACTTATCAATCTCAAAGACATGTTCATTATTATAGGGAAATTGAAACCCTGGATGATATATTGAGATCATGTTCTCCCGATTTTAGATTTTTTTGGGACCAACACCATACTCTAGATGAGTTTTTATTCAACAATTTCACTCACTAATGTATTCATAATCCTCCTATACGAGGTCATCTATAGAACAAACTAAAAAACAGTAATGTGAAAAGATAATGTCATGTAATAGAAGATATTAGGACTTGACAAGGTATAAGAAATGAAAAATGAGTTTACGGATATTGTAAATCACATCATGTTTGATGTGAGTTGATATAATAGTTATACAAAAAATATTCAATGAGATACTGAGTTTGAAATTAGGGACATGGTACTAAAAATAATATATACTGGGAATAAGGTATTGATATTTAGTTATAAAGGAAAATAGATCCCTATATATAATGGTCCTTTTCAAATCCATGAATGCATCAACACAGTTGAGCATTGCTAACTGCTTCCACTAAAGCACTCGAAAATCCATGATCTATTTAATGTTTCGCTCTTGTGGAAGTAAAAACATGATACATCACAAGTTTGGAACTCAGAGATCATACAAATGGATATTTAACTATTGTATGAGGAATACCTAGTGGATAATTAGGATCAAATAGATAATTTTATGTGAAAAAATATACAAACCTGGTCATTGTTTTATGATGAAACCATAAATTTGAGGAAGATATATGGGATCCTAAGAATGTCCTCAGGTTGAAGTATCATCAGTTGTTTTTATCATAATAAAAAAATTTCGTGGGTGAATTTTTTATAATGTTGGTAGTATATAACACCACGTGATTTCTTCAATATATTTCTCTATAAATAAATTAAATATTTTTTTATCATTATGTACATGAAATAATAATTTCAAAATAAAATTGATACTATATTTAATTATTATTATTTTATTTGATATTTATCTCCAATACATTGGTTTAGAGGTTTATAATAAGAATAATTAAATTATGAAAAAATATTTTTCATTTTTTTTAAATTAATTCATTATTTATCAACTATATTGACTCAAAAACTAAATTATTTGAATGTAAAAAAGAGATATTTTCCTAAAAAACTATTTTGACACACCATATGAATTTTTATTATAATTAATTAATTTAACCACAATTAATCAATTATTTGAATAGAATTTATAGATTATATTTTTACCTAAATATTTAATCATTCATATAATAGGTTTTATATAGAAATTATAAAAGATAAAATATATACTTTTTATAATGAATCTATTTATAATACCGTTTTAAATACATTTTGTACAGCTATTTTAAATTGATCCTACATAACATCTTGAAATTTAATCTTTTAAAATGTTACACAATTTTGTAAATAGTAGAATTAATAATTTTTAATATTTTAAATTTAATTTTTTATCAAAAGGAATATTAAAAATTGCAGATATTTATTACCATGGCTTAGGAGAAAACATGTTTAATAGGGTATAATATAAGATAACAGGTTTAAAATATCTCAAAAAACATATTATAATTTGATTGGTTGATGATATTTTTACCATATACATATAATATTTCGTTATTTTCCATTTTTTATAACTTTATTGGTAAAGATAATATATTTATATTAATCATTTGAAAATTTCTATATGTTTACTCTCCCTCTCTTATAAAAGTATAAAACCACTCTTATCTTCCCCACACTTCATGAAACTTCTAGATCAGGCAAGAAAAACAATATTTCCTTCCTAAAATTCCATTAAATGTCCTAATGGTCATATTTTGGTAAAAATACTATCCTTTAAAGGAATATGATGTAATATAATGGTTGGGTTCTCAACGTAGAGAATATTTGTAATTGTATGAAGTAACAAGCTACTTGAGGTATTGTGTTTCTATTTCAATCCCATTTATATTTGAATAAACTATCATAAATTAATATCAAGAAAAATTATATGGATCTTATCCTGAAAATGATATCTATTTTATACTCCTCTAGTTATTTTTTTAATTTATGTAATAGTTCTATTTTCCACAATTTTGTATTTAAAATGATTAAGAAAATGTTATTTAGGAAAATTCAATTGTATTTTAGATTTGGTTAATAATGATTTTCTTCCACGTCCGTACTACTCTAAATTATTTTATTAATGTTATTACCAATACATGAAATTTTTTGAAATTTAAATTTTTAGTACATATTTATTTATTTACAAACAATAAAAAACGAATATATATTAATGTTTTTTAATAAATACATTTTTTAAATTTAAAAAATTTGTTGTAGTAATGTATTCCTTTATAATATATGGCATGAACATATTTTACTATTAACATGGAAATTATTTACTTAAAAGTTTCCAAAAAATTAAACCTTTATATTTTTATTATTTTAGGATGTTTTAGAAAAATAAAATTGCCGAAGGAAAAGGTTATTTTCTAATGTTTTTTATTAATGTTTTAAAGGTCATTTATTGGTGTTTCAGTCTATTTGTTCATTACTTAAGGAAAACTATTCTTTAATAGGGATATGATATTTTAGTGCAATCTATTTTTATCTATGGATTTCTTATGATGATGATGTTTTAAGGATTATTCTATGAGACCCATTTATTTTCCATGGGTTAACTAATTTTTAATAGAAAGGTTATAAAGCTCATTTTTTCCATTGTTTATGCTACGAAAAAATTCTACAATAAAACCCTTTTCCCTTCCATAGGTCATTAAATTATTAATTGATGATGTTTTTTATATTGTAGATGATTTGTTATTCAATGTTATGTGATTGGTATACCTAAACTATTATAGCCATAAAATTAATTAGGTAATGATGGATGACTCATGATAAAACTATGTTGTACATGAACTTTTTTTGATGACCACAACATCATGAGTAGACGCAGTTTCATGTTAGTTTCTTAATTTGTTGTCCTAGTTTCATTTTTATAGTTCAATTTTAAGAGATGGATTTATGTCCATATGTTTATGTAACTATATGATTTGATATCCTTATCATTAATATTAGACTTCATACTCTCTCTACATGCTTATAATTTTACATACTTATGTTTTTATCACATTCCTATGTTTATGATATGTCGTAATGGATAACGTTTTATTATTGAGAATTATATACACTTAAAAAATTTTAATTTTGTAATAAGAATGAAATTTTCCATAAGTCATGATTAATGATTTTTAATTGCTTATTTATGAATTTATTATGAAATTATTCTATTATTATACTCTTTTTATCATGAATGATCATTTATTGATATCACATATATTTACAAAATAGAGAATCTAAGCTACCCATTTCTTCTGTTTTCCTTTCCTAGGTTTTGATTAATTTTTCTATGTATGATTTGTCTAATAGTGTTTTAATATATTTTTTTTGAATATATTGAAGATCCTTTATGAAATTAGATAAATTTGTATCTAGTTTCTAAATTAACTAATCCATTATGGATCGGGGGAATGTATAATTGTGTTATACATTGTATATTTGTATAAAATGAAGCTGCATTTATTATTGTTATTCTTGGGTCACCTCACAGTGGCCCTAGAAGTGACCCCTAACTATTCATCTTTTTCATGTGGGTGAGAAAAAATTTTCAAATACATGGGGAGTAATTTTTCGAAAAAATTCATTAAAAATGATTCTCTATTAATAATACATGTGATTTACCTTGTGATCCAGTTATATTTTATGATATAGAGATGAAACTCTATTTTATATTTTTTTTTTAGGGTGTCATAAGATGTATGTTTATACTCACCCATGAATGGGATCTACACACATGTGTAGTGTATTATAATGATGAACTACCTTTTACTATATTCCTATGTTGACATGGAGAATGTTGAGCATTGTGTGATAGAATGACTACAAATTGATCACAAAGTTGCAGTTTGGTAGCGGCTTTTAATTGACAGAATGTATCACTCCTTTATAGTTTTATTTTTAAATCCTTATAATTGTATATTTCTATTATATTTCTTCATACTCTACTATTTTAATATATTTTATTCTTATATTTAATATATTAGTTCATTACACTCTATATTAGGTTTGTTTTTAGTGATGTGAATGTGTGTTCATGTACATTAGCCTATGGCCTTCTATTTTTTCGATATGGCCACATGAAAATAATAAAATACCCTCGACCTATTTTATGTGAGAATGGGGTGTTAATATTAGATTAAATCATGGTAGATGGACCTTATGGTGTCATACATTGACAGAACTCATGATTTGACTGTGAGTCCCACCACACCCAATAGCTAATCTAACCCCCAGTGTAGCAATAATTGAAGAGAGATAGAGAGAGTCTGGTATGATATCATATTATGTTGAAAGAGTTTTAAATGGGTTGATTCATTTCAGTGGATTTTTATGGTTTGAGAGGGTACCTACGTGATGAAGAGATATTGCAATAATTCAATTTATTTTGAAGTTTTCGTAATCATAGAAAATATATTGTGACAAAGTAGAGTTTTGGCGTGTCATTATATGAAAGGTCAGGAGGTCTGGATAGTGCACCTATGATAGAGTTTTACATTGGTTATCGATATTGGAATACCGAAAAGGTAAATAACATTTAGAAAGAAGATATGTAATTAAAAAATGTTAGAGAGTGAAATTTGGATGAGGAGAGGGGTTTCATTAAACATATAAAAATATATCAAAAAATATTTTATGGTCCCTTTCTATAGGGATTGTAGAAAGTATTATGTATATGTATCTATCGCTAATGTAATCATATCCTCTTAAATTCATTAATATACATAGTAATTTTGACTATATGTGTAACAAATATTTCTAAATTACCATAAAGACATGTTATCCATATACAAACCTCAATATGGCTCCTTTAATATAGAAACGACTACAAAACATGACATAGGGATAAACATTATACCAAGATTATTGATTTTACGTTATTTTTTCCTATGTAATTTATGCCTAAAATCATTAAATGATATATAAGACTACATGACAATGATAATTTTAATTCTCAATTCGATGAGACAGAGATAATATTTCATAAAATAATTATATTTTTTCTTTTCATAAAAAAAATGAATGTAAAGTATGTTGATCTGATTATATATATATATATATTTTATAACAATACAAATAAAATGAGGCAATTAATGAAATTTACATTTGATGAGAATTATAGTTAATGGTTATTTTGAAAAGGATGAATTATTGGGGATTAATATTCAATTTTTTGGATTATACTACATTTTGCTGGGACTAATTTGGTAGGAGAAGGTTTCGAGAAGTTCATGAAGTTTTTTTATCATGAGTACTGTCTTTTATTGTCCCTAAAGATAATGGAAAAATAAATCACATCACATTGTATTTTCGGAATATCAGACTAACCATTGTATTCATGAAATTTGACTCATAATGCTTGAAAAATTCAATCATATTTAGTAGATGTTTTCAAGAATAAATCAGATTCACACTGAATCTAGAATGAATGGATTGATTATAATGGGGAGGAATATGAGTATGTATGACTATGATATAAATATAATGACATTTTCAAAATCATGGAGTTCTCATAAATCATACTTATTTTATAATATTTTTGATTCAAGCTTGGTAAAAAAAATGGGGGAAGAGGAGTTTCCAATCATATTCAGATTGTTTGTATCTAGTTGGAAATAAAGGAATGGTACTTGAGATCATCTTCAGTCTAATCATAATCATTCAAAATAGACCAAGCAATAATGAAAGAGCTTGTTGGAGGATTGTGATGGAACAATTCTACCATTTTCAGGAAAACACTATTGAAGCTGATTTTTAATATAATCAATGTTATATGATGGTAAATCAGTTCTTTACTATATTCAAAGTCAGGAATGAATTCATTATTATAAGAATGTGTTTTTTATTGAATAATGTTTTTGAATCTGGAGGTTTTTTGTATCTAAATCCTTGTAGTGAGTTCATCGGATTTATATTTTTTTAAAGGTTGGGAATATTTGTCAAAAATATGAGAAACCAAAGGTATCATTTTTAAGTTAGACCAAAATCAAAAACATATAAATCATTGCTGAAAGAAGTTGGTGAGATTTTGAAAATGAAAGGAGAATAAGTGATATAGTGAAAGATCATTGGTATCATATTCATATGGAAAAAGAAGTTGATGAAATTGACGCTACTGACACCAGTCCATTTGGTTTGGTATACCATCGTAATCATCGAATGTAGATTTTTTTTCATTGGGAGTTGTTGGGACCAATGAAAAAAAATTAAGTGAAAATTGTTATGGAAAATAGGAAAATAGAAATATATTTCATCAACAAAGTATTTTTCCATGCATCGGGTTAAATTATCTTCATTTAAAATGGGTCACGAGCCATTGGATTGAAGTATACTCAAATAGAAGTCCTGAAAAATCATTGATCTAGAAGAAAAAAGAAGAATAATATCATTTATATATCGTTTTATATGTTGTAAAAGGGTGATCTCTGAAGAATATTTTTTATGTTTGGTGCATATTAACATAATGCAGAAGATTTTTTTTACTTTTTCCTTTATTGTAATGAGACAGACATTAATGAAATTATGAATTGAGAATCAGAATTAGAATTGAAATTATAAATAATGTCCCAAGAAGAGATTATGCTAATAGAATATTTGAGAAGGATCGATAAGTTTTAAGAACTGTTGATAATGTCATAAATGTTTCTAAAATTCAAGGAAACATTCATATTCGGGTAATTTGGCTATTCCAGAAAATTTTCAGCAATCCCACACAAACCACGTTTGGGGAGAGTACAAATGGTGTGATGTATGTTGCACTTATCTAATAAAAGTGATGTTCAGAAAGGAAGATATAGATGCTCCACATTTTTGGAGAGAATAAGAAGTTTCTGAATTGTATTTCTTGAATTAGTTATACTGAATAGAAGATAAAGGAGAAGCGACAATATATCAATGTATTCAGCTGATTAATATGTGTAGCTGATTATTATATTCATATTTTCATCATTTTTGGCTGATCATCGTATCGGGCTGGATTTCCAAACTGGGATTATCATATTTGTATTTCTCGGCTGAGAAAGAATGTGTTCAAAATTTTATCAACCGTATCCATATAGAGTTATATTTTCTATACTGATCAATCTAACAGGGATACTCATATGGTGAAGATCATAACGAGTTTAATTAGAATTTCCAGGAAGGTCATACCTTTTTCTCTATATGAATGTGAACAATTGTTTTGAAGAGACATATTTTTTAATGTTGATTAAGCAGCACCATTACATATTTTTGACAAAACATTGTATTGCACCATTTGAGCTAGAATGATAAAATGCACAATTGGATTGTTTTCATAGTGTGACACAACTTATTTGGAATATCATACTCATTGTACTCCACATAGAAGGATTGTATTCTAATGGATTGTGTTATATTGGATTGTTTCCAAACCATACCAAGGATATATGTATTCTTATTTAATAGTGAACCTTGTAAATTATTGTGTTCTTTTGGATGTTCTTTTGAATTTTTTTAGTAGATAATGTAATATTTAAAAGGAGTTGAATGTCGTTTCATAAGAAAAGATTTATGTAAGAAAATATATTACTGATTAATCCCCTCCCCTTCTTGTGATATAGTTATCATGACTAGGAATTTACAATTGGTATCATATGGAAGGTTCCTCTTATTTAATCTCTATTGATGTTTTTAAGAGAAGTTGTTATAGATAATTAGAATTTTTTAAACCATAATGGAATTCCTATTTTCAGTTGTATGAATTTTCTTATCTATGACGATAGAATGTTTCTTTACCTCATCTGTATTGGATATGATGTACTTGAAGCCGCAAAATTTGTGTTACCTCTTATCTATGACAGATTTCATATTGCATCTATTGATAATAATAAACATTAGAATGATGGAATATCCAATAATTATATACTATCTCTAATTTATGGATGTGAATTATTAAGAGTTTTGGGTGTTTCCGTAGATAATTGTATATGTGAAATGTTGAAAAATATATATCAAGGCAATAAAAAAGTGAAGAAAGAATAATTAAAAATTTGGAGGATGAAGTATAAAGCTTTCAAAATGGGTGAGTATGAATTTATCAGAGGGTTATTTACTAGGTTGAATTACATTGTCATTACTATAATATACCTTGGTTAATGCATATAATAATATAAAATTGTTGAAATAATTTTGAGAACCCTTATCGATAATATTGATGTTAAGGTTTCCTCAGTGGATGATAGAGATCCTGAAACATTTTTATGGATGATTTTCATAATACTCTCATAACATTTGAAATGATAAGGGAGAAAACTATGAAATGAAAAAAATATTATATACATTTCATCCAAGGATTCCAAGAAAAAAAATCAATGAATATTCTTACTAGAGAAGAATCTAGTCATTTTGAATTTGAAAATGTGGTACATAAAAATCTTGATGATATTTTATCATTGTTTCTAAAAATTTGAGAAGTGGTACAGGTAAATACAAGAGGAAAAATCCCTTGATTTTTTTTGAATTTGGAGCCTTCGATAACATTGACGCAAATTATCTATGAATAAGGAAAGAGGAAAATAGTGATGAAGGTCAAATAAGGTCAAGAATATTGTTGAAGTAACACGGTGAAAAAAAAATCATATTCCACTTGGATAGATAGAAAATTCACAGAATCTTAAAGGAGTTTCTATTCTATTGATGATGATAAAGAAGAAATAGATGCTGAATTTTAATATTCAGTTATGAATGTTGGTGAGAATAATTTAATTGAAATAGTGAATGATGAAGAATTTTAAAGACATCGTTCAGATGAAAAAGAAAATCAACTAGACATGCATTTGAAATTATAGTTGAAATAAGGTTTCAGAAATATTATAAGACATGAAAATAAAAACAAGATGTTGGAAGAAGAATGTTCCACAATAACTAATGAGACATTTTTCGAAGAGAAGAACATGATACTGGTGGAGATTTATGATTTGAGCAAATCTATTGAGGATGAAAAGAATACTAGTGATAATATTGAGGTAAAGACGATGGATATAGATGAAGAGTTAGAACTTGTCCAACAAAAACATTCTAATGTTGAACAAAAATGGAGTAATCTCAAAAATTGTAAAACTTAATTTGTTGAATTTTTTGTAAAAGGTAATCCTAATAATGATCAACTAGTGTTACAATCAAATGTTTATAAGAAAGATGAAATTGTTTCTATAAAAGAAATGGTTTGAAAGGTTATTCTTGTGGCCAAGATTCAAAAATTGGAGAATTTATAAGTTTCAAAAAACCATCAGTCCTAAAATCATTCAAAAAATTCTGATTCCAATAAAGTTGAAATGAAATCCAAGATGAACAATAATAATTTGATTGATAACAAAAGGGTTTGGTTTCATATAAGTAATAAAATAATATTACTAAGAAATTTATTCACAATTCCAATTGGTATGGATCCTTCAGAGGAAATTATTCATTTGTAGGCCACTTCTGGTATTGTGTTGGATTTATAAATACATATAATATGTGTTAGTTCATCCAATACCATTATTATTATTTAATAGGTTATGAATGGAAAAGGTTTAGGGTGACTCGTTCCTCTCAAAAGAATATTTCTGAAAAGAAGTTTGTGAAGAAATCTTAAAAGGATAGTGTAAGGATTCAAAATAGGTTCCCACCCAAGGAAACTATTTGGGATGTGTATAAACAAAAAAGACATATTGAAAAGGGTTTTCTAGTTTTGAAAATGGAAGAAAAAATGATTCATAACAATTATCAAAAGATGGAAAGAACAAAAAAAAGGGAGGAGTAAGATATCTTGTTGATGAAACCACATTGAAAAGAAAAATGACCATGAATTCTCGATAGTGGGGTCTCATCACATATGATAAGATATTTGTGATTTTTGATAATTGTAAATTATTTTAAATAAGGAATGGTTACATTATTCGTGATAAATCACGTAGAATCAAAAGAGTCGGATTGGATATCAATGGAAGAGAAAACTTGCAATCCAAGGAGTATTTATATGTTGATGGGATGAAACATAACATGTTGTGTGTTTCTCAATTTCGTGATTAAGGTTGCAATGTTAATTTGCATAAATAAGGAATTTTTGTGAAAATTGATATGTATGGAAGAATTGTTACAAGAGTCCATCGTATAATGGGAAAATTAATTCAATTTGGTGGGGTAAAAAACCCTTTTTACTCAAGTGTGGTGGAAGAGAATCAATTGTAGTCTAACATGATATGACATATGTGTTAGAGAAACATTAGGAAGTTATGAGAAAGGAATAGTTTTTGAGATATTCCTAATTTTCCAAGAATAATTAATGTCTGTTGTAGTATTTTTCAGAAAGGGAAGATTACAAATTTAGTACATAAGAATGTTTACACGAGTTCAAAACAACCACTAGAACATATCCATTTTGATATATATGGGATGATGATAAAACAATAAAAATGGAGGTGAGTATTTCATCACATTCATTGATGAATTTACCCGAATTACTTGTGTCTTGTATATGAAACATAAATCAAATTCTTTGAAAATGATTAAAAGATTAAGGAGGAAATATCTGAAATAATGTTAGTATGCAGTGAAGAAGTTGAAAACTCTCAATGGTGGTGAATATAGAAATGAATAATTTTAATGTTATCTCAAGAAGAATGAAATTATGAATTAATATATTTCCCCATACACTTCTCAAAAAATAGGGTTTCTTAAAGAAAAAAAATACAAGAATGGTATAAATGTGAAGACCTTTGTTAAATGAACATGGTCATTCTCATTACTATTAGAGGCAAGCCATATGTATTGTTTTATATATTCAAAAACAACGTTTATATAGTAAAATTTCCGATATAACACCATATTAATTGTTATTTGGAATCAAATCCACGTTTTAAACACTCAATAATTTTTGGGAGTCTATGTATTATAAATAATAAAGGTGTATTCATGGAAAATTTTGAGCATATAGGTGAATGTAGAACTTTTCATGGATATGAATAATAATGAAGAGGATATAGATGTTTCAATAAAAAAACTGGAAGAACTGTGTTCTTGTGATGTGAATGTTATTTAATATAATGAGGAAGAGAAACAGAATCATATAGATTATGAAGTCGACTAGGATATGAAAACTTTTCGTAACAATTATGATAAGGATCTAAATAGTGGTAATCCAACATAAGAAGAATATCAAAATCACCTATTTCTAGTAATGAGGAAGATACTAAAAAAATATCATCCGAGGATGAGGAAGTAAGTAAAATCTAAAAACACAATTGATGATCAACATATGAAAATTCAAATTATAAGAACATCGAATGCGATTACACATAATTATTTGTTTTCAAAAGTGGAGACAAATTATCTTTATGAATTATTTGAGTATTTGAAATGGATTCAATCCATGAATAAAGATATGGATCATATATAAAGGAATTATACATTGGAACACATACATGAGCCTGATAACAAAAATGTTATTGTCATAGAGTTTGTTTTGAGAAGTAAGCTAAATGAATATGGTGATGTTATAAAGAACTAAGAAAGAGTTGTTTGATATGGGTATTCAAAAAATGAAGGAATTGATTTTGATGAATCTTTTACACTTTTTTAGTGGTTGGAATCTATCAAAATATTTCTTTCTATTTTTGTATAGTGAAGTTACAAAAATTTTCAAATGGATAAAGATTGCACCTTTATGAATGGTGATACTGATGGAGATGTTTTCATTGATAAAAATTGTATAATTTATGTTTTAAAAGATGAATTTCATGTGAGTATGCTGAAAAAACCTTGTATGGGACAAAATAGGCTTTGAGATAATGGTATTCAAAAGTGGATACTTCCTTAAGAAATATGAGTTTTGAGAAAAGATGGAGTTAATATCAATCTTTATATTAAAAAACCAAATAGTTTTCCCTCATTATAATTGTTTATGTTGATATAATTATCTTTTCTTAGAATGATGAAATATTTTGTCAATGGTTTTCTAAAGAGATGAAGAAACAGTTTGAAAATTCCATGCTGGGATAAATAAAATAATTTCTTAGGTTACAAATTATACTGAAGAAGAAACAAATTTTTCTATCCCAAAAAGAGTATGGAAAGGAACATCTTAAGATATTTGTCCTTGAGAATTCAAAATTAGTTTCCATGACAATATCAGTTGGAACTAGGTGGAGTAATGATGGAAAAGAGGAAGAACATTCTATGAAATAATTTTGGAATCTAATTAGAAGTTATTTATATTTTACTGCCTCAAGACTAGTCATTTTTTATAAAGTTCCCTTATGTGCATAATTTTAGAGATATCCAAAAGAATCACATTTTATTGCTAGAAAAATAATTATATGATATAGAAAATGAACAAAATTTTTTGGAATCAGGTATGATACCATAGAATGTGTTGACTTTTTTATGGTATTCAAATGATGATTAGGAAAAAAATGTTTATGATATAAGATCTACATATCATGTAGTATTATTTATGTGGAGAATTTTTGTTTTTTTCATAAAAATTACCACAATTCAGAAAATATTATCACACATGAAGTTGATTATATTACTACCATTCAAATTGATACACAATTTATATTGATGAACACTCAATTAGAAGACCTACTTGTTGAAGTGAAGTTAACATTTATATTTGGTTGTGATAATCAATGTACAACTTTCCTTACCAAGATTTAAGGTCTCCATTCGAATTCAAAACATATTGATATGAAATAAAATTCCATCAAATATCACATGGAAATAATATATTGAAGCTGGAGTATGTTCCTACATATGAACAAGTTGATTCTATTTTAATAAAAACTTACTCAATGAATAATTTTCTAAATTTATGTTGAACATGGGTGTCCATCCTCCTTCTCATCAAGATTGTGGTATGATTTTTCATCCACAATATGATATTATCATAGGATAGTTTTATCAATGGGGAGAAATATTTTATATATCCATACTTAAATAAAGCTTGTAAAACATAGGAGTTGTTCATAATTATGAATTCAAAATTGTATGTGTTTGAACTTTTGAGACAATTTGTTAAAGTGGTTGTAGGAAATAATTTTTTTTATTTATTGTTAATTTTAAAAGTAATGGAAGATAAAGAAGACATGATGAGAATTTTATTTTGAGTAGTTGAGAAGTTTTTTCTAATCAATACTCTTGGACACCATGGTGTTGCTATCAATAATTCTTGTTTATTGCAATAAGTCGTCTTGCGTAGGCTTAGGATTGTTTATAGGTACAAATTTTCTTAGGGATATAAATATTGATGTTTCATGAACCTTTGTTGAAAAATAGCCAAACGGGGATATTTTTTAGGCCCATTTGGTTAGAGATGTTTTCTGAAATTTGAAGAATTTTTATTCATAAGTATTGTCTTTTTTTTAAAGAATGATAAAAGATAAATGAAATCACCTTACTTTTTATTTTGTGACAACCAGACTAACCATCGTTTTTAATAAATTTAAATCATAATTATTGAAAAAGTCCAACGTATTCCAAATAAATAGGCTAGAATAAATCTGATTCAAACTCAATTTGGAATACAAGTCTTGATTATAATGGGGAATATTTAGAGTCTATATGACTATAATTTAAATCCGACAAAACTTTTATGATCATAGAGTTCTCACAAATCATTAATATTTTAGAAATACATGAGATTCATAAATGATGAACAAATGTTGGATAAGGGGTGTTTCCAATCATAATCAGATTGATTGTATCTGGTTGAATGTGAGAAAATGTGTTTGAGATTATATTCAGTCTGATCATAATCATGTCAATCATATTCTTCCTGAGTAGTAAATAAAGACGTTGATGGAGGATTGGTAATTTATAATTAATCCATTGTAAGGAAGACACTATTAAAGTCAATCCATAACATAATCAAAAAAAATAATTATAAATCTAGTCTTAAATGTATTAAAAGTCATGAAGGAAAGAATTATTACATGAAAATGTTTTTGAAAGAAGGAAGATGGTGAAGGAAATGATTTCCAGTCTCAAAATCATTGTAGAGAGTTCATCTGATTCATATTTTTTTAATGGGATAGAAGATTTATGGAAAATGTGAGAAACTAAATGATCTGTTTTTCAGTTAGACCAAAATAAATAATATAAAAATATATAAAAAATAACATTTTTAGTTTATTATAAAAAAGAAAAAGAGGTGAAGTAGTGAAATATCATTTTTATCGTATTCAGAAGATAATGATGTTGCTGAAATAAAAGCATCTGACAATAATCTATCAGATTCAGAATACCATCATAATCATCAAAGAATTTCTTTTGTTGTGATTTTTTGAGGATAATGCCCAAGAATAAAATTAAATGTTTTTTATAGACAATAAGAAAATAATATTAGAGTTCATCAACAAGGTATTCAACCATTCTTTAAGATGAATTTTCTTAATTAAAAATTACCATGATCCATTGACTTTAAAAAGGATCTATGAGAATTCATGACCATTCATCCATATAGATGATAGAAGAATAATATTCTCATTTAGATATGTATATATATGTTGTGAAAGTGGGATTCTGAAATTTTATGAAGAATGCATTTCTTTGATGCAGAGAAACGTAATGCGGATGTTGTTACATTACATTTTCTATCTTCATAATGATACCGATTGTAATGAAAATCAGAATAGAGAATCAGAATTGGAATGTCATTTATGAAGGATGTATGATGAATAGTTGAAGATGTTATAAGCTCTAGAAAGAATTGCTTTTTGTTAATTGTGATATGGATTGAAAATTTATACAAGAGGACTTGGTATAACGGGAAAATTAATTCACGATGGTTAGGTACAGAACCCTTGTTACTCGGGTTTGGTGGAAAAGAATCAATTGTGGGCTAAAATATTGGGACACATGTGTTATAGAAACATTAGGATGTTATGAAAAAGAAATATTTTCTAAGATATTAATAACATTCTAAGAAGAATTAATGTGTATTACACTAGTTTTCATAAAGGGATGATTAAATATTTAGTGCATAAGGAAGTTGATACTCTTTCAAAACAACCACTAGAACATATCCATTCTGATATACATATATGGGACGATGATAAAATAATAAAATAATGTAGATAAGTATTTAATCACATCCATTGATTAATTTACCCACATTACGTGTGTCTTGTATATGAAACATAAATAGAATTCTCTGAAAATGATTAATTTTTTTTAGATGAAATGTGTGAAAGAATGTTAGTATGCATGGAAGTAGTTGAAAACTGACAATGGTGGTGAATATGGAAATGAATAATTTTAATGATAACTCAAGAAGAATGAAATTATGAATGAGTATATTTCCCCATAAACTTCTCAACAAAATAGGGTTGCTAAATGAAAAAAATATAAGAATGGTATAAATAAGAAGAACTATGATATATGAACATATTGTTTCTCATTATTATTGGAGTTAAGGCATATGGGATGCTATATATATATTAAAAACCAATAATTCCATAGGAAATGTTCCAATATAACTCCATATGAATTATTTTTTTAGAGAAAAATCCATGTTTGAAGCAGTAAATTATTTTTGGGAATCTTTGTATTATAAATAATAAAGCTGTAAACATGGAAAATTCTAAGCAGAAAGGTGAATATAGAACTTTAATTGGTTAAAAATAATACAGAAGAGGATATAGATTCTTCAATAATGAAACCGGATGATTTTTTTATTCTTGTTATCTGAATGATATTGAATAGAAGTAAGAAGAAAAACAGAATCATATAGATATGGATGTCATGAAGGACAGGGGAAATTTTATTAACAATTATGATAAGGATGTAGAAAATTGTAATCCTACTTAAAAAGACAAATCAAAATCACCTATTTCTAGTAAGGAGGAAGATACTAAAAATTATCATCATAGGATGAAAATGTAAGTGGAATCTAAAAAACACAATTGGTGATCAACTTAAGAAAATTAAAATAATAAGAACATAAAATGCCATTAAATATATTTATTTGTATTCAAAAGTGGAACCTAAATATTTTTATGAATTCTTTTGAGTATCTGAAATGGATTCAAGCCATGAATGAAGATATGGATTAGATAGAAAGGAATGATACATGGGAAAAAATACGTGATCCTGATAAGAAAAATGTTTTTGTCTTAGAGTTGGTTTTTAGAAATAATCATAATGAATAATGTGTTGTAATAAGGAACCAAAAACACTTGAATAAAAAGAGTATTCACAAAAGTAATGAATTGATTTTGATGAATCTTTTACTCTTTTGGATAGGTTGGAATCTATCATAATATTTTGTACTATTTTTGTACAATTAATTTACAAAAATTTTCAAATGGATGAAGATTATACCTTTATGAATAGTGATATTGATGAAGAACTTTTCATTGAAAAAAATTGTAGAATTTATGCTGTAAAAGATGGATGTTATGTGTGTATGCTGAAAAAACCTTGAATGGGACAAAATAGGTTCTAAGGGAATGGTATTCAGAATTGGACACTTGTTTAATAATTTTGAGTTTTGAGAAGGGAAGGAGTTAATATCATTCATTATATAAAAAAATCTAGTAGTTTCCCATTATTATAGTTGTTTATGTTGGTATCATTATCTTTTCTGGGAATGATGAAATAATTTGTGAATGGTTTTTTGAAGATATGAAGAAACAGTTTGAAAAGTCCATGCTGGGATAAATAAAATGTTTCTTGGGATACAAATTTTACAGAAAAAGAAATATATTTTTCTATCCCAAGAAGAGTATGGTAAGGAACATTTTATGATTATTGTCCTTGAGAATTAAAAAAAAGATTCCATGATAATATCAGGTGGAACCATGTGGAGAAAATATTGATAAGGTGAGAAGCTTTCTCGGAAAATAATTTTGGAATCTAATTATTTTTTTATAGTTTACTTCCTCAAGGTTAGAAATTTTTTAAGAGGTTAACTTATGTGCATAATTTTATAGATCTCCAAAAGAATCACATTTTATAGCTAGAAAATGAATTTTATGATATATAAAAAAAAAAAATTGGAATATGGTATGATAACTTAGAAATTATTGAGTTTTTAGTGTATTCAAATACTAATTTGGATGGAAATGATGATGATAGAAGATCCACATATCGTGTAGTATTCATTATGTGGAGAAGTTGTGTTTTTGTCAAAAAATTACCATAAATCAGTTAATCTTGTCACAAATGAAGCTGATTATATTACTACCACACAAACTACTACCCAATTTATGTTGATGAATGCTCAATTAGATGACCTACTTGTTTAAGTGAAGATAACTTTTATCATGGGTTGTGATAATCATTGTACAATAGTCTATACAAAGAATATGGTTCTCCATTCTCATTCAAAACATATTGATATAAAATAATGTTCCATCAAATATCACGTGGAATGAATCTATTGAAGCTTTAGTATGTTCCTACACCTGTACAAGTTGCTACCACTTTCAAAAACCTTACTCAATGAATCATTTCCTATATTTATGTTGAACATGGATGTCCAATATATTTATCATCAATATTGAGGTATGATTTTTATTCCACACTATGTTCTTATCATAGGATCATTTTATGAAGGGGAAAAATTATTTAAAAAATCCATCCTTAAAGAAAGCATGTAAAACATTGGAGTTGGGGGTAAGTTGTGAATACATAATTGTATGTCTTTGAACTTTTGAAACTATTTGTTAAAGTGGTTGTTAGATATAAAATTTTTGTATTGCATGTAAATTTAAAAAGTAATTTATGATAAAGAATAAATGATGAGAATGAAATTTTGTGTAGTTGAAAAGGTTTTCATAATCACGGCTCTTGGACACCATGGAATTGCTCTCAATAATTCTTGTTTACTGCAATATGTTAGCTCACGTAGGAATACGATTGTTTATAGCTAATCATTTTTTATGGATACAAAGTTTAATGTTTTATGAACCTTGGTTGAAAAAAAAATTAAAATGGGTATATTTTTTGGACCAATTTGGCTAGATATGGTTTATGGAAGTTGAACAATTTTTTTCATAAGAATTGTCTTTTCATTCCAAGAAAGATAAAGGATAAATGAAATCACCTAACATTGTATTTTATGACAATTAGACTAACCATCATATTTAAGAAATTAGTCTCCTAAGGCTTGAAAAATTCCATCGTATTCCAGTGGAAGGGGAAGAAGAAATGTGATTCACACTCAACTATGAATGCAAGGATCAATCATAATGGTAAAGATTCCGTGTCTATATGACTATGATATAAATCTGATGATGCTTTTTTGATTATGGAGTTCTCATAAATCATTAATATTTTAGTAATAATTTATATTCAATCTTGATGAAAGAAACTATGATAATGGGTGTTTCCAATCATATTCAGATTGATTGTATCTGGTTGGAATGTGAGAAAAGAAATTGGAGATCATATGAACTCTGTTCATAATCATGTCAATCATATTCTACCTGATTAGTAAATAAATACATTGATGGGGGATTGATAATTTACAATTCTTCCATTGTAAAGAAGACACTATTGAAGTCAATCCATAACATAATCAGTTTAAAATGATGCTAAAACCAGTCTCAAATCTATTAAAAGTCATGGAGGAAAGAATTATTACATATAGATGTTTATGGAAAAAGTAAGATGGTTAGGACAATGATTTTCAGTCTCAAAATCATTGTAATGAGCTCATCAGATTAATATTTCTGTAAAGGGTTGGATGAATTGTGGAAAATTTTAGAAAATAAATGTACTAGTTTCAGTTAGACCAAAAGACAAAAGATATAAATCTATAGAAAAATTACATTATTATCCTTTTATAAAAAAAGGCAGAAGAGGTGATGTCGTGAAAGATAATTCAGATCATATTTAGAAGATAATGATGTTTCTAAAATTTAAGCAACTGACAACAATACATTAGATTTAGAATACCATCTTAATAATCAAAGGAAAAAAAATTGGGAGTTTTGGGGGATAATGAAAAAGAATAAAATTAAATGTTTTTATAGAAAATAATAAAATAAAATTAGAGTTCATCAACAATGTATTCCACCATTCTTCAAGATGAATTTCCTTAATTAAAAATTACCATGATCTATTAACTCGATGAAGGATATAGGAGAAGTCATTCCCAATAATAAATATAGATGATAGAAGAACAATAATATCATTTAGAGATGGATGGATATTATTTCAAAGGTGGATCATGATATTTTAAGAAGAATATGTGTGTTTGATGCAATGAAACGCAATGCAGATGTTGTTGCATTACTTTTTCATTCATCATAATGATACTGATTGTAATGAAAATAAGAATAGAGAATCCGAAGTGGAATGTCATTTATGAAGGAAGTATGAAGAATAGATGAATCTATTATAAACTCCATAAAGAAGGACATTTTGTGAAAAGTGATATGGATGGAAAAATTGTTACAAGAGGACATCGTATAAAGGGAAAATTAATTCAAGTTATAGAGGTACAAAACCCATGTTACTCGAGTGTGGTGGAAGAGAATAAATTGTGGGCTAAAAGGCTGGGACACATGTTTTAGAGAAAAAAGAAGATGTTATGAAAATGAAATAGTGTCTGAGATACTTCTAATTTTCCATGATGAATTAGTGTGTGTTGCACTATTCTGTAGAAAGGGATGATTGAAAATTTAGTGCATAAAAAAGTTGATAATCATTTAAAACAACCTCTAGAACATATCCATTCTCATATATACGGGATGATGATAAAACAATAAAAAATGTAGATAAGTATTTAATCACATTCATTGATTAATTTACCCATATTACATGTCTCTTGTGTATGAAACATAATTAAAAGTATCTGAAAATGATTAAATGTTTTAGGAGTAAATATGTGAAATAATGTTAGTATGTAGTAAAGAAGTTGAAAACTGATAAATGTGGGGAATATATAAATGAATAATTTTAATGTTATCTCATGAATAATTAAATTATGAATGATTATATTTCCCCATACACTTCACAACAAAATAGGGTTGTTAAAAGAAAAAAAAGAAGAATAGTATAAATGGGAAAAACAATGTTAAATCAACATTTTCATTCTCATTAATATTGGGGGCATGACATAAGTATTGCTATATATATTCAAAACTGATGTTTTTAAAGGAATAGTTCTTATATAACTCTATATGAATTATTTATTTGGAAAAAAATCCATATTTGAAACAATTGATAATATTTGGGAGTCAATGTATTACAAATAATAAAGGTGTAAACATGGAATATTTTGAGCAAAAAGGTGATTATGGAACTTTTCTTGGCTATGAATAATAAATACGAGGATACATATGTTTCAATAATGAAACTGGAAGAATTTTTGGTTCTTGTGATGAGAATGTTATTGAATAGAATGAAGAAGAAAAACAGAATCATGTAGATAAGGAAGTCGAGTATGATAGGGAAAATTTTCTTAACAGTTTTGATAAGGATATAGACAATGGTAATTCTACATAAGAAGACAAATAAAAATCACATATTTCTATTAATGGGAATGATACTAAAAATTCTCATCCTAGGATGAGGAAGTAAGTGGAATCTCAAAATACAATTGGTGACCCATATAAGAAAATTCAAATAATAAGGACATCTAATGCCATTACACATACATAATTGTATTCATAAGTGAAACCAAATTATTTTTATGAATCCTTTTAGTATCTTAAATGGATTCAATCCATGAATGAAAATATGGATTACATAAAAAATAATGATACATGGGAACACATTTGTGATCCTGAAAACAAAAATGTTATTGTTATAGAGTTGGTTTTTAGAAATAAGCTAAATGATGATGGTGATGTTATAAGAAACCAAGAAATACTTGTTTGAAAAGGGTATCCACAAAATGAAGGAATTGATTTTGATGATTATTTTACTCTTTTAATGAGGTTATAAATAATTAGAATATTTAGTTCTATTTTTGTAAAATGGAGTTACAAAATTTTACAAATGGATGATGATTCGACCTTTATGAATGGTGATATTGATGAAGATGGTTTCACTGAATGAAGTTGTATAATTTATGTTTTAAAAGATGAATGTTATGTGTGTATACTGAAAAAACATTGTATAGGACAAAATAGGCTCTGAGAGAATGGTATTAAAAATTAGAGAGTTGTTTAAGAAATATGAGTTTTGATAAAGGAAGGGGTTAATATCAATCTTTATGTTAATAAAATCCAGTAGTTTTCCCTAATTATAATTTTTATTTTGATATCATTATCATTGCTGGGAATGATGAAAGAATTTGTGAAAGGTTTTCTGAATAGATTAAGAATCATTTTGAAAATTCCGTGTTGGGATAAATCAAATACTTTCTTAGGTAACATATTTTACTGAAAAAGAAACAATTTTTTCTATCAAAAGAATAGTATGGTAAGGAACTTATTAATATGTTTGTCCTAGAGATTAAAAATCTGTTTCCATGATAATATTATTTTGATCTAGGTGTAGTAAAGATGTAAAATGTGAGGAACATTCTCTGAAATAATTTCAGAATCTAATTAAACGTTTTATATATTTTACTACCTCAAGACTAGAAATTTTTTATGTGGTTACCTTATGTGCATAATTTTAGAGATCTCAAAAAGAATTAAATTTTATGTTTGGAAAAAGAATTATATGGTATTGAAAATGAACAAAAAAATTTGTAATCAGGTATGATAGCTTAGAAAGTATTGATTTCTATGGTATTCAAATGGTGATTAGGAAGAAAATATTTAGTATAGAAGATCCACATCTCGTGTAGTATTCATTATGTGGAAAAGTTGGGTTTTTGAGGTAAAAATTACCATACATTAGTATATATTATCATATATGAAGTTTATTATATTAAAACCACTCAAACTGCTACCCAATTTATGTTGGTGAATGCTCAATTAGAAGTCCTACTTTGTTGAAGTGATGTTATCTTTTATCTTGGGTTTTGAAAATCAATGTACAACAGGCCTGACAAAAAATCAGAATCTCCATTCTCATTTAATACAAATTTCTATGAAATAACATTCCATCAAATATCACATGGAACGAATCTATTGAAGCTGGAGTATGTTCCTACAGTTGAACAAGTTGCTGCCATTTTCAAAAAACCTTACTCAATGAACCATTTTCTAAATTAATGTGGAACATGGGTATCCAACCTCTTTCTCATCATGATTGAGGTATTATTTTCCATCCACACTATGATCTTATCATAGGATAGTTTTATCAAGTGGGATAATTATTTAATAAATCCATCATTAATGAAATCATGTAAAACATGGGAGTTGTGGGTATGTTGTGAATTATAATTATATGTGTTTGAAAATTTGAGTAGTTGAAATGGTATTCATAATCACTACTCTTGGACACCGTGGCGTTGCTATCAATAATTCATGTTTACTTCGAAAATTCAGGTCACGTAGGCTTAGGATTACTTATTGGTAATCCTTTTCTTATGTATACAAATTTTAATGTTTTAGGAACCTTGGTTGAAAAAAAATCCAATGGGGGATATTTTTTGGACCAATTTATCTAGCGAAGGTTTCTGGAATTTGAATAATTTTTTTTCAAATGTATTTTCTATTTTTCATGAAAGATAATGGATAAAAGAAATCACCTAACTTTGTATTTTGTGAAAATTAGACTAACTATCGCATTTATGAAATTAGACTCATAATGCTTTAAAAGGACCATCGTATTGAAGAGAAACTGGCTAGAAGAAATCTGATTCACACTCAATTCAGAATGCAATGCTTGGTCAAAATGGGGAAGATTCAGAGTCTATATGACTATGATATAAATATGACGATGATTATATGATCATGGAGTTCTCATAAATCATTAATATTTTACTAATACCTGATATTCAAACATGGTGAAAGAAAGTGGGATAAGGGGTGTTTCCAATCATATTCAGATTTATTGTATGTAGTTGGAAAGTGAGAAAAGAAGTTGGAGATCATATTTAGTCTAATCACAGTCATGTCAATCATATTCTTCCTGAGTAGTAAAGACATATATTGATGGAGGATTGGTAATTTAAAATTATTCCATTGTATGGAATACACTATTGAAGTCGATCCACAATATAATCAATGTCAAACAATGATAAATCTAGTCTTAAATAATTAAGAATTCATAAAGGAATGCATTATTACATGTAGATGTTTGTGAAAGAAGGTAAATTATGAAAAAAGTGATTTCTGGTAACAGAAATCATTGTAATGAGTTCTTTAGATTCATATTTTTTTAAAGGGTTGGAATATTTGTGGAACATTTGAGAAATTGAATGTACTATTTTTGAGCTTGACCAAAAGACAAAAGATATAAATCTATAGAAAAATAAAATTATGAGTTTTTAAAGGAAAGGCAGAATAGGTCAAGTGGTAAAAGATCATTTGTATCATAATCAAAAGATAATGATGTTTCTGATATTAAAGCCTCTAATAGTGATCCATCATATTAAGAATACCATCGTAATCATCAAAGGAAAAAATGGAGTTTTTTGGGCTAATGAAAAAGAAAAAAATTAAATGTTTTTATAGAGAATAAGAATATAAAACTATTGTTTATCAACAATTCATTCAACCACCCTTCATGATTAATTGTCTTAATTAAAAATTATCATGATCCATTGACTTGATGAATGATCCAGGTGAAGTCATGACCAATCATCAATATAGATGATAGAAGAACAATAATATCATTTAGAGATGGATTAATATGTTATCAAAGGGGGATCATGAAATTTTAAGAATAATATGGGTATTTGATGCAGAGAAACATATTGTGGATGTTTTCTCAATAGATTTTCTTACATCATAATGATATCGATTGTAATGAAAATTGGAATAGAGTATCAGAATTGGAATGTCATTTACAAAGGATGTATGAATAATATATAAAGCTGTTATAAGATTTGAGAAGGATCTACAATAGTTAAAAAGAATTGAAAAAGACATAAATGTAACCAAAATATAACGAAACATTCAAATGCAGGTAAATTGGATGAACCAAAATATTATGATAGATCCTGCCCAAAACACATTTTGGGATTGTATAATATGTGAAAAGATCATTGTACTTCTCGGATTGAAGTACTTTTCAATAAGGAAGAGACATAAGAACAAAATTTTAAGAGAGAAGAAGATGTTTCCATATTGAATTTCTTAAAGAAGCCATTTTGGAATGAAGAGAACGGAGATGAGACAAAGTTTCAACATATTCAGATGATCATCATATCCAACTAATTATTGTATTCATCTTGTCATTGTATTCATCTGATCATCATATCGGGCTTATAACCAGACATGGAATATCGTATTTGGTTTTATGGATTGCAAAAGAAAGTGTTCAGAATCGTCTCAACCATATACAGTCAGAGTCATTTTTTCTATATTGATCAATTGGACTGGGAAATTTTTATTGGGAAAATAAGACTGATAATTATTACAATGTCAAGGAAATTCTTACATTCTATAATGTAAGAAAGTAAAGAATTGTTTTGGAGTAAAATATTTTTGAAAGATGATCAAGGCACACCTCGACATGTTTTTTATAAAACATTTTATTGCATAATTTGTGATAAAAGAAGTACACACACTATTTTATTGTTTTCATAGTTCTGCATGAGTGAATGTGTATATCCTACTCATTGTATTATACACAAAAGGCCTTTTTTCTACTAGATTGTGTGGTATTGGATTGTTTCCAAACCATACCAAAGACATAACTATTCTTATTGAACAGTGAACCTCATAAATTATTTTGTCCTTATAGATGGGTTTTTGAATTTATTTTTAGTAGGGAAAGTAATCTATAATCAGAGGAGAATGTTGTTTCATAATAAAGGAAACATAAATGAAACACTATCAGGGATTCATCCCTCACCCTCATAATGTTACAATTATCTTGAATGGGAATTTAGAATTTTTACATGAATTTATTGAAACATAAGATGTAAGATAACACAATATATTATGCTATTCATTAAGATTCTATTAGGAATAATATTATAATAGAACATACCTATGAAGATACATTTAGAATATGAAATAAGTGCTCCAATTTCAATGTCAAAAATTTTATTATTCCTAAACATTCTTTTATGAGTGTCACACATAAATTTTAAAATATAAGACACTAAAGGGTAGGGAGTTATATAAATATATTTAATTTATCTATCCACCTGAATTTTATTCAGTGTAATCATGTTAGTAATGTATTATGATCAATTTGAAGAGATATAATTTATCTAAGAACATAGGAAAATAAATATCATATATAACACAACATCACTGTATATATACTATTAAATTTATGATGGAAAATTAAATTAAAATTCAAAACTAATGTAGTCAGTAATGGGATTATCCAATAGAGATTTCAAAACAAGTTTTTCATCATTAACCATCAAACCTTTGGGAAAATTGAATACATTTTTTGTATGGGACTTCAAGTATTGTACCTACTAAATCTTTTAAACCCTTTTTTGTAACATGAATCATTAATAACGATAATGTGTATTTTGTTCATGCAAAATGTAATTCTTGAAATTTTTTTCTCCACTTCGACGTCATTTCATTGATTAATATATATAATAACCTTGATCCTACGTATATATTCTATCACCAATGTTTTTAATACCGTATAAAATAATATTAATTGATTAATTGATATATCGAACCACTCTATACAAAAATATTTGATTCGCGTAATATATTTAGGTGTATTTAGTGATACATCATTGGATCCAACATCCAATGTATCATATCATCCTTTATTCATTAGTGATCATTTGGTTATCAATGTATTTCATAGATTGTTTGGTGAAATTTTGGCTAAATTTTAATTCCATTAATGTCTTCAAAATTATATTCATTTCTTTATAATAACAAAAAAATAAAATAGTACTTATGGTATAAAATATTCCGAGGACTCAACATAGCGGGTTCTCTTAAGCTATAATTGACTTGAGGAACAACAAATATATATTTATTTAGATATTAGGGTATTTCGAATCAATTTGGTTTGCATTACAGGATTTTTTATTTATATTATAATGTGAAAATATTTACATGGCTGGTCACTATATGTGGTAGCATTGGAAGGTCTGATATAATAATTTCATGAATATGAAGTCACACTATTCCAAAAACCCATTTAGATAGAGTGTCATAATGAATCATATGATCAACTCTATTATGGTTATAGATCAAAAATATGGGGGGTTGTGAGTTTTTGTCAATCATGAGAGGAAATGTGTATGAAAATATTTTTATTGTAACCATAAATTTATTCATTTCAAATACATGATGATAAAGTTATTATAAAATAATATAATGTGTAATAATATAGATAATATAAAATAAAATCTTTTTCCTAAGGTATGAAATAGACAATGTTTGTGTGTTAACACTCTTGAATGTTTCTTCACAAGATGTGTCATATTTTATTAGCATCCCAATGAATGAATTTGAGTTTGTTATCATTCATTTCCTCCATTTTAGAATTAGGAATGAAAAATGAAATGGATTTCTTATAACTACATCGGTAGGGATACTTGACGTGGAAAAGAAACCCTTTATAAAAAAACACATTGACAATGATTTATACATAAATATTTTTTTGGAATTTATATATTTGGTATTGATTTATTTAATCAATTTTAAAAATTGTTGATTATTATAATGATTTTATTTAAAAATTATCAGAATATATATTTTATAACATAAAGTACAAATATATCAAATATAGTGTTTCAAAACCCCTAGAAATATATATTAACTAAGTTTCCTTCAGATAATATAATCCCATAGTTGGAAATTATTTTATGTCTAAAATGAAAACAATACCTAGGGAAATTATTATGTGGATGTTTCACTAAAAAATGAGTGAACGTATTCAAGAATCATTATATAAATCTGACGTCCTCAACCAATATGCATTTAACTTGTTCCCTGAGATGGTTGGTCGCATTACCTCAAGTGAATCTCCCGATATGATAGTGGATGCTGAATATAAGTGCGGATTGAAGGTGGTAAATTATGGAGATGATACCCTCATATCATAGTGGAAAATAAGATAATGTAAATAAACATCATTATAAACATTTATAAACTGACACTATAACAATAGGACTAGTAGCTCACCATAGTGGAAACATAATATAATGAACTATGGATGAGTTAATAACCATTTAACTATAAAAATATCAAAATAATATAGGATGAGTCATGTAAACTAATGTCATGTCATGATGATAAAAAATAAATGGAGACAGTGTACAGACATATAAAACATGTTATAGAAAAATAAATAAAGGTCAAAATATTTCTCCACTAGATTCATAAGCATATTATTTGTCCTCTTCTCCCATGTTTTATGTTATAAGATAACCAAATCAAGCATCAATAGTAGTGAACTTTCCCTTATCCATACATGTAGAAAAGTAATCTTTTAAAGTACCAAAATTGGCCCAAGTAGAATGTGATATAAAATCCAATTAGGCCACCACAAATGATGTCTATAAATATACCATCCTGTGTACATAGAAATGGAAGTTTTAAAATAAATTAATAATAAATAATTACTAATAAATAATTATAATTTAGATTAGGTTCATATAGGACACATGACGTCTCTACCAACATTGGTGTAGGCCAAGGTAAGATTCTAATCAGTAACCATACATATATACAGTTATAATATATATAGTATGTTATATAGTATATCCTCATGTATTGATTAAGTATGTTATGATGTAAGTATTCATATTCCTAGATACTAGGTGTTGGATCGGACCATGGCATATGAATTATGTCTATATCCATTCTAACAAGATTGTTGGCTCAAGAAGTGTGGTCATGTCTTGAATGTCATAATGAATTCATGATTTCATGCTCAACACTCAATTTTTGTTGTGTGAGACATCATTCACAACACCGGAAGAAAGTGAATATGGAATTTCATGACAATCATTTGGGTACATGTATAATGGAGGGAGATGTCATGATCAACACCCGTTGTAAGAAAGAGTAAAAAACGATGTTCAATACATCCCGTAACAATTATTATGTAGGGCAACTCAATAGAATAATCATAGTTATATTAACAAATTTATGGATTACCTCTAATGTATCATGACTATTAATACTCATATATCCAAGGTTGTTACATATCATCTAATCCACATTTGATAATTGTATAACAAGAGGCATAGACTTTCCACCCATTTCTATTCAATATAAAAATCCATTTAATCAATCAAGGCATGGAAGTATATAATAAAGGTCAATCCATGAACTTATGAGGTAATTTGGTCATGTAAACAATTATTCAAGTGTGTGTATTTCCATATAAAATCTGAGAAAAAAAACTTTGGTGGTGTTTGGTCTATTAAATAGTTATGCAATAATGGGAAATTAATTTACCCCAGAAAAAGGTGTGGCATAAAATGAGGTTAACATCCTATATCAATCTAACAAGGATCAACGAATGTATAAAAAATTCACAAACTATCTTATATGTAATATCACATTTTTGGGCCATATATAGAAATTCATATCCTGTGGAATTCCAACGACGGTATAAAAACACCATGAATTTAAGAAAAAAACTAGACCTACGAATTTAGTGCTAGAGATGACTCATCATCTAATATCGACTTAATAATTGAAGAATATCAAATTAAAAAATAATAATAGTTCATCACCCTAAAAATATGGTGAATAATATGGCACCTAAATATTGTAAAAGATATGAAGATTAGCAGATATCAGAAGCATGGGGATTGGAGATCATATAAATGCATATCCAACAAGACTAATAGAGATTTAATTAGAGCTTGAATAAGAAAACAGAATCAAGGTCTAGACATTGGAGAGGCATAGCTCATAGAAATATGAAACGAATATAATTTTCTAGAAATGAGAAGATATGATGGAGGGTTAATGTTTCAATTTCAGTAATGATATATATGTAATTTCACCCAGAAATATTTCAGTGTGTGGTTTGGCTGCATGGGTTGGTCGCACTATTTTCCTAACCATATGAAAACCATTCTACCACTACAGCATAAAGAGGGCCCCCACATGGGATAGGTGCATGGTTTTCCTAACTATATAGATTCTATGTGATTTTAAATCTCAATTTCCTCTTCAATCTACCCGGTCATGGGAATGTGCTTGCACATTGTCATAAAAACTATGCAACCTCCTACTTTTGAAATGCCCTGCATGGTTAGGGAAATCATGTGGGCTAGGGATCACAATTTCTCCATATTATGCGGCCTCATCTGTTTCTCCACAAATTGGTGTTTTAAACTGTGAAAAATCCTCTCACACCATCATAACCTCCATGACTCCATCAGTAAAAATTTAAAGGTTAGAAATAATGGATTTAAAGAAAAAAAATGATTCATACCATTGAGAAATGTATTATTGATACAATAAAATATAAAATTTAAAAGGATAAATTATGTATAATTTATTACAATTAAAATAAAAAACAATAATTTTGGACTATAGAAAATGGAATTTCACTGAAACCATTTTTAATCTCCCAATGGGAATTCAACCCTCAAATTAACCACTCAATAAGAGGAATAAATGAAACCTGAAAAATGGATAAAATAATATTTGTCATAATATAAAAAATATTGATAATATTATGGAGGTATATAGACAAACCCAATTTGATATATCCCAATTTTTTATGGAATGAAAAAAAATCATATACCATCATAATCGTGTATAGATAAATAAAGACACAAAAGTTTAGAAACCACATGGTTAAGAAACATGGATGTAATTTATTTAGAAGAATTAAAATTTTTATTTTTTTAAATAATTAATTTTTTAAAAAATAAAATGATTAATTTTAATATAAATCATATTCACACACAGCAATACTCAAAATAAAAATATGTTTTTTAGGGAATAAAAACCAAGGCTCAAATAGATTGATCCATCATTGATATAAACCTCCCTAGACATTAATAATATCTTAATCATGAACCTAACATTGATATTATAAGCCTAACAAGAGATATTCAAATAGAGAAACCTAATTATATATAAATTTTTCCACCTAGAAGAGTTTAATTATAACTAGTGGTACTATTTAGAGAAAAATACTAATTGAAAAATAACATATAAAAAAATTTAATGACAGAGTCCTAAATGGCTATGAAGGTTTCAATAAAAAATCCAATGAAATTTTCTATAAAAACACTAGTTTTCTCTTATCAAAATTAATATTATATAAATGAACTCAAATAAACCATAATTAAACCAAAAATACCATCAAATCCTAATAATCATTAATAAATTGAACAAAATAATAAGGGTAAAACATAAATTTTTCTGAGACAAAAAATTCCATTACCATTTGAAAACATTAAAATAATTAAAAATAATATTTATACATGTTTAAATGATGAATAAAAAATGGTAAAACATATATTTTTTCCATTAAATAGTATTTTCAATTACAAGATTTTTTAAAAATCTAATGAATTGAAATATAATCTTTTGTTTGACATAAAACATCAAAAACCTTTTTGTAATTTATAAATCCATCTAAATAGTCATCAATGTAAATTTTTTCATATAGGTGAATATTATATAATATTAGAACAAAATTTTAAAATCCTTAGCAATGTATGTTTTGAATAATTACAAAAAAATATAAGACTATGTAACATAATTACATATAAAAACCAAACCATCATACTCAAAAATGAATTTTTAAAACCTAAGGCATGTTCATGATCTCCTTATTTTGGAAGAATTTATGTGGAAATCAAATTTGGAAACATCAAAATCATTTACCCACTACCAAATAAATAACAATAAATAAAACATAACAAAAACTAACTAGTATAACAGTTTTCCACCCATAGTAATTACAAAATTTTGATATAAATATGAACTAAATAATTAATAACAATATAAAATTAATGATATAATCAAAATATATAACTCCCTATGTCATAACAACAGTACCCAATACCATATCTTATATAGATCCATTATTTTTTCAATGTTCATCTTCAATGAATAGAAATATATAGATTACCTATATGAGTAATCAAGAGGAATAAAGGTATCATATACAGTAATATATGTGTGTATACTGTGGGAAAATGATTTATTGGATACCTCCATTAATCAATGTAATTACATATGAGAATGACGGTTAAATCCATATTTACAAAAAAAAAATTACCCTTTCATAATAAGTGATTTTGTAACTTTTTCTATTCAATACAACATTAAAATTTTTCAAATTAACACTTAATTCCTGAAAAATACTATAATATAACATAAGGAGATTTAGAACATAAATCACACTCCAACATAAATCATTTTATATGATAGAAAACCCCATCTAATAATGATAATATTATACATTGTAAGGGTAATCAAATGTATGCCAAAATATGATCATATTACACTTTCACATGAGGTGCTCTCTCTAGCCTTATAAAACACCAATCCCCCATAATAAGAAAAAACTTTACTAGTATATAGTAGTTGTAGAACCATACTAATATGGATCACACTCATCGCTGACTTCCGAAATTACATGAAAAGTCTCCCATGTAATCCTAATATATCTCATACATAAATAAATAAATATTATTCATCGAAATTTAAAATCTAATGTAACTAAAAAATAGATGTTAAATATTTCTTCTATTTATCATTTATATATCCCAATAATCACGAAAAATTTACCATCAACTTTATAAAAAATATAAGTCGAGTACTCATGAATGTTACTAAATAAAAAAATATATTAGTCATTATTAACGATCCATTACAATACATAACTTAATATAAACTATTGTATCACCAATTTAAATAGTCATACAAATCTAATATATAACATATACATGTAATTCAATAAAAAAACCTCATTTTTATTTAATGAAACCTTTTTTATATATAAAATTATATCTTTATAAAACTAACACTTTAATTTCAATGAAATTAACATCCATAATAAAATTTGAAATATATATTAGTTGAAATATTTTAAAATATGATTTATCAAAAAAAAATGAATGAATGTTTATTTCGTAAATATAGTACATAGTAACTCTTACTATACACATTATATTAATATTGAAATTCAATATAAGTTTTAATTTATTTTAAATTTTTTAGAAACTATTTATAAAAACAAATGTTGAAACATAAATTGTTATGGAATTCCAATAAGTAACATCATTCATATAAAAGGGGTAACATACAAGAACCACGTCAAAAATATTCTGATAAACAATAACATAACCAAATTTTTATGGATTGGGTGTATCATATGTAGTTTGGACAACTAAAAAACACTGAATGATTAATGAAATTCAATAAATTTAACATGAAATAGAAAAAACCCTATTTTAAATAAACCCCATTTATTAAAAAACACGATAAAAATAAAAAAGAAATAATTAGGAACTTAAAATTAGAGAAATGTAAGAGAATCATTTCTTGTAGATTCCCTGAGAAGTGCTAAAAACCCATTTAATTAATTATCTCCCTCATTTAAAAAATAAATTGATCTATGAATATGAGAATAGGGAAATACATTCCAATCATATTTTTATCCAATAATAATACTTATGAAAAAAATATATAGATTATGATGAATCAATTCCATATTCATTATACAATCCCCTTTTTATTATAAAACATACACATATTTGATTATAGTATAAATAATAATACCCTGAAATCCATTTTCCTTCATTTTGTATTATAATTTTACTATATAAATATAATAAATATAAGTTGGAAAATTTAACAAAATAAATCCTTTTTAAACCATATTTTTTAATAGAAAATAGACAGTAATAATATAATCATATTTCATAAATTATTTAACCAACATAAATGTTTAATGAAAAAATTTTAACATTTTATCAATCTATTTGGATGTGGTTAAGGAATTAAAAAACATGATAAAAGGTTCATTCAACTTCTTTAAATGATAGTCTCAATACAATGTATCTATAACAATGATCGTGTAGTGTAAAACCCACTTCTACCATAATTTAACAGTGCACCATCAATGTTCGTGGGCCCGTATAATATGAGAAAATCGTACATTACATTTGAATTTATATTCTTTTCTAAAAATCCATTGTTTTATTTTAAATAATGTTATTTTAATAAAAATATATTCAAAATAATGTTACTACATGTCCCAATTCCATCCCCTAGAATTATTTCCCCCCTTAAATTCTACTTAGGTCTTCTACTTTGAATTCATAATTTAATTTAGACAGGGAAATTAAATCCCTTTAAGAAATAATTTTCAAATAATTAAAACATATTTTGCATTAGAAAAAAACACTAGTTAGTAAATTTTAAAATAACAGTTTTTGAAAGAAATTCCCCCTTGGTACTCCCCAACATTATAATTTTCAGTATAATTCATTTATCATTCATCATAGATACAATATTCAAATTACATATACTAAATACTTTACATAAAAATTTGTAAAATCCCATTCTGAAAAAAACATCTATATAAATGTAGAACTATTAATTATTTATAAAAAAATTATAAAATGTAAATTCATTTAAAAATTAAAATGATAATAATATAAATTCATGTTTGAATTTAAAAAAAATAAATCCAAAACCAAATTTTCCATTAAATTCCAAACAATTACAAATGGTCAGGGGTAAATATATATCCTAAACTCAATTTCAATTTTAGAGTTATTACATAACACTACAAACTAATTTCTTTTTATATATTATACAACATAATAAGTCCTTGATTTTATTAAAAGGTTTAATGTGAGATCTCAGAAATCCCAAAATGGTTTCCAAATTAAAAAATCCATTTAATGTTTAGTTTTAATTTTTATTATCTGTTAATATTCATCACATATCTATGGACGATAACCTTATAATGAATGATATCCTATGATAGAAGGAGGTCCAAATAAATGATTTCAATATTTTCATGTGGTTTTGTAGGGGTTGTTTGGAATTCTTGTAACATTTTGCTCATGTAGTTTCCTTTCAAGTTATTTAGTCTTATATGAAATTAAATGTATGTATTTTGGTATTATTTTATATATATGATTGAGTAGGAGTTTATTTTGATGTCTATGTTATGTATATCTTATTCATATTTCCCATAGAGGATAATGTGTCACATTTTTTGTATGTTATGAACACAGTGCAATTCAACATCCTGGGGACTAATGGAGGTTGGAATCAGGTATTTAAAATATTCCTTCACTCTTTTTCATCCTAGTAGGTTTACTATTTTGGGGATGGGGTCATAAAAGAGACTTATAAAAGGATATGTTTGAAGAATAAAATGAATTTTGGAGTTAGGCACTGGTGAGGATTGTATAGGTTGGTTGGGAAATGATGTAAGTTTTTTTAGTAAGTGGTGTAGATCCATGAGACTAGATAAGACCTTGATATTTATGGACACATATTTTATGAATAGACCATTATGTTATATTATCCTATTAAGAAAATATATGACTGTAGTAGAATTAATACATAAGATGGTATCATGAATCATTGTTATTTGGCCCCGTAGTTGAAATGGGTAGACCATGGGACAGGTTAATAAGTAAGGGAATAAAAATAAGAAATATATAAAACCAAAGTATTCCATATTTTATGTTTATGTGTCCTGCCAATTTTTCATTATGTGTGTTTTTATTTTGTTCAACATCCAATTATGGTTTATATAGAAGAAGTTCAGATGGATTTTCTCGAAGATCATAATATAGTGGTTGTCGTTGAATGAGGGTCTATTTTCTACTTAGTTAAAGATGAATAGTAAGAGTATATGGATATTGCTTTCAATATTATCATGATTTTTAAGGAACATTCGGTTTTATGGGATGTAAAGATGTTGTATCGAAAATCATGATTGTGGTGGATAATGTTCCTTAAAGATCATGATGTGTATGAATTTTTTTGGGAGATTTTCTGACACCATTTTCTAGAATAGTTTATTTCTTTTACCACTAATGGGGAAATTAAAAAATAGCTACATTAATTTATACAGGTGATTTAATGCATGCAGGAGTCCATGATCTATTTATATTCCGTTCTCTAATATGATTCAAACCTATTTCCAATTGACGAGGATGAGGCATTAGATATTGATTATTTTTACATCCTTAGACATAGTTCACAGTCACCAAATTTATGTTTTAGACATACTTAAAGGTATGAAAAATATCAAATATTTTTTACAAGATTTTTTCTATAACCTATTTGACACGAGAGGGTAGTCTTCATGATTCCTCACAAGAAGAGAAATGGTTCAAGGATCACAATTTCTTGGATATAAGTGATTTATGTTAGTTGGTGGTAGGTACCATCCCTCATAATCTATTTTATATAGTGGTGTGGATCTCAAAACAATGAAAAAAGATATTTTTTTATTGTTGAGGCTCAGTTCATTAATGGTGATCGGTCCTGGCCACTCTGAGCAGTCATCATGTGCCAAGTGTTCCATATCTGGATTCTATATTGAATCTATATAAACTGAGGAATCAGTGGAGGCATGCTCCATCAGGGGATCCGTATTGAGGGGATGGAGTGGGTATAGTGAAGTCATAATATAATCTATATTATCATATAGAAGAGTGTTGAATAGAGGTGGTCTTCATCAGGGTCCGACTGGATGTGAATTAGGTCATCGTAAGATTCATGTTATTGACTTTCTAAGGTTGGCAGAGCCATATGTTATATGTGGTAGAGTATATGTTTTTCTATGTGGGTGAATAATTTTATTTATTTAGGATCTATAAACACATTTACATCACCTTACCTTATCAATTCATTTCGATTTTAGGTTGAGATGTATTTATTTCCCTTGTTGTTTACTAGGCTTGTCGGAGGTTGAGCTTTTTTTTATGAAGTATATAGTAATTTTTTATCTAGTACTAGGTAAGAACCCTTCGTTGGGAGACTAAATATGTTTATTAATACATCCATTTGAAATCATAAAAACCCCACCTTATTTAATGAAATATTTTTTATTACAAATGTTTGATTTTCAATAGCTTCTGTTACATACAACATCGAGCTTTAAGTATTGGTAATATAAAATTAATATTATCATTTAGACATGATATGTACATCCTAGCCATTAAACATGGTGGTATGAATAGGAATTACCAAAATTTTAATATTATGTTTAATTATTTAGGGTAAATAAAATATATTTATAACTAAGTACTTAATTTTTAATGAAGTGTTTATATCAATCAAAAATATTTTTTTTAAATTAGTTTTGTTACTTATTTTGAAAAATTAATACATTTAGTTATTTCAAAATTTAGATAATTTATTTGAAAAAATAAAAATAATTTTCTCAAAATAATTTCTAAATTATATTATAGGGAATTTAATTGGATTTTTTAATACATTTTTTAAAAAATAGGGGAAAATACTAGTTTTTTTAAAACATCCCTTTTGTCAAACAGATTTACAATGTAGTATTTTTTATCAAAATTGGTTAAAATTTATATTTTTTTCACTAATGTAAAAATTAATCCAATATATTTCATTAAAATCTATTTAACATTGAATGTTGTATTCAAAAAAATTCATCTTTAGGAAAATTTTCCCTTTGGAATGCCACTTTTTCATCGTGTAAGTGGGAATTATTAAAATTAAATTCATCCAATTTAGTTAATGGAATATTTAAAATTTATTCTATATTTATAATAATCTTAAATTATTATAGATAATAACTTGAATTTATCTATTTTCAATGAGAAATGTAATAAATTGAAAAAATAATTAATACTATTATGTTGAAATTAGGGTTCTGCATGTTAAATGGACATGTGTTAAAAATAAATTCAATAGGAATAGAATAATTACTTTCAATATATTTTAAAATATTTATATTTTTTAGTGGTATTAATATAATAAAGCTAATTTTTTAGGATAAAATGATAAATTACCGTGGTAAATAAAAAGAAACTAGTTACCATAGTGAAAACTAAAATGGTACAAATGAGTAAAATCTGATGATTTTGGACTAAATGTTTTAAAAATGTGTTTTTTTGTTTGGATACACCATAAAATATCACCACTACATTACGTTTATATTTTAGTTGTATGTGGATTTAGAGTCACAATGCATTGTTTAATAGTTCTAGGTATCTAAAAAAGCCACTCCTCGGTTATAAAATGGGTCCTCCTCCCCAAACATCTTCACATATGTTAATCCAATTCAATAATATAAACCCTAACAATATATCTTCCAAAAAATAATAAAATATCATTCTATAGGTACCGGAATTCCAAAAATACCAACCCTATGGACCTCAATAAGAGTTCTAATTGAGGTTTTTTTAAAATGTAGTTAATTGTCACCACAAATCTCTTTCCTTTTTTACTTCATCTCTGAATACCTTCATTAATGTTTTTTCAATCCCAATATAATAAAAAAATTATATACAATATAATGAGATTCATTTTTATTATTTCATAACCTATATCCACCTCCTCTATAATCATATGGAAAACAAAATCATTGACTGTGTGTAAAGAAGATATCTGCCTCACGAACCGATTACATTCATTTTCTTTCAAGGCATTTCATGGGTTTAAGTTACAAAGAATTAATATATATATATATATATATATATATATATATTATGAAATAATTTAAGTCTAAAATTATAATATCACATATGACTTCTTATATTCCAAACTTTTGGTAAATAATAACATCCCACATGCATATGTGTGGACTGGCGCCTCCACAAAGCGATGTGGTACATTTATAAATTTTTTTACATTGATTGTCATATAGATTTATTAAATGAATATATATGACATATATGATATCAAAATTATCTATTAAATTTGAATTAATATTTTCCATTTTTCCATAATTATAGAAATTGGAAATATTTTTCAATCATACATACGACATATTATATCCATGAATGGTGTAATTAATTTACTATCTATTACTTTTATGGATTAAGATAAATAAATATATAATTAATGTTTATTATATTTATATAAAATTTATATCATTGATAAAACTTATTTATATTATTAATAAATGATCAATTTATATGGACTAAAAATAGCATGAAAAAATATTCCGAAAAAGTTGTTATTTTATGAAACATGGATTATACAAGAAATTGTTTATAAATAGGTAATGAAATGTTCAATATAAATCATATATCATATGATATGTATGATTTTTTTCAATAATTGATATAAAATTATCATATATTTATTATTAATGAGGTATTAATGTGATCAATGAGATTTGAGACCCGAGGTATGGTATTACTAGTCCTTGTCTTATTTCTGTGAGCCATATGCCTTATTCACCACTCTATTGGTTTTTTTGGTTTTTATACACCCCATTTTACTTGTTATGTCATTAATCCAATTATTTTCATAATATATAATATTTCATTTGATGTTATTTTTTTATTAATTCTTATTATTCAAATATTTCCAAAGTGGTAAGGGATTTTCATCTCAATATTAATTCTATTGATCACATGCCATAGTCACCATATTTTTATTTTATGTGGTGTATATACAGCACATTAATGTATTTTATGGTACTTATTATGAATGTTATTAGTATTTACCAACCCACATAGTTTTTTTTCTTCCATGTTTCATATGAATCATTAGATACCAATGTGATAAATGTTTAAGGTTACAATCCTATTATTTATCAGGATTTATTATGATTCAGATTCTGATTATGACATCTTATGGTCTACCTCTCATGAAACACATTTATTTTTCCCTAACTTTTCATTTCATATAAATACATGTTTTCCATTCATTTTCTACTGACAATAAACTATTTACACTATAAAAATACTTTTTATAAAAAATACAGTATCTCTATATTCGGTTGATAGTTCATTTTCTTATATACCCATGTTTTCAAGAAATGATTTCATGTAATTTTGAAATATTATGACATGATCGTTTAGAAATTTTCTACCAATTTTTTAATTTTTAATACAATTTTTAAAGGCAATATTCTTGTATTTTTTCAAAAGTGTTTGTTTTTTTCATTTCAACAAAAAAGTGAAAGGAAAATTTTTTATAATGTGAAGGGAATGAATTTAAAAGGCCACCATCTAGGACAAAAAATTATTTTGTGAAGATTATTTCACATGTATTCAAGGTTTGTTTCAAATAAAACATTTTATTTAATATATGGGAAATTTTAAGATTTTATGGAACTGATTTCAAAATGAAGATAGTACATTCCATAAGAATGATTTAATGATATTTTTTATGGAATTTATATTCATCAAAAGAAATAGAAATTATATTTAATTATGGTTTAATTGGGATATTATCCAATAGAAACATCATTATTCACTCTTTGACTTATTTATATTTATGATTATGGTGAATAAATGTAAATTATATTTGTTTCATTCCCATGTGTTTTACTATTATGAAATGTTTATGAACCCACTTTACATTCCTTAGGTAATGATATAATGAATGTTTTATAATCTTAGGGAATATAAATATATAGATTATTTGATGGGTGGAACTTATATCTTCATCCAATGCATTTGGTAATGATTTATAAAACATGATATAACTATGGGAATCAATTTTATGTTCTTGATCCTCATTTTGAAATTGGATGATGTGCTTGATCCACTATAGAAAATAAGTCAGTGTGCTCGATCCACTATCATAAATATGTGATGATTGCAAGTCCATTATATTATGGTAAATAGATAATTTTGCATGACCCACTCTAATTTATTGTTATCTATTGTTATCCATGACATATGAAATGGATTTTATACATATGATGATTAGTAACAATATAACATGAACATAAGGTTCATACTTTATTTACGATGATTTACCAATCTTATGATGCATGTATTTGAAATGATAATGTTCTATTTCGCATCATAGGATTATGATCCTTGATAGACCGGGTATGAACCTTTTATGTTTTCTTCATGATCATATACCCTTATTCTAATAATATTTATTATTATGATTACTTATTCATATATATAATGTTTAAACCTACCGAACATCTAATCTCTAAATTTATTATATTTACTTTCTATGGGTTGTAAATAATGGATTTATGTAAGGTATTTCATTGACCTATTCTAAATTAGAGGATCCTTATCAGCGATTATGTGTTTTCATGAAATATGAAGATTATATATCTGTAACATCCCATCGCAGAAGACGTTAAAATTTTTATTGAGCCGGTGGGTCACATGGACTCAATAGTGCCTCCCCATACGAGGGAGTTTTCTAACTAGGTTAAGGGATAAGTGTGTTTCTATAGGTAGATTATTCCCTCAAGTAAAATTTCAACCCAAATGTGTAAAAATTTCGATCAACAGAGGAAGAATAATATAAATTTTTGATAGAAGATAAACACGTAGAGAATGTAATCATAGAAAAAACCTAGAAAAATATCTTCTTCAAGATGATCAGGTCATTCCTCTATATAAAATGGATTGAAATAAATGAAATGATGAATACAATATAATACATGTGTCGAAAGAAAAAAAATACCAAAAAAAAGATATTTAGAAAAAGTAATGAGCCATATCCAGATAATATGATCTCATACCGCTATGCACAATAATTATTTATTCATAAATAGGTAACATGATCTAGTCCCTACCTATATCCATGAAATATGTCTACGTACCAAATAGTGTTCTGAACAAGAAATTATATAACACTTAATAGGCCCCAACCAATACTATCTATAAGAAATTCAGTCTATTTATATAAGTAGAATAAATGTGAAATATATATTTATAATATAAATGAATATGAAAGAGTGATACTTCCTAACCAATCTATAATAATCAAGCACCCATAAATAAGGGTCATCTATAATCAAGAAATTTTAATCCCTAGATAACTATAAATAATGATAAAGCATACAATATAACCTTTTATGAGAAATCCAGTGGGAGGACAATACCATATCCAAGGAGTAGTAAAATATAAGGAATCCCATGTAATCTGGATCCATTCAGTATATATTTACATGAAATCCAATATAATCTCAAATTCATAGAATATAATTGTCAATGTAATTAAATTTTGTGTGAATCTATGGATATAAATGTACATTTCATTTAATGTAACCATAATTGAGACCCCCATGGTCCGAATTCAAGGATATGAATTTTCCAGGTAAACCAACTCATTTATCAATTAATTAATCAGTCATAACACATTTCATAGTCATATACATGATTTGAGTTCGTCCGAATAATTATATATTTTCCATTTAACTCATTTTATAATTTTACTAATATTTAATCACATGTAAAAGGTGGAATATTCCCTATAATAATATCCCAGTAAATTCATTATGGGTCTCACTAAAATGGAAAACTCTCACACACACCCATCATGGTGGTATATCATAGGGTAGATACATTAACCTTTCTCAATTGTGGTCTGGCTTGAGTTTAAAAACCACCATCAATGTAAGGGTAATATGAGGGAAACCTCTCTGGGTTCTAATAATTTAAACAAGGTATTCAACTAATTTTTAGATTCAATTATCGAATTTATGTTGTGAGGGACAATGATATGTAGCTATAAAATAGATTTAAATTGTGGGAAATGTTATAAAATACCTAGCTCGAGTCCATGGTAGTAAACTTGTCTATTATCGTCTCTTAACATGGCCTAGATTGAAATAATATAGATGAAAATGTGTAAGCTGTGAAGATAGGGCATAATAGACTACACAAAAATAAATCCTTTGAGGAGAAGAAAAATAGTGAATGGTGTCAGAAAAATAGAGAAATCATAGAAACACATCAAATGAGAATGATGGGGAAGGAATATGAGTCCAGATCAGGGAGATATCACAAAGAATATGTTAGGCTTCCATGGGACTCGCCTAAAATTCCTCATTTTTGAAAAATATTTAGGGGGTTAGATACTTTGAAAAAGTAGGAACTACCTCTTATATTAAAGAATAGAACCAGGAAGATTACACAATGTCTAATATTTATATGCCATTTAATGTTCAGGTTTTCACCCTCAATGGAACAAACACTACACACGGTGAATGGATTTATCCAGACCAATACACATCATGTATTGGATACATGATCTGTTTTATTAATACATGTTGGGTATATGGCCTACAAGAAAAATTTAGACCCCTTATATATTCAGTAAAAAACCCAATACATACCATTTCCAATAAATTAGAATCTAATTCAAATATAGATCATAAACAAGGGTTTAATCAGAATGAAATAGATCAATACCTCATTAAAACATGTGATCTTAAAATATCCCCTATTTACATAGAACTATTTTAATGGAAAAGAGATTATTGGGGAACCCTCACTGGTGTGGGTTTGGTGTCACCTGATGGTTGATTGTGGGGGTTTTGATTTCCTGGAAAATAATTACATCAATTGACTATTGTTATTCTTAATTGAAACACGCAATGGTTCCACTATCCTTAACATTGCAAATATTTTCATTCCAATGGACAACAATATCCTTGTTTTTCTTTCTCGATGTCACATAATGAATCACAACATTCAATATGATGGGAGGTTAAGTTCTTCAAACCCTTTGGGGTGATTTTTTTCTTACTCCGGGACTCTCTTATAGAATTAGGATATGTTCATGAATATATTTTTCTTGCCGATGTGGGTCTGGTTTCCCTATAAAAAATATCATAGGTAAATTCTAATTTTTATGAAAAATAAAGGGGATATCATAGACAAATAAGAAGAAGGGGGACATTTTAGTGAATCCATCTGTATATATCTGAGACTCTTCATCCATTTTAGGGTGATGAAAAACTAAATTGTTTATATAAGACATATAATGTGTTGCGTTGGGATATTATACCACATTGGTGGTGATTGATATTCCCATAAAGGGATTAAGGCATTATGAGGCATCCTTCATATCTTAGTAAGGGTCGGAATGAAAACCCATGTAGTATTTTAATCACGTGTGGTTTAACATGGTATGGAATGGAAATATATGAATGATTTTAGGCATCGAGTATTCATGTCAGAGTACTGTGGTAATGTCCTATGTATCCCATTTAAGGAGAGAATCAGAGTTTTCAGGGTTCATTCATGCCTATGGGATGGGCCATGAGGTAGATGTTCATATGTGTAGGGGTGTCCATATCATGCCACACATTCTGACTTACATACTGGGATTTCATTTTCTTTAATGTATTCAAGATTCCAATGAGGTGTTCATTGATTCATCGTAATACCATGTGAGCTATGCATGGTGTGAGAAAAAGGGGTAGTAAATGATAAGCCTCATTCTAAATGGATTTGAGACTCATGTATTGGGATATCCCTTGGGATGTTTAATATTGAGCCAAAACATCAATTATGCATATTCTATATCTTGGTTAAGGAAGGAATCTATGTCATCTATGTTCAATAAGTTTCACTATTTGTTGAGGGGTAAGGTAATCTGATCAGCCTGTGGGAATGATCAGATCCCTGTGGTTGAAATTCCAAACACACAATGAGGATTACAGAAAAGTGGATACCCATTTTTCATCAGGATCAGGATTTAGTAATGAGTCATATGATTCCTTATTAAGGAAGGAATCAGAGTTCTCATAGTTCAATTGATCTGGGATCATTAATTAATGTTTCCCTATAATCAAGGATTTCACATTGAGGATAGAAAAGGTCATCAAATTCAAGGATAAATTTTTCCAAGGATTGTAAATTTTCTTTCCATGTTTGTATAGAATAACATATTCTTCTATTAGTCAGGTATTACACTATGTTGTTGCCTTGATAATTATATAATATTATGATATAGATTATATGATCATTTCAGCTCCCTAACCATACATGAGCAATTATTAGTGCGAGAAAAAAGTTATGGAAAAGGATTTCTATAATTACAAGGTTATGGATGAAAAATATATAGAGAAATACCTTTGGATGGTTAATATATATCATGGACCTCAGAGAGGTGTCCTACATGTCCTAGTTACTGGGTGAATCAGAGTTCACACAGTTCAATGGATCAGGGCTTACTGACAACATTGATGTATAATCAGGTCTTACACACTTAGTATTGACAAGGACATTAAATCCTTGGATTCCTTGTTGACCAGTCTTTCTTTACAGCAAGACGTCAAAATACCTGGCCTGTTGGTCCTAAAACCCCACACCTGACATGGATGACCTATCTGAAGGGTATTCAATGATCCAACTATCATTCCCAAGAATCATCACAAGGGATGGATAAAATACATGGAAAAAATCACGAGAGTCAATGTGAAATGTCTTAGAGGGATTTGAATGCACTAGATGACATGTATAGAGGGAATTGTATGACCTAATGGTGTGCCTCGAGGGAATTAAGAGAGTCAGTTGACATGCCTGATTATTTCCATGAGACTCAGCTGACTTGAAGTACTACGAACATGTGGGTCAGACGACATTTCATAAGAATATCTCAAGGCTAGGATGATGAGCCCAGAAGGATTTTTGATAATAGTACAACATACATGGATGAGGTCGTGTGACTTTTCCTGACAAGTCCATAAGGCTTCATATTATCCAAATATTATGTCAATGTAGTGTCGAGTGATTTGGGTGACATGTCCCGGTGCTGTCACATGACCTTGGTGGTTCTTAGAAGGCTCATGTGGACCAGTGTACAAGTTATTTTCTAAAATCATATTTCTTTATTCTTAATTATATCCATTATATTGTTAATGCATCATATTTATTCAATGATCACTTTTTTTTAAGTCTCACGTTATCTGAAATGTGTACGCGATGCTCTTTATATGTCCCACAAAATATCATTCATGTGATCTATGGGTGACCACATGAAGAACCTATTCATATTGCATGATTTATCTGGAAATCCACTAGTATCACTCTTGAAAAAAAATAATACTAGCCACAAGTTCAATGGATATAAGAAATCCCCTCTAACGCCGATGAATCTAGATTAAAAAAGGCCATCCATTTGTCTAGAACATTGTGGTCATGAGGTAGCAGTGTATTTTTCATGTAGTGGTTGGAGATTTGTAGTCCATGACACCGATCATGTTTTCTTTGTTTCATTGAATATCAAACATGAATCTTGGATGGAGTCAGTGGTTGGATTCTATGTCACTCTTCTTCTCATTTCTCTTCGATTAATCTCTCTGAGGGTGTCAGTTTCTTTTCAGTGATCATGACTCCCTCCCATGAAAGCCTATTTTATTTTACAATTTCTAATTACTACTGATGATTTGAATCATAAGGGTATGCATGATGACTTCCATATTTCCATATTGATATTTCCAAGAGCCTTCATGAGTCCAAGATTCTTGTAGAGAGGTGTTCTCCTGATTCATTAAGCCTTATCCAGGGGCTTTCAGGAGATCATATTTTGGATAGCCATGGCGCGTCGCAAGATTTTTACGAACATGGGAGGCTTTCGACCTGTTCCCCATTTAATTTCTGATATTTATTTTACCAAATTTAGGAATCATGATTTATTTATTGAATATTTTCAAGGAAAATTATTCTTCCTCTTTATTATGTGTTGCAGGACAAAAAATGGGGTCTTTGAGCAGATGTGGGAGTAGTTCATTCAAAATTCCATCCATTTTTTCACAGGGTTTGAAAGGTGGAGAGTGACATTTATTAGACATGAATGAGGAGATTTTTGTAATTATTATTACATGCTAGTGGGGTTTGGTGGTATTCGGTGAACATGTCACTAGGGTATCATAGTATCTGGAAGATTGATAGGGTGCATTACACGACATTTATTACTGTGATAGGCTCTCACCTCCCCCACATTATTTACTCTGTATTATTTTTAAGTGGCTTGAGGGTCATTTATTTTTTCTTAGTAGTTGATGAGGAAAACAATTCTCCCCATCAGTGATTCATCACAATATTTTATTAACCACAGATTCTATCTCCTTTTTTATATTTTCCTCTAATATTTGAATGACTTTCATATAGTTGTCAGGAATCCACAATTTTATAATCTGTATAGCTCTAGGGAGCTTATCTGGCTTCCATCGAATGACCATTGGTTATCTCTATGTCTTCAATAGAGTATAATGGCTTGTCAAGAGGGGTTCATGGGATCCTATGTAGTGTTTTACAACACATGATTCCTTCACGTGACCTTATGATGGTCGCACGACCACATATCTGTAGGAGGGTCTCATTATCCATGGGTATTTTCCACCATCTTCTTATATATTTTTTTGGAATATCATACCCATTTCAAAGAATTTATTATTATTTTTACTTTTATCATGCTCATTCAGTGACCATAAACAAATTCACCCCTCAAGAGAGATGCATATAGGGAAAAGGGCTCAGTTTTGAAGAAATTTAGTGCTTGAATAAGTCTTTGGTGCTATCACAAATCAGTGTATTTTGAGATTTTTGGTCTGTGGGCCTTGATTGGTATTCTATGTGATTCCCTATAAATAGGGGTATAGAGAGTAAATTATTTCATAGGCTACTCATTCTTAGAGTGATATTTCATTTCATCTATTGTGTTTCCTTTTCAAAGGACGTTTCCACAAGTCCTGAATATGAGACCTTGCAAGGAGGCTAGTTTTGAAATAACTATTTCACAATACCACCTCTACTCAGGTACCCTCCCAAACCAACTACAGACTATATTTTACTAATATCTTGAACATGGTAAATTTGAATGTGATTAACTTGAGGTTTAAATGCGGTATGATGGCATGATCATTTGATCCTTTTGACATCATGTGGCTCACTTGACCATGTCAAGGTCATGTTATCATGAGTCCTCGATTTGGAATTCAATTGACCGATTCCCTATGTTCTTATGTAACTCAACATACATCTAATGTTTTGGCGAGTTGTGATTCATTTTGGTAATTAATGAATACTTTGATGATTCATGTGATGTGCATGAGGGTTCTACTTTATGTACTTCTTTTGACAATATATTATTTTATCTATCTGACATATTCCATTTACTTATATAAAGATAGATTCTGGTTCTCGTCGATATTATTCCAATCTTTGAAAGAAGAAGTATAGAGAAGAAATTCACCATCCTAATCCTATTATCACAAGCATGGAACCTACTTCGCTCTATTCTATTGGGACATAACAACATGACATGATAAAGATTATGGGAATAAAGTTCACATACTATAAAATATAATACCACATAAATATTTATTAATTGGGCCATACTGATGATACTTATATTCCTCTATTTATGTAATCATTCATACACTCCACCTGGACAAAGAGGAACAAGAAATAATTCCAGGAAAACATCAATAAGGTGGGATACATTTTTTCTCAAGGGGACCGTGAAGATGGGAATATACTAAAATTTATTCCCATTGAATTTGATGGGGGATATTCCTGAACCCCATAGGGATGTTCATATGTATAGTTCAATAATGTGAAACTCCACACCTAACCAGATGGCCAGATGGGTTTACAACAGGGACATATAATCATGTGGTAGTTGTGATAAGGATTAGGGATAGAACATCTTGGTAAAATATAGTTCTTCAAAATTATGTGTGTAATTTAATGAAAATGGAATGTATGAGGCTGTTTGGATATTGAAGATGTATGTTTACCTTAACAAGGGTTTGATGAAACAACTAGTTAGTCGTAGGATTCCTGACACAAATACATCCCACTTCTCGCATGGATAGGTTGGTATCCCCTATAGGATGTGGAGTAGATATATGGTTCACCTATATTAGGTGGTATATATTATTAGTTCTTTCCCCCATAATCTACATGGGATGACATAATGAGGAATCCTCCTATCACATGGGAACTAATATGGATGGAAAAAAGGCCTTCTAAAAGCACTTGGTTCCCCGATTAGATATCCCATTCAGGACATTGGTGGGAAAATACATAAAGATAGTCATCTCAGAGTGGGAAGTGAAGAATCCAAAATAATAGCTTTTGAAGTACACCTATGGTGTACCATGTGTATTTTTGACCGTGGATGATGAAAGGGAAAATTAAAAAATGTGGATGAGAGTTTTTCCTTGGTATTTAATAGTCTTTCAAACTTTATAGTTTTCTCAACATGTACTTGAGATGGTATTTTTCTCCTATTATGGAAAAAGGTGGAGTTAGAGTATCTACATACATTATGGCGTCCACTAGGGAAGAGGAGACTTCATTGGGATAGTTTTCCATGTGCTGGAAAAAAAATATCACTTCCTCCATCATGTTTATAGGGGAAAATACCCAAAATGGATCATGTTCCACTTAATGGTATTATGAAGTTTGATAGGATCTCACATGGGAGGTTATGATTATCTGAGAATTTATTGTATATCCAATGTCCTCTTCATAGCATAGTTTTAATATATTGATGGGGTAAAACTTGTTCCACTGAAATATCTGGATGTTAGGGTTTATGTGGACCTCTATGACTATTTCACCAATAGTCTATATATTCACGTGATAAAAAGTTTAATTTTATATACTTATTAGGAAGGTATGGATTCATGGGACTATTCGATGTCGCATTGTAAAGGATTTCATTCCACCCATATCGACATAGAACCCATCTGTGAGTGGTATGATCCATAAATATTCATCTGAAAATTCCTAAGTGTCCTCTCAAGATGACCTAGCTTTATTTCTGTTTGATCATAGGATAATCTAATGGTATTATTCTTGTTTTGGAAAATGGTTTCCATGGATTAGACTAATGAGGAAATACATCTTCCTCCACGTAATGTTGTAATAAGATTATCTCATGGTTAGGAAAAGGTTTGGATCTACTCATATTCTAGAATGAAATTATCCATATTGGAAAGTGAGGAATCCAAACCCATGGCTATTGAGCACAATCCCAGACCTAGAAAGAAACTTGTTTCTAAAGGGCTGGTATCCCTGGAATCACCTTAAAAAATCATCCATGTTCCATTGTTGTTAGAAGCACCCAATGACATGGATAAAATGAATGTAGTGCTAGAGGGAGACACTATAGTAGATTTAATATCTCATATCTCATCTAAATAGTGGGAAACATGGAATTTGTAGATCTCATAGGATGAGATATAAGTAATAATTTTTCATGTAGAGGTGCAATTTGATCTTTTTTACTATATCACTTCCCATCTATGTATTATTTTAAAAGACCACTGGGAGGAGGTCTTGTCCTTTCTATGAGACTATGATGTGGATTTTGTGAGCATCAAATGTTAGATATATTATTCCTAGATGGTCTAAAAAATTGTTTTTTGTGGTAATCTATATGTCAATGTGGATGAACAAGGTTATCTCATTGCTGAAGTAGCAGTAGGTCTGGGATTCCAGTTATTTTTCATTAGAGTTTCATAGAAAATTGAACTAATATTTCTATATTTTATATGATAAAATAGTTGGTGGATGAGGAATATCATATAGTTCTATCATCCCCTCAATATTCTCACCACAATACAGTTGTAGAGGAGGAATTATCAAATGATTTTGGGACCTACGCTGAAGGATTCTTGGGACAGCAAACTCAACTGAGGGTTGTTATCACCATTTCTAGAGAAAGAGACTTTTCCTCAACACCTTTTGGAGAGACTTCATTATAATGGAAGGATAATATGTATAGGTATTGATCTTCCTTTTTTGGGTCTTCTCTTCCATAATCCTAGAGTAATGTTTTCTTTTCACATCCCTTCTGTCTTGGACTATTTTTGAAACATATTCTTATTTTTCAAATATGTGGATGCCCCTCTAAGTTTTCTTTAAAGTGAATGTTTCTAATTATGAGGGAATGGGTGATAAATTGTTTAATTTTATAGACCCTTCATTTTCGGGCCTGACCCATCAAGATGTGGAGGTGGCTGAGGATCCAGTTCAATAATGACCATTACCTCAAACAGATGTTTCTGTGATCATAAATTTTGATCTTGTGTTGGTGTAACGACCAAAAGTTATTCAATGGAAATTCCCTTCTTATAAATATTTCATAAAATCACATGAAATCACAACATAATGAACTACTAAGTGCTAAGTGATCTTTAAACATAAGTATTTCAATTCTGTGTTTAGAATTTCTAATATCCGATGTACAAGGTTATGTTCAAGATGATTTTTGGAGTTTAATGATACAAAAATAACATTTGGTGAATAGTAACATACCCTTGTGAGTAGTAACCTATCCTTATGAATATTAATATGACTCTTATGATAAGTAAATCATCCATAATTAGAGTAACCCTAACCATGAATAATTAAATAAAGTTTAGACATCTTAGAAAGTGACAATTTGACCTTAGTAAACATTTTGGTATATTGTAAGTCATAAATAATTAATTATAATTAGTTAATTAATTTGAAAGAAATTTTTTTTTTCATAAAATGTGTTAATTAATAATCATATGAATGTCTTATTTTTTATATATATATTTTTAAGACCCTACGTAATTTTTAAAAGCACTATAAAATCTGGTTTAATTTTAAAAAAATGTTTTTTAAGTAAATTATGATTTTAATTAAATATTAAATTACTCATATTTAGAAAATAATTTTTGAAAAATGGACTTCATTTTTGGATTCTATATGTTTAAAAATGGTTGGGGTAAATTTTTTGTATTTTTCTGAAATACATGAATTTTTGGTGAATAGTGAAATACCATAATTTACAAATTAAGCTAAATAAGCTATTTATAGGGTCATGTGTGATGTTATACTGATTTAAGCCCACTACATTCTGTATCACATTTCAAAATTACTATTATTTATCATTGAAGACTCACTATTCCTTTCTTAGGGGAATTTAATAAACTAATGAATTTTATAATAAGGAAACCCCTCTCCGCTCCACTATAAAATCTACCCATCACATCTTCATTTCCTGACACCTCTCAAGCTCCAATCCTTCTCAAAACTCTCCCCAAACATCTCCCCTAGACCCTGTCACACGTTCAATAGCTTTTGGTCTCATCAGAAAACCAATCCTAGCTTCTTTATGGAGGTTCTCAAGAGGGGGATTTAAGATGTAATATCTCTCCCTCTTCTCCTTTAACATCCTTTCAAGTTCAAATTCATTTCTTGATCTCTCCCAACTATCTTCATCCAATTGGTATTTTAACTCCAGTATTATACATATAATGTAATGTTATGTTGCTAATGGGATATTATATCACCCAACCCCCTTTCCCACTTCCTTTTATTTTTTTAAATAGAATGTTGTTCGTGAGGTGTTAATTTATCACCTTCAAGAATGACAAGTTTTATTCTTCCATTTCTTCTTTCAGATGTGGTCAAGAAACCATTGTTATGGTTGATACAGAATATTTTATATGTATTATCTCCTATTTTTATTTCTGTAACAAACATATGACCATATTGCTAGTGATAAATTAAAACATGTTCATTATGATCGAAAAATCTCTCAAATTAACCCAAACAACCATCATTTAATTATTATATGACGATTCATCCACATGGATATAATATAATTCATTATAAGACCATTTAAACTCCTGTAATATCACTAATAACATATAATATCAGTTCTATATGTTTACCCATGTTCTTCCCAAACATCAATTTAAGAATACAAGTGAACCACCAAAGAAAACCATAAAAACAAACATTCCCGATCAATGCTTTTAAACTCTATAACTCAAAAAAGGAACATAAGATAACTTAATGAAACCATAATAATACATTTTAATGTATAAATGGTTTTTTATTTCTAATTAATGAATATAATTTCATTATATAGGACATTAAAGAGAAGGAAGTGTTCGGATATAAGGTAAGGGGAAATTCTTGAACCCAATTTCATCCTTCTAGTTCTTCCTCATTCACTCCATCTTTGATATAGTTACACCTTAAAAATAATTTTTTCATCAATGTCTTTTATTTAATGGGATATAAATTTATTTATAGATTTTTTTGTTAAAAAAGGTGTATTCCAAAATAACTCTTCTTTTAAGAACACACCTTTTACTTCTCTCTCAAAGTGGATGGTTCTTGTAACATGTATGTTATTCCCTCTTTCTTTTGGTAACCCAACGTTTATGAATGTGTTCTTATGAGATGAAACCCATTACTTTCCACGGGTTATTTATGTTCACTTTTAAAATATGTTCTATGTTTCATGTATGATAATGATATTGTTATGATGTGACGGGTGTGCCCGGAATTATATAGTTCACTATGAATGTTTGATTGTGATGGGTGCGCCCGGAATTATACAACGCCCTAATGCATTCGGTAATGTGATTAATCTCATCAGTAATGTTATAATGATGTGTGAACAAGATGATATCTTGGTTCGCAATTATGTGTGGTAGTTAACCACTATGACATGATTATTCATTTTTATGCATTGCCACATTTCAAGTCTTATATTTATTCTTTCTCTCATGCTCATGATCTTTTTCCCATGATATGATTATTCTCATCCCATTCTATATTGTTCTTATCTATCCTCTTACTGGGATTTTAGCTCACCCCTTTTTATGTATATCCTCAGGTGGCTACATTTACTAAAGAGAGGAATAGATCCAATAAGAAGATAGAGAAGAAGAAATTAAGAAAATTATTATACTTGATGTTCTAATTGTTATGTATGGTCCCAGTTTTCCCGAGACACTAAACCTTTGGTCCTCTATGTGTAATACTATTATGTTTTTATCTTTAAAATGATGTAATAGTATTGTAAGAAAAGGTAGGGTTTCTATAGTTTGTATCTAAGGTAATGTTTAGTTAATTTGGGAATTAGGATTAGTGAACCTTGGAGAAAACCTCTAGTATGAGACTAAGTACATATATGAACACAAGAATATTTACATAGGGATACCATATGTTATGTTTTTATTATAAATTGTTTAAATTAATATTTTCTTCATGAATATTTGACTTATGTTTTGTTCTATCATTTTCTATTTTAGAAAATGGTTGGAACAAGGAGAAATCTGGCCAACAACTCGTGCGAGGGACAATGCAACGATTGCTTGAATAACATCCCCAATGATTTGGGTGGTGGAGTTAAAAACATTATGGAGATGCTTACCCAATTATCTCCATTTATGAACAGTATACATAATAATGGGGAAATTCCTCCTTCACCAAAGAGGGAGAAACTGGCTACCGATTGTTTTATGTGGCAAGTACCACCGACGTTTAGTAGATCTTCTGATCCACTAGTTGCAGAACAATGGATCAACTCCATGGAGAAGATATTTTCCATTCTTTATTGTTCTAAGATGGAGAAGGTGACACTATCCATTTATCATCTAGATGGAGAAGTGGATCAATGGTGGGAATTGATTCAGAACACCAATCCGAGGGATGAAATTGAAGAGATGGAATGGGAAGACTTTAAGATAATGTTTCTTAACAAGTATTTTCCAAGAACACTTCGCATGAAGATGGAGAGATAATTCATATAGCTCAAGAAAAAATAATGAGAATCTCTCACAACCAATGAAGTGAATTTCACAAGGCTAACAAGGTATGCTTAGGCTTTTGTTATCAACAATGATAGCAAAATTGTTAGATTCTTTAGTGGATTAAAACCACACCATCAAAAGGCTATAGAAATTTGAGAGTTTGGGTGTTATGAAGAAGTTGTTCGATGTGCTATCAAAGTGGAGATGGAGTTCGGAGAATGGTTTCATGGCTATGGTGACATGAAATGAAAGCTGGAGTTTCAAGACGGTGGATCCAATGATAAAGGTGAGAAGAAAACTCAACGCCCCACATGCCAAAAATGTTGGAATTTTCACCATGGGGACAGCCTAAAAGGTACGGGGAAGTGCTTCAAGTGTGGTAATGAAGGATACCCTGCTCAATAGTGTCGAAAAGACAAAAAATGGAAGCATAATGTGGTATACGAAAGGAGAGAACCACCCATGGTTCAATGATACAACTGTAGGGAGCTAGGGCACTATGCCATCCAGTGCACTAAACCTCGAGTTCTTGAGGGTAGTCAGTGTCAGCATCCACCAAAGCCAAAGGAATAAGGGAAGGATTATTCCATCACTACTGTAGAAGTGGAGTATGATAATGAAGGCTTACAAGGTACACTTCCTATTCACTCAAGAATGGAAAAAGTCTTATTTGGTTCTAGTTCTACGCATTCCTTTATTTCTTGCATGTTTTCTGGAAATATAGAATCGAATCCCTGAAACCATTAAGTAGAGATATTTTTAAAAACACCAAGTGGCTCAATAAATGAAACCAAAGTGTTTGAATCCTGTCATGTTGGCGTATGTGGAAGGATTCTTACAGAAAATATTGTAATACTTCCTTTGGTGGAATTTTATGATATAATGGGAATGGATTGGCTCTTGATATATAGAGCACACATTAACTTTCAAGAAAAGGAAATATATTTTCATATGCCAAGCCATCCAATGCTCCTAAAAAATGCATGTTAGATCATGAATCTCCTTTAAAGAATCCTTCAATGGTGTGGGTGTTGATTCACTATGAAGAATAATACCTCACCCAAAAGGTTGAGTCGAAGGAAAGTTCCAACCTTGGGGAAATTCCCATCATGAGGGAATACAGTGATGTATTTCCCAAAGTGTTACCTAGAATTCCCCTAGATCATGAGGTAGAGTGCTCAATTGAACTCATACCTGGAGCTGCTCCTATCTCAAACTGTCCCCATAGGATGGCTCCAATCGAACTGCTGGAGTTAAAGAAACAGCTATAAGAGCATCTGGAAAAAGGGTTTATATGCCCTGCTGCATCACCTTGGGGCGCACCAGTGCTCTTTGTGAAGAAGAAGGATGGAACAATGTGGGTGTGTATCGACTATCGGAAACTCAACCAGATCACCATAATGAACAAATATCATCCTCCAAGGATTGATGACTTGTCTGATTAGTTAAGAGGAGATCTATACTTCTGAAAGGTGGATCTTAATTCTAGATGAAATTAGGTAAGGGTGAAGTTGGAAGATATTCAGAAGACTACCTTCGAACAATGTATGGGCACTATGAGTTTTTTGTGATGCCTTTTGGACTTACTAATTCCCCAGAAATCTTCCTGTATTTGATGAATAGTGTCATTAGACATTACCTCGTCAAATTTATAGTTCTCTTTATCGATTATATTATCATCTACGCCAATAACATGGAGGAACATGAAGAACATCTATGACTTGTGTTGGTAATGTTGAGAAAGGATAAGTAGTAAGCTAAGTTCCGAAACTGTGACTTTTGGATGAAACAAGTCACGTTCATGGGACATGTGATCACAAGTGTTGTAATTTCTGTGGATCCTTCATAGACATAGGTGACTGAGGAATGGACCAGGCCCTCTACTGTGCCAGAAATCCACAGTTTTCTTGGATTAGGTGGGTACTACCGATGTTTTGTGAGAAACTTCTCACGATTGTCAAGCCCAATAACTATGTTAACAATGAAAGGAGTAAAGTATATATGGATAGAAGAATGTGGGGGAAGCTTCAAGGAGCTAAATAGAAGGTTGATCACTGCACCTATACTCACACTACAAAAAATTGGAGAAAGTTTTGTGATAGACAGTGGTGCTTCAAAGAAAGGCTTGGGATGTGTACTCATGAAAAATGAAAATGTGATAGCCTACGCCTCACGGCAGTTGAAGATCCATGAGAAGAACTATCTGATACCTGATATAAAGCTGGAAGTCGTGATTTTTTCCTTGGAAATCGAGCAGCTCTACCTTTATGGTGAGAAGTGTGACATATACAACGACTAAAAGAGCATAAAGTATATATTCACACAAAAGGATCTCAACATTCATCAAAGGAGATGGTTAGAGCTAATCAAGGATTACAATTTCTATATTCACTATCATCTTGGAAAGGAGAACAAGGTAGCTGTTGTTCTATGAATAAACGAACCTGTTACTCCATCCTTGTTACAGATTTTGAAAGACCCAATCTTCTTGGATATGCAAAGGATGGATTTTGAAATCATAAGGGTAGGGGATAAATCCTACCTTTCCCAAATGATTGTGAAACCATCCATAGAAGAGAAGATTAAGGAGGCACAAAGGGATTATGGGAAGAAACAAAAGAGAGTGAACGCAATAAAAGATGGGGAGCTGAAATAGTTCCATATCGATGATGATGGTGGGATTCGGTTTGGAATGCGGCTTTGTGTGCCTTCATCACCCAGGATAAAGCGGGAGATATTGGAAAATGCACATAGCTCAACATTATCTATCCATACTGGGAGTACCAACATGTATCGTGATCTCCAAGAACACTTCTGATGGGATAACATGAAAAAGTAGATTTTGAAATATATCTCAAGGTGCTTGGTATGTCAGCAAGTTAAAGCTAAGATACAAAAGTCAAAAGGTATGATGCAACCATTGCCTATACTCATATTGAAATGGGATAATGTTACTATGGACTTTGTTACGGGTCTCCCAAAGACGTCAAATGGACATAATGCGATATGTGTTGTGTATGATCGACTCACCAAGACTGCCCATTTTATTGCTATTCAGGAATACATCTCGCTTGAATAACTTGCAAAGATATATGTGAAGGAATTGGTGAGACTGCATGGAGTTCCACTCTCAATTGTCTCTGATCATTATCCGAGTTTCACATTTAAATTCTGGAGGAGCCTTCAATATGCTTTGAGTACTGAATAAAATTTAAGCACGTCCCATCACCCCCAAACTGATAGCCAATCGGAAATGAATATTCAGACGCTTGAAGATATGCTAAGAGCATGCTCTCTAGAATTCAAAGGAGGATGGGATCAATACCTACCATTTGTTGAGTTCTCATACAACAACAGCTTCAACTAGAGTATTGAGATGGCTCTATATGAAGCTCTATATGGAAGGCGATGTATAACTCCAACCTGTTGGGATGAAGTTAGAGAAAGGAAGCTACTTGGACCCAATCCTATACAAGAGATGACAGAGATGGTTAAATTCATCCGGAAACACATCAAAGCTGCTGAAAATCGGCAGAAGAGTAATGATGCCAATCGTCGAAGGGACCTGGAGTTCGACGTTGGGGATAAAGTCTTCCTTCGAATTTCACCATGTAAGAGTGTCATGCGATTTTGGAAAAAATGGAGTCTCATCCCAAGGTACATTTGCCCCTTTGATATCCTTGATCGCATAGGAGCCGTGGCCTATCATCTTGCACTTCCACCAAATATGTCTCATGTTCACAACGTGTTTCATGTGTCAATACTTAAGAAGTACATACCAGACCCCTCACATTTACTAAACTCAGAGGTGGTGCAGCTGGAAGATGATCATTCCTATGAGGAGAAACAGGTAAAGATTCTAGAGGAAAGAGATAAGGTTCTAGCAACAAGACTACCCATCTTGTCAAAGTGTTGTAGAGAAACCAAAAGTTTGAGGAAGAATCTTGGGAACTAGAAGAGGCAATGAAGGATAAGTACCCTCACCTGTTTTTGTAAATTGAAATTTCGAGGGAGAAATTTCATAAGGTGGAAGAATGTAACGACCCGAATTTTTTCAATGGAAATTCCTTTCTTATAAATATGTCATAAAATCACATAAAAACACAACATAATGAACTACTAATTTATAAGTGACCTTTAAACGTAAGTTTGTCACTTCTGTGTTTAGAATTTTGGAAATCTAACATACAAGGTTGTGTTCATGATGATTTTTGACATCTAATGAAACAAAAATAATTTTCTGTGAATAGTAACGTACCCTTGTGAATAGTAACCTACGCTTATGAATAGTAATATGACCCTTATGAATAGCAAATCATCCAACATAAGATTTACCCTACCCATGAGTAATTAAATAAAATTTAGACATCTTAGAAAGTGACAATTTGACATTAGTAAACATTTTGGTATTTTGTATGTCATAAATAAATAATTATAGTAAATTAATTAATTTAACAGAAAATGTTTTCTCTTAAAAAATTTTCATCAATTATCAAATAAATTTCTTATAGTTTTTGGATAATTTGATAAGACCCAACGTAATTTTTGAAATCGCTATAAAATTAGTAGTAATTATAAAAAATGTTTTCTAAGTAAATTATGATTTAAAAAAAAATTAAATTAATCATATATAGAAAATTATTTTTGGAAAATGGAATTCATTTTTGGATTCTACGCGTTGAAAAATGGGAGGGGTAAATTTTTGGGACTTTTCTAAAATACTTGAATATTTGGTGAATAGTGAAATACCATTATTTACAAAATAAGCTAAATAAGCTAATTATAGGGTCATGTGTGATGTTCGGCTGATTTAAGCCCACATGGTTTGAGATCACATGATAAAATTAATATTATTGGACATTGAAGACTCACTATTCCTTGTCCTCTGGGAAATTAATAAACTAATGAATTTTATATTAATGAAACCCATCTCCCCTCCACTATAAAAGCTACCCTTCACACCCTCATTTCCTCACACCTCTCAAGCTCCAAGACTTCCCTAAACTCTTCCCAAACATATCCCTGAGCCCCTATCGCACGTTTAAGAGCTTCTGGTCTCATCAAAAGACCAATCCTAGCTTCCTTAAGGTGGTTCTCAAGAGGAGGATTGAAGAGGTAATTTCTCTCCCTCTTCTTCTTTAATTTCCTTTCACATTCAAATCCATTTCTTGATCTCTCACCACCTATCTTCATCCAAATGGTATTTTAACACCAGTATTATACATGTAATGGAATTTTATGATGATAATGGGATATTATATCATCCAACCCCCTTTCCCACTTCCTTTTATTTTATTAAAGAGAACGTTGTTTGTGAGGTGTTAATTTATCACCTTCAAGAACGACACGTTTTCTTCTTCCATTTCGACCTTTATATCTTGTCATGAAACCATTTTTAAGGTTGAACAAGAATATTTTGTATTTCTTATCTCCTATTTAATGTTATGGATATGACTTATTACCATATTTCTAGTGATAAAATAAAACAAGTTCATTATGATCAAAAAATCACTCAAATTAACCCAAACAATCATCATTTAATTCTGATATAATGATTCATCTACATGGATCTAATATAATTCATTATAAGATCATTAAAAATACTGTAATATCATTAATAACATATAATATCAGTTCTGGTTTTTTACCCGTGTTCAACCCTAACATCAATTTAAAAATACAAGGGAACCACCCAAGAATACCATAAAAACAATCATTCTCGGAAAATGCTTTTAAACTCTCTAACTCATCGAAAGGAACATAAGAAAACTTCATAAAACCATAATAAACCATATTCATGTAAACAAGGTTATGTATTTCTAATTAATGAATATAATTTCATTATACAGGACATTAAAGAGAAGGAAGCGTTCTGATACAAGATAAGGGGAAATTCTTGAACCCAATTACATCCTTCGTGTTCTCCCTCTTTCACTCCGTCTTTGATAGAGTTACTCAATAAAAATAATTTGTTCATCAATGTCTTTTCTTTTTTGGTATATACATATTTTTACTAGTTTTTATGTTAAACAAGGTGTTTTCCTAACGAACTCTTCTTTTCAGAACACACCTTTTACTTCTCTCTCAAAATGGACGGTTCTTGTAACATGAATGTTATTCCATCTTTCTTTTGGGAACCCAATGTTTATGAATTTATTATTATGAGATGAAACCCATTCCTTTACATGGGTTAGTTATGTTCAGTTTCGATATATGTTCTATGTGGAAAGCATGATAATGATAATGTTATAATGTGACGGGTGCGCCCAGAATTATGCAATGCTCCAACGCATTGGGTAAAGTGATTAATCTCATGAGTAAATGTGAAATTATGTGTAAAGGAGATTATATATTGGTTCAAAATTATGTGTCGTAGTTAACCACTATGACATGATGTTTCATTTATATGCATTTCCACATTTCATTTCTTATATTCATGCTTCCTCTAATGTTCATGATATTTTTCCCATGTTATGATTATGCTCACCCCATTCTATATTGTTCTTATCTATCCTCTTACTAGGATTTTAGCTCACCCCTTTTTATTTATATCATCAGGTGGCCACATTTACTAAAGAGAGGAATAGTTCCAATAAGAAGATAGAGAAGAATAAATTAAATAAATTTTTATGCTTGATGTTGTAATTATAATGTATGGTCCTAGATTTCCCAAGACACAAATCCTTGGGATCCTCTGTGTGTAATACTATTATGTTTTTTATCTTTAAAATGATGTAATAATAATGTAAGAAAATGTAGGGTTTCTATAGTAAGGTGAAATAGTTTTGAAAGATACTAAAACATCTATCTATTCTTCTACTATGTTAGAATTTATGAATGTGATTTTGGGTGAAGGTGAATGATTCTTCAAAACTAGATGTTTTTTCTATTTTTTCCATCTATCCTGATATTATCATTTTTTCTCACTATCCTCAAGAGTGGTGAGTGAAGATCATATTCGGGAATGGTACTAAAATAACCATGATGAAATTCTTCATAAGAAATAGTTTCTTCTTCACTTGAGGATGGGGTCGGGGCAATGGATGTTAACTGTGATGCGACTAAAAAATGTATGTTTATAAAATCAATCTTGTCTGTCGATTGCCTGGGGACACCATATTATTTACCTTGGGGATGATAAGTCAGTGTTCCCCTTGATGTTGTATCTTCACCCTATGGTTATAGGGCTCTAATGTCTTCCCCCTCAGGAGTTAATATGACTATTTAAACTAATGAATAGGCTAGTTCTCTTCCCCCATCATCAAAGACTAGGAGAAAAAACCATTCTCTTAGCGATATGATCCGAAAATATATTCATGTTTCTCTGAAAAATCTTGATCATGGCCCATGATCAGTGTCACACTATTAGTATATGTAATGAAAAATATAGATGGAGGTCTAGATTATAGGGTAAGAAACCCCGTTGGAAGAGATGAAGTACCAATTGGGCCATCCTCGATTTAATTTTCATGCCCTTGGTTATGATGGTTTTTAATATTCTTCCATTCACTCATGTGTGAAAGAGGTGATATCCATGAGGGAATAGAAGAGGGCCCTTGAAGTAAGGGTATAAGATACTATTTATTTATCATTAGTTAATCATTTGTAGGGTGAATCTATAAATGAAGCCTCTCGATATGTGGTGGAGGTGTCTTATCACCATGATGCAGTCAACTAAGAGAAGACTAAAACAACAGTGTTTTGTATGAAATCAATTCTCTTAAGCATGAAATTATCCATATCCCTATAGAAAAATCCAAGTTATAATAGGCACTTTTAATATTATGGAATTCTATATCGAAGCATTAGGAACTCAGCAACGATGAAAGGTAAGTTATGCTTGATGTAGTTTTATTAATCAAGGAGTTGTAGTAGGCTGTGGAGGTAGAAACTAATTTTTTCATAAACTATATCAATATATTTTTTCTATAGAGAAGAGGATTAATGAACTAAAGGATACATATTATAACATTATGTGATTGATTATTATGTATCTAAATTTTCTTAGGCTCCTATATTTAGAGGAGATACTCAGGTATATGGAGATTCCTTCTTTTTTGTGAAATAAGAGAACATATTCGATGAAATTTTTAATGTTTTGTCATGTTTTACTCAATTCATAATGTTCATGAATTTATGGTTGATATGATATTAGGTGAATTGCTAACACAACCCATCCATTTCATAATATCATGAAAACCTAAATACCTATAGTTAACATTGAAATTAAAATAGATTCCTCTTGATAAATTCTTAGGAATGCCCGCCAACATGAGACACTTCATTGATATGTATGTTCTTGATATCTAGAGATCACTTGATTTATAGAAGGATCATTGGAGTATGATATGTGTCCAAAATGGATAGGTATCTCTATGTTTTTGAAGCCCATTGGTTAGGTGATGATGTCTTGGATTTATCAAAGGACATATGGTGGTTTGTAAAAGATTTTATATTTTTTCAGATCAGATTACTTATGTTATTGTAGTTTAGGGTCTTCTAGATCATACTTAATCACATTAGGATACCATCAATTAGCTCAGACATTCTGTTGATGTAGTTTGGGTTCGTTTTTCCTCTGACCATCTATTACTTTAGTTTAGGGTCTTTAGATTGCCATATTTTATCTTGGAACTTCTATTACCATATTTTAGGGTCTTTCATCTCAGACCTTCTATTTCTATATATGAGGGTATTTTTTCTCAGACCTTCTATTTCTGTAGTTTATTGTATTTTATCTCCAACCTAAACTGTGGTAACAGAATATGGTGTAGAGATTCCAGGAATGACTAAAAAAACTCTAGGGTGTAGGGTTCTACCATGGTGTTATTGTGGCCCGTGAGGATTAGAAAGACCTTTTCCGTTGTGAAAAATCCATTTGATGACCATATAATGATATAAAGGATCCATATACATACATTTATAGTCAATCAAAGGGTATCTTTATACCGAATATATTTTCCAAATGTTGAGGAAAATTTATGGATGTAATATTTGTTGATGGAAATATACTAGGGATGATAGATCTTACAGGATAGAAGGAATATAGATGACATAATCTATATCCCTTAAAATTTAGTCCATGAATATGGGATGTTGTAGACAAACTAGTATGTCGCATGAAATTTCGAAATTCCAAGTTGCGATATGGAATTTCTATGGCTCATAGTGATGGATGTTGTTTTATAAAGGAGGACAAGACTTTAGCTGGTGGTTGAAGGCCCTTACAAGTTAGATTCATGGTTATAGAAAATATTGCCTCTACTACCTTCAAAGGGATATGAATTATTGTTGTAAACTCAAACTTCCAGATAATGTGGTAGGATATCATTGAAAATCTATCCCTGAAGGGTTCCTACCCTATAAAGATGCACAACTCTTGATCATGAAGCGTGATCCCTATGACCTATGGTTTTGAGTTTTGAAGCATCGGAAATTAATGATTTTGGAACATAGTGTTGTATTACTTCATTGAAAAAGTGTACAAAACATGATGATGAATCATCGAGGATGTTGAACCCACTAGGATAATTTGATATGGGATCTATAAATCATGCTCTAAATTGCACGTATAAGAGGAATATATTATATAGTCACACTAGGAGTAGATCAGACACACTAAGATGTTGAGTTATTCCAATGTAATATTAGGACTTGTAAGGATTAAAATTCCCTTTTATAGAGTGACACATTTGGTTGACGACCATAGGTGAAAATACAAGAGCCATAGGCTGACATGAATAGACATGAAAAAGGTCCCTTGAATTTGGGTATCCATTCCAAGATCCATGGAAGGATTATGATAACATGATGAACCGAAATCATGATGTCTGATTTGTGGAAATTGTATCATCCAAAAATGTTTTGAATGCCCTAAAATATGTGTGACCACCAAGAGAACATATTATCATAGAGAGGATACATGAAAATCATTAATCTAACATTAACATGAATTTGGGGATCCAGTGAGTATAACATCTATTTTACTGTGGAAATGGTTTAGAGCCAATGATATTTATTCGTTGTTTATTTGTGACCTAATTTTACATATACAATAGAGATGAAGAGTTAAGTGATAAAAACCTGACTTTTTCGTAGGACACCCATAGTGGGTGTTTGACCTAATAAATTTTCTATCTCTTTTGATGCCTTTTTATATTCTTGTGATTTGGACCCCAAGTGTCTAGAGAATATGGTTTTACAAATTTGAAAGAGTTAAATTTGTATATGATCATGATGGGGATGTAAATAACTTGGGGCATAGTCCACAAGGGCACAATTAGGTATCCATTGTCTAAGAGTACCTCATTATATTTCTGAATGGGGGATGAAAATGTTTTAAATCATGGATTGAGGATTTTGGTATTGAATAATGGCATGGGAAAATCATAATGGGAGTAGTTTAGGTCATACTAAGGTGTTGAGTTCTAGAATGATTATGTTAGGGCTCATAAGGATAAAAATGTCCTTTTTCATGAGTGACACATTTTTCTGATGACCATAGGAGCATATTCTGGAGTCATAAGAATACATTCCTATCCATGAAAATGGTCCCTTGAATTTATGTATCATTTCCATGGTATATGGAACATTTTGAAAACTTGATACTGTAGGCATGTGTTATTATTTATGAATGGGGAATAAAAAAGGTTATAAAAGATCCTCGTACTCTATTTGACTTTGATAAGGATCTTATGGTCTTTTGATAGTGGATCGAATATGTAAAATTGTCTATATAATTTATTTCCATGTAGAGGTAAATATTCTGTGTAGTTTATAATCATGCGGTTAGGATGATTTCTGTGTATTTTAATATCACATGTTAAGGTTGTTTTCCATAATATTTAACATCATGTGGTATTGAAGTTTTCCATACAGTTTTACATCATGCTCTATGTACATGGTAACCAACTTGAAAAGAGTTTGAATGATATATTACATGAATAAAAATCCTTATAAGGATCTAGAATGTACATAGGAAAAATAGGCATGTGTGACTCAGTCTCTAGGTAATTGGGACTCATTTATTATTCATTGTAGTAGATGGATCCAGGAATAGAGACCTAGACACCGATACATATCATGCTATGATAGAAATCAAGCAACATATAGTTCTTGAATAAGAAACTCTCAATGCATATCTAACCCATACGCATATGTGGACGTTTTTTGTGTTGATTATTATAGTTGGCCCCAAAATTGGATATCCAAGCATCACTATATATCATATAATAATAGGAATCAATCCATAAAGAGTTCTCGAGGGATCAATTTCATGTGAATGTATGGTATATACACAGAGAGGTAGTATTTTAATAATTTTCACGAATAGAACCTGGATTGAGGATATTGACATTACTATATATCATGTGACATTGGGAATCATTTCACATGTAGTTATTGATTGCAGGTGTTGTAGGATAGAACAAAAATAGAAATGGTTGTGTAATGTCCCCACCCCGGAAGCCACTAATATATTCCTCGGGCTAAGTCACCACATGACCTCAAGCACACCACCCCATATGCCATAGGTTTCTGAATAGCAATGAGGGTGTAGATGAGTTGTAATGGGTAACTATACCCTATTTACTAGAGTAATAGGAATCATATAACAAGAATAAAAACCCAAAAAGTTCAATCAACAATAAAAATTCATAACTAACATCTCCCCAAACAGGGTGTAATCGAAAACCAGTAATAAACGAGGTATGTGATGGCAGACAGTGATAAAGTGAAAAAAACAAAATATAAAGATAAGCATCAGAATCCTTAAAATTTTCCTGACTCCATGTCCTAATCCACATTCATGCATGTCCCATTCCCAACTATCTCTCTATCATAGGGCCCTTTCCCTTGTCA